>OX457027.1:63164953-63764953 GCA_949752745.1 Protula sp. h YS-2021 | reverse complement strand
GAACTACACGTTAAATGTTATTCTTTCTTCTATAAACTTTATACAATACAAGAAATGTTTAAAAAACAGGATCTTTGTAAAAGAAAACAAAAAAGTTGTATATGTTGTTGAGAGATTCGCTATGAAGTCCTTCTGGACATAGGTAATGACGCCAAATATATCCTCATTTTTAGTTGTCTTCAATAATTAGTCAACGTTGCAACAGAACCCTCAGTCAATTACTGTCTCAAAACAACTAATTTGGGATGAATTTTATCTAATTTCTGTCAGTTTTTCTGACATTCTCATTTGGTGAATTTTCGGTCAAGTTCAAAAATAATATGACGTTGTACATCAAAATGACATATATTCACCAGTAAATATTTTAACACCCTTTCTCAACCACTTTCTCGAACAAATTAAAATTCATAAAATCTGACGAAATTGTACTGTAATGACTACAATGCTGGAGTTAAAAAATAAGCGGGATTATTTTCACGCTGGGTTTCAGCTCCGGGAAAATAATCCACAAAAGGAAGGTAAAAAAACCCGCACCGCGTCAAGTGCACAACAAACATGCCCACACAGGAGCTTGGATTTCGTAGGTGTGAAGGTCAGGGCAGGAAAGGGCATTTTCTAGTCTCATCATGTAACAAACCTTTAGTTGACTGTTTTCTTCTTTTAGTCGTTTCAGTTCTTCTTGTAATCGTGCCCTGTCTTCTGACATGCGTTTTAATTCAAGCTCCAAGTTATTGGCCTGACAAAACAGAGGGGAAGAGAAAAATTCACAACTCAACAAGGCGCTGGTAACAACGACATGCCTAGCTAACAAAGTGCTTTTATGTGAGGTCTTAGTTATGTGGTCTTAGTTGAACCATTTTTATACGGCATGAGTTAAGATAAGCATGAGTTAACTCCAGATACTTGCCACACAGAACAAATATTATCTGGACTGAAATGACTGGGATCCAACAAATGATATGTATAACATGAGCAGCAAGCTCTCCATGGCCAGTGCTTTGTACCGATGACACTTTTCTATGACAAAAAAGAAGAATTGGAGACAACTGATTACTTCCGGTGTCGATTCCTTCAATTGTTGTGAGCGAGAAATGAGCGTGTGCTGGAAACGTTACGTAGCGTATGTATCGTGAGAGGTTACACAGTCAAAATGCTGTGATGCCTAATCATTCAGACATCACTACCCAAACTCAGAAAACATGGCGTGTTCGAAGCCTGATCAGTTAAATCTGGTGCGGCTCTGAAAAGCGTGCCTCTGTATGACATATCACGAAGTAGAACGCCGGCTTCAGTTATGATGTTGTCTGCCACGATTCCTGACATAAAGTTATTTGTCTCTTTACCAGAAATAATATACTCCTACTAATGAAAGTCAACTCTTTTCTAGTTGCCCAGGGATATTTGCCAGCTTACTTCCACATATGCATTTTGTTATTAATTTGTACTTTCTAGGTCTTTTAAGTAACATACTTCTATCACAGCACCAGTTCTCCATTTTTCTATTGGAAAAACCCAGTCCGCCAAACCATCAGTTCAGCACTAGTCAACCTTTTTCCATCTATGAGATTGGAGTCACCCCCACCTCACCTCCTTCTCCAGGCCAACATTTAAAAAAAAATTATTTGAGTATGCGCTCGTTACTTGAAAATGGTCATTGCTAATTTTTGGTTATCTCTTTTTATTTATTTTCAGAGCGGGGCGGGAAACAAAGTTAGAAAGTGCCCGCTTGAAAGCAAAACACCACAAAAGCATGCCTATTCACACACACGATATATAACACCATATTTTTTAAAATAAGAATTCTGAAGCAAATAAGAAACCAGATATTTTTTGGTAGGCTATTCAGAAATAGACTACCGATAATTCAAATGCCACAGAAATCAACAATGCTAATTTTTCTTCTACGAAAGGGTGAAAATTAGTTGAATGATGTAAATTCTCATCTTTTGGCGAAAGGAAAACAAAAATATTGAAAAATTCAATTTAAATTCGGTTGTTTATTAAAATGTCGGTAGTTCAGTATTGGATAACATATTGAAAGGAATTTTTTAAAATGTATTTACATTTTCAATTTTTCATATTTTTTCTATTTATAACGCAAGAACATGGGTTGTTTTATATAGTCTGCAACATAAAATGATGAAATAGCGAAAATAATTCGATTTCTGTGACATTCGTTTTATCGGTAGTCTATTCCGGAATAGTCTACCAGAAAACGTGTGGTTTCTTATTTGCTTCAGAATTCTTATTTTAAATAATATGATGTTATATATATATAGTCTACCCTCGTTACCTCGAACTCGGTTATCTCGAACCTTTTTCGAAGCCCATTTTTTCCTTATATAAGTCTTATAAAATCCCTCGTTATCTCGAAGTTACTTCCGCGGACATCTCGAATCTTTGAGCTTTAAAGAAACATCGTGCTTTTAGCTGCGAATGTGTTTTAAAATTTAAAAAAAGCAGTTTAAAGAAGAACACATAGTAACTTTAATGGTTCTTTATAAAAGCCAAGCAACACTCCATGTAATTTTACTGTGATACCAAAAAAAAAAAAAAAACTCCCGCTACTCAGAGGTTCAGAGCGACGTTCTCCAGTCATTGAGTAAACTGAGTTGCAATCAGCCGGTCAAGAGTTCTTTTGTATAAAAGCTGCCTGTATCCTTTAGGATTAGGCGAGTTTAACATTTGTGAAAGACAAAGTGCAATTAGAAAGGGATTTTAGTTGCAATTCACAGCTCATTGAGGAAACAGCTGGGTAAGAGTTCTTTTGTAGAAATGAATAGCAAAATGTCCAATGCGTACGTAGATGCAGACGCTACAGCTGTGAGCACCGAAACCCTTTCTGACGCTGAGATCATGAACGGAACTAGAGTACCCGAATGTGAACCCGTGCTCTGTGAAAATGAACCGGAACCGAAGTTCCAACCCAGATCAACCAATTCGGTTCTGGAAAGTTCGGACCAGCTGTACTTTGATGCCAGCACTCACGAACACACTGACGAGGCTTCAGACAGAATCAGTTGGCTTATAAACTGGTTTGGTGTTGAACGTGCAAGTAAAAAAATTGTTCAGAAATCTATGATGGATTTTATTCAGTAGAGTTTTCGTAACTGAACGTAAAGATAACTGAACTCACTGCCGTGCTCATGGATTAATTCTCTGCTTTGAGACTCTTAAAAACTTCAGTTTATGCACGTTATATTTGCAAGATTGCATAATGAAATCGCATATTTTACTGTGTATATTTGGTTAATAAAATTGAAGAACTTCGTTTGCTTCTGTCGACAGCTAAAAGCTAATTTTAAAACTATACATTTATATAAACACCTTCGCAAACATTTATAAACTTGTGATAATCGACCCAACTGCCCCCCTATAAACTTTCTCCAACATGACCAACGAAAAATGCCTTCCTCCGCTTATCTGGAACTTCGGTTATCTCGAAGTAAATCAGCCGGTCCCGCGACTTAGAGGTAACGAGGGAGGACTATATACATATATATTTTGTTTTTAGCTCTTTTAATAACTTTTTAACAAGACAAAAAGGAGTATGCACTGACACAAACCTTTGGTTGAACTTTCTCGGGTGTGACTGGGGGTTTGATGTTTTGTTGTACATTCACTTCTGTTGCTGTGTTTAGGTCCAAGTTATTCTGAAAAAAAAAAAAAAACAGAATTATGCAACCTGATGTACCAGTTCCCATTTCATGTGACGAAAACAGCATATCTGACTTGTTTTTTTTTTTTTTGGACAATATTTCCCCCAATTTATGCCGAATCACAAAAAAAAAAAAAAAATAAATAAATAAATAAAAACAAAAACAATAATAATACCCACGCAGGTACGAATGTGAGCTTCTCACAATCAAAATTTCAAGACTCAAATATTATACTTTTAGCATAAGTTACGGTTTCATTAAGGAATTAGTTTTTCACCAATATTTCTGAATTACGAAAAACAGTAATAGTCAGTTAAGTACCAATAAAGGCTATCTTTATCTAAAATTTGATGACAGTAAAGCCATTTCTCTGGTGCAAGTCAATATTTTACTGAATTTTTTATACATTTATTTTTTACTTATTTCATGTTTTTCGGCAATATTTCTGCAATTTTTGGTGAATAACCAAACTGGTTCTAGCCAGATAGGCAGTAATACCTGCTACCTTTACTTAAAATCTGAATACAATGAGGCTATTTTCCTGGCGTTAGTTAAATAACAATTGCCAAGTAGCTACGAGTATCTTTGAGGCAGTAAGATTATATAACAAGCATTAGTTAAGATTTTTGTAAGAAAATGTTTTTTCGCCAACCCCCCCCCCCCCCCCCCCCCCTCCTCCCAATTTTTGGCAAATCACCAAAAAGTAATAGCCACGTAATTTTTGAACAGAGTGAGGCTATCTTCACATTTTTTAGTTCAGAAAAGAGTTTTTCGCCAATATTTCCGCCAAAGCAAAAAAGCAATACCCAGGTGAACCCTACGCCCCTTAAAGCATGTATATTAAAACCCTAGGAGATCCCTTTTAAGAAAATTTTAGCGAACATGTCCCCTAATTTTTGTCGAACTGCCAAAAATAGTAACCGCCAGGTGGGTATTTGTCTCTGCTACATTCACCCAAAATTTTTAGGCATTCACGCTAGAAGCCCACGAGGAGATACCATTTTTCAACTTAAAACGGTATATACGCATGTACTTTCAACGACTGCATTAGTCCTTGCTTCTGTAGAGGCTGGGGCTACAAACTGCAGACGTGACGTGACAAATTTTTTAAGTTTTTCATTCACTTTACAAGAACTAGAGCCTCACAGAGGTACGGTCCCAGTCTAGCGCGGATGACCTATCAAATCGGAGTTTGAAAAGTACCGCACCACTGCAACTATCATTAGCTTTTTCACAATTCTAACTTTTGCATTTTTAGATTTCGATAAAAGCCAAATTTTATTTTGGCAATTTCTTATTTGTGTTTTATCCATATGTGAAATTTTAAAAAAATCTGAAGAGTTTTCGAGACACAGCCTGAACGACACGTTCAACTACGCAGACAAAATTATATCAAAACGCGACGTTTTACCAAATTTCACAATACTGTCATTTTGACATTTTTTCCTGAATATGAACAAAAGATACGACACTACACATCTTCAATATGTGCTCTATCTGTGTATGAAATTTCACAACAATCCAACCTATAGTTTCGGAGACGTAGCCCGGACACGCATGCGGACGGACGGACAAGCCCATAAGTAGATCCTTCCGTTCCGCAGGATAACTACAGTACGTGCACTCCGAGTACGTATGATTGCATAGAGACCAGACTTACATACCAAGTTCTTACCTGCACATTATCGACCGGAAGCTCAAATACACACTTTAGTTTGGAGTCCATTAAATCTTCCGGTTTCGCATCCTTCCACTGAAATCACAAAGTACTTTATAAAAAGCTTTTCTTTTCATTTTCCTTAAATTCGACGGGAACCTGACTGTATTGAATATGTAGTAAAACCTATTTTTTACCAGTAAATAGTAGTACCAACATAAACCATTCAAACCGCGACTTGCAGTTAAGCGTCGATTGAGTGTGGATTAACTTGGAATAGTTTGCTTGAATCAAGTACACTACTGTTTTACCAGATAAACAGCACTGTTTAACTCAAATACAAACTAAACTGCAGCCAATTTTTCTAATTTTGATAATGGTGTTTAGTGGTATTACACAAACAACCTCAGATAACGGAACCAAGATAATGAAATATTGAAAGCACCGGTGAATCCGGAGATTTAAAAGCTACCACCAAAACAATCTCAAACTTTCCTTTTGTGATGATTGTTGGTTATATGGTACCAGGGGACTGATGAACGCAAATGTGGAGGAAGCCACTCCCCCCCCCCCCCCCCCCAGCCATATCAAAGTTGAGTTGGCCCAACTAGTTATAGATCGCCCCAAAAAATTAATAAGATGAACAAGTAGATCAGTGAAACTGACTATGTCCCCCGCCGTACAATGCCAGTATTTGATTTTGTTAGGTTGGACTACAACCCTTCGTATCATATTCGTGAATTTTAAAATTCAAGCTGGACCAATGTCCTTGGGCCAACATGGCTCATTTACAATACCAATTCTTGTTACCACCCATACCACCTATGTGTATAACATTTTGCCAATTGTTTCCAAAAATGTAGGCTTGAGTGTGTTAGCAAACGCATTCCAGTATGTAAGGGTTGTGAAAATTTCTGAAGTTCAGCTGGGCCAATGTCTTTGGGCCGACAGGGCTCATTTACAATACCCACCTTTGTTGGTTCCAATACTTCCTATATCTAAAAGATTTCAACAATCGATCTAGAATTGTAGGCTTTAGTGTGTTAACAAACTCATTCAACTGAGTAAGGATTGGGAAAATTTGTGAAGTTCAGCTGGGCGAATGTCCTTGGGCCGACAGGGCTCATTTACAATACAGACCTTTGGTGGTTCCAATACTTCCTATATCTAAAAGATTTCAACAATCGAACCAGAAATGTAGGCTTGAGTGTGTTAACAAACTCATTCGACTGAGTAAGGATTGGGAAAATTTGTGAAGTTCAGCTGGGCCAATGTCCTTGGGCTGACATGGCTCATTTACAATACCGATCCTTGCTCGTTCAAGTACTATCCATATATACAATATCTTAACAATCGGTGGAAAAATGTAGGCTTGAGTGTGTTAACAAACTCATTCGACTGAGTAAGGATTGGGAAAATTTGTGAAGTTCAGCTGGGCCAATGTCCTTGGGCCGACATGGCTCATTTACAATACCGATCCTTGTTCGTTCCAGTACTACCCATATATACAATATCTTAACAATCGGTGGAAAATTGTAGGCTTGAGTGTGTTAACAAAAAAAGTGTCGACAGACGGACAGACAAACCCGAAAACTATAGTCCCCCGGCGGGGGACTAATTAATACATTTCAACAATCAATAACACGCTAAAACACCACTAAAATATTATAATTCTTCTCTCTTCTATGTTTTTTTTTTTTGTTTATGTTTGTTTGTTTGTTTTTTTTTTGGGATAAATCTTATCAGTTCGAGCGGTCACCTGTAAACGCAGCCACACTTAGTTTCATCAGAATCATTTCACATCCTTTGGTTGAATTTGTTCACAAAATGTGTAAGACATACACACATGAAAGAACGAGAAGTTAAAATTCAAAACCCGGCGGTGACCTTTAGAGGTCATGAAGTATAATCAAAACCTAATCAGCCCGCGAGGTCATCCATTAACACATTCACATAGAGTTCCAGACAAACGATCCTGAAAAAAAAACAGTGCCCCTCCTGTAAGGTTGGAACATAGAAAACCAAAATGTTTCCCCTCTACCGGACCTTAAAGCAAATCATAATCATAGACGTTTAAGCACAGACGAATCATGAATCAAGTTATGTGCATTTCAAAATGTCAGAATTGCCATATGCCATCCCCCCTTCCCACCCGCAGACAAAGAAAAAGTCATACATGTCCACCAAACTACACTCCCCCAACCCTTTGTCTGCTTTAGGCCGGTTAACTTCATATTACCCATAAAACACTGCGCACTAAATAAGACACAATCGCACATTTGAGAACGTAACGAATAAATCTGACGCAATATGGAAGTCAAGATGAACACGTAAATGAAGTAACTTCGCCGAAAAAAAAACAAAAACAAAAAACAAACAAACAAACAAAAAAGCGATAAAGAAACAAGTGTAGAATCTACTTCCCAGCAAACCTACTTTCCTGGTCTTAAAGATTCAATACAATATGCGAAATACCACCAACTGTTAAGCCTGCGTTACAGATCTACTGGGAGCACTAAGTACGCTAGTTATGCTTTTACTTTGTAACTGGTAAACGCTGTTGCGAGAGAGCCAATGGCTGTTTACAAATATAATAATAACGTGTAGTTGCAGATGGTCCCTTGAAGTTCGCAGCCTAAGCTACGCAGGCCAATGACCATTCAACTATTAAAACATCCTCCTGCATGATCCTCAACATGTTGCTTTCCATTATTTCTGCGTCGGTGACCCACTACGGAACACCAGCGGGGCAGACAAACTATCTAAGTGAGGTACTGCCAGAAAACAAACATATTATGAGAACGAAGGAAAATGTCAGCATTTGAAAACACAATTCAAATTATTTCACTTAAATAACCACAATACTTCTGGTAGATGTGCTGGCGGAGAGCATCGACACTTGATGCAAAGGTGAACGAAAGAAATGTAAAATCGAATACGACTAAAATGTACCTGTAATTACGCGGGAAGGAGGGGGGGGGGGGGGGGTTGCTACTTAAAGAGTGAATGTCTCGTATAACCACAAGGCATCTCAGAGCGCTTAGCAGGCTCCTAATTATTTGCCCAGTCTCACCGCTGCCGTAACCTTTGTGCTGGATGGCAAACAACTTTACTTAACGAGCGCAACAGGACAACGGCAAAGCGCCTTATTTAAGGTTTCAAACTGCAGCTAACCACCAATCCCCTCCAGAATATTACTCCGTGTATACCTTTCATGACAAATGGGAGCATCTAAATTTTAGAGTGTCTACACAACCATTTATTTTTATGTAAAGGTATAGTAACTGTTGTTTAACCTTCTGCAATACAGGCAGCATCCTGTTAGAAGAGTTTATAAAATACCTTTTCCAAACCAGAAAAGAATGCGCTTGGAGAATGGGCTGATTTGTTAGTGCAAAACCTAATAGCTAGTACAAAACGTGCCATTCAGTCCAGCATTTAACAACAGCAATGGCCCGAATGATGCAATACAGGGGCTGCGAGATTAACACTGTAAATGTCACATCAATGGCGCTGCGTGAACCAAAGTATTGATTGCTCGTTCTAAACTCTCGGAACCAGAGTTACACAAATATATATATTTACGATTGCACCTGATCACTAACTGTTGCTCCTTCCACACTGGGACCTCATTCACGTGAAACAATTTTCTGCGTATGAGTGTTTTCCTTTACTTGAGTGCGCCAGGCAGGAAAGCACACCGCATGTATAAAGATAAGTGGCTCTGTTTGAAAACAACGCTTCCTACTCATACACGAAAGAACAGACGCATGAAAATCAGACCAAACCTCGTCTGACACATGCTTTTAATAGCTGATAAACAGCAAACTAGATATGCACACTTATGCCTCGCCAATCAATTTTTTTGAGTTGTACTTCGAAAGTTAAATTGGTGTGAAATGTCAACTTTTAATCAGCAAGTTCGAAAAAAGTTGTATCATTCCAGCCCCAAAAATCAAACTCCTCAAATCAATTTCGCATGTAATATATTGCCTGAGTATATTTCAACTTACTAATTGTTCAGTGCCTTCAATGTCGCCATCAGGGGCATACATAGTCTGTACCATGAATTTATGCTTGTTCTTCTCATTCGGGTCATATTCAAATGGCTGGAGCATAACTGCAAAAAATGTAAGCAGGTTGAACGACTTCTAATGTTCACCACCGCACACCCTGTCTTATTCTTCATAATGTAGTTTCACTGTCATTAACACAACCATTTAATATCTTGAAAATATCTTTTTATAGTTACAAACCTAAAGAGTGCATTAAATATCTGAATCAGATAATCTGATGTGGCCGTATTCATTAAAGTAAATTGTACAGTTAATTGACCCCGTTAACTGCTCCACTACTAATCAGAACACACGAAAGTTAATTAATACATTTAAGTTATTTAACAAAATAATTTAACTTAGATAACCTGGGCCGAAGTAAATTTGGCCTGGAAAATTTATGCAATGAGAATAAAAATCAACATTTGGAAAGTTTTCACATGCCATTTTACTAAAATACAAATCAGCTTGTTATTCAGCTCTTGTCAAAACATGTGAAATACTTAAGTACCTGCCACCGTGACTTTGCCCCCTGAATCGATAATTCCACTGTTGGGTCTGACACAGTATCGTTTCGGAGCTGTTGTTTTCACTTTGAAACATACTTTTTTATCACTTGGATTTGACAGATATAACTCCGACGTGACGACATCGCGAAAAGGCCCTGAAAAGCACAGTTTAAGATTACAATTAAGTTACCAATAGTCTGGTACAATTTGAGTACTGAAGTCCTGGGCAAAAACAAAACAAAGTATAAAAATAATGTCTTCAAAATCATTTCTGGAAGTATATAAACATTATAAACACTATAAATGACTAAACACGAAACTGCACTAGAGTGCCAACTAAGAAAGAATAATCAAACATTTCTGCATTAAATCACGGGATGAAAAGGATTAAATTTATGCGCAACTGAAAACACCCAGCTGCGTCCCTAAAACCAGAGGGGTAACACTTTGCGAGGTCGATACTAATCTCGCATCTATCCTACATTTAATGCACTCAGCCTAATGGCTAAGGAAAGCCAGAATGTCTTGGAGTACATAAAAACCGAAAATTATTGCCTGCATTTTAATGTCCAAGTCAAGAACTAGTAATCACTGTGCAAAGTAGTTGAGGTCCGTTAACCACGTAGGGTGGAGGTGACAGTGTGCATATTCCCCACGGCAGAGGAGGAAGTGGCCTTACTTTCCTAGAACAGTCATACCATACAGTCGCGATGACAGAATCCGTTGGTGTTGCTGGATACAAGCCGCTCTGTTGCGAAGGGCATAGTTTCAACGTAGACCCAGCATGGATCGTCTCCATACGTGGTAGGGTCCCTTCCGACAAGGGACGCTTATTACCCAGTTGACGATGCAACAGTTGTGGACTGCGGTAACTTTCAAATGGATAGCTTAAATCAGTCCAGCTGCTCGGGGCAGAGCACTCAATCTCTGTACACCATCAATCCTCATGTCGAGATTTGTCAGGTCAGCACCTTCCTGATCAGCGATGTGCTGGGGTAAGGTGACGTCTTTCTGGTGAAGGGAAAGTAGTAAATCTGTTGACACTGCAGTCAAAAAAGAGACTGTTCTCTCCTAGTTTGATTGTTTGGTGTTTGCAGCCCTTTCAGCATCTAAGAAGCACATACTGAAACGCACTTGCTAAATTCCGATAAATCGCCTCCTGAGACATGCACGGAACAGAAAGCAGTGGGTCTACTCCTAAGATTCCCTCAGCCACAGGCGGATCACCTACGGTGTTGGAGCTGGCAGATGACAGGGAAGGTGCGGAAGACTGTCAACATGTCTACGATATTGAGGTGCTAACGGGACTCTACTGCAAGGATTTGTCACGGGCTCGGCCTTGTTCACTTTCAGGAGGTAGATGGTGCCGACGCCTGCTCAGAAAATTTGGAGCAAGAACTGCAGAAAAATTCGGTGCTTCAGATGCTTAGATAGAGGTGGAGGTGTCACGTAGGATTCACCAATATACTACAAACCACAGCCACATTGCTGTGGTGGAGATAAAACGCTTTGTAGTAAAGCTCTCAGATTCAGCACCTGGCAGATCCTAGTGATTTTTTCAGTATCCGGTACCTTCAACTTGATTTTTAATACTAGCATTATTCCTCTTTCACTTCCCAAGGATGTAGTTCCAAGATCAACTGGAAGGCGACAAGCATAACTCATAAACTGAGAATTGGGATATTTCCCTACTACTCTCATCTCTAAGCGTAGACCACAAACAGCATGGAATCCGTTTAGAATCCGCTTATAAACGAGGTGGCACTTTCATTCGAAGAAACAACCCATTGAGAACAGGTAAATAGCAAAAGGGGAGGATTGTTCCCGCCGCTGTGTGAAACTCCCAGCTGTCTCCTGTTTATTCTTCAATGCAGGAAAAGGAAGAAGATATCTACCCCGTTAACAGAAAGGTGGTACTTAGTCATCTTCAAGAAAGATAGCCTTTTAGTTGTCTCCTGGTTATCCTAAATCAAAGGAGTAAGAGAATACCAGAAGCGGTTTGAGAAGGATGGTTCAAATGCCTTACTGTTACCGTGAGGTTAGAAAGCAGAAGCGATAGCCTGGAAGTTTTTTTTACTGATTATCTTAAAGCATGTAAGTAGATGACAGGGGTTATTCTTGTTGTCGGACCTGACTTTCACCCCACTCAAAAACGAACTAGTTATGTTGGAATCAGCTAGCCAAATAATGGATGTCATCGCACAGCTATGGGGGTACACCCGTGGTCACCAGGACACTCACGAAAGTAGAAGACAAACAACAATAATAAAGGTAACAGTGATCCTATATTAATCAAACTTACAACACCTCATTTATAATTACACAGTCACTAAGTACGATAAATGGTAACTGTAAACAAAATCAAGCATGGCAACGGTCAATTGCTTTTGGCTGGACCTGGTTTCCTTACATTTCTGCATGGTACCATACAACAAAACTCACAGAATTTTTTAAATGAAGTATTGAGCTTAAAAAAAAAGCAGAAAAAGTGTGTAAGTATACCCTAGCAGCGGTGAACATATGTATGGGTTCTGTGATTATGATTTGTGTCAATAATAGAAGTGTTTGAATAAATAGAGTTTCACAGACACAATCTCCGTGTAACACGGTTGACCTTTAAAATCGATACAAAAGTGTTTGCCATACTACTGCCACTCTCATCACGTCTTTTTACAATTCTAACAGTTTTACATTGTTAAATTTCGACCAAAGCTACGTTTTATACTTAAAACAATACATGTATTTTGTAAATTTTACAATACATGTATTTTGTAAATTTTCAATATCTGTTTTATTTGAATGTGAAATGTTATAATAATAATAAGAGATCACAGATTTGGAGTCTCAATTTAGCAGACAAATTGATATCATAGCACAAAATTTTACCATATTTCGAAATGCTGTCATTTTGACCATTTTTCAATAACCCGAACAAAAATACAACGTAGCACAACTGCAATATGTGCTCTCTCCATGTTTGAAACTTTTCATGATAAAAAAAATTGACTTTATTACTATTTCATGACTGAATAAAAAGGGGCGTTGTACACACTCAGTATCTGTTTTGTCCGTCTGTAAAATTTCAAAACTATACTCTATAGTTTCGGAGATACAACCGGACACCACACAAAATTACATAATGCTGCCATTTTTAGAATTTTTCCTGAATCGGAATAAAAACACGAACTTGCACACCCTCAACATCTGCTGCAGCCGTATGGGAAATTTCAAAACAATGCAATAGATGGTTTTACAGATTTAGCCTGGGCACGACGTCGAAAAGTTCCGATAATCGAAAGATGTTGTCATTCTGACAATTTTTTTTATGAATCTGAACAAAAACACGACATTACACATCTTCAACATGTGCTCTACCCGTGTATGAATTTCAAAACAATCCGATATCTACTTTCGGAGATACAGTCCGGACGCGCATGCGGACAAGCCCATAACAAAATCCCTCCGTCACACGGTACGATTTGCAAAAAATTGTTAAAATTTTGCCGAATATTGACCGTATAACAATCGTTAATTTTAGGTTTATGATTTGAAACAAAAACACCAGTTTATAACACTTATGACTCTCAAATTGACAGGGTTGGCAAAAAAGCCGCCAAATCCAGATTTTGCCTTGCCGGCGGCCACATCTCGCAATTGCCTTGAAAATCTGACAAAATGTAAAATCATGAATTATCGTCAGGTTTTTTATAATTGGGGAAACGGAGTTTCTAATTTTGATAAGTATAATAAAAAGGTATTCAGTTACGACGATTTGGTGGCAGTGTGTGGAGAAATCAGGAAAGATGAACACTACCCTTTGCCATATTGCTGGAAAACTGTTGAAAATGCCCGCTAGTTCGGCCTGTCTTAAGCAAGCGTTTTCTAACTTTGCTAAAATGTTTCCCACCATTTGCAGATGTGCATGAAGTAGTTTGCGTGTCGTTTAAAATATTTAGAAATATTTAAGTCACAGAAACTACAATTTAGCATAAATATCTCGAATAACAACCACTATACGTACTATTTCACATCACCTTACTAAGAATTAAGATAAATTGTATCCTATAAAAATTATTAGAATTTTATCCTGATTGAAGTTACAGCTTAACATATTTAATTTTTTCTTTAAAAAAGAGCAACATGTCAATATGCTGAGGTTTCATAGTTGAGCGTGAAGCAGTGCCTTATTTCACAGATGTCCACTATCAGTGAAAAAATTCAACTGAAGAAAAAAAGAAACAAAAATTGAAAACACCGCAGTATTTCTCTTTCGGTTTTTTAACCGAACCGAAAAACCGCGGACGCTTTTCGGCTACGATGCGAACTGTAACACAACTAATAATAAACCTACTCTGTATTTCAAAAGCTTAACTACCATACAATACGTGAATACTTGTGCAAAGCAGAATTTCTACACACCTGGAATGAGCACACAGAGCGGAACAAATACCACGCCTACCAAATCTCTGGCACTTTCGAGTCAAACTCAACAAGCCGTCGTAGACAGCACAACCTCCAACTGGAATCCAAGATGGCGGCCATTGTGAACTTGAAATTGGATACACCAACTCACTATGCAGGTTACCTAGATACCAAAGATCACAGGAAACGGAATATGAGCCGGTAATGGACGACCGGACAGACGAATCGACGACATCCAAATCCTAGTATCCCCTCCGAGACCAGCCAATCGGGGGTTTAAAATCCAGTAGTTGTTCCTAACTCGAATTGCGCCGGACCTTAAGTACATGCTCGAGGTTTTCAATATTCTAGCAATAGAACAAGAAAACAAAGAGAAATAGAGCAGTGTGCATAGCCCACGTATTCCTCACAGGCCCCCCATCAGTAAAACACGGTCATCAACAGTCAATCAAGAGCTGATATATTTAAGTCCAGTTGGTGCATTTTCCTTGGCCGAACCTGGCCCATTTGCAATACCCATCTGTGTTTGTTCCCATAGAAGCTACATACCAAGTTTCATGAAAATCCTTCCAGGAGTTTTTAAGATATCGTGTTAACAAGCTCACACAATAGTCAATCAACAGCTGAAATTTTCTAAGTCCAGCTGGTCCATTTTCCTTGGACGAACCTGGTCCTTTTACAATACCGATCTGTGCTTGTTCCCATAGAAGCTACATACCAAGTTTCATGAAAATCCTTGCAGGAGTTTTAAGTTATCGTGTTAACAAGCTCTTGATGACAGACCGACGCGCGGTCGATCGCATATATTCCCCCTGTGGGGAATAAATGAAAGTCCTGCCTCCGTACGAGACTGCGAGTGGTATTACACTAGATTAGCTCCAAGATTAGTTCTGACACAGATATACGATGTCAGTGCTGACTCAGAACTAGCACCAGATTAGCTCCAAGAAACGGTCCGCTACTGAGGTTCGGCTTACACAGAAATGTCCGAAGTTATTAAAAAGTCAGAGCTGACTAGAAGCTAGCACTAGATCCGCTGGCCGTAGTCCTAGATGACTCTTGCGGTCTTCCTATGACAGCAAGAGTCATAGTTCCTATAATAGGAAATGTCATTGATGTCAATTTTCAAATCTCGGCGCACGACTGGGGCCAACGGCGTTATTTTTGAAAGGGTGCATCACATAAATGGCCCAATTATAAATTATGGCGCACAAGTTTTATGGTCGGATAACAATTTTTTGCTGAGAAAAATATGTTTGCTTGAGATCAGGATATCGAATCCCTCATTATCGCCCACAACAACCGTGAATCCACAGTTGCAAAACCATGCTTTACTCTAGTTTGGGAGTTTGGCTGAGGTCGAAAATAATGCGCAAGGGTACTTCTCACTGTGCTTTTAAAGAAAAAGCATGCCAGTTCGAGCCTCGGTGTCCTTGAACGTGCACCGAAAGATTCAAATTGAGATCAATGGCCATTTCTATTGCAGGAACTGTGACCCTTTCTGTCCTAGGAAGATAGAAAGGGTCCGCTGGGACTACGCTGGCCGAGGCTGACATCCTAGCTCCAAGAAGCGGTGCGTTAAAAAATTTCTAGGCACCGCTACAAAGCCTCGCAATATAGCGATAAGCAAGTCAACTGCGCTCGCTTTGAGGCACCCCTGTGGCTACTTTGTGCGAGATTCAACGACCCAGAAGTTGTTACAGGCATTTGCTAAAGGCCCTCAAAGTACAACGGTAATCATATACAACTTCTGTGTTACGGTTTCTTTAAAAGAAAATAATACGGAAATAACCCAAATCTCCCGCAATAAACGACATTTGTTTGTAGACAGGGAGCATACTTTATTACGTGAAATAGTAACAATAATTTTTTGCAATTATCAACCAAAAAAACTTTTAAATTGATATTTCAAAAAGAACGTAAACATAAAAAGTCAAATATGGTGGGTGTACCAAATAAATTTATACGTAATTCTGCATCTATCAACTATTTAATATATATTGTTCAAATAAACTATAACCCCTTTATTGAAATTTTCGGTCCCTTGACATTTAAAGGCCAGAATGTAAACAAACATTTGACAGGTGGATGCGTAAGCTAACCTTTTCTGCACTTTTATGAACAAATAAAAGATATACAGCTCACTAAAAACTTTGCCTGTTTTACAAAAAGGGCATATTGGGCATGAACTTTCTGTAGCTCCAAGTCAGCTCTTCATTAATTTATACTTGGTATATTTCTTTATCAGAGCTACAACGCGTTACATTGTATTGCTCATAGGGGTCAACTTTAGTTGCTCTGAGGCACTTTGTCGGCACAGTAATCCATATTATGTTGGAATATATATATAGTTCATGCAGTATGTACCCTTTGTGCACCCAAGGCCACATTTTTTATGCCTTGTGTTTCTCAAAATTATAAATTAAAGGTGAAAAAACAGGCATCGGCCAGCTGTCAAATGTTTTGTTTATCTTCCGGGTTTGTTCTACCCAGCATGCCATTCGACCGTAGTTATAAAATATCTGACCTCTGTAGGGATCTGTCGATTCTGTATATACCCGTTTACACTGCAGGCCCATTGGAGATTCGCGAAAATAATACTCGGTAAGAGGGGGCTACTTTTTGTGATGTATATCTGCTCTGTGTTTATACATAACACGCAGATCTCCTCAGAGGTCATCTGTTTTATAACAACTCCTTGTTGTTTCCGCATAATGTTACGCATGCGCATGGGAGGAAAACAAAAGATGTCTGCATGTGGGAATTTGTGGTTGTTGCTAGAACTTGTTCTTTTATGAAAATATCAAGATATGTGCAGTCTTCAACAACACATTTTCTTTGAGGGCACTCCATAACACTTCATAAATCTAGGTATGTATCTTAATGTACCGCAGTGTCGCCACAGAGGTGCCTCAAAGCGAGCGTAGTTGACTTGTATATAGTTATATAGCGAGGATTTGAAGCCCTCCGCGAACCTCAGTAGCGGATGGCTTCTTGGAGCTACAACTTTCTGTAGATGTTTGAATAATAGGGGCTGGTATGCAGGATTCCTGCCTCAGAACATATGAAATTGATCCCTATTAGTGGAACAATGGAAGGCTTCGTAGCTCTGACACAGAGATATACGATGTTATACAAGTCAGAGCTACTCGGAGCTACCGACATCCACGAGACTATCGAGCACTGAAGCGAGATTAACTTATTCTGTGAATAGACACTCCATATATAATAAAACTAGCACTCTTAACTGTTTCGGTTGACAAAAAGACATTACATACTGTAAATGATGTTAGAACAAGCTTTCCGTCAAAAGAAAACTTCATGTCATCTGGTTTGACAGCTAAATTCGTGAACCGGTGGACAGTTCTTGAAGAATTTATCAACTTACCACGGAAACGCAGTTCATGCTGCGGTTCCAGATTTAATACTTGGTCTTGTTTAGACATGATAAACAAAGCGAATAAGTTTTTATGTTAGAAGTGACGAGGTTGTGGTCAAATATTCACCAAATCAGATATTTCTGAGCTGTACTTTGCCTCGATTTCGAATAACTTCCGGGTCATGTGACTGAATGTGAGGGGACCCATGATTGTTTCTTTTTCCGTATTTAGATTTCCCATGAATTATGCAATTTATTTAAAAAATAAATAAATAAGAAAAATTAAATATATGGGATAAAAAACGAAACATTGAGTAGCAGAGAATAGCAGTAATGTTCGCATGATAAACAATAGAAATAGTGTTTCATAAATATATCCAAAGTCGTAATCTCCCTGATGGATGGATCACCGCCAACGCTTGCTGTGTGTTTAAAAAAAAAGAAAAGAAACACAATCCTGTTAACTATAGACTAGATTTTCTGACTAGTGTCATGTGTAAGACTATGGAACCTAATATATTAAGAAACATAATGAACCATAAGGAAGTAATAAAATCCTACTAGATTAACAAAACGGGTTCCGCTCTAAGAGGCCCACAGAATCCAGCTTATCACTTTTATAGTTCACGATAGATATCATTATACTGGATTTTTCCAAAGCTTTTCATAAAGTTTTCATCCTAAATTGCTTAAAAATACAATGCTGTGAAATGTGCGGCAAAACTAATTCCTGAATTTTTGGATTTTTGGAATAACCGTGCACAAAAACTTATAGCTAATGGATACAAGTCCTGATATGAATCTGTTCCGCAAATTACAGTCCTTGGTTCAGTCTTATTTTTATATACATAAATGATATTTCCTTAAATATAAACTGTTCCAAAAGACTATTTGCGGATGATTGCATTACTTAATAGCATATCAGTAATCAGCCTGATTGTAAATCTCCACACAATTGTATACATGATATCGTTAATTAAAAAAAAAAACAAAAAAACAAAAAAAAAAACGCTGGCATATTTCATTTAGCATCTCCAAATATAACGTTTGTAACGTAGCGAGATCACGACAACCGGCAACATTTAATTACAGTTTGCATGATTGTGTTCTAGACTGACTGGAGGAATCTACGTTACTTCGGTATTAAAATAACACAAAACTTTCATGAACTCCCCACATTGACACAATTTGCAACAAAATAAATAAAATGCTACAACTCCTTCGCAGAAAATGTGCACAGCTAATATTATACAGTTTAAAATTACAACATACAAAGCCTTAGCACGTTTATATATTGAATATTGTTCAATAAATTTTAAAACGCATTCAGTCCATCTCAAATGTTAAATACAATTAAATGGCTCATATCAGCAGAACGACGAGAAACAGCTAGACTCGTTATGCTCTATGAAATTTTAATAAACTTATCCATACAAATCGCACTAATATTCTTGTCCCTGAAGCCTACAACATCACTACATGTGCTTTTGAACACAAATATGTCCCTATAAGCACAAGATGCAGCTACTATAAACATTCGTTGTTGCCCCATACCATTACCCAAGATGGCGTTTAGCACAACCCTAGATGCATTTAAAACTAAACACCTAGCTGTCTTGTTTTTAGAATTCCACCCATATTCTTGTTCCTGTACCATTGTTTTGTTTTAAAATGCTGAGTTTTAAAGTGTTGTTTCGTTACCCTGCATTAGTACTCAATTCATTGAGGTTAGCATATCAATCAAAAGTGCCTACAAATACCAGCATACAGAGTTATTATTTTTAAGAGATACAGGCAGTCCTCAGAGTAACGAAAACAAAACAAACTAACAGGAACTGATATAACAGACGAGACGAAATTGAAAGTAAATAATGTATAAACACTGGACAACATAAAAATCACTAGTGAGGAATGCCCATTAAAATGAATCGGATAGTAATCAATAATATTGAGAAAAAGGAAACATGAGGGACTGGCATTAACTATGTCTATTTCAAAAACAATTTATGTATGTGAAAAGGTATTACATAAGAAAAATAATAACAACCTGAACACCAGTGGGATAGACTTGCAAAACCAACACACAAATCAAAAGGCACATGACTTACCTTCATTGCCTTCCGCGTAATCACAAAGAATACAGTATTGCACTAGCTTTGACTTTTATAGAACAAATTTGGTGAAAAAGCATTGTTGCACACGGCGTCATATAGAAACTGGCATGCAAAATTAAAAAAAACAACTAGAATTCAATCCGATAAATCTATGCCTGGAAAACTAAACAAATTTTAGCTAACAAATTTGGAACTATACAGTGAGATCATATTAGACTGAGTCGGTAGTTAATACATTACTAGGATAAAAGATATACGCATGCTTAAATAAATTTTTAAAATGCATAATTTTAGAATAAAAAACAGTATTTGAAAAAAAAACACAAGTGATAAGTAAATTGTGATTAGCGAATGATATATAAATGCTCACTTTTAATTTTTCCAGTGAAGCAATGTGTAATAATAAAGCTCTGAACAATGACTTAAAATTCGGCTAAACTCGTAAAGATGTTGCAGATGTACTTAGCCAACAGCATATTTTTGAATAAAAATATAGGAACCGATTATATGTGTATTAGTTTTGAACTGTACCATGAAAATCATCTTGATAATGACAATGGGAAACTAATAATTCACATATTTCCAAAATCAAAATAAAGGCTAAAAAGAAAAACTCGGGATAAAATAAGAATTGGTCCCTTTAATCGTATGTTTATTCTGCGTGGAGAATATTGTTGTATCTGTCAAAACACTGGAAAGAGAGAAGAGAAAAATTTCGAAACTAAAATGTGTTGTATTTTAGCGAAACATAAAGCGAGTAATTGCAAATATGGATGAAATCAATCTGCAAAATATACTGGATGGATTTAATGCACCTCTTAATGAAGAACAAGCATGGGCAGTGTGCTATCAAAGTGCTGATTATTTGCATTCTTGCTGGGATTCAGCTGATGGCCCATCCGCAAAACCATGTTTTGCGTTTGCAGGATTAGAGTCCCTCTTTCTGGGAAAAGATGGTCTTATATCACGAATTGTACCGTGCAGAGGTGTGTCACAGTTAGTTTTACTTTGAAGTCATTGGTAGTGAGAGTCACACAGAGGTGCAATCCAAATTGCTTACGAATAACAGAAAAGAAGCAGTGGCTACAAGGCAGGGGGCGTTCAAATTGAAAAACAGATCGTAATTGGTTAAAGAGAAATGCGGGTATCAAACCTACAATTGACATTTCCTTCATACATTTACAGTTTAATGCTTGGAGTATATAAATTCAAAAATTGAAAAGAAAAAAGGGGTCGCCACTATTGTAAGAGAAATAAAGACACTGAAAGGTCGCGTACTTTCAATATAAAAATATTGGGAAAACCAAGAAATTTCAATCAAAATGCAAAATTCACACATAATCACAATTGACAATTGCCTCATTTTTTCCCTGTACGAAGAACACGCCATAAGAAATGTTTTAAGCAAATAAAAAATATGTGTCACCGTATCAGTAAGAGAATTATACAATCGTTTTGACAAAATCCCATTGACTCGGTGGATAAATGGTGAAAACAGTGTAATTTGATTTTAATGGATAATATGTCAACACAGGCCCTTCTAGGAACAAAATATCAATACAGACCATTTCTGGACACGACCCTTTTTGACTTTGAAAAGAATTTTTCGATAAATTTCAGATTGGTCTACTGGCTGATAAAGACTCTTGTGATTTATAATAAGAATGTAATGATGAATCGCATGGCTTCTAAATAAACCTGGAATAACCGGTACACATGCTGTTTTCACCTTAAATGAACACATTTTCAGTTTTGCCAATTTCGATGTGCTGTTCGATTTCCTGTTTCTGTCCTCGTATTCTTTTTGGCTGCCGCACGATATTTTCTTTGAGGAAATTATTGAGCATTATAAACAAAAAAAAATGCATCGTCAAACGTTATTCATTCCGTAGCAGAAATTTAATAAGCACTTATTTTCACTACGCACATAGATCCGTAAAATTGCAAAGATGAATAATAAGCATGCTTGAGTTATATTGAGTGCTAGTAACCGTCAACAGTTTTGCTTCTATAAAAAAGGAATATCCACAAGCATGGGCTTTTTCCATAGTGCCAACAGCACTGAAATTGCGCAGCGCGAGTATATTTTTCAAAAGAGTTTTTACTGAAAAAAATTTTAAAACGATTGTATGTATCGTTTGCAGGTTCACAACCAGTGAGATCTCAAGCAGAGGTATGTGACTATTTAAAGTTGAAAACTGAATTCTCATTTATCTGAGTGATCGATGGGCGAGGTATAAACGTTAATTTGTCTATCGGATAAATAGGAGAAATGATAATCAACGCGAATTATATATACTTACATTACTTCAAAGTTAAGAAGGCGGAAGAAAAATTTCTTGATGGGTATAGTAGGAAACTTGAAATAATGCAAAAGTACTACTTGAAATAAAAAAAAAACACCACCTTAAAATAAATACCATATATATTGAGCTCTCCAGAATAGACATGTAAATCCTATCAGCAGGAATATGCACATGAACAAGACTTTTAATTCTTACGTAAAATTTAAGAATTAAAAAAAAACTTAATGCATAAGAAATTTACCACTTTTCACGAGACTATCCCGTCAAGCCCGCAATACTACGGGAACATCGTCAGTGCAGCAAACTGCACACTTAATTCCACACCAGACAGCTGAAATCAACCGTCGGTGCAAAGTCACGCTGACAGTTTTTAGATGAACTTCATTTGTCAAACCGTCCAAATTAATTGATTAACTTTCGACAGTTCTGTTTGCCAACAGAACACTTCCTAAAAACTGTGCTATACTATACAGTTTACTTTTGTGAATGTGGATACTACTTATTATCTTCTTTACTTATTACGATAGGCCGAACCGGCATTGGGCTCGAAGTTTATTTTCTCCTTTTACAGTTGGTTCAATGCATCGGGGTACTCATCTATCAGGCGTTGGACTTCGGCCTTGGCGAGGGCGAGGAGCATGCCCTCTCCCCAGACCTGGAAGAGCTGATAGACAGCATGACGGAGGGACAACATGAAGAGGATGGAGAGAAAGATGAAGGGATAGAGGACGATTCGTGTTCACATAGCAGTAGCCTAATTTCATTGAAAGATGTCATGCAAGTAGGTTTTGGGTTTAGTAATAGATTCCACACGCACGCGTTGGTGGGATAAATAAACTGTTATATTTATTTTTCCCTTAAAATTAGGTTGGAAGATTCGAGGTCATGCATAATAACTACTTATTTAAAAGAGTATAAAAATGCGTTCAGCCCATGAAGTTGAAGTTTTGCAAATGCTACAAAACGTTTAAATTCTAAAGCTTCTTTGTTGTCCCACTTTTGTTCTGGCTGAGTAGCATGTGGTAACTCAAAAGGCCAAAGCAAATAATACGAGCCAAAACATTTACAGAAGCATTTAAGTATTCAGAATATTTATTTAAGATTCAGGCCTTGTACAGGAAAACATTTATTTTCCGATGTTGTATGTATTGTGCAGTTTTTTTGTGTGTGTTTGGACAGGGTAAGAAAATTAATTCTATATAGATTTCAGTGCAGCTAAGCTATAAAATGACTAAATATGTTAATTAAAGCTCACTGATTACCAGGACAAGTGAATTACAATGCTTCTGTGGCTAGGATGCGCCTTCTGATAACCGTAGTAACCTATCAGGTTTATTTTCGTGATCAAAGAGGTGAAATGTGCACTCTGTTAGCTGAAATATAGTAACATGCTATTCTAATGAGCAACTCAGTCCATCTCATTTGCCATTTCTGTGTATCGTTAAAACGGAAATGTAAATTATATAAATATGCTGAAACGGCAATGTTTGTGTTTGAGCTTTCTTTTTAAATAACAGGTCCTTTGTTCTTTGTTTCAGTTATGCTGCAGACATTTACCAACCCAGTCAAATCCATCTAGTCATTACAAAGCCGTGTGCAGAGCTCTTGTTACGGAATCCATAGAACTTACAACTTTCCTGGAAGTTGTCTCTTCCAATAGAAAAGTAAGTAGTTAAGGTGTTAGAAGTACTGGTTCTTTATAAGGTCGTAATTTCTCAAATCATATACTGTAGTATGGCGGTTGTACAGTAAGACGGGATTCCGGGAATAAAAGTTCCACCAACAGATGTTGCACCCATACAGTTGGTCTCTTAACGGTTATCTTAGCAATCTAGAGGGCTAACATTTATACCAGATTATGCCAAGTAAATCTTAAAGGAAGGACACAAGCAAAATGGTTCCGTATTGCGTCCAGTGTTTGTCCGCTTAGAACGTAAATCATTCTGTATACTGTTAAAGAGGATTTCGGCTATCTCTGAGCCATCTAGTGAGTGAATTTAGAATCAGGATCAGAATTTTCAAATTGTGTATAAACTGAAATGTTAAATTTTCTGCTATCAGTCGTGGGGCGCCAGAATTATATCCGTTGCAAAGTTATTGGGTAATCAGGGTTCGAAAATCATTTTACACGCCACTGGCCACCCAATTTGTTTAACAACATAAGAACTGACTGGATCACAAAGCAGCGCCAATGTCAGACAACGGTGTGCTTGGTTCAGTAATGCGAAAAAAGGTGGATCAGGGCAACAATCTGTGGATTTTTTCCACCAAATGATGTTTTTTTTTCGAACCCTGTTGTCTATAAGCCTGGAGTACAGTAGCTTGAAAGTGTGTATTGATTTCTCTTGAAATCTGGGCGGGAAATGGTGGTATATGTCATCACTGAAAAAAATGTAAAAAATGAGTGGGAGGGGCTGGGGGGAGCAGGTTCGCAAAGAAACCTGTAGCGACAAAAGAACCGCGGGGACCCCCATATTTACTATCTCAATTATGTACATATGAAAGGAAAAATGTTGCAGGTTATCGTTCTGTATTGGAATTAGTCTCAATATTTCTTTATTTGCCATTCTTAGCAATACAAACCGAAAGAAATCCTGAGTCGTTTTAGTTCTGTTTTATTTCTCATAAAAGTCCGGTGACCATTGCTTTTTATATCCTATTATTACAGCACTGTGTCACATGGTTGCACATGCAAAGTATTAAAATCAGATTGTTGCAGATTAATTTTATGGGAGATAGCCGCATTTCCCTTTAAGTGAATCAACCCGTACACTGAAAGGGACAGAGAAATTCAGACGTGATTTGGTAACATTAAAATCGGGAAAATGTAATATTGCTCTTGACCCTGGCTGCGGTTACAAAAATATCCCTTGGCGCCCGTTACAGGCAAGATAAGATAGTTTCTTAACAATAATATGGCGTCATCTACTGCTTTTTGTCCCAATGTTGGGTTCTGCTTTGCTGGCCACAGCAGTTTTCCCTCAGTAAGGAGAAATATTTTTTTACCTTGAAAATAAATAACACTAAGATTATATTGTAGCCACACATATTTAACCATGTTTATGTTTGTGTAAAAAAATCTATTCTCGTCCGAAACGATGTAAATAAGCAGGGTTGACAAGAAGAATTTAGGAGATTAACACCCACTGCTTGCTGGTATAAACGACTCCAAATTACATTCCACACTCTATGTACTTGACAAGCCGGCATGTATAATTTGTAACCTTTGAGGAAAGCTTCTATTTGTTGTTGCCAAAAAGTTGGCCGACAGTGAGGCGGTGGCGGAAAACTGCTAAGCCTGAATCGATCAGAACTGGTTGCCTCTCTGACGGGCAGGCGAATGTGTTATTCCACGCAGTCGAACAAATCACAGTGTATAATCGCAGTACTCAATATATTTATGTCAAAAAGAGACGAATTTGGCTGGTTAATGCCAAAAAATACATGTTGATATGTGATAATAGGATTGGAAAAATATAAATGTTCACTTTGTTGACATTTGGTTGGAACGGTTCCAGACCAACTGAAATATTGAAGCTTTGCTATTCGCTGAAACCATAACCCCCTCCCTCCCCCTCCAAAAACAAAAGCAGAACATTCATCTTGTTTCAGTATTAAATGGCATCAGTTTTACTGGCGCCATAATTTTCCTTGTAGCAGTGTAAATTCTGTTCTGCATTTTTTTATCAGAACCGGTGGATTAGTTCTTCCCTCATCGATTCCGCTAATGCAAACATTGGGTGGATTGAAAAACTTGTTTTCCGTTAGGCTCCTTCAAGCTCGAACTATGAAGTGATATTAATTCCACATCCAATCATAAACCCACTGGAGCTTCTCGTTGCTGCAAAGAATAAAAGATTTCTGCTGTAATATCATGGCAATGTCTTTTGTCGAAATGCCAGTGGGGTTTTGTGCAGTTTTTTCAGCTCGCCTATGAACTGTAAGCGGTTTTAAAGAAACGAATAGAGGTAGACTAATGCCATTGCACACAGGCGCCATGATTATACTACACGATTGTATCACAAGAGATGTGCATTGAAGCTGTCTGTCTCTTTCATTTTTCGTCTGGAGCTCATGAGTGGTATTCTGCTCTGTCCTTATATTTAAGAACGTCCTTATTCTTGAGCTTAGATGGTTCATCCTTATTTTTAAAAGACTTCGTTAAGTTTGAGGATAGAGCAGAATAGTTTTTTTATCCTTATTTTTAAAAATAAGGACATCTTAAAAATAAGGACAGAGCAGAATACCACTCCAGTACTTTGGACATGTAATTGTAAAACGATCTTTTTAATAACAGGAGTGTGCAATTTTTAATCTCTCATAACCAGAATAAGAGTTAAAACTGTCGAAGAATAGAATTCTAGTAGAAACGCCAGTCTGATATTAATTAATACGAGGCGGGTTTTGATTACAATGCACACAGATATATGTACATGTTATTTATTTGCTTGGGATCCACGCATTTTATCTGGCTTTATCTGAGATCGAATATATCTCCATTCGGCTATGACGTGAAGGCTCTATGTTGAGTAGTTCCATTGATCGTCAAGTGTTATTTTAGCTGTAGTCGTCTCCCCATTTATTTTATGCCAAATTACCTCGTCACTGTTTATATTTAGATCCACGTAATTTGATTATTACTTTGTGATTATGTCCTCTATTTTCGCCCACTCGTGTGATTGCGATTGCAGACCGCGTGTCTTCAACAACGCGACAGCAATAGTATTATGTTGTCAGAGCTCTTTGAAATAATTTCAGATTTTCTATATTCCCGTGTTTAAATAGGAACCTAGCTTATGGTATTCCCCGCCCGAGAAATAAGGGGAGGGATATTTCCCACTGCTGCACGTGGCATCGAATCCGGGACAAAATGACTCCGCCCAAAATGACTCCGTCCAAAATGCCTCCAAAAACTGCAAGGGGGGGACAAAATGACTCCGCCCAAAATGCCCCGAAATATTATTTCGAATTTTTTTTAACTATTTCTGGCAAAGTGCCAGAAAATGTGTTTTGAGTAGACGGGCTTAATCCTGATCACGGGGAGTGTGAGAGGTGTGGCTTCGTTTCCGCAAAGCTGCCAGTAACGGTGTTTTGAGTAGACGCACTTAATCCCCCTGCAGTGCACTGCCGGCCTGAAACGCATGTTAATCCCACTCCGGAGGACTTTGATAAGCGTGGTTTTGTTTCCACAAAGCTGCCAGAAACTGTTTTGAGTAGACACACTGAGTTGATTAGCTAAATGCGCCAGTGAACTTGGAGAAACAAGAACTCTGATTATCAGTTTTGATAAAATGTGAATTAACAAGAGTTGTCTTTTTCATTTATTAAAATAAACCATTCTTCCCTTCACTTTGAAAAAATAAGATTTCGAGGTATTTTGGGCGGAGTCATTTTGTCCCCCCTTGCAGTTTTTGGAGGCATTTTGGGCGGAGTCATTTTGGGCGGAGTCATTTTACCCGTGGCATCAGAACAGTTTGATAAAAAAAAAAAAAAAAAAAACGGAGCCGGAAATACCAAAGTGTTTTCCAGACAGCAGTGGTCAATTAACTCGGGTGGCTAAGTAGCCGTTAGCTCTCAATTTATTATGGCATGCGTGATTGGAACTTCACACAATCGTGTTATATTTTGAGCAAAAAAAAGAAAAAAAAACTTCATTGGCACTCATTTTCGACACATCCTGGCGTGAAATCTATCAGTGACTTCAAACAAAACCCCTTTTCTGAGTCACCCCATTTCACCCAATGTTCTGTTGAGTCTGTTGAGCAGTAGATTGGTTTAAGATTCAATCAAGTTGTTCAGTTATGCTCTAGAAGTGTTAATACCAAATTTTTCTTGTCCATCCGCACCGAAATTAACTAACCATTCCTAAACACTTGGTTTGGGGATCGGGTAAGTGTAAGAACAGCGTATGAAATGAAGATCAGTGAGGATCGTTCCAAAGCATAATCAATTTAAAAACGATGTATTGTTTCGGTGGTCGATCAAAACGACCATAGCGAAAGTATAAGTATCTGTCTTGTTTCAAGTCCTGCACCGTGACGTAACGGTACAAAAGTATTATTGCTGCATGCAGTGATAACAGCTGTAATAACAGTAAAAAATACTCGAATGTATTGTATTATTTTTTGTAATTACATGGACCATGATGCTTTAGTTTGTAACTTAACCATCCCTCGCCATCCAGTGTTTCAAAACATGTGTTTGTTAAAGAATAATAATACCCTTTCCCGCAAAGCCAACCCCGAAAGTAAGACCGGATTTTTTTCAAAGGAAAAAATTCTGGTACAGCTTTGATGTAACGACAAGCGGGGGAGAAAGAGGACATGGTTTTTAAAGCAGTCATTGACGTCATTTGGCTGCTGTTGAGTGTTGCTCCATTTTTTGTAATGCAAAGTTCATCCATGTTGTGTTAACTGCGTTAGGGATTTGCTCGTTCATCTATCACGATATAGTTGCTCAAATAGCTTCAGATTCCATAAATAATTTGTGCCGATGACGTCACGTTTTCTGTTTATGGGAGTATGTACATTAGC
Organism: Protula sp. h YS-2021; assembly: GCA_949752745.1. Lineage (NCBI taxonomy): Eukaryota > Metazoa > Annelida > Polychaeta > Sabellida > Serpulidae > Protula > Protula sp. h YS-2021. The sequence goes on along the minus strand of OX457027.1, from coordinate 63,736,319 downwards.
TTATAATTTATTAATTTCTGCTGAGCGAGGCCTGACAATGAAGCTACATAGTTACGAGTCCCATTCAAAGTCCGTATGATTCGGTACAGCTTTTTATAGTTATTATCATTATTTTTTTTTGGGGGGGGGGGGGGGGGTTGGGGTGAAGAGATCTTGAAATTCACTGTGTTTTCGAAAAGATGGAGACCAATCCTCTTCAACGCGTTAAGTATATAGTGTTATTCACCGCAATATATCAAAGAAGTTTCACTTGATAAACCCCTGCTCAACTGTTAACACCACTCGCCGTACGAAGTTGCCGTTAATCATTTTTCTAACAACTTTAAAGCGCTCGTGAGACGAAATGTCTCTCTTGTAACGCCACTTGAATAATTTTCAACAGCTTGTCTGAGGCAATTATCTGCGAAAACTGTAATTTATATTCGACAAAAAAATGACAAATGCAGATGAACAAGTATGGGAATTAGCCTCATTTATAAACTAATTAGATTAATAGTAGCTGTGTGAGAGCGTATATGTCCGTGTTATTGTAAGTTTTGTAGTGTTTATGCAACTGATATACGATCGCAAAAGATTTTTTATCTTTTTTATTGCGTTCGCATAGCTGTTGCAATTGGGGTGAATGTTAATCCCCAGCTAACCACCCCGAGCAGGATTCGCACTTGGGACCTTGGGATTGTTAGACCAAATGAGCTAACTGTCACCCCTTAACTCATCTAATTTGAAAACCATTAGACAGGGTTCGCGTTGGCGGGGTTTTTTGTCCACTTTTTGGGCATTTTTTACGAAATGACTCACTTTTTCGGAACCCACCGAGTCTTTCTGGACCCAACTGAGTCACAATTTCCTTTTTTGACTCACTTTCCTGAGAACCCAGCGCGAACCCTGATTAGATATTAAGCTGAGCTCGATTATTATTATTTTCAAGCTCTACTCTAGTCCGAAGTGAAAGCTTTAAGCTATCAGCCTTGTGTTTAAGGGTTAAAGATCAAATGATCAGATGCTAGAGCGAAAAAATTTATAGATTTCGACCTCATTTTAACTCCTAACCTCAGGGTCCAGAACTGTGTAACTCAAGTTATCGCTGCGTTACCATTGTTTTTCTTTTTTGTCAGTAGCAATATGATTTTACATTTAAAAAATCGCAAGAGATAGACGATTATAACCTTCCGGTGCCCACCTTATAACCTAACATTTTAGGCTGAAGTTATTATTTATTATGACTTTGCCTTGGCTTTAAGTTTCAAAGTCAGAGGTTTTTATAAAATTTATATACATCGATAGTGCGTGCAGAAATATAGAAATAAGTTCATAAATTCATTCTTGAACTGACATAGTCCAACTCGGAGCATATAACTCAAATTTTTTTTTTACAAGTGGGTCAGGTGAGTACGCATGCACACACCCAGGACGAAAGTTGTCGTCCTAGTCGTCTTTCTGACAGAAAAAAAAAATTTATGAACAATTTTCCCTTAGCTAAACCTCTTTATTGGAGAATAATTGTCAGTTGAGAGAGTCTGGTTTTCGGTTGCTTCTTGGAATGTAATTACATGCGATTGTTGGTAATAACTTTAGCACTAAGCTAGCACTTGTCGCGTTCGTGAATGGCAGTTGTGATTGTGTCCTATACACTTCTTCGATTGTTTGCCATTGATTTCGTGGAGTAAAGTAGGTGGTAGTGAGTTGTGACGTCACATTATGAGCTCCAGTCACAGGCTCCTTGGGTTTACTAACGAAATCTGAGTGTCCGGTAAGACTTAAAGACCTTAAGCTCATGACCAAAAATTACTCAAAATAAGAGTAGTGATTGTTTTGAAGTTATCGTGACTGCCTTAAGTGCGGGGGCTACTGATTCGCTTCACGTGTTATTGACATTCCCTGCAAACCACTGGCGGGTGATGTTGCTTACATCACTGATGTGTGTGTGTTTTTTTTTTCTTTTTTCTTTTTTTAGAAGCTAAAGTCAGTCGATGTGGAGGATCATATAGACTCAGAGGAACTGCAGTTGGAACAGTTACAGCGTGCTGATTGGGTGAGTGTGAACTCATTTTTGTTCTGCCAAGGCTTGATGGATGGGTAATTAATGGATGGGTGTGGTAGTCGCTAACAGCTGATGGAGGTACACACAACCACAGCAGTCATTCGAGGGTGTTCTTTCACCAATCCAAGCGATTTGAAATTGAGTTCTGATTCGGTTCCATTGAAATCCCAAACTTACCAAACCGCAGTGTTGCGGGGAATTTATAAACAGTTCGAAATGTGAAGGACTATTATGTTTCAACTATTGCCTGACTTCAACAACTTCGGCAAAAATTTCATTGAAATCAAGTCGCATCACCAATTCAAGTACTTTGTGGGGCAAACCAATAACGAGTTGCGGGAAGTATTTTGAACGGAGCATGGTGCGCCGGTATCTTCTACAAAGACTGCACATCCATATCCCAGCGTTTGCGTTGCCGGTGTTGGATGCACGATTGCGCCTCATGCACAGTTGATCCCGCGCAATCGTGCATGCACCTCGTGTATGCACGATTGAGTCCCCTCTAAGAATGCGCCTCATTTCTTTCATGTTTGTGGGATGTTTGCATTGAGTAAAACTTTACGGTGAGCAAAAGTTAATTCTTATACAAACAAATGAAAACATCATGCTCTTTTTTTATATATACACATTATATGAAACTGTACTACAGTTCTAAGGACTGTGTAACAGAAATAACATTGTAACAAAAAAATAACAGGGAAGCACACTGTTACCACACAGACCTAAAGATATCTTGGTTTTGACTCCCCCCCCCCCCCCCCCCACCCATCTCAAGTAGAAAATCCAGTATAATATCCATATAATGCCTACTTAACGCAATGAATGATATCCTTCCCACTTGGTTTTGCAGACTTTTGTTCATGTTCAGAATTTTCGTTGTCCGAGGATTCCATTTTAATTTATTTTGTAAGCCAATGTTGCACAGACGTGTATGTAAATTTAAATCGTAGATCAGTGATCTATTTCAGGAATGAGTGTATTTTTAAATTTCCAATTGGATAGCATTAATCCCTGTGAGAGTGGCAAAAGGTGTGATTGACAGTTCATAAATTGCAATTCAATTTGGACTCGGGAATTTTAAAATTGTCATGCAATTCACTGAGAGTAGTAATCCGTTTGATCTTTTTAATCCCAGTATTAAAAACTAACCTGCGCGAGTACCTGAGATCTTTACTGATTGTGAATCCATTAACCCATCCATTAAATGATCAATAAGATGTTCATCATGAAAGAGATCAAATTTTGTTTGATGTCCAGTTATTTATGCAAACAGAACTGGAGAAAATTTTAAATAGCCCCGATAAGTATAAAAACTAGCGGTGGAATTTTACTCATACTTACCCCCTATTAATTCTCATTGGATAAAAAATGTTTATTAACCACCAATGGTGATGGTGTGCTCCTGTTTATTTAAAGGATTTCGCATTTTTCTACATATTTTTCCTATGCACAGTTGCGTCCTCCCTGTTTGATAGCCCCTCTCTCGTTATAAAGGGATATATAGCAAAAGGGCGCATCTGTGCATGGACTCAACTGTGCATAAAACACCGGCGTACGTATATGGTACGCATGTATTTCAAAATAGATGCTCAAATATGAGGGCTCTGCGCCGCACTCTAAAAAATATGGCCACATGATGTAACTTTTTACTATTAAAACTTTTTTACTTTCATTTATATTGAAGTTGGACGCAGGATTGCGAAAGGGCTGCGACCAGTTGGACGCAAAATTTCAAAACCTGGCGCGAACACTGTAACCCTGCACATGTTTGTACACGGGTTTTTGGTGTCAGTGTCTTGTATCACGGGGTTGGACAAGGGCGGGATTGGTCGAATAAACATAAAAAAGAACATACAGCATTTGGTCACCAGCACAATTTAACCTAATTATCGAGAAATCCCGCTCTGATTACCTTGTCATGTGAGTTTATTAGAATAGAGTAGGTCACAATACGTGTCATTTGGAAGTTCGCTGATCTGTGGCTAGAAACAGTAAAATGTAACGGGTCGTCATTATTCAAAGGATTGATGTGACATCACTAAAGACCTTTTTTTTTTTTTAGTTTTTTGCAACCAAAATTTACAAGTAATTTTTGGAGAATTTTCGCTTCACTGTATCAAATCCTAAAACGGGTTCAGCGAAAATGACAAAGCATCATTGTTCAAGACAATATATACCCGAATTGCTTTTCAAGACAGGTGAAATTGGTAAAACCTCATAAATTAGCATCAAATTAGTATTGCATAACCATTTTATAACCGACAAATAAGTCAGCAGTCACCAGCGATGGCGCAGCATCACATTAACGTGTCTTGAGCGAAAGGGGGTAAAATTTTGATTAAATTTTATGCATAGGTCATTTTGTTCGTGCAGATAATTTATAGTCTTCTGGTCTTCTGTTTCAACAAAAAAAAATTTGGGTATTTCCTTTTTAGGCGAGACTATGGATGCAGGTAATGAGAGACTTGCGCTGTGGTCGCAAGAACTTGAAGAAAGTCGAGGAGCACCCCATGAGTCATGCCAGTTTTGAACTCACCCCGTATGAGGCGCTGATGAAAGATATCAAAGACAAAAAATATCAGTTGAAGCAGGTTATGGTATGTGCCAGAATGACATTGGTTTATATTGGCTATCCGTATTCCTGAAAATGTGTATTGTTTTTGTGAGTTTTTTTTTTTTTTTTTTTTGGATAAAATGGTGGACCGACTTGTTTGCGAATTGCGGTACAACAGTTATGCTGTTGTATTGTAAGTTGTGCATTTTTCCTCGGACAGTCTTGTCAGTTACATTTCAACCGCACGTGAATGGTCAGTTTTCAGTATAATGGTGCGATTACGGATTTCTTGGGTCAAATTTTCCGTTTGCTCACTCACAGGATTTATTTCAAAAGTGTTCCAGACAGAAAGGTGTAAGGAAAAATAGTCAATCAAGCGAAGAAGTTAAACAGAAAGAATATGAGCTTGATAGCTTTGGAATCCGTTTTAGTTTCACTTATTTGCGTGATCAATAATTGTTTTATAGGCGCCGATAAAAACACACATTTGATCGTTTCTTATTTTATACCCTTTTCATGAATTCACATGACAGTTTCAGGTTAATCTACTCAGTGTAACTGTCTGAGTGAAGATGTATTTGTTGAATATCAGATGTCCTTTTTTTGGGTATTGATATCTGGAGGCGGTTCGTGCCACGGCTGAATTGAGGTGCTGTTTACGGTTAACATTGTCTGTATACTTCTGTGGCTGAATTCAATGCGAGTTTTCGAGAAAAAAAAAGACGATGACACTGTCTTTTACAGGCTTTTTCTGCGTATGGACTGCTCTTTGTCGTGGGAGTAATAGAAAAAGCCAAGTACGCCCAGTAATTGGGAAGCCATCATGTGAAAACATTCAGTGTAATTAGGCACTTTAAATGGGAGTGTCGTTGCGTGGATCCAGGGTAGGCCATGCCAAGACTTTTAAATCCGTCCTTGTGGTCGTTTTGTCACATGTCTGGCATAACTCTCACCTCAACTCGTCTGCCCTCGGGCAAACGATGCGGATTAGAGCCCATGTTTATGTTCCAAATATGTGTATTACTTAGGGGCCTTCCAAGTGAACCAAGGACAAATAGTCTTTTTGTGACATCACGTGTGTTTTCTGTGTACCTGTTTTCAGTTGTTACTTCTGTGCTCAAGTTGAATTGCTGACTTGATAAGTTCGGCGTTTGAAAAGCACTACCGTATTTTGTGCCCCCTAGCGCTACTATGCAATGCGGAGGTCGGATTTTTTGGACCGTTTGTGTTCCATAGAAAATAAAAAAAAACTTTGTCAATTTTACCGTCTGTGCTTTTGGGCTCACCACAGATATTGTGTAGTTCCCAGCCAAACACACTAGTGTATCAATTGATCCAATTTATGGGGCAATCACCATTGATCAGCTGTTGGAAGGAAGAAAAAAAAAAGGAATATGATTAGGATACGAAACTGTAGTGAGGTCGTTTTTGGCACTGTTCAACAGAAACGTCAATAGTGAATTCCTTTTAACCTCTTCATTATAGAAAAGCGTGATCCATGCAATAAGAGACAAAATCTCCTGGTTTTTAATGCACACAATAAGGAGGATCGACACTACAGTTGTTCGCCCCTGAGAGGCATATTTGCAAACATGGCACGACTTTTTCTTTCATATTCAGGAAGCCGCGAGTGAGAGATATGACTGGGTGTAATTTTACCCATGCAGTGAATCCCCCTGACTGAGTGACTGGCCATTATATGAGTATTGTGTACGGTAATGTGCAGCTACAGGCGTGGCCATGGTTTGGGACGCACGGGATTTAGCAAGACCCTGCGGCCCATTTCTTTACTTCCAAGGATTCACCTTGAAGGGCGTTTTATTGTGTGCCAAATACATGATATTTGTTGCAGCTTAACGTATATCTCTCTCTTAGGAAAATTTGTAAGAAAATTCCTGATCCTTGCTCGCCAAGGCTCGTCTTTTTAAGCGGCCACTGTCTGTACCGTTATGTAAATGCTTTTAAGCTGCAATGCCTAAATTAGTTATCGCAATTCAACGTTTCATTTATGTGTGGTTTGAATTTATTGCTGAATGGTTTTGGTTGAATGCTCTGTTTTGTAGAATGTTTTACATGAAACCACTCGGGTCGGTCTTAGTTTTTCAAATCAGTGCCCTTTATGCAAACAGAGAATGTAGTAAACCGACATTGCCATTACGTATCCTGTATGAATGAGGCCATCAAAAACTTTTGTGGGAATGTCTGGAGTTGTGTCTAATATATATATTGGTATTTACGTAATGAGTTAGTATAAATTGACGGTTGTTTATGTTTCTTTTCTTGTCTTAATTAGGTTAATGGAGATATACCACCCAGAACAAAGAAAGACGCTCATGACATCATACTAGAATTCATCAGATCCAGACCCCCCTTGCATCCGGTAAGTGGATTTTCAGGGCTTGAGATTAACAAACCCGTTCACCGGGCCAATCACTATAATTAGTTCTTTGATAATTAAAAAAAAAACTATACCATATAATGGTTTTGACGCCGAGTTATCCCCCCCCCCTAAAAAAAATTTTCCAAGTTTTCCTGGATCTGCTGAATTCCCGTTCTGTTGGTGCGCGCCAGAAGTGAAACGCGGTCTCTGTTACCATCGGTAAATAACCCCATGGGTCGAAAAAAAGAAAGCTGTTTTCACCATGATTAATTAAAATTATTGTCAATATTATGGGCCTAAAGAACACCGGGTGATTTATTGCGTAATCTTTTTGGCTCAGTTTTTCTTGCATTTTGCATGAAAACTGACGATAAATAGTTCCTGGTTAAAATCATATATCTTGAAAAAGGCTACGCTGTTTTATTGCGTCTACACGGAGAGTACATGCCACGGACACAATAAACAACTGGGTCAATTGGGGAACTAAAATATTTATGGGATAGGAAATGAATTAGTCTGTTTGTATATATGTTTATTTCTTTAATTTTCTTGATGCCTGCAGTGTGAGGAAAATGCTATTGGGGTGATTAATGAATCTTTTACACCTGAGTCTTAGACCTTAGCAGCTTTAAACCACCCAATCTTAGTATATTTACATACAGATCTGTTAGTTACGGTTATACTGTATAATACACAGTCTTTTAGTCGTAGATTTCATCAGACTGCCTGCATATTATGTTGCACTGGGAAATAAATAAAAGTACCCGGGTAAGAAGCGATACAAGGTAATTTGTGTCTTACAGACAACTTACAGTCGGAAGGGGATGTAGTCGTATGCTGGTTAAGGGGCTAGTCAATTTTTCCAGAGACAGTCAGAAATTGATGTCGATGTTGTGGCTCCAGCAGGGTTAATGGCTTATGTATGGTGAATACAGAAAAAGTCATGCTCATGCGAAATACGTGTTGCTTCAGGTTAGGGAAAGGAAATGTCAAAAAAGTCCCATTGAACCAAGACCGCTGGCACTGCGCGAACAGCTTATGCAGTCCATACGCTCAGAGCCAAAACTCAAGCCGACGCCACAAGGCCAGAGCCGCCTTGTGGAGACTTCCCGAACTAAATTGGATACGGACGGCGACGAAGCAACATCGATGCCCGCTAAAAAAGTCATTAAGCCGGATATATCGTTCCAACTCAACAGCTTCAGTGTAAGGATTTCGAAAAAATTACGTTGCTCTATGCGTTGTACTTGATTTTTTTTAAAGTCAGTTATTTGGATAAGAAAGTGAATGGTAGATTTTCTGATTCATTTGTCAAAAAAATATCTCTTTAAGATTCCTCTGAAATGGTTTTTCATAATATTGCAGAAACTGACTAGATAATTAACCTTGTTTAGGAAATTTACCAAGCTACATATCGCGCGTTAGCTTCCCCCCCCCCCCCTTACAAGTCACTTGGCAACCGTGAAATGATGTTTTATTGCCAGGACTCTGACGATGACTCTACTGATAACGAAAGCAGTAACGAAGGCCCATTAGAAGACAGAAACAAAGTAGAAGCACAGCCATTTACTCCAGTCACCCCGCTGTCACCGAAAAGTGGCTCCGCCTCGCTGATGTCGCCGCCCTCTCAGTGGCAGCAGACAGGTAACGGCTTCTTTGGGGCTCTTAATTTAAAGGAAAGTAGAGAAATTTTCTGCGTAATATTTAATATAATATAAAATGAAAAATACAACACACAACGTTAAGTTTGACACATATGAGTATAACAGCTTAGTTTCGTAATAATAAAATATTGCGTTTAAGTACTCCAAGTATTGATAAGAATTTAGTCTTAAAATTATTGAAGTTGAAGAAAAAATAAATGTGGTAAGCAAAACCTTGAAATAGTGAAATTGATATAAAATTGTCTTACTTACTGACGAACAGAAAAGGCAAAAATGAAATGCTTAATTTAGATCAGAAAATTTTTGTAACGATGGAAATCAATAACAGCGGAATAAAAGCACAAGATTCACTTCACATTTTATCAAAATTAGTAAAATTATGGTTGATTTCGGTAATTTATTTGTTGGTTGTGTTGATGGTTTTATTTTTGATTCGCGAAACTTTCTTTAAACCTGATTTTAAAATAGAAACTGCCAACATATCTTTAGTTACGATATTATGTGTTGATGCCTCGTAAGGTCTTAGGATTCGCCACATTAATAGAGAGGTTTTGATGCAATAGTTTTAGGCGATTTGGTGAGGCTTGTACGTAGCCCTCCAGCTAGGAGGCACAGTATTACAATATGTGAAACTCAACGATCCTTCTCCTATCGAAAGGTTTGTTTCATACCTGCGTCTCCCAGTAAAATTTTTAAGTTGTTATTACAGGGGGAACTGCCGCCCCCCACCCCCGACTTTTTTGCGGTTAGATGTTCTTGTCGTGCTTGATTGATTTATGTGCAGTTGCTATGGTAACTCATCAACGTGCATAACAAATATTTATGGCATTGCTGTACTAATTAATCAACGTTCGGTACTGATTTATGTAGCATTGCTATAGTGACATGGCTGACTATCTGAAATCAGTGTCACGTTGAAACAACTATGCTCGGAAATGCACTTGTATGCTCTGATTCTGTTGTTTGCGTCTGTCAGTATGCTCTATTTATCGGCAAAGTAATGTGCTCTTCAAAATTGCCATGGCTTTTGTAAACATGTTGACCTTGACATTTTAGCAGGTTTTCTATTCGCGCAAGTGCGAAGTATCCACGAGGTCAGTTTGCTAATATATTAACAACAAGTAAAAATCTGGAAAACCTTGATGAAATATTCTGAACGAAATTTGCTTCTATATAATGTTGAAATTCAGGAAATGTCGTCAATATGCTGCCTTTTCAAAAGAACCCAATGCGATCCCGCACAATCGGAACAAAACCGTCTGGTTAACGAACTCACAGCTGATGATTTAGCCAGATGTTCACTCACTAGATATAAATATGAATTTTATTTATTGGATATGACGTTATACAACGGTTTTAGTGTCAACAAAAGGATAAAATATCCTAGTCATTGATTTTTTTTTTCTCATTGCACTCAGAAGGTTTCACTTTCCTAGTATAATTTAGTTCGTATCGGAAAGCGATTTTCTCTTGTTTTTTTTTCTTTGCAAATGGTTTCTGCAGATCTCGTCAAAAAAGCGAATATCTACAAATTTGAAATTTTACATGAGTGTCGGGGATATCCATTCTGGCGCTGGTTTAAATTTTGATAATAATTTTACACCGCACGTAACGATGACAAAGCAGGAGCAGTACTAGTTAGCGGAACAGTAAACAGTGTGTGCTTAAATAAGCAGCCACTGTTTATTTTCTGTGGCGTGTTGCACGAGGAAAGAAAACTGCAGGCTATTTTTAGCAAGGCAGTAATACATAAAAGGATATTGTATTACATTTTGTCACCGATTCTTAAGCCCCTCCCTCTCCCTCCTCTTTTTGGCTCGGTTGGGAGTGTGTGAATGTATTCAGCCGCAGATTTTTCTTCAGATAAAAGAAATCAGCGAACTTTTCAAATTGCCAAACTTAAGTGAATTTTTTAGTCACTTTTATTTTATGGTAATAGTCTTTCAAATAATTCGTTTTATATGAGCAGTGTTTCTGAATTAAGCATTTTTTGTGTGTGTGTGGGGGGGGGGGGGTGAGGGGGAGGGTGTGTATTCTTTGCGGTCCTCGGCCGAACATCCATAAATTCTCTATCACTTTCAGGACTAAGAGCCCTTGCCCCTCCCCAGTTTATTTTATTGCGCTGACTTATTCGCATTGATCCGTTAAAGGTTTTGATTTCTATAAATGTTAACAGTGTGGAAAATTTTATACGCTTACAAATGTATCACTTCGCTTAGAAGAAGCAAAGTGCCGGTCTAGTTTACAGTCTGCGTCTGTATCAGAATTCCACACCAACATTTTGGCCATGTCCCGTCTCCTTTGTTTGGTTTTGGTACTCCTTTCACTTTCATATCATTTCACAAATCATATTATTTGCTTCTCATTACTGCCCAGGTTTCTAACATTCCAGTTGATGTCCATGTCCATTTATAGTTTTGGTATAATGTCCATTGGTTTTACCAATGACTATTGGTTTTATCTGTCGGCTTTCCGTGAGATCATTAGTTCATCCCATTCACGTGCTGATGTAGTAACAAGCGTGCTTGCAGGTATGACAATTTGCTGGATTATCATTGCTGGCCTTTTCCTGTGTTTCATCAAGACAACATAACACGGTTCTTCGCGATTCTTCTCTCTGAATGCAAATAAGGAACAGGTTTTAGTTTAGTCTTTCTGTCGGGTTACAAGGCGAGATTGGGGAAAAAAGACAAGTTCTTCCAAGGAATTGTGTCCAAAACGGACTGGGATCCAGAAATAGAAGGATGGACAGGGGAATGAGGCATGTTGGGTGGTTTATGTTGAAATAATTTACGCCGGAGATCATCAAATTGCTGTAGAAAATGGGGGGGGGGGGGGGGGGGGGGAGGAGGAGGAAGGACACACAAACTGAACTATTTTCCCATCAAGTAGGGACGCATCAGAGTGACTGGAGAGACAAGACAGCGGGTGGGGGGGGGGGGGGTCCTGTTTAGGGATAAGAGCGAGATTGGCGGGTCCAGTTTGATGATATCGACTTAGACTGTAAGGAGTCGGATGGGGAGGTTTTTCAAAGTGTTGTCTTATCGCAGTGCGAGCCCCTGGCGAGACCATTTTGATCCGATTGAGAGACCAGTGGACCGTTGGGTCAATCACTCAATCTCTCAGTCTATTAACAGGTCCATCGGTTTATGATGTATGAATATTTGACTGCATTTCAAAATCGATGTTTCCTCTTCACTGAGCGAAAATGTGCAATACGAACAAAGCTATGAAGAGAAGAGCGAACACCTTTACTATGACTTTGAAAAAAATTGTCTTGTCGCATGAAATATCTACTTTGAACAGGCTTCCGAAACCTCAGCATTTGGCATCGATGGCTACTTTGGCTTGAAGCCTTTTCTATCTATGCATTTCTGCGCTCTAACACTCTGTGTATATTGACTGTCTGCACAGTGTTTTGTGATGTTTCTGTTTGCAGTTCTACACACTAGACCACGCCCACTAGTTCGATCTAACCATGTGACCGGTTCGAGGCCTGTCATTGCTAAGCGTTCTAGTTTAGAACCCTGTCCAGAATCTAGTCAGTTACCGACGCCTTTTTGGACGCAATGTTGTGTCCAGCGCAATACTATCGCCGTTTGTGAATCCCCAAACTACGGTTCAAAGTCATCTCAGAAAGTTGAAAACGCTCCCAGGCCGTACCCGAGAGCATTGAAAAGAACGACATCGACAATTGAGCGGGGTTCAAGGCCAAGGCCGTGTTCGCTGAAGCGTGTTCCATCTTCAGTTGACTCTAAGTCACGCCCAGGCACCATACCGGAAATCAAAAGTCCCCAGCTTGTAAGTATTGAAACAAGTGGACCAGACCTCAATGGTGGTGGAATTAAAACAAAAACATTGGTATAATTTTTTCAGATTCAACCAAAAGCAGTCATACTCATGTCCAGCTCAATTTTATTTTTGGACAGGGAACAAGCGAGGCATAAACACGATTCTCACTTGACCGACACCGCGTTTGAACGCACATGTTGATGTCTTCTTACAATTTTTAAATCATTATTTTACATACTGATGTTTTAAGTCTTGCAGTTTTTTTGTTTTTTTTTCATTTCTTGAATTTAGATGGGTTCAAAAGTAAGGTTCCGATCCCACCAATCCCAGCACATATACGCCGAAAGCTGATGAAGGTTTGAGTCAATAGATGCTTGTTATCCTTATTCTGGGGATGATCCAATTTTGCAGAATCTGCGTAGGATGTAATGCACTTTGTGTAGAATCCCGATGGACTTTCGCATGAATCGATGGAATGAGAAAGAAAGCGGTGCTTATGTTTTCATTTTCTGTCACGTGACTTTGCAGAATAGAAACGTGCATGCATTAGATAAAAACAACACAACACCTGTTGTTTTATTTAGTCTTCGTTATAAATGTTGTCTGTTTCAGACGTTGCATTGTACATTTGCAGGCTTCCATATATAGGTGTTTCATGCGGCTGAGTTTATGAGTCCTTGGTCATAAGTAGTTTTTAAGTTGAACTCTTATAAGGCGGCTGAGTTTGTCGTGCGGGTAGTGAAAAGAGCGAATGAACATGCCTATTTTGATACACAATTTTGCTGTTTTGTAAGAAATGAATACGTATAAGCTTTGTGTTCAGATTATTTACGTTCTTTAATTTTGATGTAGCTATGTTGGACTCGACATATCAGGCCATTTGTTTTTTCCTTTGCACTGATGTGATCGAGTATGTATCAACTGCGTTGTTGTGACATCGATTTTTGTTGATTACGTTGCTTCTGATTGGTGTGCAATTCTTTCAGTTATTTCATGCAAGAGTTTACGACGTTAGATTTTGAGGGGTTTCCAGAAAGTGAAAAGGAGGTGGGAGGTGTATGAGCCTTACTGTCCCACCTTTTTGACTGCTGACAATAATTAAGGATAATATGCAAAATAAATATAGCGGTATAAGTAAAAAATCAATAGTAAACACCGTATTATTTAAAATAAGAATTCTGAAGCAAATAAGAAACCAGTTAGTATTTGGCAGGCTATTCGGGAACAGACTACCGATAATTCGATTATCGTATAAATCAATGATGCTTCATTTATTCCCCACAGGGGGAATATATGCGATCGACCGCGTGTCGGTCTGTCGGTCGGTCTGTCATCAAGAGCTTGTTAACACGATAACTTAAAAACTCCTGCAAGGATTTTCATGAAACTTGGTATGTGGCTTCTATGGGAGCAAACACAGATCGGTATTGTAAATGGGCCAGGTCCGTCCAAGGAAAATGGACCAGCTGGATTTGAAAAATTTCAACTATTGATGGCCGTGTTTAACTGATGGGGGGCCTGTGGGGAATATGTGGGCTTGCACACTTCTCTAGTTTTTTATACCAAAGAATAAGTACAAGTTGAAAAATGTAAATTCTTATCTTTTGGCGAAAGGAAAATAAAACCAGTGGAAAATTGAATTAACATTTGACTGTTTTTTAAGATGTCCGTAGTTCAGTGCTGAAACTTCTATAGAAATTTTGTATTTTAAAAACTTTATTTTTCTTTTCAATTTTGTTCATATTTTACTATTTCTAAGGCAAGAAAACAAGTTGTTTATATAGTCTGTAATCTAAAATGACGAAGTAGTGAAAAGTTTTTGTGGCATTCGATTTATCGGTAGTCTATTCCGGAATAGCCTACTAGAAAATATATGGTTTCTTGTTTGCTCCAGAATTCTTATAATAAATAATGCGGTGTTAATAAGTTATTTTCGATGTGTGATATACTGGGAGAAAATGAGAATTTTGTGGGAATTCGAGAAGAAACGGGTTGTGCTTATTACCCCACCCACCCCCTGTTCAAGCAGTTTCTGGAACAACCCCGCCACATCACTACATGGCTTTCAATACGCTGCATTGGGATAAAATGAAAATCAAATTTCTCTTGTGTTTAAATAGTATGCAGTGTGAACAGATCTGAATAAACATTGTGTAAATGAACAAAAGTGTAATAAAAGAAAAGAAAAAAAAATCTGCAATAGGAATGATGGTTACTTACATAATTTTACTCCGTTTTTTGATAGCAAATAATTTTCGTTTGACTTTAATGGAGATAGTATCCCTATTAATTAAATGTGACCACTTTGATAAAGAATTTCCCAGAAAAGTTGGGTTGATTCGTTTTCTTTTGAAGATCAGTATTTGGGTGTGGAATGTTTTGTTGGGAAAACTTATGACCTTTTCAACTTGAGATGACATACTTCCGGTTGCAGACTGCGGGATCGATGGAGCGCCTGTCGTTGACCATGGAGGAAGTGATGCATATTCGCAGCGTGCTCACGAAAGCCGAGCTCGAATCCCTGCTCGTTAAGCCCGACCTACACGAACAAGTAGCCAAAGGCAAGGTATAACCACAGAGTTAATAGTCTGATATTTAATCATGTAATATGTAAAAAAATGCATGTAGAAATAGATAATTTGCGTATTATTAAATGATTTGGTTGACTCGTGTATGGATTGACCACTGTAAATACTTTTGTTGTACGCGAGATTATGAGGAATGTATAAATACCCATAGGACATGCTTCATTACTTACAGTGAAGTGTTATAGATCTTTGCTTGCCAAATGCAAGTTAAGAAATATCGAGTATATTTTTAATGTGCTTAAAACCTTGAATAAATAAATAGTACGACGAGTGGAAGTTTCAGAACGTAAAATTACGTGGTTTTGGATGTCTCCTTATGGTTCAACAATTGCGTTGCTTTTCATTCTGTCGCTACAGGTGTGCTTCACATGCCTGAAAACAAAGTTCTCTCTTTTCGGTTCTTGGTCGACAAAGTGTAAGATGTGTAAGCGATATGTCTGCTCCAAATGTGTCAGCAAGGTGAGTCGATTTAGAACCTGCGCCCATGCTTCCTCCTTCCCTTCTTCACTTCTCTCTCTCACTGTCCCACTATCCACAGTCTCTTTCTCTCCCGCATACTCTCCCTCTCCGTCCCATTCTCTCTCTCTCTCTCTCTCTCTCTCTCTCTTTCTCTGTCTCTCTCTCTCTCTCTCTCTCCCTCTCACTCTCACTCACTCACTCTCTCTCTCTCTCTCTCTCTCTCTCTCTCTCCTCTCTCCTCTCTCTCTCTCTCAAACTTCTGCTAAAGTGCGTATCTATATACGTTAGCAATTTCTATGTGTCCATGGACCAGAATTATATTTCCTGGTAGAACATAAAAACCTAAGGAGTAAAAAGAAAAGCAGTGCCGCTTTATATGTATTGTAATGTAAGACATGTCCAGTCAGAAATAAAAGTTAATGTTGTAAAATAATCGAAATAGGTTGGAGTGTTCCAGGAAAAAAATACTGTGACATATGCATTGGTTTATGCGTCACAATTTTAAGAAATGAGCAAAAACAAGGAGAAATCGGCCAAAATCGCGGTTGCTATTTTCCAATCAGCATAGCAAAAAATCAAATCGAAAGTCCCCCATTTTTCTAGTTATATATGTTATTCTAAAGGTCTTGTACATCTGATGTTGTGGTTGTTTTAGATCGTACAATGTTGTGGAGAGTGCCAGATTTCAAAATGTTTTTTTTTTTTCAGAAAGTCTATGGAAAACTAATTGTGGTCCATGGCCATCTTTCATTAGGCCTCCTTTGGTTTTGCTGGCATTGTACACAATTGAATACTGTTTCGTAAGCGTTTTATATAATTGAATGGTGTGACATTATCATACAGATGAACATACCTGCCGAGCACTTTGAGAGCATACCTGTTTATACTCTGGGCCCAACTCCCTTTAGCGGTTCGCGATCCAGAGATGACCTCTTTCTATTTGATAAGTAAGTATGCCAAGAGAAAAAAGTGCTGTTATAGCGTTATTGTGTGATATTTATATAAAGATCACAAGTGGCATTGATGAATATATGCTTATTGCGACAAAGCTACGGCTTTCAGTTGTAAAGATAGAATTTTGGCAGCATTAAAACTGTGATAAAAATATAGAGACTGATACTTTGTATCTACTAATATGAAGTAGTACTGAAAATATATAGTAAAATGCTCTCTGTTGAATATTAAGTTTTGTTTTTAGAACTGGTTCAGAACCGAACAGTCCAGAATTGTCGAGAAAGATTCCGCCAAACGATAAAGACAGTGGCGGCAAATCGCGCCGCAAGGTGGCGCGCTCAGCAACGCTACGACAGCCCTCGGTCGACAAGCCGTCGGCGAACATCAAAGGCACGGAGATGAGCCTATGCCGAGACTGCAAAGCAATGATCCTGAACATTATCAAGTCGAGCCGCATGACTGTGGGAGCCAATGCGCTGGCGTACGCCCTGGGCATGAACTCACGTGGCTCCTCTCCGGCCTCCAGTCCCGGCGCCTCGAGCACCAACACGGAGCGCCACTCGCTCGAGTCGGCTCGCGTCGCCTTGCGCAACTTCCGGCTCGATCTCAAGCCGGTTTATAAAACTTGATGAGTGTCAATAAACAGCCAACGAAACGAGTGTAGGAAAAGAGGCCTAGGAATCGTCATAAATCTCAGTGCTACATTCTGCACATGGACAGACATAAGGCAGTAAAAAAAAGCATTTACGAGCACACGCATTGCAGGTGCACCTAAAATGTAACATAGGTTTACAAGCTGTTTACAGTTATCCGCTGTTTTCATCCTTAGCATGGTTACAATCTCAGAACACACTCAAGCTTATTGTGTATGTAAAACATCAGTTGTAAGGTTTGTAATGTGTAGTATAGAAGTTTATTACTTGGCGGAAACATGTGTTGTATAATGACTACATTTTAGAAAAAAAAACGAGTAGCTAGCGAAGAGGAGAGATGTGCTGTTATTAATAGAACAAAGCAGGAGTCAGAAAATAGACATAAAACAAGATGCTTTCGGTCAGGAATATATTATCTTTGTCATTGCCCCATGACTTTTCACTTAAGTAGCCATCATTCTCTCTATTCTAATCACAGATAAGTAACCTGACGGTTAAAGAGAGTTTCAGTTTGTATTTGAGAAATTCCTTGTTACCGTACGTCTTACTTCACGAAGTACTCAATGGAGTGAGACAGCGGTACTTCAGTACGTACAGTATTTTACTTGAAAAGTCAAGGGCAAGGACGTTTATTTTATGACAATATAGCATTCTCATGCAGTATTTCTTTTCACAGAACGCGTTCTGTATGCACTAGCCGTGAACCTCCAGTATTCACGGCTATCGCCGAAGTAATGCATAATATTATTAATGTTAACTTTGGATCAAATATCGCAGTCTTTGTTTCTAATGGAAACTTTTATATTACTGTTTACACAGGACGGATTCGTTGAACATGCATAATATTACTAATTTATCCTTAGGCAAATTGCAAATAGATGTTTAATTGTATCTGGTGTATATTAATTTTTTAACAAAAAAAGTTGATCTCGGTACTCTGTCTCTCATTGTTTTCCACGTTAAAGTGATTGGACTATAAAACTGTGTGATTAGTGTGGACACTTTGGAAAGTAGTGTTAGAGTAATTTTGTTTGACGTCTTCATATGAATGTTTCGCAAAAGAATTCGCGATAGTTAACTGGTGAGTTTTAAGTAATGTGTGAAGTTCTTTCCCCGAAAGCCGTACCGGAGTAGTTGACAGTCTGACAAAGCGAAAAATCGCAGCAATTGGTTAAAGGTGAATGTTGAAATAACTAGATCAAAATAAAATGGTGAAATATGCGACATTTTATAGTTTACGATATTTATAGTGCCGCAAAACATTCTTTAAACAGTGCATGTAACGTAGGGTTTATATATAATGTTAAAATAAGATACTGCTCAATAATGATATTAAACAGTTAAAGTCAATTTTAGAATGAGAAAAGTTGAGTATTTGCGGTTGAAGTTGTGGCCCGTGGCATGCTTGAATTCTAACAGTTCTCTTTATTCCGGGCTATTGTTGATACTCGTGGCATTTTCTTCTCCATGTTTCTGTATTATGTTTCCTTGTTTACCTTGTGTGTAACATCAAAGCTGTGGGCACTAAGCTCACCACAACTAAAAAAAGATCTTCACTGTGACGTTATGATGCGAATGCCTTGACGTTATGATTCGAATGCCTTGACGTTATGATGCGAATGCCTTGACGTTATGATTCGAATGCCTTGACGTTATGATTCGAATGCCTTGACGTTATGATTCGAATGCCTTGAAAGTTTTCTCCTTCTTCGTGCTGAAGTTAAAGTGAAAAGGTTTTAGTTTAAACCATTAAGTCACACAGTAGATGTGGTTGTAGTTCTGTTCCTCATGCAAAAATTTAGGTGATTGTTCAATTCATTTCTGTTAAGTTTAATTCTTTTTCACGTAAGTTCCGCAGAAGTTTTAGGCTTATCGAAATTGTCAAGAATGTCGTTAGGTTACTTGAGTGCAAAAAAGACTTTTATTTAATATGGTTATTGTTCATTTGTGGAACTCTGGAGTGTTATCCTAATGGGAAATAGTGTTGTAATATTAATTTGTTACCAGCAATAGCGAGTTTAAATCTTTTTATAAAAAGCAATAGTTTTTCTGAGTGAGCAAACAGAGAGTAATAAGCATGAGCCTCGAGTTTTGTTTAAATTGTATTCCTTGTGTGAAAATATAGCTCGCATTGTACAAATAGTACTCGAAATAACATTAATATGTGGCATTTTCATTTTCCGCCACTGTACACAAGTGTTTAATTGGTTCGGTTATGTTTTACAAGTATTGTTCATAGATCTACTTGCTCTGTGTATTGTATTTAAATAAACGGCGCATGCTTTTATGTGTACGGATTTGATATGTAAAGATAATGGTTCCGTGGAAGTATGTTTTAAGGGGATTATTATTGGTTTATGGGTTATTTTGTAAACAGGAAGACGTTAATTGGGGAGTGCGCATGCGCATTTTAAGGGTATTGATCTCTATACAAAAGCAAGTAATAATGACAGAAGACATAAACGATCGCGTCATGTGATACCGTGCCTTGAATCTCACACTAAAGGCTTGTTCTTACCATTCCACAGTTAGCTTTTTCTTAGATTTCTTTCGTCATTTTATAGTTATGTTGTAAACGAATGCGATTACTTTCACTTTTAGTGACGTGATAGTTAAGTACGTTGTTAGTCATTAAACATTGTGTTGAAATTTTGGCAGTTGAGTTGTGATATGTCATTAGGTTTCAATGGTAACTTCCCCCGATTATCTGCCGTCTTCAAATCAAAATGAACTATCGGCCAAGAGTTTACTGTCACGCATAACGATTGTGAGGGAGGAAAAAAACTTGTTTTCATAATGTCTCAGTTGATGATTCCGTTAGACGGGTAGTTGTGCAGTGTTAGATGAATGTAACTGTCTCCGGAGGGTCTGCTCTTTACGGGCCACGCCACATCAGGTGTAATAGGTTAACATGAACCGATAAACTTTTTATCTTCTTGCTTTTTGAATATATAAAGTGTAATGCAAAAACAGTGGAAGTCAGCTCAGTTATATCATTTTAGCATGTATTAATTTTTAATTTGTGAAGCATTTTGTACGTAAACAGCATAACATTGGAAAGTGAGAGCATTGGCATTAGGTTACTCTCAAACCAGAATTAATTCGAATGGGTTTAGTAGTATTAGAGGAGAAATAAACAAAACTGAATCTAGTAGGAATGATCTCATATTTTAACTTTATAGCATTTTTAAGCTTTAAAAAAACGATGGGGTACTTCTTCTGCCTTCAAAGTTTATACGTTTTATCGCATGTTTCTGTTACCTGAGGAGATACATATTTCTTATTCAACTTTATTAAAAAGTCTTATTAAAAATCTGCCAAAAATCAAAATAATTCTGTGTTGAAGTCTGATCAGTATTGATAAAAATATTGCTTAGTGTATATATGACATGATATGTTTGACCAGTACAAGCCTGATCTTTGTTTCGCCTCAGTTACGTGCAGATTGTCAAGTGCGTTTGTGTAATCACCTCAGAACTTCATTGCTGCTATGACGGGGAATGTGAAGAGTTTATAACACAGATCTAAATAACCATTTTTTTAAGTGTGTGCTGGTGAGTTTGAAAGTTGTGTTACAAGAAGCGACAATGGTGTGTCGTAGAATTCGTTTTTTTTTTGTTTTTTTTTTTTTTTTGTTTTTTTTTTTGTTAAATTGTCATGAGTTGAGAGTCATGGGGAACTTTGCAACTGAACTAAATTTTCTTAATAATTTGTATAAATAAATCTAAAACATAGTTAATAAAGCACTGGGAAGATTTTAATTTTAATTATAGATTTCTAAAGATACCTCTAAAATATTATTATGGTATGGTACTGGATAAGAAGGGTCGAAATTTCCTACGCCTATTAATTGAATATTTATTAACTTTCACTGAAAGGAAAATGTCGTATGTAATTATTTCAATCAGCAATGTTTAAGTGTACCAAAAGAAGTGGAGTTAACTAAAATGAGACTTGGTAATTTTATATTTATGACGTGTACTAAACTCACCAGCAAAACAAAATCGCTAATAGAACAAAAAAAAAAAAACAAAGCTAAATTTATGCTTTCTGTTCGCTCAGTGATGTAAAATTCAAGAATTTCAGCTGTGATAGACGTCCTGTTTGTTTTGCATTTTAAAGGTTTTTATCTGTTTCATGATTTGATAAAATTATGTGAAATTGGTATATACCTAGCTACGAATTGTACACATCTATTCGTTGAAAAATAAAAATTTTACTCGTTAAAGATACCAGTTTCTTGTAGTTTATTTATCTTTGTTTAGATTCACATAATTAGCTGTCTTATTGTCTAACAGTTTTAAAAATCCGAAATAGTTCACCCCTCCCCATGAGTTGGCCTCCGGGCGATACGCCTGTTATTAGTTGGTCACCACACCCGTTCAGCCTTAAGTGGACAGTTGGCCCCACACTTAAAATAGTTTTCCATTTTTTTTTTTTTTTTTTTTTTTTTTTTTGCATTTTTGGATTTTTTGGGTATAAATATTGTGACTTTTAATTTAGCACCATAGATTTTTTAAAGGGGTAGCCGAAAGTCACAGTGGGCATTAATTTTAAATTCCGTGATAGGTGATTTAACTCACTGCATTGAGTTGGTGAAGGCAATTGGAATCCCATAGATTTTAATAGATCGCGTGTTTACTTAACTTGCGTTGATGCGTGGTTGGCAATTAAGGTAAGTGCGCATGTTTATTTAACTTGCGTTGATGCGCGGTTTTTATTTTAGATCAGTGCACGTATTTTTTTAACTTGCGTTGATGCGCGGTTTGCATTTCGGGCCAGAGCACATGTTTATTTAACTTGAGTTGATGCGCGATTCGACGTTCGGATCAGTGCGCATGTTTATTTAACTTGCGTCGATTCGCGGTTCGCGTGTCGGACCAGTGCGCATGTTTGTTTAACTTGCATTAATGCACGGTTCACATTTCGGACCAGTGCGCATGTTTATTTAATTTGCGTTGATGCGAGGTTCTTATTTTAGACCAGTCCACATGTTTATTTAACTTGCGTTGATGCGCGGCCCCCATTTTAGGCTAGAGCACATCCTAACTTGCATGATGTTCGGTTCGCATTTTGGACCAGTGCGCATGTTTGGTTCACGTGCGTTGATACGCGGTGTGCATTTCGGACCAGTGCGCATATTTACTTAACTTGCGTCGATGCACGGTTCGTATTTCGAACAGTGCCCATGTTTATTTAAACTGCGTCGATGCGCGGTTCGCATTTCGGACCAGTGCGCATGTTTATTCAACTTCCGTTGATGAGCGGTTCGCATTTCGGACCAGTGCGCATGTTTATTTAGCTTGCGTTGATTCACGCTTCGCATTTCGGACCAGTGCGAATGCTTATTTTACTTGCGTTGAAGCATGGTGCTTATTTTAAACCAGAGCGCATGTTAACTTTCGTCGATGCGCGGTTCGCACTTCGGACCAATGCGCATGTTTGGTTAACCTGCGTTGATGCGCTGTTCTCATTTCGAATCAATGCGTATGTTTATTTAATTTTCGTCGATGCACGGTTCGCATTTCGCACCAGTGCGCATGTTTATTTAACTTCCGTTGATGAGCGGTTCGCATTTCGGACAAGTGCGCATGTTTATTTAACTTGTGTCGATGCGCGTTTCGCATTTCGGACCAGAGCGCATGTTTATGGAACTTCCGTCAATTCACAGTTCTTATTTTAGACCAATGCGCATGTCTATTTAACTTGTAGGAGGAGATGCATTTTGAAACAAAAGTTTACTGAATAAAACACTAACTAACTAACTAATGAGGCCGTCTGCAAACCGATAGGTATACCCTAGCTTATTTTCACTGTCTAGTCTGAAGAGAATCTATCTCCGTGCAAACAAGTTTCCATAAAAATATGCATTTTTGACATGTATTTTTTTTGACAATTTTTGGCCGATTTCAAAAATAATACAACATTGCACATGTACGGTGTATATGTTTTCACTGCCTAAAATTTCAGAACACTGGATCTAATATTTTCGGAGAACGGGCCTGGACAAAACTTATCTCCGTGCTAACTAATTTCCAGAGAAATAACCATTTTTGACGAGTCGTACTTTTGAGAATTTATGGAATTTATTGAAAACAATACGATGTTGCACACCTTCAATACATGTTCTGCCAAAGGAAAAAGCTATATGACAAATACTTTCGGAGATATAGCCCGGACACGAGGGCGAACGAAAGCGGGCAGACAGATGGACATACGGACAAGCTGAAACCTATATCCCCTCGTTAAACGGGGGGTAATAAGGGCTCGTCTTTTTTTTTCAAATTAGGACCTGTTTCGATGAAGGATCATACGTTTAACCTGATACAACTGTAATGTAAGTAAGTATATAATCTACTTTTGTGCATCACTTTAATTGTAAATAAATGGGTATTTAAACATGAATTCTTGCAACCCTGAACTGTATATTTTTATTGAAAGGTTCCTTTGCGAGTAAAGATTCTTATGATGTTGTGGTAATTGGCATCGTCATGTGCATACCGAGAACTTTCGACAATATATGGTGTGACCTAAACTACCGCGAGCGTTTGTGTCAGGGGTGTCATGGACGTCACTGTGGAGCTTTTACTGGATCGCATCATTTATTGGCCATCTCAGCAAGAGATGCTTGAGATCAGTAACATGCACCAAGCTGTGAATGGCTTCCCTGGAGTAAAGGGGCCAGCACTATTACAACCGGAGAGACTTTTATTCAATACAGCTACGAGGTATGTTTTGCTACTTACGGAAGTTGTGAGTAGATAAGCATTTTTTATTTTTGTTTCTTGGATGAAAACGATAGTTATGAGTTGACAAACATTTGTGATATTTGTTCTTTGTAAGAAAACGGAAGTTGTGAGTTGGAACACATTTCGCGATGAAAATAAATAAAGAAAGAAGCTTTGTTTGTATTTTGCAGGTTTACCAATTTGTTTGTCTGCTTAAACGTTAAACTAGCTTCAATCTAAAAGTTGTCATTTATCCATGCTTTTATGTTACAGACGTTGTGAGGGAAGACATGTGATTTATCGACGTTTATGCCGGATGGCCGGGTAAGGTGAATGATGTAAGTGTCTTTACTGCTCCTCCTCTTGCTGAAAACGGTGCAAGATTATGCAGCAATCGCTATTTATTAGTAAATGCCGCATACCCATGTCTTTTTTGGTTATTATCTCCGTTAAAGCAACAAAGGGGAAACGCCTCATCTGAAGCTTCTGGGCTGTACCATGTTCGTATTCAAAGCAAAGTGAAACAACGTGAAATGGTGCAGACAAAACCATTTATTAACTAAAATACATTCAAATATTTTTTTTTTTATAGAAGTGTATTGCAAGCTTTTCGAGCTTGTATCATGTAACCCGTAAGAACCGGAACAAAACAAAAGAAGTAAACTGTTAAAAAGAAATGCTTAAATACCGTCTAACTGGAGATAAAAATGTTTTTAACATAAACAGTTCCAAAGGCCACTACTTTTTTTGACATTGTCTTTACCAGTTTGTCCATTGTACCGAGTTTTCTCTCTTCACTTTCCTCTCTTTTTCTTTGTATTTCGGCCCGTTTGTCGTCACTCTCTTTTTGTAAGGTGCTGTCCAACTTTTCTAAGAGTTCTAATTTGTAGTCGGTGGGACTGGCTGGCTTCTGTGTACTCGGCTCTTTATTCTTTATTTATCACCTCAAGAGGACGTTTGTGTTTTTTAATTTTAGTATCTAATTTTAAAGTCATAAAAGGAATGTTAACTATGTCTGAAAATTTTCATTCTCCAAACAAACCTCAGCCGGAACAGAATCAAGAATCAAAATGCGAATTTAAAAACTGGAATAAGAGAAGAAATTTTTTAGCCAGTCAATAAGTATTTTTTAGTATCCCAAGTGTTTGTTTCGCAACTCGGTTGCGAATTCAGTCTAGTTATGTTTTATTTTTGACTGTTTCATGAAAAAATATAACAACTAGACCGAAATTCGCACGGCGAATTAGACCCCTCTTGGCATGATAACTTAAAACGGAAGTTAGATGATATTGCTATTTTCCAACAATTTTCAAATGTCTGAATGTAGAACATCCTCCTAAATACCACCAACTATACCGGTAAGGTCAAGGTCAAAAATTTTTATCAGGCGCACCAATTCAGATGACTCTCCATACATCTGACAAGTTTGGTTGGTCTAGCTTCAGCGGTCTTGGAGGAGATGTCTGGAAACCGATTGCTCTATCTCTTACCGTTTTCGAGATAAAAGCAAACTTCCGATTAGGGGCTCGAAAGTGACCTGGAGGTCAAAAACACCGGAAGTTATATCTTAGGCAACATCGTATAGGGGGTGGAGGTCGAAAATGAGGTGAAAATTATCGTTTTCTTAAATAATGTTTTTCGGGATTTGACCTTCGATGACGTCATAGGTACAACTTTGACATTCCAAAAATTTCTTTGCTTAAAAGTAGTCTCAATGTATTTAGTGCCGAAGCACCAGGTTCTTTAGTTTTCGAGTTATTGAGCTTTAAAACATAAATGACGTCATAATTCGCAAATGATGACGTCATAGGTACAACTTTGACATGCCAAAAAATTCTTTGCTTAAAAGTAGTCTCAATGTATTTAGTGCCGAAGCACCAGGTTCTTTAGTTTTCGAGTTATTCAG
Organism: Protula sp. h YS-2021; assembly: GCA_949752745.1. Lineage (NCBI taxonomy): Eukaryota > Metazoa > Annelida > Polychaeta > Sabellida > Serpulidae > Protula > Protula sp. h YS-2021. Next base: position 63,710,600 of record OX457027.1, on the reverse strand, counting down.
CTTTAAAACATAAATGACGTCATAATTCGCAAATGATGACGTCATAGGTACAACTTTGACATGCCAAAAAATTCTTTGCTTAAAAGTAGTCTCATAATGTATTTTGTGCGGAAGCGCTAGGTTCAATAGTTTTCGAGTTATTGAACTTTAAAATATAAATGACATCATAACTCGGAAATAATGTCTCGACTGTGCCTTTGAGGTCAAGGTCACCGGAAGTTATACTTTACGTAACGTCGTATAGAGGGTAGAGTTCGAAAATGGGTTCAAAATTTCTCTATCTCTTACCATTTTCGAGATAAATCATTGTTTTTCTTAAATAACGTTTTTCGCGATTTGACCTTGACCGTCAAGGTCAAGGTCAAAAATTTTTAACGGGTGCGTCAGATCACATCGTCCTTTATATATGTGCTAAGTTTGGCTTTTCTAGCTTCAAGGGCCTTGCTGGAGATGTCTGGAAACATGTCACTAAGGTCAAGGTCAAAAATTTTTGTCAGATGCACCACTTCAGATACCACTCCATGCATGTGCCAAGTTTGGTTGGTCTAGCTTCAGCGGTCTTGGAGGAGATGTCTGGAAACCGATTGGGCGGAAGAAGAAAAAAAATTGAAAAAAGCGAGGAACAAAAAATATGTGAAGAATTTGAGGCAATCCATCCCCATATGGCATTTTCAATGCAAGCTGGGAATTACGGACAAATTCTGTTCTTTACTTTAGCCAGTTGTATATATTTCTGAAAGACTATTTACCTATCCGCCATTTCCTCTGACATATAACGTGAAGGTCACGCCATGACAGACAAACAAGAATTGATTGAATGATTGAAATGATGGAACTCAAACCAACAAGGCACATCATATCTAGCATAACGAACAAAACCGGAAACACGTGCAAAATACGTGTTTTTTTTTTTGTGGTGTCAAGTCCGAAAGAAACAGGAAATCTATCATTTACATCATTTTCAAAAAATAGAATAAACACCAGTGGTGTGGTGGAAACAGAAATTTCTTCAAAAAAGTTAAAATTACAACTAGCCATTTCGAAACATTTTATGTTCTGCGTGATACTCGTGACCCGACTGCGTAAAAATTGGAAGAAATTTGTCTGTTTGCTTAGCTCCAAGTGGCCTCTGACTTCTATAACATCATCTATCTCTCCGTCAGATGAGGTACCTGGAAACTTTAGCGCACCGCTTCTTGGAGCTATCTGTTTGCTATATATCTAAATGATTTTATTATCGCTCACCGCAGGCGAGACCCGGCGTACGAGGTCAGCGAGATAAAAATAGGTCGTAAGGTAACACTGAACTTTTGGGCTGTAACACAATATAGATAGAGCAAACATTTTGTTGTGAAACGTGTCAGGTGTAATAGACAAATATATATTAGGACATTTTAAAAATTATTTATTGTTCAAAACAAGAGATTTCTTCTGTTTAATTGTATTAAATGGTATATAAAGCAATGGGTAATCAGCTGACTGATCGTTCCGGTCTGGTTATGGGTACTCCTGTAACGGATGTAGGCATTCACCGTATGTTCTCCCAATCGTCATATCAGCGTTATGAGAAAAACACGAAAACTGTCCGTTTATGTCTGAAATCAGTTCAAGCCATGGTGAAAAATTAGCCAATTTCATTGATTGGCAGTAAGATGTTGTTATCAAAGGAATGAAAATGTATAAGTTTTGATAGCAGAAAAGCTCGTTAAAATGATAAAAATGACAAAGAAATTTCAAATGAATGTCAAATTTCTTTGCATTGAAGAACAGTTGAGCTTTAAGCAACATATAGCTTAGCTCCAAGAAGCCGCTCGCCATTTCCTCGCAATGTAAGGATGTACAAATCAAGTGCACTCGCTTTTAGGCACCACAGTGTCGATTTTGTTCGAGCTTCAACAACCCACAAATATTCATTGGCATACACTATACACTGTCGAATATTATCCTACCACAGAGCTGGGTACTTTTGCCCCGCATCGCTTAACAGGCACACAGGGCAGTAAGCCTTGTGTTCTTTCACGAAAAGTTGCCAGTATTTTCGTCAAAATATAGCATATGTATAAATTAACAAGACGATAATGTGTGTAAAGTTGTCTTTAATATATTTTAAAATAGTTTTAATTTTACTTTCATTTCTTTTATACTTATAAATAATCAATTAAAGTTTTCGTGCAAGCGCTCAATTTTCGATCAAAATCTACAAAATATAGTTGCTTCTTGAGTTATACTTAAAGGATAAAAACACAGAAAGTGAGAATTTTCTCCAGAGTGTGAAAATTTGTAGCAGTTACAGCTTTCGAAATTAACCATTTTTAGCTTGGGACCCTCCGGGCCCCAAGGTCCATATTTCTTGGGGCCCGGCCGAAAATCCTGGGGCCCGGATAGATTTAGGCTATGTATTAGAAAAATCACCATATTCCCATAAAAAGTAATTTATTTTTCTTCATTCGTATACATGATGCAATTGTCTTCAGTTTGTCTTTCTATTGTTTTTATTATATTGTGACACCGAGTTCTTTCAACACCCTATTTCCTCTTTGATATCCTCATTTGTTTCAGTGCCGTGGACCGTTTCTTCATGAACGAAAGGACGTCAAACCTGAACAAAGCCCTCCATGATTTGTTTCAGAAAAAGTGCTTACCTATATGAGTACATTTTTGGTTGAAGAGAAATCTTTTATTTTAAGGCCCCAACCCTTCGGATTGGGGCATATAGGTTTGGGGTGTCTGTCCGTCTTGCCGTCCGTCTGTCCGTCATCGCTTTATACATCTATGAATCTGGGGGCGGTTGGGGCCTGCTTGTGTTTCACAAATACTTACTTTTGATGATTAAGACAGGCCTTTCCGAAAAAATCGTGGGGCCCACCGGGCCCCAAGCCTCGAAAATCGTGGGGCCCGGCCAGAAATCATGGTGCCTCGGGCCCCAGGGCCCCAGCTAATTTCGAGCCCTGCAGTTAGAAAATGTGTTGCACTAATTGAGAATTAAAATGTTTCATTTCTCGTATTCTTAAAAATAGAAGTCAGCAGGGCTTTACGTTAACGACTGCTCCACCTGCCAGGACAGGTGACAGGCCTGGTGGGGCAGGTAAGCTCGCCCGGTTAACTGCCCCACCTGGCAGGTAGATCCGTTCGAGGGGATGTGGCGTGACGTAATGCCTTAACAACATACTTGTCAAGTAGGCGACTGTAGTTATTGATCAGTGTCCGCTAGCTGCCCCTGACCTACATACTAGCCACTGGAACGTTTCCAGTTTATATGTGGGTGCTGGACTGTGTCTATATAAAAGTCCATATAAAAGTCCCGGGGCTCTTATTAGGAAACTGTTTCCCAATAGAAGCCGCGGCGCTTCTATTTGGAGTTAAAATAAAGACCTGAAAAAATCGTTTCCTAATAAAGGCCCCCTCTTTCCCTGTAAGTCTTTTTAGAACTCGTGTTTACTCGCAATGCAGACACGGTGCACTTAATCCTTTGATATGAGGCAGCCCCTTGACATGTTCTGCGTCGTTGCTTAATCCTGTGCTTTGCACAAGGCGAACAGACACCCCCCCCTCTCCATTGCCACCTTTACTCCGGAGTATTACTGGAAATATAACGGGCCGAGTACTAAAACGGGCGGCGTGATGTTGCCCCGCCTTCCCTGCAAGTCTTTCCAGAACTCGTGTTTACTCGCAATGCAGACACGGTGCACTCAAGCCTTTGATGTGAGGCAAACCCCTAGACACGTTCTGCGTCGTTGCCTAATTCTGTGCTTCGCACAAGGCAACCCCCCTCTACTTTACCAAGCTTTTTTAGTTTCTGTTGTTTTTGTGTGTTTGGTTATTTTTAGCGATATCCGCAGTATGTAGTCTTTAATAAGAGATTGATGGTAAATTTTCTTCTTTTTTTTCAATAAAAACTTATCGACAACCTCCCCCCCCCCCCCCGCATCCATAAAATAGAAGCCCCGGGGCTCTAATTAGGAAACTGTTTCCTAATAGAAGCCCCGGGGCTTCTATCTGGTTTCTTAATGAGCGCCTGAAATTGGCCAGTTTCCAAATAGAAGCCCTGGGCTTTTTTTCGGAAACCCCCGGTACATTTAAAGTTCACGTTATTTTTAACCTTGTCAACTAAGTTACGTACTTTTAGCGGACGTTTCGCGATTTTTAGTAACAATTTAAAAGCTGGGTTTTACTTATGTTTATGTAGGTTTTGGTGTTGGAGCAGGATGCCGAGAATTTAAACACTTAACCATAAATCATACCAAGAAACGTTTTCTTTCTTTTTGTTGAAAAAAGAGGGTTCAGATGAATCGAAGTGATTGCGTTTTACTGTGATTGGAACCTCTAGGCACATATACTGACGGGACGCGTCGAATTTTGGATAACTACAAAAAATCTCATATGCCAACTCTAAAATCTTTGTTGTCGCGTCGGTTTTATCGAGCATATTTAGATATTTCTTGTGTGTCAACTGAAATGTATAAATGTATGGCCTATGGTGTTATCCCAGTATTTCTAACCATTATTTACAATCCATTAAATTTTATGCATAAAAAAACCTCGTAAAGCGGAGTATAATCACGTTCTCAGATAACCCAGTTTCCTCAGACAAAAACTTTCTTTACCTACTAAAAGTGATTTTTTCAAGATGCCAGCGATTCTCTTTCTACAACGGCAGTGGTATATAACTTCTGTATTACGCTTTCTTTAAGTGAAAACAATACGAAAATAACCATAACTATCCCGCAATAACTGACATTTGTTTACATACAGGGAGCACGGTTTATTACGTGAAAAGTAACTATAAATTTTGTTATTATGCATCAAAAATTTTTGAATTGGTATTTCAAAAAGCATGGGCGAAATTAAAGGTTAAATATTGTGGGTGTACAGAATAAATTTATGCCTAATTCTGCATCTGTCAGTAATTTGAGTAGATATCTTGTAGATAATCGGTAACGTGTTTATTTAAATCTAAATGGCCACCTGACTTTGAGCACATGGCATTTAAAGCCCAGAAGGTAACAAACGCTTGACAAGTGAGTGCAGAAGCTAGCTTTCTGCACTTTAACCAAGAAATAAAAGATATACAGCCATTAAAAATTGCCTCTGTTTTGCAATGATGGTATATTGTGCGTGAACTTTCAGTAAATGTTTGAATAATAGAGATTGGTGTGTAGCATTCGTGCCTCAGAACATATGAATTTGACCCCTGTTAGCGAAAAATTGAAGGCTTCGCAACTCTGACGCAGTGATATACGAAGCAATTTAAGGAAGAGCTGACTAGAAGCTACCCAGTCCTGCGCCATTGACTTTTAATGTGGACACAAGATGCAGTTTAAAAGTAGATCCAAAGTTGTAGTTTGCTGTTTGGGTTACTTGAAGAAGTCATTTAAGTTAATTTCAAATACTTTTTACACTTAATTTTCTGTTTTGGAGTCAAGTGACTCAAAATTTTAACTTATTTCAGTCTACAGTTTAATGAAGCAAGCAACATTCAAATTGAACAGTACAGCATAATTTATTAAATTGTTAATTCGTCTGACTATCATGGCCTATAATCAACAAGTATAGCGAAAAAAAAAAAACAATCAAATATGCATTTATCGTGTAAGGGCCTTTTGGTAATCAGAAACAAGAATGTTTTAGGATAAAATACTGATGCCATATATTCGTAAATAGAGAGTTGTTTTACGGGGCCTCTAAGGAACGTATGCTGGCCTGTCCTGTATCTAATTTGTACCGTTCAATTTCATGTTTACCTTCTTGCATGTCATTTTTTTTCGACTAAAAAAGATTCTTTTGTTTTGCCATTGCTGTTGCATTGTATTACCATTTCTGTCATCTTCACCCGGTTGGTTCGCAGCTAAATCACAGAAGTCTAGTGCATTTGTTAGGGACACTCAAGTAGTGATCCGGCGAGTTCATATTTTTTTGTTGTTGCCGTGAGTAAAGTTTGCCAATTGAACATTGAGTAAATACCGTTAATTACCGGTTCTTTTTTTTTCAACTGACACCGATTAAGAGGGCCACTTTGTGAGCAAATGAAGACTTGCAGGAAGAACCATTTTTCCCAAATGGATGTTTTGATTTCAGCATTCAACCTTGTTGAGCTCAACAAATACAGCTTGTTTTACTTTCTAAATTATACCATTACTTTTGTTTTATCCCAGAATATAGCGCTGTTATTGCCAGAAAAAGGTTCGCTTTTGAAGGAAGTGAAATATGGAGAAAAGCTTGAATTCACTCAATCAAAATTAACTTATTTAAATATTTTGACGACCAGCGGCTTATGAAACTTACAACACTACTCAATCATTCGTAATTTTACCCAAAAGAAGTCCTTTGTATTCTGTGGTCAAACTCGATTTTTACGTAATGTAACGATGTAAAAACCGTGTTTCTGTAACCGGACACTAAAAAGAAGTGAAACGGTGACAGCTTTTCAGCCATTTAGTAGTATTCCAAACTACCATTCTGGATTATTTTGGTGGCAAAAGACGAAGACGCTAAAATATATTTATTTATTGTATTGTAATTAAAATAAATAATTTTTGACATATATTTTCCAAAATATGGAGAGCTTATGCATTTATAAGCATGTTAATTAAAAATATTTTATTTTTGTTTTGGGATGTATGTAGCGATTAGGGTATTTGTTTACTTCCTCATCGGCTGTGACTTCGACGGATTCTAATGTGTGTTTTAGATGCAACAGCTAGTGGCAGCGAACAAGTAATAGATTGACAGTACAAATTGCGACCGGGCCACGTCAGTCAGCATGATGTTCCTTACAGAGACATTTGGCAAGCCGGATACAAAACAGATTTTGTCCATTTTTTTCGGGTCGGCACTAGTATTTTTCGTACCTTATTTACACCTTGGAGTATTAAACAGTCGTGTTTTCACCGCACCGAAACCCGAAGTTGATGTGCTGAATTGTGCCAACACGTGTTGGGATACAAAATTTAAAGGCAATTATGAGACCATTCCAGCGGGCTATAAGCATGTTTATTTTAACATTAATTCCAGTACGTTAAAAATTTGGTTCGCCACAGTAGTCTGTTTACTTGCTTTTTACGAAACGACAAAACGCATAGCAGGCTTGCTACTGAGGGGAAAGCTTCGATATTCGATGCTGGCGCTGTTTTGTTCTGTGGTGTACTCGCACTACTACACCTGGTGGTCAGTATTTAACTACCTTAACGATGATTTCTACGACGAATGGTACCACCAATTGTTCTTCAGCGGCACTGAGCTTATCTCAACCATCTGCGTCGTTCATTTGTTCAACCAAGACAATTACCTGCAGCCCCGCCTACTCCTGGTCATCCTAGATGTCGCTCTGTTCCATATATTACTCAGCACACGTGACCAGTTCCTGACCAATGTCTTCCAGCAGAATGGGGAAGTGTACCAGATCATTCGGGATCTCGGCTTTATGATTCCCGACATCTTGCATGTTGTTATTCCCTCGGTATGGTTGTGGCATTGGAAACAAAATAAGCATCGGTTTGTTGGGGCTATTCCAAAAGTATACAGTGATGAGAGCAAGTCTTCAATCTATACCATCACTCAGACCGATTTTGTAGTGTCGATTGCTGCTGTTATTACACTGGCGGTCGTCGGATCGTTTCTCTGAAATAGAAATATTACCGACATTTATCGCTGATTTTTTTTTTAACTAAATTTATTAGCAGGGCTTTGCCGAGCTGGCGGGATGGCGGGATTCCCGCCTGAAAAAAAAAATGAATCCCGCCAATTAATCAGACTCAGGCGGGCACTGCCCGCCATAAAGTTTTGAATCCCGCCAAATTTTGTTTACTGGCGGGCGTTTTCTTTTGTTTGTTTGTTTTTGTGTCGATATTTTTTATTCTGTACGCGAGTTTACATAAGAGGAAATTTTTTTGAATTGCTTTCATATGGTGGTCATGGAATAACACATCAAGTAAGCAAATGTGTTACCATGCACGCATATAACATGTATGCATTTTAGTCTCGTTATAACCCCGCCTCTTTTTTATGAAGATCCCGCCAATTTGTAAGGGCCTGGCGGGCGGCCCGCCATTTCTGAGAGGACTCGGCAAAGCCCTGATTTAGCAAGTATGTCAGAACCAAAAAGTTCACCAATATCACGCCTTTTGAAGAAACTTAAGTCAGATATTAAGAAGCAGCACAGGATTGCTTTGACCCCAATCAACAGAATAGAAAAAAACCATCCGTAAATATTCGTATTATTTATGTATGCTAATGGCAAGTACAGTAATTAGCGCTGTGCTACCATTGGGGTACAGTTTGCTGTGTATAGCTATGTTACAGCGAATTTCTAAAACCAGCGAATCTATAGATTCGCTGACTCACTTAGCGAATCTGTAGATTAGCTGGAAATTTTCAGCGAATCTACAGATTCGCTGGTTTTTCACCTAAAAATTATACAGATTCTCTGAAATCGCCTGATCGGCCATCTTTACGGACATGATCACTTATTTTGGCTAATATTTGAAATTTAATTGCTTTTGTATGATTTCGTTACTCCAGATGTATTTTACACACCTTTTTTCTTGGTTTGTGTGAAGGCACTGTATTATAATCGAGCTTTATTGTCTGTTTCCATTGCTATTTCATGTAGCTGAGGGTTTTTGGTCATTTGATGAAAATGCAGCAATTTATATGCTTTCACACTGGAATAAAGTTTCTATTCGTCGAAATCCTGGTCCTATCAGTTTCTGTTAAATTAAACTATTAGTGTGCGGAGCATCGAAAATTAACACTGACTGGATAAGCGTACCGTAATTCAATTGCAATTTATATCACCCGGAGGTGAAGAGATTTTTGTGTTGCACTCACAGAAAAATCAATGCAATCTGGCTAATAGCAGTATGAATGATACCCAGAAGGGGAGTAATGATTGCAATTTATTTAGAAACAATAGTATTAAGATTTGCTGTGATCACTTTTATGAAAAACGATAACACAAAGAGAGAAACTTAATTTAAGCCTTTGTGAATATTGATAGCAAATATTTTCGAACGCTTTCCAATATTGTTTTTCATTTGAAACTAGAATTTCGCATTTCAACAATGCATTTTAAAGCTAGTTAAATAAAAATAGGTGTAATTTTAAAAGTTCCGATTGCAGTATATCCTATTTCCAAAAAAGCAAGAAACTTAATTTAAGCATTTGTGAATATTGATAGCAAATATTTTCGAACGCTTTCCAATATTGTTTTTCATTTAAGACTAGAAATTCGTGTTTCAACAATGCATTTTAAAGCTAGTTAAATAAAAATATGTGTAATTTTAAAAATTCCGATTGCAATATATCCTATTCCCCAAAACAAGAAAAAGGTGTGTAAAACATCTCAGGAGTAAAGAAGTCACATAAAAACAATTAAATTTCAAATATCACCAAACACAAGTAATCCTGTCGGTAAAGATGACTGGCCAGGCAATTTCAGCGAATCTACAGATTCGCTTGTTTTACAGATTCGCTCTAACATACAGCCTTCAGGGGTCCTCTTCATGTATAGAATTGGTGCAATTATTCCAGAATAATAGCGTGAAAAGTATGCGTGGTGCTTAAGAACTCGACTCTTTATAATTGCAAATATACTGCGTTTGTATGCAAAATATATGCTATACTATCCCAGCGTTTTCTCCGCATTTTCGATTTGTGTTCAAAACCTTAAGAAATGCATTTGTTAGTGCATTTGCTTACTAGTATTGCAATGAATCTGAGACTTATTTTGTGTTGTCGTAACTTGGCGACGTATTTAAAGTGTTCATTTATGTTCTTGTCATGGTGTGGTATAATGATGCAAAATTCTAAACACACTTTGCTTGCAAAACTTCGTAGCTGGTTTATTTTATTAGATATTATCCCAAAGATACTGCTCAAACCTGCCGCGGCAATAGTGGGGGGTTGGGGGCATTTCTTGAGAGAAGGGAAGCAAACTGCAAACAATTTTTATCGAAGTTCTATTTTCAGTGCACCAACACCATGTCGTTTTCGGCTCTGATTCCATTGCATGTTGCTGCATCGACATTACTTTTAAAACAAATGACTTAGCGGGTGGAATTTATAGAACATTTTTATATCAAATAAAATGCATAACACAAATTTTTTCCAACAAAACGATGAAATACAAATCTAATTCATATTTATTAGGTTATGTTTTCGTCTTATCTGAGTCGCGTTAGACTACGCAAACGTTACCGAAACTCTATTACGGAATTCAAATTGTGTGGTAGCGTTACGCTTGCTGTTGAAAAAAAGAAAAGAAACGATTTGTGGGTAATGTGTAATTTTTGAAGAACTGATGACTAAGTGAAGCGCTTCGTGCGTGACTTCTTGAGCAGTATTAACCTACTATTGTGCAAGTATATCAGTATTTTGTTGTGTAAGGTATATGCAGCAGTGGATTGCTTACTGTGTAAATGATTATGTTGAACACGGTTGCAGAATTTGTTCACAAGTCTAGTGATAGTATTTACTCCCCTCATGGAGAGTCGGGTTAGGGTCACTGTGTGAAAAACTGTTGAAGTAATGTTTATAAAATCCTTAGAGGAGAGCAGTATGGCCCAATTAAATTCGCTGTTACAAAGACTGGGAAGATGAAAGGATTGTTGGAATCGGGATCTGAACATCAATTCTCGCTGCTTGCCGAACAAATTCTGAAGCAGTGTGTCTATGTTTCTGTGTTGAATTTAAATTGACCAACATGGCAGTATTGGCGTATTCAGTCATATTTAAACTGCAGAAAAGCCACACGTGTTTGTGTTAGTGCCAGCTTCTTACAGAATCAAAGCCTATAGCAGTCTTTGAAAGTACATGCGTATGTTCTTATGTAGGTCTTGGGACAACTCGGCCCTTTGCTAACTCGGCCCCTACCAACTCGGCCCCTCGCGAAAGACGACTCGGCCCTTTTCTGGGTCGACTCGGCCCCTACTTGAAAGACGACTCGGACCCTAACTACCGACTCGACCCCTACTTAAATTTTTTTTAATTTAATGATGAGTGAACTGTTTCCACCGCATGAGTTAAACTTCAACGCTATTTTAAAAAAACGAGAATATGAAAACTTTTTACTCTATTTCCAACAATCAGTACCAATTCACTCTGTACACTGTTCCATGAATATTATTCATAAAACGAAACGGCTTTTTATATTAAATTTTATACATGTAGAAAATTAATATTAAAATCATTACCTCGTTTTGACCGCTAAAAGTCATTCTGTTAAATCCCGGTTCCACTTATCCTATGCTGTTTGCCCCCACAATGCACACATTCTATTATTTGTTGGCGTGGGCGAAGGCCCGCTTTGCATATCAAGCATGTATCCAACGACATCTCACAAAATTATTTTCAAACTACCCAGTTTTCGATGTGATAAATCTGTTCCTCAATTATCAATGTCGGTGTTATTCCTCTTACGCTTCCAGTAAAACTGTTTGACGTGGTTAGAACATGTAAGGTTTTTATACCCGACCCAGCTAAAAAGTATTAGCCAACTAAAAGAAATAACTTGATTAACTCCGGTGAAAAGCTCCGAGATTACACATGATTGGCGGATCATTGGGCAAGTGAAATTGGGAAAGCACTCAGCAATTGCATTTAAGGAAATCGCGAAGTTTCCTCATTTATAGTGCAATTAACCATTTCTATATAACTGCAATTACAGCACAACATTCCCGATGAGATCGACTAAGTCCTCAAAATTGCAATTGATTATTCCCTTTATGAGAACATGCATTGCACAATAAAAGAACTTTCAGAGCCTTTAAGCTACATGTAATGATTTAGAATTACCAACCGCAAATTGCAATAAATTCTTGCTGTCATAATAATATGTATTACATTTCTAAAGCCTTTCGTGTCCCTTTTTAGAATAATAAAATAAAATAATTAAACACTTCCATGCCCCTGCAATTGAAATTGGAATTGCATTTCAAAAGAAAATTCAAAAGCCTTTTATGACTCTTTCTTTTTAAACCGAGTTGGCAGTGAGGGTCCGAGTCGTCTTTCGCTAGGGGCCGAGTCGTCCAAAAAGGCCCGAGTTGGTAAGGGGCCGAGTTAGCGAAGGACCGAGATATCCCAACCCCCTTGTGTACGCTTTTAAGCTGAGTAATTTTATCTTCTCCTAGGTTTTACCCTGAATGTCGTGACATTTTGATTGATAGTAGCGGACATAAGTACCTAGGTTGCTATTACTTTTTTTTGACAATTCGCCTGAGGTTGGCGGAAATATTGGTCAATAATCAATTTTCTTTAAAACATATCTCTTAGGATTTTCATGGAAATTTTCTAAAATTTTGGTGGAAGGTAGGATGCATAAGTGCCAAGCTCGCTATTACTCTGAATTTTCGAGATGGCCAATCGGGCCATTTTTGATTGAAGTTGAGATGGTCCGACAAAAAATTGCAGCTGGTCTTGAGCCATCGTTAATTTCGCACAGTGTATTAAAGAACATTTTCTTTTTCAATGCAGGGTTGTATTTTATAAGCTTGTTAATGAAAACTGTTGAATAAAAAAAGAACGACATTTTACGTGTTATTGGTATCTTGTCCGTCCGTCGAAAGTCAGCCAAGTTTGGATGATAACGCGACACACGATATATGTTTTCAGAAAATTCCCATTGCCTCGAGGCAAAACCAGTTGCAATGCTGCCTGAACATTGTGGGCTACACGATAGTGTGGGCTCTGTCGTCTGAAAGAAGAGTGGCAAACAAACTTAACACAAATGTGACCAACTTAAAGGAAAAAAATGCTCATTCTTTTTATTTTCGCCACTTTTGCGAACCGATCACCAAAGGGTGTTTCGAAATTTTGCATGAAATTAGCCAGGGTCAAGGATTAACAAAAAGTACTTTTTTCGAATGACGAAATTGACACTTCGTCAGTTTTACTTTCTGCGAAAATTTTAACACCAGTACTTTCAGTGCGCCTGGATCGAATTCTTTTTGGCGACTTGCCAAATTTTTACAGCGAAGTTTTGGCGCAGTTTTTAGCTCTTTTATTTTATTTTTTTATTTTATTTTTTTTCATTTTGCATTTTTTATGGAACTGATGGATATAGATATAGAATTAAGAGTTGGAAGACGGTTAGGCTGTGCGGCATTGAAAATGAGAGAAATCTAAATGAATGTTGTATAAATTAAAAGTTGATTTAATTATTGTGGTGCGCATGGGCACTTCACAGGCCTGTACCTTAGGAAAAAATGCTAGGCGCGTGGATCGTATTCTTCATAAGGGTATATACATATATATATATATATATATATATATATATATATATATATATATATATATATATATATATATATATATATATATATATATATATATATAGAACATGTACATGGTATAAAATATTTACAATATACATGTGTTGTAAAACAAAACACTTGTAGTAACTGTCTTTTTTTTATTCGTTATTGCATTTTGATAGAAATTAAATCCCAAGTAAGACTTAGTCCCAGAGGCTCAGTAACATATCCTGAGAGGCTTGCTCTGTGATTGAAGTTTCGGAATATGTATCGCTAAGTTTATCGTTTCGTACGGAATCGCTTTCCCTGTAGAAAGACCTTTTCCAGCATCCATGGCTAGAGGGCGCCTAGGGCGTAAACCACCTGTAGACCACAAGTTTATGGCTGGAACTGGATCAAAATGGTCGATATCTTCGCTTAACATTATGATCGCCATTGTCTCGTTCAGTGTTTCCTGACTCATTGATGGTCGCAAGGTTTGCTTGATGAGCTTGAGCTGGTTAAACTTCCTCTCGACTTCGGAGCTCGATGCTGGAATCACGAGAACGAGGTCCATCAAAGCAAGTATTTGCGGGTGATCTTCATTGAATTGGGCATTGATCTCCTTCCAGCTTAGTTTGCTCAAGGTCGCACAGGACCTATAGAATCAATGATATGAAAAAAAGCGTTAGCATAAGTCATCCGAGGCCTAAATTCCTGAAGAAGTCCATTTAAATCACTGGCTCCATTATAGGAAATGTCATTCAACGACCCATCTGGAGTTAAATTCTAAGATTTCAAATAGTTTGTACAATGTCTGTTGCTATCATTACCTTATGAGTTTTCTATTCATATTATTTTGCTATTCAGTAACTCACGGGTATTCTTCAAACAGCTTTGTCCGTAATGAGATAAACTCGAGTACACACTTTTCGATGTCCATACCTGCTCTCACCAGTGTTTCTGAGAAATGCTGCTGGAGGCATCTGACCTCGGCGATCCCATGGTCTATTAACATGTATCAATGTGCCATCATGTATGCATTTGAGCTGACAGCACCAATTAAAAAGTTTTACTTCCAAAGTTATAATCAACTAGAGCGAAATCCGCACAGCGAATTAGACCCCACTTGGAATGATAACTTAAAGCGGGAGGTAGATGATATTGCTGTTTGTTAACAATGTGCACATGTCTGAATGTAGAAGATCCCCCTAAATACTACCAACTATACCGGTAAGGTCAAGGTAAAAAATTTTTATCAGGTGCACCACTTCAGATGACTGTCCATACTTGTGCCTAGTTTGGTTGGTCTAGCTTCAGCGGCCTTGGAGGAGACGTCTGGAAACCGATTGCTCTATCTCTTACCGTTTTCGAGATAAAGTCCAACTTCCGGTTTGGGGCTCGAAAGTGACCTGGAGGTCAAGGGCACCGGAAGTTATACCTTACGTATCGTCTTATAGGGGATGGAGGTCGAAAATGAGGTCAAAATTGTTTTATCTGTTACCGTTTTCGGGATAAAGGCCAACTTCCGGTTTTTGGCTCGAAAGTGACCTGGAGGTCAAGGGCACCGGAAGTTATACCTTACGTATCGTCGTATAAGGGGTGAAGGTCGAAAATGAGGTCAAAATTGCTCTATCTGTTACCGTTTTCGAGATAAAGGCCAACTTTCGGTTTGGGGCTCGAAAGTGACCTGGAGGTCAAGGGCACCGGAAGTTATACCTTACGTATCGTCGTACAGGGAATGGGGGTGGAGATCAGTATTTTGTCCCAGAATTTGTCTCAAACACAAAATGCTTTCTGTCAATATCCATAAAAGTGCCTTTTTACCCATTTTCCAAAAATATTTGCATTTTCAAGTTTTACCATGAATTTGTTGTACACTTTTATTAACTGTCCTTTGATAAACTCAAAAAATAAGACAGAAGGTATAATATCAATGATTTGAAGTGCAGCGCTGAACTTTTTTCTCGATGAAGGTTTTCATTCTGCCGGACAACTTTTCCTTGGTCACTGGGATATCACTCTTTCTATTCAAAAGACAAAAAAAACACACACACACACACACATAAAAAAAACAAAAAAAAACGAAAAGTTCAAATTTCTTTCCTTAAATTTCCTTAAATGTTAAATGTCAATTTATGAAATGTATGTAAACACACATTAATCGAAAAAATTGTAAAAATGTTTCACGACTTGTTAATGTAAAATGATGAAAGTCTTACAGTTATCGCATTGCCTGGTGTTAAAAAGGCAGAATCTTCTGTTGTAAGCATGCCTTTCGAGCAGAGGTATAGTCGCTGGAGCACTTTCAATTTTCCTCTGTATTCTAGGCAAAACCTACAGGTATCCAACCCATTAATTTTGGATTTGATAGAAAAACACGACGAAGTGGTAAAAGCTGGCAAAGAGATAATATTTTGTTGGGTACCGAGCCACGTTGGAATCCCGGGTAACGAGGCAGCGGACAAAGGCGTGTTAAACCAAGATTGCTCAAATTTCCTTTTACCGTTGTCAGATTTTAAGTGCCATATTTCTAGATATGTCAAAAATCTATGGCAGCAACATTGGGATGAACAAACCAACAATAAGCTAGATCAAATTAACCCTGTGGTAGGGCGTAATTGGTCTCCCTAAATGGTCTTCGCGACGATATGGTAATACACAGATTAAGAATAGGACATTCTTACACTACTCACAAACACTTCTTAAGAAGTGAATCACAACTCGAATGTATAAGTTGTCAGGAACGGTATACAGTGAAACACATCTTGATAGATTGTAGATGGTCCTTCAACACGGATTGTTCTTCAGGCGATAGACTGATATACTTTCCAAAATGTCTTAGCACAATGTCATCACGTGCGTTTCTCAGATATGAGAACTTATTTGTATTGAGTTCATAATCCGATAAAAAGTCTCTATCTCGTTCAACAGTCAGATCAACTATGAGCTGTTTCCTTGTCTGTGAAGGAATTTTTATGCTCGCAAGATGGCGAAGAGCGGATTTTATATGGCCTCTAGGAATCGTAAGACTGCGGGTCATCTCTTCATATCAAAGTCAATTAATGCTGTATATGGAGTATCTGGCACAACTCTATTATAATCCTCTGGATAATCCTGTAAAAGATTTTCCCAGAATCTAACACGTATGTTTGATGAATTATGTCCACATTATTCAACATTATTTTCAAGTTTGCGTTTAAACCCAGGTACTGTCAAAGGTATGTTTTTAAAGTCTTTCTACACTGCAGGTGAATACCAATACTCAGAATTTATAATAACTTCATTCAAGTCATTCACGGCAAAGTAAGCACCACCGTTAAACACTCATGCGTTAATGATGACAGCACATACACTTTATGAAGTGTCTTCTTGTCTTCGAAGCCTTTTATCTACTTCTTTCACCTGCTTCTTTAACATTTTCCATTCAGGTATTGTCAGCAAAATGCCCTTTTTCGTAGGACAGTTACTTTCGAATGTTCACCACTCCTTCATTGCTTTGTTTCATAATTTTAATGTACGCTCCATTTCCTAGAGAAAGCATTCCTTTCCACGACTGTAGTGGTGGTGGTGACATCGTCTCCACTTTCAACTTCTTGATGGTAGTGGTGGTAGGATTTTTGACTTTTAAGTCCTTGATTGTATCAGTAAGAGAGTTCATATCAGTTGCAAATCTCTTACGACTTCTAATTTCTATGTTAACGCTTCAGTGTTCACATTTCAAATAACTCTGAAGTTGGAGGACCCCCCCCCCCCCCTTTTATAATGTTGCTTTGTAATGTCCATGTGCCAAGGTGGAATAGTCATCATTCAACACGTATCGATTGTCGTCATATGGGGATAGGGCTACTTTCCTCAACTTCTCCGAGAAAATCTGGTGGTCATGACTTCGAACAATGTGTCCTGTAGCCATCGTTTGAGTTTGGTTGAACAAACTGTCTCTATATTGTATATGTTTAAAGCGTCTTTGACAAGCTCGAGTGATGCCTTTGGCTGTATGTTTTTCTTTCCCACCACACATTAAACTATACATTTTGGTCTGAGTCCAACAAACTCTTCAATGGGGACCTGCCGTCTCATCCTTAATTGTCCCAAGTACTTTTTTGCTTACGTTGGAATGTAAGAAATGATCTGTCGGATACTCACTTGTGTCGAACAGGTCAGCATATTGCTGCATATCCTTGTAGACATCTTCCGTTTCTATGTCATAACATAGACTGTCGGTGTCGCTGAACAACAACTTGGCATTGGGATACTTGACATTGATGTAATTGTAATGAAAGTTAAACAAAAGCACTTTGCTGAGGTCGAGAATGGTGCAGCCAACTTGAAAGGGTTTATCCAGAAGCAAATCCACTTTGCGTAAATGTACAGCGGTCAAATCTTCGTTGAAAATTTTGAATTTGTGGAAAGAAGGTTTGGTCACAAGTTTCTTGAACCGCTTTTCCTTGTGAACAAGTTCAACATTGATTCGCTTTCTCACATTTTCAATGGTTTTGCTAAACAGGAAGTTGTTCATGAATTTGAAGAAGTCTTTCTCAAATGGCTTCTTAGCCAGTTTTCTCTTTTCTGTGTTCAAGGTAATGTATTTCTCCAACCAGTAACTCTGTTCAAACATGATGGCACTGTGCACTTTGGTGACTTTCAACCCCAGTGAGACGTACTGCTGCAAATTCCTATAATGAGGGACATATTTCTTCTTGTTGCATAAGTTAGGAATGAGCTTTTAACTAGGTTTGTCTTTTATATTCAGATCTTTCCGTAGCTTCTGACTGTACTCAGGCAATTCTCCAACTTTGACACATTTCCGTTCTGGGGCCACTCGGTAGTAATTATGACGATCATGGATTGAATGTGGGTATTCAAAATCCACATCTAAAATGTATCCAATATCGTCATCTTCGGTCACATCCATAAAGTTAGTTGTTTGTTATCTCAGAATTGTAATGTGCTACCTACGGGCTATTCGCTTTCGCATACTTGCGTGATCACAGATATTCCTCCACGTATGCCTTGCTCAACCATTTGGTACATGCCAATGTCAGTGATTAATTCCAACTTCACCTTCGTCGCTTTTAACATAGCATCCCACGACAGTCGTGGTGCTGTATAATAATGAGCAGGATCCAATTCATACGTGTTGAGGCATACTTGACGAAAATTTTCGAACACGCCAGCCAGCAGTAACACATCTGATTTCAGGTACAGGTCTTGGTATTCACCAAATGTGGTACAGCTGAATGTATCCCACACCTTCTGTGCGTGAGCATAATCCTCATCACTAATGTCCTGTTTGCTGAGCTGACTGTAAAACTTATCCTTTGACGGCAGCTGCGTTTCAGCAAACTTGGATGATTCGTCCACGTTATCATAGGGGTACATCTCTTTCTCAGCAGCACATCTTGTTGGTCACACACTTCACGATGCTCATCCAAAAGATCTTGTCGCATAAACCCGTGAAGACAGTTGAAACAATAAAAAGCTGCTCCATCATGTTTTGATCGATGAGACTTAAGTCTGCGGAAATTCTTGACCAAGCAGTAATGTCTTTTCTTGTCATTCCTAATGAGAAGTAAGTTGATTTCTCTCACACTGACGTTTCGACTAAATTGTATCGGCACAACCACATCTAGTTCATATCCAAAGACGTTGATGGATACATGGTTCTCCTTTTGAAACTTTGGAATGTCGGTAATCGGTGTGGTAAATGTCATGCCCTCTACCTTTAATTCCTTCTCAAATGGCTTGCATTGATTCACGCGATGTGGGTTGTTTGTGTGGTGAAGGATGAAGGTGAGCCAATACTGACCATAAGAAACACTTATTGTCGTTATTCTTAATGTTTAACACACCCTTCGTATTCTTCATTTCTTCGGCAGTGGGATAAAACTGCTTGCTTCCAGAGGCGTCAACGTAGCTGTACGTACTTCAATGTACAGTATATTATCCAACACCCAGCCAGAGCCTTGTCGCTCATGTTCGTCAAACTTAGTAAACAATTCTTTATAGGCTTCTGGCAAGTCCTTTTTAATATCTGCTGGATTGTATGCTGCATATATTGGGCTGCTGATAAATGCATAATCCACTTGTTCTGTCATGCAACCTTCTGCATTCGCCGTCATTTTCTTGAAACAAGCATGCACCACAATGTACCATTTCATTCCATGGTCTAAGGTCTCCAACAAATGTGTCTTGATACGGTCCTCTTGCTATCGCATTTCAAGCAGTAAATCCGTTTTATTCTCAGACTCAATCCGTTTTTCCAAGACTAACCCTTCTACCTCTCCCCACTTGTCCTTTCTTTTGTCTCTTTGCAGGTGAGACAAGCTCTTCATGAGGCACATTTTTCATCTCAGTTGATATGCATGCATGCGTCTCAAACACATCCATAGATGGAAATTCCACATTGCATTCAAGGCAGAGGACTGGTATGTCTACCATCGTTCTGGTATCTTGTTCCATCTTTCGTCTCTTTGCTTCTTTCTCCTGAACAAGCTCTTCACGAGCACGTTTCACTAGCAATTTTCATCTCAGCGTGAGTGCATGTATGTGTCTCAAACAATTCCAAAGATGGAAATTTCACAATGCATTCAAGGAAGAGGACTTGTGTATCATATACTGAACTAGCTGTCATTGTTATCGCATCAATTGCTTGAACTGATATGATGAAATATGTTCTCGCTCATCCATTTATACAATTTCCCTCCAAAATGTTGATTTCTCGCCATAAATTGGATTTCCTGCCAAAATTTTGATTTCAAAGTTCCTAGGAGGTGTCTCAAAATAGATGTTGTAAAATTTCCCAGGGGGTCCAAAAACCAAAAATGTTTAGAATTGTCTAAAACGGATAAATATGAAAAAATCTCAAATTTTGTACCGTGACATAATAAGCTTCAAAAACTTCGTTCGAATATTTAGCATGGTAAAATGCCGAGTCTATTTCATGCATAATATGTTTTCAAAAACTAAATTTGCTAAAGTTGGCCTAGAACCTTCATTTACCCACTACTATGACCTCAGAGCATTCAAATATTTAGCATGGTAAAATGCCGAGTCTATTTTATGCATAATATATCTTCAAAAACTAAATTTGCTAAAGTTGGCCTGGAACCCGCATTTATCCACTACTATGGCCTTAGAGCGTTCGAATAGGTACTTATTCCCACGCTGTGTACGTGTGAGGAGTCTTGAATCGATTGACCTAGATTTCTCGTCGCACATATACAAAAAGCTGAGATTAGAGCTACTGACACACTTGCAAGGGAAAAAAGGTGAACAAAAGTGTGGGTAGATCACGTCTTTGAATGGGGAGCTGGCCCATTCGATCACATCTTGTAAATGGAGAGCTGGCCCATTCGAACACGTTCTTGTGAATGGTGTGTGCTCTTACCCTGTCACATAATTGAAAAAAGAATTTCACTTTCCACAAATCTTTTTAGACTTCCTCATGTGTCACCAGCAACAGCTACACTGCCACTGCCATGCAATGTCCTTATAAAGAAGGCTGATGAATCACGTGCTAGGGGGTCCTCATATAGTATGACACAATGAGTGACGCTATGATAGACAGACGGTAGTAGGGTCGCTGCCTAGGGGGGTCCGCACATAGTATGTCACAATGAGTGACAGTATGATGGACAGACGGTAGTAGGGTGGCTGCCTAGGGGGTTCGCACATAGTATGTCACAATGAGTGACGGTATGATAGACAGACGGTAGTAGGGTCGCTGGCTAGTGGGGTCCTCACATAGTATGACACAATGAGTGAATGAGTGATTGACTGAATGAGTGATGAGTGACTGAGTAATCGATGAGTGACATTATGATAGACAGATGGTAGAAGTTTCGCTGCCTAGGGGGTCCTCATATAGGTCCTCAATAAATTAATTACTGAAATAAAATATTTATTTCTGCAAACATAACCATAATTCATTGTAAAAAAATCAAAATAAACAAATCAGATGGTGGTCACTAAAACAGATATAAATGGACGTCTTTTTTATCCAAGTCTGGAGGTGTTCGCATGTAAGTGTTGTATCCCAGCTGATAAAAGAAGCTTATGAAATTAAAGGCAACCATACAGCAGTATAGTTTGATTTCGCAACGTACATTGGGCATTGCCACACAAGATGATTGAAAGAGCCATGCAACATTACCACATACCTAGGAAGGTTACCAGGATAATGTCAAGTTATCTTCAAGGTATTCATTTAAAACTCGACTTAAAGCATTTACAACATGGCAGAGTCTAGAGAAAGGCATAGTGACGTATCGCACAATATTAGTCGTCCTTTTCGAAATGACCATGAATCTACTGATAGAAGCTGGGGAAAGAGAGACAAAGTCAATCACAACAGACGCCATGAACATCAAAGACTGATAAATATTAACAAATCAGGCCTGTTTGAAAAGCTTAAGGCATGAATTTCCCAACATGGACTTCTAAGGACAATTCCGTATGACATATACAGCAGAGCAGCAAAATTTAAGTTGTCCCTTTCTTCAGAATACCTGAAGACCCAATGTGCCATCTCTCCCACAAAACTAGCTAACAGTGTAATATTATTGATAGTGTCACAACTATCCACCCTTGGGTATTGTTTACTGAATATGCTCTATCTGGTCATGTGACCATGTGACGTAATAACTAAGATGGCTTGGATTTAAATAAAGATTTCAACATAAATCTAGTCGCATCATTCAATAACACAACAAGGTGGCAGCAGTGACCACGCTGAAAGATATATGTAGGACCAGTGATTCAGCTCATTTGCAAATTTAGTGCACTCAACGCCACAAACAGAAGAAATGACAACAAACGCAATTTCCGACCCTCAAACGTTCGATTTCAAGAAGCCAGAGGAGTGGGGCCGATGGCATACTCGTTTTGAGCGGTATCTCGCTACTACCAAAATAACTGATGATGAAGAAAAAGTAAACTCCCTAGCATACTGCATGGGTATCGAAGCGGAAGACATTTTAACCAGTTTTCAGTTATCCAGATGAAATGAAATCGTACCAGACAGTGAAAAACAGATTTGAATCCCACTTCAGTGGGAAGAAAAACCTGGTGTTTGAACGTGTCAAACTTAGTAATCTTTGTCAAGGCATTGATGAACAACTTCATAAAAGACTTATGGATCCAGATTGAAAAGTGTAATTATGGCGCCATGAAAGAAGAACTGTTACGTGACCGCATTGTTGCTGGAATCAGAGACAAAAAGTTATCAGAACAGTTGCAGAGTGAGAAAGATCTGAAACTTCAAAACGCCATAGACAAGGCACGAACGCGGGAAGCCGTCCAAAGACAGTCTGCGCATTTAAGCACATTCAATCCCGCTCAAGCCAATATGGCGCGCAAACAACCATTCCACAGGGACTCAAAGACACAAAAACCAGTAAAAACCAATCACCAATCGCGTGCAGTGCCAAGACGTCATCAACAACAACAACCGCTATGCCCCTAGTATGGTAAAAACAAACATCCCAAACAAGATTGTCCCGCGAAATATTCTAAGTGCAGCTTCTGCCAGAAAACGGAACACTGGGCGGTTGTCTGCAGAACCAAGCAACTGAAACGCATTCACGAAGTGAGGGATGAAGACCACTTTCAGGACATCGACCCAGTTCCATTCCATGTACAGGGCAGTAAAGAACAGTTCTTAGGGGCTGTTCATATCAAGGACAATGACGATAAGTGTATGCTAAATGCAACGGTAAATCAACATCCGGTTTTGTTCAAAATAGACACCGGAGCAGATGTATCGGTAATCCGTTTTGATTTATACAATCGGGTAGCTAATCAGAAAAGGTTCTGATAGGTGCAAATTCTGAGCCTTTACAAGAACTTGGTCGGTTCAATGCGCGATGTGTCACTAAATCAAACAAGGCTTGTTCAGAAAATTTTTATGTCGTCAAAAATTTGGCTACACCCTTACTGGGCAAACCTGCAATCAGTAAATTGCAACTTGTTAGCATTGCGAATACAATAACTTTATCCGATTTTAAACAAAATGTCCTGGAAAAGTTCCCAAAATTGTTTTCAGGCTTAGGGATGATAAGCCAGTGCAAAATACAAATCGAAGCAGATGCGCCGCTATTTGCAATAAATACACCAAGAAGGGTTGCTCATCCATTGTTGCCAAAGGTTAAAACAGCGTTAGATGACATCTTAAAGCAAGGGGTAATTCGACGTCTGGAACCAAACGAGACTTCACCCTGGTGCGCTGGGATACTGGTGATT
The DNA here is from genome assembly GCA_949752745.1 of Protula sp. h YS-2021. Lineage (NCBI taxonomy): Eukaryota > Metazoa > Annelida > Polychaeta > Sabellida > Serpulidae > Protula > Protula sp. h YS-2021. The sequence continues at coordinate 63,687,132 of OX457027.1, read as the reverse complement.
CGAAAACCAAAAACAGGAGAAGTGCGCATTTGCGTCGATTTAACTCAACTCAACAAGTACGTAATACGTCCCAGATATCAACTTCCCATAGTTGAATCAACACTCGCTAAGTTACAGGAGGCCAAAATATTCACAAAACTTGACGCAAATAGCTCCTTTTATCAGATCAATCTTGCTGAGGAATCGCAGGGGCTAACGCAATTCATCACACCATTTGAAAGATATTGCTTCTTTGCCTTCCATTTGGTATTTCGAATGGGACAGAGGTATTTCAGGAGGTTATACACGATATGTCAATATTGAAATTGACGATATATTGGTGGACAGCAAAGACATTGCGTCAAACCAACAAGCCCTATTTCCGGTTTTGGAGAAGCTACAAAATGCCGGAATCACTCTTAACCTAAGCAAGTGTGAATTCCTCAACACAGAGGTAAGTTTCATAGGGCATAAAATTGGTCCCAGATGACAGCAAGATAAAGGCTATCACAAACATGCCTGCACCCACAAATATAACAGAGGTACGTCGTTTTTTTAGGAATGGCAAACCAGTTAGGTAAGTTCATCCCAGATCTCGCCAACATGACACAGCCCTTGCGTAAACTCCTCAAAAAGGAAAATGATGGTCATGGGGTAAATAACAACAAATAGCTCAGGAGAAAATCAAAGAAGAACTCAGTTCTCCAAACACTCTGAAGACATAGAGTGTGAAACACGAAACAAGAATCATGGCTGACAGCTCACCAATTGGGCTAGGTGCAGTTCTTATGCAAAAAGAACCATCTACAGGTGAATTTAGACCTGTCTCATACGCGAGTAGAAGTCTAACAGATTTTGCTGAGTATGTCTTAGGCTTAGATTTCACTGACCATAAGCCGTTGGTGCCTATTCTTACCAAAAAAGAGGCTCGACGAAATACCCCCTAGGAATAACTCGATTCAAAATCAGGCTCATGCGGTTCAGATTCAATATACAGCATTTACCAGGTAAGGAAATGTACACTCCGGATACCCTGAGCCGGGCTCCATTGTTCACAACAGAAGAAGTCAAAACGAATTTAGCTGAGGAAACGGAAGCATTTGTCAAGCAGGTAATTGAGGTTCTTCTTATCACTGAAAGTTAGAACAAATTCGCGAACTTCAACATAAAGATGATGTGTGCAGAAGAATAATGCTGTACAGCAAGGAAGGTTAGCCTGATAAAAGTCAAGTTCCAACTATTTTACTCCCTTATATGCAGTTTGCTGCGTAGTACTCCATTAAAGATGGAGTCCTACTGAAGGACAGCAGAATCGTTATTCCGTCCTCAATGCGTCTTGAAATTTTAGATCGTACACACGACGAGCATCTTGGCATTACTAAATGCCGAGAAAGAGCAAGAACTTCAGTTTGGTGGGTTGGCCTATCAAAACAGATTGAAGACATGGTCAAAAATTGCCTGACCTGTATTAGGCAGCAGCTTAAAACTGTGGAGCCATTATAACCAATCCCACTTCCGGACAGACCTTGGCAGAAGGTAGCTTGTGATTTATGTGAGCTTCGAGGTAATAGGTACTTAGTAGTGGTAGATTAATTCCGGGTATTTGGAAATTACTCTACTTAAAGATGGTCAAAATGCAGGTGCTATAATAAATCACCTCAAATCGAATTTTGCCAGACATGGAATACCGGAAATTTTAGTTTCCGACAATGGCGGACAGCTACAAACAGTGCGAAATTCAGTATGGAGTACACTTTTCTCCATTTAACATCTACACCAACTCACGCGAGCGGAAATGGGTGTGCCGAAATAGCGGTAAAAACATTAAAAAACCTCAGGAAGAAAAATATCGATCCGTACATAGCACTTCTCAATTATAGGTCAACTCCCATCCATAACGGATATAGCCCTGCTGAACTTTTATTCGGCAGACGGCTGAGAACAACAGTACCAGTAGCCTCACACCTGCTGACACCCCGTTCGCAGCCGCAGGACATGCGCAGAAAAGAAGTTTACAAGCAGAATATGAAATTCTATCATGACAGAAAAAACAATGCTAAATCCCTCTCACAGCTCGTTCCAGGTCAACCGGTACTAGTAGAGATAACGGAAAGGAGGGGGTAATCTCAGAACAGCTTCCAGAGAATCAAAGATCTTATAAGGTAAAGGTCAGTTGCCAAACTCCACTTAGGGCCACCTTTCGTAGAAATCGAAACGCATTAAGTGCCCTTCCTCTTCCCAATCAAAACATTGAAAAAACTTCTGGTGAGAAAGCGCAAAATCAGACCAACACATGTAAGAGTTCAGACAGTTCTCAGGTTAATCAAAACCAAAACATTAAAAAACTGTTGGACAAGAAAACCATTGTACTTGCTAATGCTATCAAAGATAACGGAGAGAAAACATCGTTTACTACAAGGTCAGGAAGGACAACGAAGAGACCCGATAAGTTGAACTGGTAAACAAATTTTGGACTATTGAATGAACTCTGGAAAAAACAGTTGGATGTTAATCACTTGCGTAAATAAATGATTGATATCCAGTTCGCATATACGTATTTTGTTTGTTTATTTTTTTTTACTAATCTAGTGTTTTAAAACAAGTTAGTTCATATTGTGTATATTGTTACATCTACTGTCGCCCACTTAATAGACTCATCACACAACCTACACCGGAAATAAAAAAAGGAGATGAGTCAGAATTGAGTAAAGTATTTTCCCTTGCTTAGGCTTCTTGATATTCTTTCTACTATTATTTTTTTTATTATTTAACAGAAATGTACTTTAATGTTTGTTTCGCAAGAAGTAAACATTCAGCAACAGTTCAGTCATTTTCGTACTCATTTATCGCTCTCAGCGGAAAATATTTATTGCGTAAAATTTAAATCAGTAAAATGCTTAAAAAGTATTGGAAGTTTAGTAAGTATTCTTCGCCTGAAATAAAGTCGTGTATTGTTTCAGTAAAGCAGTATCTAATTCTTTTTTCTTTAAGAAAAGGAGCTGTAATATTATTGATGGTGTCACAACTATGCACCCTTGGGTATTGTTTGCTGAATACGTTCTATGTGGTCACGTGACGTAATAACCAAGATGCCTTGGATGTAAATAAAGATTTCAGCATAAATCTAGTCGCATCATTCAATTACACAACAAACAAGGAACATTTTCTTGCTTCATGTCAGGTGGCTGTTCCTGGGGGACGATAGAGATGGAGGCATGACCAGGTTTTAAAGAGACTCGCCCATACTTTGAAACAAAGAGGAAGGCCAGCCAACCCACGAAATTTCGCACGTTCGTCAGAGCAGGGGTACAAGCTATATCAGAAAAGAATGCCAAAGAAGAGCATAAACATTATCTTGACGATGGCGAAAGACTGATCAACATTGGAAAGAAGATGGTATTTCCATCCATAGTAGAGACCAGGTTTCTGCCATGCCACACTATTGTCAGGGAGCACAAAGAAACTTTTGGTAATGGAGCTGACAGTACTTTGGGAGATGCGGCAGATTGTGAGAGGAAGCTCGCCAAATATATTGACCTCGTGACAGACTTAGATGGCAGGTCTGGAAAACGTGGAGCTTTCAAGCAAAAATTTATGTACGAGAATTTTTAGAGGCATAATGGTGGGAGATAATGACAGCCCAGGAAGAAAGCAGTCACCAATATGGTTCAAGCAGCAGACAGAGTTTCCAGTTGGTTCTGGATGTAAAGAGATGAAATTAGGTGGAAGCCTGAACGTCGAAGGTAAAAGTATGATCACTTTCTACTGTCTCACCATCCTAATGATTTTTCGAGTTAAGGAACGAAACGTTTAAAGACGGATGGATCTAACTGATATTCAGCACTTGGAACATCTTAGCTGTTTAAGGTAATGATACTGAAGCGAATGACTTAAAAGTTCCAAAAACTCAATCGATGAGATTTCAGATAAAGCGTTAACTCAGTTTTAAAGTTTAACCTTAACCCTTCCCCCTGTTTCGTGTTATAAAAAATTCAAGTACTGAAAATATAAATGGTTGGGATCCAAACATATGAGTTTTAAAAGCAACAGCATAATTATACTTTTCTGCCTCTTACACTGTTATCTTTTTCTATACGGCTTTCGCTATGAATTATTAGTTTTACTAAGCAAGAACAATTTGCGCCTTAAAAATTTTTGGGAGAAAGTTATGGTTTGGAACATTTTAAAACTAACTTTTAAAACTTTGCTCATGTATCATATTTTCATTTAATCAGTATTAGTAAATCCTCAATAATGTTATATAAAGTCAGTTTATTTCAATCGATGTTTGTGTTATATTGGTTAACTTGTGAAACCTGCTTAGTAGTTTAACGTATACACCATGATTTTGTTTTTACTTTCATGGTTCATTAGAAATATTTTCTAATATAACTTAGATCACTCATCGTGTTATTTTTTTAATTTCAGACATATTTTTGGTGCTTCTTATGTAAATAAGTTTTGATTCTATGTTATGAAGGGTTTATAAATGTTGTTGGTATTGTCAAATATATCACACTCCTCTTCAGTAGTTGGAAAGTGGCTGTTCCACGCCACCTGTGACGTACTAATGACGTCAGACCACCCCACCTAGGAGGCATAACCCTAACCCTAACAAGAGTTCCATGCCACTTGTTAATCATCGTGACATCATTAGTCACGTGACCTCTTAATCATCATCGGTCATGTGACCCTAACCCTATATGATCAATGTTTTCCAGAACATTAGCCTTACGTCCCGAGTACCTCACCTGATAAAGCATGGGACTCGTGGGTGGAAGATTGGTGGTTCGATCCCATCCATGGGCAACACTTCTACCATCTGTCTATCATACCGTCATACTGACGTCAGACCCCCCTGGGTCAACCGTGTGAGGACCCACCCTGGGGCAACCACGTGAGGACCCCCCTTCCTCCCCTGGGTCAACCATGTAAGGATCCACCCTGGGGCAACCATGTGAGGACCCCCCTAGGCGACACTTCCACATCATTCACCAGAACAGGCCCGGAAGATTGGTGGTTCGAGCCCACCTATGGGCAAACGTTTTTTTGGGACAGGGGCGAAGAGCACACGCCATTGACAGGAACGTATTTGAATGGCACGCGCACCATTCACATAAGAACGTGTTTGAATGACAAGCTTCTCCCATTCACAAGATGTGCTTGAATAATAAACTTCTGCCATTCACAAGATGTGTTCAAATGCGAGGACCAGCTCCCCTCCATTAAAAGACGTGATCAGCCTACATACTTTGTGACTATGTGACTATGTGACATTATGTGACTATGTGACATCATGTGACTATGTGACACTTTATGACGTTATGTGATTATGTGCCACCATGTGACTATGTGACACTATGTGACACTATGTGACACTATGTAACACTATGTGACATTATGTGACAACATGTGACTATGTGATATCATATGACTATGTGACACCATGTGAGGACTATGTGAGGACAATTAGTCTATGTATTTAGTATGTAATTATCAGATCGTTCACCAGACCTGCTCTGTTAGCTCACCTGATAACGCATGGGACTCGTGTGCGGAAGATTGGTGGTTCGATCCCACCTTTGGGCAAACATAACTTTTTTTTTTGTTTTTTTTTTTTTTTGTTTTTAACATAGTGACCATATTTCTATGACTATTTTCAGTGGTAATATTTAATTAGCCATATTTCAGTGGTTCTATTACAGTAACCACTCACACACACAGCAGCGTAGAAATAAGTATATGAAAGACCTCACAGCATTTGAATGATCAATAAATTTGTGAGTGAAAGACCTCAGAGCGTGGGAACCATCAATAAATTTGACAGCGAAAGACCTAAGAGCGTGGGAACGATCAATAAATTTGAGAAGGAATGGGATTTCCCCTACACAAAGTCTTATGTTATCTGTTATGCTATGGTTGGGGGAAAATCACAGTTCCACACCAACTTTAACAAATTTAGCTTTTGAAAACATATTATGTATAAAATAAGTTTGAACATTTTACCAAACTACTTATTCGAATACTCTAAAGTCATGGTAGGGGGGAAATCAGAGTTCCACACCAACTTTAACAAATTTAATTTTTGAAAACATATGATGTATAAAATATGTTTGCACATTTTACCATGCTACTTATTCGAATACTCTGAAGTCATAGTAGTGAGAAAGTCAGTGTTCCAGACCAACTTTAACAAAGTTAGTTTTTTTTACATATTATGCCATGGTACGCGGAATAATATGAAATGTTTGCATATTTACACGTTTCAGACGATTCTGCCACTTTGTTGCTGGTTGGTTGATTGATTGTTGGAAAATGGGAAGTGAAAATGTGGTTAGTGGTTAGTGTTCGAATGGCCTGGGTGGTTCCTCACATGGTTGACCCAGGATGGGTCTGACGTCAGTATGACGGTAAGATAGACAGATGGTAGAAGTGTTGGCCATGGGTGGGATCGAACCACCAATCTTCCGCCCACGAGTCCTATGCTTTACCAGGTGAGCTACTCGGGACGTAAGGTTAATGTTCTGGACAACATTCATCATATAGGGTTAGGGTCACATGACCGATGATGATTGAGAGGTCATGTGACTAATGACGTCACGATGATTGACAGGTGGCGTGGAACTCTTGTTAGGGTTAGGGTTATGCCTCCTCGGGGTGAGGGGCCTGACGTCATTAGTACGTCACACGTGGCGTGGAACACCCACTTTCCAACTACTCTCTTCACCAATTTAGCTTTTTGGAGATTGCGTTAGGCGAACTGATTGGGCTTTACATTTTGCAAATACTTTTTTTTCTTATTTTATCAGAGCTGATGTTATTAGGGTATTATCTTATTATCTTTAATCGTATGCTCTCTTTTTTCAGCATATAAAACCATGTAGAATGTTTGTCGATTAAATATTTGCAGTCTCATAAGTTGAGAAAAGTGAAATAATTTTGCACAAAACAGATCATACCTTTGATCCTTTATAATATGCATTGCTGTATGAAAATTTGTCGATTTGATGCACCGATGCACCGACAGCTCAAAAACAAAACCATTACTTTGAATAGGTCTTCTCAATTCAATGTCCAACAGCCAGCCTCTACGGATTCTTTCAGAGGTCAGCTGTTTTATAACAACGCCAAAATCCGGCGGTAAGGAGAAATAGTGCATATGTTTCAGTTGAATTCTTTGGGTCTGTGGTACGTACACAATGTATGTTAGTTCTTATATTGCATAAATACTTTTATATAGAGTGAGGCATGACGATGTGCAAATTAGACTAAATTTCAATGCAAACTTTCATTGCGCAACAGTGGTATTTTGGGCCGCGAAAACCGAAAACACGCGTATGAATCTGCGTAATGGATGTTGGTGATATCTTGACGTTTGAGGTAAAATAAGATAAACAAGAAGAAAATCCAATGCGTGTGTTTTATTTATTAGAAGACACGAAGGGAATAGTACTTGAATTTTTGCTGAGTGTTTAAAATTGAAGTATTATTTTTGATATGCAGTGCTCACACTGGCTATCGAATTATCGCCCATCAGTTTTTCGCATGTTTTTCAAGTGTAACGATTACGAGGGAGATGAGATAGAATTGGTTGGAGTAGATCGCAATTGGTGACAACAAAATGTTCAATTGTAACTAAATCTGCCAAATCTGCCAACCCTTTCGATTCAAATATTCCTTATTTTGTGATACTTGGCAAATAAAAATTGTTTCCAGCTGTGGAAGATGGTCTTTTTAATTTCACCAATTTGGATCTAATGTAGCCATTTGTTCTCCTTTCCCTTGTACATAAACTTCAAATTGATTAACACAAGACCCTGACTTTAAGGCTATGTTCATTTCACTATTTCATCTTCTGTACAAAACTCAAGATGACTCTTGCGGTCTTGGTATGACAGTAAGAGTCATAGTTCCTACAATAGGAAGTGTTACTGGTGTCAATTTTCAAATCTCGGCGCACGACTGGGGCCATCGGCGTTATTTTAGAAAGCGTGCATCACATAAATGGCCCAATTATAAATTATGGCGCACATGTTTTATGGTCAGATAACAATTTTTTACTGAGAAAAATATGTGTTTTCTTGAGATCAGGATATCGAATCCCTCATTATCGCCCACAACAACAGTGAATCCACAGTTGCAAAACCATGCTTTACTCTGGTTTGGGAGTTTCGCTGACGTCGAAAATAATGCGCCAGGGTACTTCTCAGTGTGCTTTTAAAGAAAAGGCCTGCCAGTTCGAGCCTCGGTGTCCTTGAACGTGCGCCGAAAGATCCAGAGTTCTCGAAAATTGAGATCAATGGCCATTTCTATTGCAGGAACTGTGACCCTTTCTGTCCTTTGGAAGATAGAAAGGGTCCGCTGGGACTAAACCAAACAGTTCACAGAAGTAGTAATAGAATTTCAGTCGTACATATTGTTTAGCACGTGTTTGGGGATTTACCGGCGTGTCTGTCTTGACTTAGGGGGCTGAACTGTCATAAAAATTTATGATGAGTTTGTAGATTCTCGGAGCTGTCCTCCCAGCGTCTTCTCAGCAGTATATATCCGGTACCGTTTCTCTCAGGTGCATTCTTGTTTTTTTTTTTCGAACGCTTGCTGCTGTTTCTTTCTTGAAATACAAATTCTTTGTAGAACAAAGTCATTTGTATTTCTTGAAAAATCCGTGGTCGAAGGGCATAAACATTCAAATCTTCGTTCTATCGTTGGTTATTTGTTGAATTTCTGTCACCATTTTATGCGTCTTCTGCCAATGCCGGGAAATTAAGTATCATGTTTTATATGTTTAAGTTTCAATAAATTAAGAAGTTTACGCTTCAATGAACATTCAAATTTAACAACATGTTGTAATTGGTTAAATTACAAATTGGTCTATCAGTTTGCAGAACATTATCCTGATTTATAGTAACAATTGCTGGCCTCTAGTATGTGAAGAACATCATGGAATAACCACCGGAAACGCTATTTCCCCCATTAAAAGAACACATTTTCAGTTTTGCCAATTACGATGTACTGTTCAGTTGCATATTTCTGTCCTTGTAGCGACGTTACTGCCCAGTATTTGCAAGCGAACCTTTTAGTAACCTGCAGCATGGACATGAACGAAAATACTTTGTCAGAGAAGAAAAAGGGCGTACATTATTGTCTGGGATTTCCAGTGCATTGCTTCGCCACTTATAAAGAAAAGCAAAACTTTAATGTAGAGTTTCCGTTGCATGCTGTGTATGCAGCATTTTCAGTTGGCCCCCTTATTACATTTCTCGTTCCCAATTTTCCTGAGGCTGCAAAACGTTTACTGTGTGTTTAAAAACGACTTCCAAGACACATTGTAGTCCTATGGGATTGGAAAGTGTCGTAAGATATAGTTGTTTTTCTTTTTCAAAATAAGAAACACCACAGTATAAACAAGAACGAAGAGCTAAATGTAGTACCGGTACTGCAGTTAACAATTAATAATTTTTCCGCTCTGCCCCTTTTTTATCAAAACTGTCCAGTTTAGTCCAATATCGTTTCATATCTTCAGAGGGATGACAGAACAGACTCTGGAAACGATGATATGGGTTTAATAAAATGACGTCTACTTTAGTAATGTTATCGTATTTAAAGAAGACAAACCGCGCGTCGGAAACCTGCATCAAAGAGACAATATGGTCCCTGGAGACTGCATAATGTCGCTGCATGTCATCTTTTTACGAAACAGGGCACAAGTGAAAAGAAAAATAAAAAACAGTACAGTAACCAGTTGTTCTTTCTTGCTTAGGTTGTTGTGATGTTCCTAAGCTGTTGATATTATTCGGTAGTTGTTAAGTACTTCGTTTGATGTGATTTTGAGGCTTCTCGTAGCTTTACTTGTATTTTAGCATCTCTCAATGTGTTGAATGCATAGTAATTAGCTAAGATTTTACGAAATCGGTTCTCGTTAAGTTAATGAAAAGGTTTTACCTTGTTATCACTCAACAACACTCAGTTCTGAGGCATTTGAATCGTGGTTCTTTAAGTATGGGAAAGAGATTGAGGAAGGCAGAAAAAACGAGGTTTAGTAGCAAGTATTGTAGCTTCAGCAATGGATAATAAATTTTTGTATTAAATAAATTAGAGTAATATATTACTTGTGAGAAATGAGCTGTTCATTTGTTATTTTGGATTATTTTATTGTAGAAAAATGGATCAGGTGAAACATCTGCATGTGTGATGCTAACGATATTTAAAAGCTTTTGTATAATTGTACTGAGTAACAACGAATTGTTATTAAAGTTATTCTTCCTGTGGGTTGGGGGGAATCTAGAGAATATGCCCACTGCTTTTTGTTCCGTGCATGGCGTAAGGGGCGCCTAATCGGAATTTCTTTCATTCTAACTCTTCTTTTACTGTTTCTTCATTCTTCCTTCTTTTTCTCCACTTTTTTCTTTAGCGCGCGTCCCAATAGACCCATCATAGTTGGTGAATGGGACGTTAAACTCCAAATAAATAAACAAAATTAAATTAGTATGGATCGTACTGGTAAAAATAATGTAAACTGCCAGTTTCGAAACCAAAATAGTTTTCCAAGACATGCAGAGTACATAAAAAGATCAAATGTCGCTGTGCGCAGGACCCTTTGACTTGTAACAACATTGAAACTTGTCAGCAGGTTAAATTTTGTGTAATTCTACGGTCAGGCGAATTGCTGTACTGTGGGTGCTATTTGGTGACCTTTTGTTCAAGGTCCCTAAATAGTGGTAACATTTTATTTGGGGAAAAATAGCCTGTTGACAGGTTCATTGCATTCCTCATTTTATACAGTTGAATGCAGGTGTCAAAAGAAAAAATGACTGCTAAGTTTTCTAGCTTTGAAATATCAGTTTAACTATGTTCGGAATAGTTTTCATGAAATATGTTTATGTGGAACAGCAAATCATCTATTGAAGTTGAGTGTATGGTGTATGTTAAATGGGTTCAGTGCCAGTTTTTCTTGTGTAGGCTGTTTTGTTATGTTGTGAAAGAGACGCAAAACAATTAAACGCGGTGAGTGATTTGCTTACGTATAAATCAGTAAGGTGAATCTTGTCAAAACGTTAGACTTGGCAGAATTCATCGCACGGCAGGTGAATTCTGTTTGCGCAGGAACCTGTAGGGTATTGTAGAGAAGACAGTTATTCGGTGATCCTGTGTTCAAGTGGGCATAAATGGTGTAAGCATTTCAAGTTTTAAAACGGCAAAGCAATTGCAAACAGTGCCTGTATCAGTTCATTAAAAAGAAAGTGCAGTAAGTGTCACTGTGTTGTCATTTATAGTTATACAGAGATTTAGTAGCAAGTGTTGTAGCTTCAGCATTGGATAATAAATTTTTGTATTAAATAAATTAGAGTAATATATTACTTGTGAGAAATGAGCTGTTCATTTGTTATTTTTGATTATTTTATTGTAGAAAAATAGATCAGGTGAAAAACCTGTATGCGTGATGCTAACGATATTTAAAAGCTTTTGTATAATTGTACTGAGTAACAACGAACTGAATTGTTATTAAAGTTGTTCTTCCTGTGGCTTGGGGGGAATCTGGAGAATACGCCCACTGCTTTTTGTCCCGTGCACGGCGTAAGAGGCGCCTAATCGGAATTTCTTTCATTCTAGGTCCTCTTTTAGAATTTCTTCGTTCTTCCTTCTTTTTATCCCACTTGGCGCGTCCCAATATACCCATCGTATTTGGTGAACGGGACGTTAAACTCCAAATAAATAAACAAAATTAAATTAGTGTGGATCGTACTGGTTATTGTAAACTGCCAGTTTCGAAACCAGAATAGTTTTCCAAGGTATGCAGAGTACATAAAAAGATCAGGTGTCGCTGTACGCAGGACCCGTTGACTTTGTGAAAAAAATCGAAACTTGTCAGCAGGTTAGATTTTGTATAATTCTTCTGCGGTCTTTCAAATTGCTCTATTGTAGGTGCTATTTGGTGACCTTTTATTCAAGGTCCCTAAATGGTGGTGACATTTTAATTGGGGAAAATGGCCTGTTGACAGGTTCATTGCATTCCGCATTTTATACAGTTAAATGCGGTTTTCAAAACAAAAATGACTGCGAAGTTTTCTAGCTTTGATATATAAATTTAACTATGTTCAGAAACATTTTCGTGAAATATGTTCATGTGTAAATGTGGAACAACAAATAATCTGTTGAAGGTGAGACTTGTTCTTTCTTGTGTATGTTAAATGGGTTCAGTGCCAGTTTTTCTTGTGTAGGTTGTTTCGGTATGTTGTGAAAGAGACGCAAAACCATTAAGTACAGTGAATGATTTGGTTATGTATAATCAGTAAGGTGAATCTTGTCAACAGGTTAGACTAGACAGAATTCATCGCACGGCAGGTGAATTCTGTTTGCGCAGGAACGTGTGTTGTATTGTCGAGAAGGTAGTTATTGGGTGATCTTGTGTTCAAGTGGGCATAAATGGTGTTAGCATTTCAAGGTTTAAAACGGCAAAGCAATTGCAAACAGCGCCTGTATCAATTAATTAAAAAAAGGCGTAGTAAGTAAACCAAAACAGTTTTCCAAGGTATGCAGAGTACATAAAAAGATCAAATGTCGCTGTACGTAGGACCCGTTGACTTTGTGAAAAAAATTGAATCTTGCCAGCTGGTTTGATATTGTTTAACTCTTCTACGGTCAGGCAAATGGCTATACTGTGGGTACTATTTGGTGACCTTTCCTTCAAGGTCCCTAAATGGTGGTAACATTTTTATTGGGGAAAAATAGCCTGTTGACAGGTTCATTGCATTCCGGATTTTATACAATTAAATGCAGTTGTCAAAAGAAAAATTACTGCTAAGTTTTCTAGCTTTGAAATATTAATCTAACTATGTTCAGAATAATTTTATTTTCGTGAAATATGTTCATGTGTAAATGTGGAACAGCAAATAATCTATTGAAGGTGAGACATGTTCTTTCTGGTGTATGTTAAATGGGTTCAGTGCCAGTTTTTCTTGTGTAGGCTGTTTTGTTATGTTGTTAAAGAGGCGCAAAACAATTAAATACAGTGAATGATTTGCTTGACAGAATTCATCGCGCGGCAGGTGAATTCTGTTTGCGCAGGAACGTGTGTTGTATTGTAGAGAAGGCAGTTATTTGGTGATCCTGTGTTCAAGTGGGCGTAAATGGTGTTAGTATTTGAAGTTTTAAAACGGCAAAGCAATTGCAAACAGTGCCTGTATCAGTTAATTAAAAAAAAAGTGTAGTAAGTGTCACTGTGTTGTAATTTGTAATTATACAGAGATTTAGTAGCAAGTGTTGTAGCTTCAGCAATGGATAATAAATTTTTGTATTGATTAAATTAGACTAATATATCACTTGTGAGAAATGAGCTGTTCATTTGTTATTTTTGATTATTTTATTGTAGAAAAAGAGATCAGGTGCAATATCTGCATGCGTGATGCTAACGATATTTAAAAGCTTTTGTATAATTGTACTGAGTAACAACGAACTGAATTGTTATTAAAGTTGTTCTTTCTGTGGTTTGGAGGGAATCTGGAGAATACGCCCACTGCCTTTTGTCCCGTGCACGGCGTAAGAGGCGCCTAATCGGAATTTCTTTCATTCTAGCTCTTCTTTTACTATTTCTTCATTCTTCCTTCTTTTTCTCCCACTTGTTACTGTAGCGCGTGCGTCCCAATATACCCATCATAGTTGGTGAACGGGACGTTAAACTCCAAATAAATAAACAAAATTAAATTAGTGTGAATTGTACTGGTAACAATTATTTTAAACTGCCAGTTTCGAAACCAGAATAGTTTTCCAAGGTATGCAGAGTACATAAAAAGATGAAGTGTCGCTGTACGCAGGACCCGTTGACTTTGTGAAAAAATCGAAACTTGTCAGCAGGTTAGATTTTGTATAATTCTTCTGCGGTCTTTCAAATTGCTCTATTGTAGGTGCTATTTGGTGACCTTTTATTCAAGGTCCCTAAATGGTGGTGACATTTTAATTGGGGAAAAATGGCGTGTTGACAGGTTCATTGCATTCCGCATTTTATACAGTTAAATGCGGTTTTCAAAACAAAAATGACTGCTAAGTTTTCTAGCTTTGATATATCAATTTAACTATGTTCAGAAAAATTTTCGTGAAATATGTTCATGTGTAAATGTGGAACAACAAATAATCTGTTGAAGGTGAGACTTGTTCTTTCTTGTGTATGTTAAATGGGTTCAGTGCCAGTTTTTCTTGGGTAGGCTGTTTCGTTATGTTGTGAAAGAGACGCAAAACCATTAAGTACAGTGAATGATTTGGTTATGTATAATCAGTAAGCTGAATCCTGTCAACAGGTTAGACTTGACAGAATTCATCGCACGGCAGGTGAATTCTGTTTGCGCAGGAACGTGTGTTGTATTGTCGAGAAGGTAGTTATTGGGTGATCTTGTGTTCAAGGGGCATAAATGGTGTTAGCATTTCAAGGTTTAAAACGGCAAAGCAATTGCAAACAGCGCCTGTATCAATTAATTAAAAAAAGGCGTAGTAAGTAAACCAAAACAGTTTTCCAAGGTATGCAGAGTACATAAAAAGATCAAATGTCGCTGTACGTAGGACCCGTTGACTTTGTGAAAAAAATTGAATCTTGCCAGCTGGTTTCATGTTGTGTAATTCTTCTACGGTCAGGCAAATGGCTATACTGTGGGTGCTATTTGGTGACCTTTCCTTCAAGGTCCCTAAATGGTGGTAACATTTTTATTGGGGAAAAATAGCCTGTTGACAGGTTCATTGCATTCCGGATTTTATACAATTAAATGCAGTTGTGAAAAAAAATTACTGCTAAGTTTTCTAGCTTTGAAATATTAATCTAACTATGTTCAGAATAATTTTATTTTCGTGAAATATGTTCATGTGTAAATGTGGAGCAGGAAATAATCTGTTGAAGGTGAGACATGTTCTTTCTGGTGTATGTTAAATGGGTTCAGTGCCAGTTTTGTTTTGTGTAGGCTGTTTTGTTATGTTGTTAAAGAGACGCAAATCAGTTAAATGGAGTGAATGATTTGCTTACGTATAAATCAGTAAGCTGAATCTTGTCAACAGGTTAGACTTGACAGAATTCATCGCGCGGCAGGTGAATTCTGTTTGCGCAGGAACGTGTGTTGTATTGTAGAGAATTTCTCAGGTTCGCGCAGGAACGTGTGTTGTATTGTAGAGAATATAGTTATTTGGTGATCGTGTGTTCAAGTGGGCATAAATGGTGTTAGAATTTCAAGTTTTAAAACCACAAAGCAATTGCAAACAGCGCCTGCATCAATTAATACAAAAGAAAGCGTAGTAAGTGTCACTGTTGTAATTTATAATTGTACAGAGGTTTAGTAGTATGTCTAAACATAGGTTGTTGTCACTGAAGACAACATGTTGAACTGGTCTGCTATGCATTTTGCATAAAATCTTAACCTTTTGCCATTTGGACCAACATAATTATCAGATAAAACGGTACATCTTGCGTCTTGATTCTTTGTCACGTGGGCAAACAACATATAAATACCAAACATTGTCATGTTTAACAGACATGTTGATGCTATAAAGGTTGGCAGTATCTAATTTTCTGGTGGATTACAAACCATCTTTGATTTCTATGAACAAGGTAAAAAATAAAACCCCCGAAAAGGCGCTACACAAGAACTGATCTGACATGCTTATTTCATGTTTCAGACTTGAAATACTATATTACAAAGACAACTGTGGTAAGCGCAACATCACACTAAACGTTTAACAGCAGTCTGCATCAAATCAAACGTATTGTCCCATGCAAATAATATAATATTGATTTTATTTATTAACAGTATTAACACCAGGAAAACAAGGTAACCTGTAATACAATGTTTGCCTGGCATGCTATGGAAAAATTCTTTGAACTGATACTTAGTTTTGTGCTTATACTCAACACCAGTAAAAATATCTTTTCTTCACTTCTGGTCAATACCCACTAATTCCGTGTTTTGGTAATTTTAAACTTACAAGCTACGATAATTTTATCGAAATTGTAGGCATTAAATCTTTTTCCGTACGGGTTACTATTCGATTCTCGATCATAACATTTCCCAGTCAATTTGGTAAGTAAAGTACACGGTGCCGGATATTGTGTTGCCAACCACATTGCAGAACATTGTTTAACAGTGTTCTATTGGACTTTTACGGTTCTCTATTGTACGCTCGGAGTGAATCTCAAACACATGTGCTGCAAGTGTACGCAGGCAATACATTGAACAAAATCTGTATTGAAAACCCCCATCCCCATGTCTTGTCTCTGAAATATTTGTCACAGATTCAGGTTTGTTGATATTCACTGCCTTTCTGCAGGTTTGCGGCAACAATTTGGAAGTAAGACTTATCGCTGCCTGAGTGGAATTTCAGCAGGCCTGTAAAAAGTGAAATGCGGGCCCTTTTTTAAGGATATAGGAAAATGGCTACTGTCAGAAGTATCTTAACAGCGCGACGGTATTCTTGATTGCAAAGTTATTTGGTTCTCTGTATAGTACAGAAATTAAATGTATCCGGGTGGGTGAGAGTGTAGCAGAGAAAGCAATTTTCTGATAATGGCATATTGTACTGTGTGGTATTCAGTAAACTATGTAGTCAAACTGAAGAGTAGTCCGGGGGGGGGGGGGGGCACTTGGTGTCATGTGCGATACCATGTGTGTCCAAAAATGCGGAGAAGGGGATTTAATTTTGAGGTCAGACGTGGTCCGCGCCGAGTGCCAGTTTCGTCAAGAAAGGGGGAACTTTTCATTCAGTACTCCGCGTTACCTACAAAAATGAGGTCCTTTCGGAACTTGACTCTTCGTTAAAATAAGGGGTTGTTCAATAATTAGCACTCCACGTTAAGGGGTCTTTAGAAAAAGTCATGGACACGCATGATTACCAGTTAGAACGTGAGTGCCCCGTCCCCCTTGGGAGAACAGTATAACTTTCAAATTCTGTTTAGATCAAAAACACGCCATTGCGCTGGGATGAAATTAAAACAAAGCTAATCAAGGTTGCTATCTAACATTAAAAAAAAAACAATGCAAGAAAAACTACTAAACTGAATAGTTGCGGGTGTCAATAATAGAACAAAAGTTGGAATCTTACTCTGAAGGTATTGTGTTCAATAGCCTGACAACGTTTAAGCGTAGAGTTGAAAACTTAAGTGCGTAAAGAGGCATGTCGTAATGTTGTAGTTACTTGCTGAAGTATGCGGATAGAGTTTGAGATTGCGTAAGGTCATGAATGAACATAATATTATTCTTATTTGTTGAAAAATTGTGGACAGTAAGATGGAGCGAGTTTGCTAGTATTGGAGTATGTCCTTAGAGATTTTGTTTTAAAATTATTGTATTGGCAACATGTGAACATGTGTAACCCTCGGTAAAGAAAATAAAAGTGTCTACACATAACAAAGTATATAAGGAAGAAAAGAAGGAACCTACATAACAAGGAACTGGACGTTAGGCAAACAAGATGACAATAATTCTTAGTGGAGAAAAACAATGCGTGGATTTGAAGCCATGTTGGAATTCGAGTAAACGAGAACGTGTAGCGACAGAGACGCTAAGAGGCCGTCCTCACGTAATGCTTGGACGATATGTTAATACATCGAGCATTTTAAGAGGCGAACCTGCCATCGAAGGTGATGGATTTTGGGAGCGTTATGCAGTTAAACATTATGATTTTGTCGCTCTGCGAGGCGTCCACTGGCATCATTTCAGAGCTGAATATATGAAGCAGTCTTTTTTTCTCTAAATCATAACCGAGGAAAATAAAAGAATCCATGGAATCTATAGTACAGCATTCATGTGACATCTGATGCATCATGCATTTTATGAGCGCGCAGTTTTTAAATATTTTTCTTAACTTTCGAATTAAATCCTGTTTTATGAGCGACAAATAATGTAACAATTTGCAGATATATGACAATTGATGGCTGAAGTTTTTTTCAGGAGTGGCTGAGGTGGCAGCGGATATATTTGTTAAAGGGTGACTGTAGTGACATTAAAAGTTGTCATTTTTAGGCATCGCAGAATTATTAATTAACGTAAATATGCGGAAGAGTGGTTTTTTTTTCAGGTATGACTCGGGCAGCTGGGGTGATTGAAGAGTTGTAATTTTTTATTAATGATTTTATTATTACTTTTCATACATGTGGAAAAAGTTGGGAAGTTCTAAGTTTTGTTTCAGTAACTTTTTACGTTCTTTAGTCACTAAAATAGTTCGGTACTTGTGAGTTCCTACCCACCCAGTTAAGTAACTGTGATCATCTAACTGCTTGATTAACTGGATAACTAACAAACTAACTACCTGACTAACTAGCCACCTAAATAACCAACAAACTGACCAACAAACTGATTACTCACTGACAAGATAACTTTCTAAAAAAACCCCACAAACTACTTACCATCTGACTAACTCACCAAGTCACTATCTGATAACTAACAAACTACCTACGAAACTTACTAAATATATATAACAAATTACCGGACTGACTAACTAAATAAATAACAAATTACCGGATTGACTAACTAGTTAACTACGCAACCACAAACTAACTACTAACTAACCAACTGACTACCTAACTAAATAACAAACTGCATGACTAAACAACAAACCGACCTACCAACAAAGTAACTGCTTGAGTAACTAACTACCTTACTAACTACCAAACTACCTAACTAACTACACAAACCGTCTGACTAACTCGTCAGCTAACTGTCCAGATGACCAACCAACTACCTGACTAACTACCCGACTGTTTACAAACTAATATGTATATACGTACCAGAATAGCCTTCATAGTGACTGAACGGGGCGCTAAACATATAACTAACAAATTACATGATTAACGTGTTTAAAAACTAATTACACGACTGACAGACAAACTACCTGACTGCTAACTAACTGCCTGATTTACAAACTAAGTACTGACTGACAGACCAGCCTCGGTGGCCTAGTGGTTAGAGTGTCCGCCTCGAGACTGGGAGATCGTGGGTTCAAACCCCGGTCGGGTCATACCGACTTTAAAATTGGGACTCCTCCTTGCTACCCTGTGAGGCACTCCACATATAAGGGTTAGAAGGAGGGCTGGAATGCCCCATTTCAGTATAATGTGGCAGGGGGATCCCGATATGACCATAGCAGTTGAAAGGGATCTAAAGAACAATACAATACTGACTGACAAACAAACTGACCTTCAAACTGATTTCTCACTGACAAGATAACTTTCTAAAAACCAACAGACAGTTCTACCCGTCCGACTAACTCAATAATTCACCTGACTAATTAATTATCGGACTTACTAATAAACTATCTGCGTGAATAACTAAAGAAATAGCAAATTATCAGACTGACTAACTAAATAAATAACTAATTACTACTCGACTAACTAGCCGACTAGCTAAGAAACTAATTTCTTACTCACAAACTGACCAGCTAACTCCCTGACTATCTAACTTAATAACAAAGTACATGACTAAACGACAAACCAACTTAATAAATACCTTGCTAACACAGTAGCTACTGGTTGATTACGTAACTAACAAACTACCTAACTGACTAACAAACTAAGTGCTTACCGTCTTACTAACCAACTGACTGGATGTCGAACCAACTACCTGACTAACTACCTGGCTGTCTAACAAACTAATATGTATATACGTACCAGTATACCTTCATAGTGACTGAACGGAGTGCTAAACATATAACTAACAAATTACCTGATTAACTGGTTTAAAAACTAACTACCCGACTGACAGACAAATTGCCTAACTACTAACAGCCTGATTTAAAAACCAAGTGCTGACTGACTAGCAAACTGACCTTCAAACTAACTTCTCACTGACAAGATAACTTTCTAAAAAACCAACAAAAAATTCGAACTAACTGTCTGACTAACCCACCAACTCGCTACCTGACTAACTATTTATCCTAACCCACCAACTCGCTACCTGACTAACTATTTATCGGACTTACTAACAGAGCTGGTAAAATTTTCGAAATTTTTAAAAATTTCATGAAATTTGAAATTTTTGCAATATTTCAGAAATATTGAAATTTTTGAAATCTTTCAAAACACCTAGAAAAAAAACACAGATTTCCCGGCTGTGCGTAATATCTGTTCGTTCAATTTGACAAATACCACCGTCAAAAATGCATGGGCAGATAAAATGACTGAATCGCATACCGATTAAACACATAAATCGGTTGATTGCATAAAATTATGTATTTTTTAACCGGATAATTGCATATCGCTTTATCGTAAAACCGGAGCGCTTATTTGCAGAATTAGGAATGACTGTTCAAACAGTGCTAAACTTGAAGCAAACTCACTCACGGGCGTGAGTTGCTCCCTGTTTGTTTAGCTAACATATTGTCTGCTATTTTTTTACCTATTGTGTACATATCGGACCTCTTTCCCCTGTGCCGTTAATGATGAGCCCCCTTTCAGCAGTTGCTATAAACCCTCCTGCCTCTCTCCCCACCTCATAGAAACACCCGCTCAGATATCCGAAGTAGATGTGTCAACGGTGCTATAGGCCAGCAATTGCTGGCTTTGTTACTAAAAAGTCACAGACTGCGCAGGATTTCTGTGGCTGTATTGGTTACTGGTAGAATTATGCCAACGCAGTGTGTTAACTGACAAATAAAGATGAATGTCCGTTGATCAGTATCCGTCAGTATTTGGTATTCTTGATGTACATCTTATTTCTTATTAAAAAATTTCAAAACATGTGAAATTTTTGAAATTTTTACAGTGAAATATTTCATGAAATATTTCAAGAAATATTTCATTCGAAATATTTCATACCAGCCCTGCTTACTAATGAACTATCTGCGTAACTAACTAAATAAATAGCAAATTATCAGACTCAACAAGTAACAAATTACCACCCTGACTAATTAAGTACTAGACTAACGAAGAAAATAACAGCTTACTAACAAGCCCACCAACTGCCTGACTAACTAAATAACAAACAAACTACATGACTAAACAACAAACCTACTTAATAACTACCCTGCTAACAAAGTAGCTGCTTGGTTGAGTAATTACCTAATTAAGTGCTAACCGTTTGACTAACTCATCAGCTAACTACCTAAACAACTGACTAGATGACCAGCCAACGACTTGACTAACTTCCCGGCTATCTAACAAACTCATATGTATTTACTTGCCAGTGTAGCCTTCATATCATTGCGGGGTGATAAACACATATCTAACAAACTACCTCCCTCTGTGGGCTGGGGGAATCTTAAGAATACACCCAATCTTTCTATTCCGTGCGTGGCGTAAGAGGCGACTAATCGGAATTTCTTTCATTCTAACTTTTCTTTTACTATATCTTCATTCTTCCTTCTTTTTTTTACCCCCACTTGTTTATTTAGCAAGTGCGTCCCAATATAACCATCAAAGGTGGTAAACAGGATGTTAAACACCAAACAAACAAACAAACTACCTAAATAACTTATTCAAAAAGTAACAAACTGCCTGAAAACTAACTAATTACCCGACTCACAGACTAACTAACTTATTTACAAAATAAGTACTGACTTACTGACTGACTAACAGACTAAGTACCGAGTCATCAAGTAACTAAATATTGCAGGGTCTTGGTAATTTTTGATTCCGTTCTTCTGCATGTATATTTTGATGTAGTTAATTTCATTTCGAAGTCCAATTACAGTCGACATCGCGTATTCTTACATCGTTTAATATAATAAATCGCTTATTTTAATAAGAGTTTAAATCCCCGATTCCCCTCCATAGGCTCCAATGCTTAACATCACCGGTTAATCTAATATCGGTTATACTAATAAACCGGCTATTCTAATAGAACTTAAGAGGAAAATTTCGTGCCAGCACCTGCTATTCTAATAAACAGCGAATTCTTTAGAAGCATTTAAAATGCAGATATCCTGAAATACATCATCTCTTTATCAGAAACCTTTGTTTAAATATTACAGTAGCAAGTGTTTGCTTCCAAGTCTTTTATCTATGTCATTCATAAACAGATGCTCAGGATGTAATGGGGGTTGTGCATGTATTTACATTAAAAGGTACATGTGTCCTGAAATACATCATTTACTTATCAGTAGCCTTTGTTTAAAGATTACAATAGCAAGTGTTTGCTTCCAAGTCTTTTATCTATGTCCTTCGTAAACAGATGCTCCGGATGTAATGGGGGTTATGCATGTATTTACATTAAAAGGTACATGTGTCCTGAAATACACCATTTGCTTATCAGTAGCCTTTGTTTAAAGATTACAATAGCAAGTGTTTGCTTCCAAGTCTTTTGTCTCCGTCCTGCGTAAACAGAAGCTTCTGATGTAATGGGGTTTATGCTTGTATTTACATTACACAGTAGAGAAAATGATACAAATAATTAGAACAAAGTTCATTCTTCATTCAGTCGTTGAATGTCTTACAGAAATGCCGCTTCAAGAAAAGATTTGAGTCTTTCTGATGCAGTTCTTGTATTAAAAGAATTGGAGAAAAAAACTACATGTATTTACATTGAAAGGTACATGTGTTCTGAAATACATCATTTGCTTATCAACAGCCTTTGTTTAAAGATTAAGGTATCCAAACTTGGATATATACCTGTAATATTAATATCTGTATATGCACCTGGACAGTGTTGATAATAAGTGTAAACAGGTATTTAAACGTCTCATATATTATTAGGTATCATATATCTAACCATGGTCATGTTGGTACATCTCAAACCGGAAGTTTGGTTAATCTAATGTATTGGTTAATCTGATAATTTTATTGGACATTTTTGTTATTAGATTATCCTATGTCGACTTTATTTACTTTTATTTCATATTTTTTTGTTTGATACTAGAAATTATAGCTATAATATGACGGATAGATCGTTCTTTAACCCACTCCAAGAAGCCCATCACCCATACGCGTGTTTTTTATGCCTTGATATAGTATTTAGTTTGCAGGACAAAGAAAATTTTCTAAATAGTCATCTTGTTGGAAGTAATTGTTGTGATCTAGCTTTTTCTTTTTGTTTTAACTGGCTGTTATGCTATATTTTATAATATCGGTACTGCTGCGAGTCTAGAGGAACCTTGAATTGTTGTTTCTGTGGTTAGGTTAAGGAACTCGCACATTTTTATTTATTTATTTATTTATTTATTTTATTGATTGATTTTTTTACTGTGATGCAGTAGTTGATGCTTTGTTCGGTGCAGTCGCCCATCTGAGGCAGTCAGTGCCTGATTTATCGCTCCAGAACGGATTCGCACCTCGCACATTTTTCTTATTTATGTATTTATTTATTTATTTTATTGATTGATTTTTTTACTGTGATGCAGCAGTTGATGCTTTGTTCGGTGCAGTCGCCCATCTGAGGCAGTCAGTGCCCGATTTATCGCTCCAGAACGGATTCGCACCTAGAACCTGTGGAGCTACTAGGCCAACATCAAACCAGTTGAGCTAAGCATTCACCGCGGTTCTTTCTGTTTGTTAATTCTTAGGTATTAGTAATATTGGTTCGGCAATCAGCCGAGCCGTGACATCTGCATCTGCTTTTGTTCGCATATTGTGCCCCCAAATCTGGTATGTCTGCAGCGCATAACTGGGTTCCGCTATTGATAGATGCTCCATTCGTTTTTTTCTACGACGGTGAAATATGTTGAAACGGAAAAGATAACGCATTTCATTTTGTTAAGCCTGAGAAGCCAGGGGCAGGATCGAAACGGAAGCTAGATGACAAAGCGGACGGCGATGGCAGACCCCGCGTCAAGAAGAGTGCCATAGGGCTTTCCGAGGAAGAAAAGGACAAAATATTGAATGTAAGTCCTCCTTCAGTAGCACATTACAGACATGTCTATGGGGCCATGATACAGAATGTTCAGTGACATCCACAGTCTGCTAGAGTATGTGCGAACGAACCCATTAATTCGTTGCTACTGCCGTTGTGGGGACAGGAAAGCATTTGGTGGCAATGAATGTGCGGTTACGTCTTGTAAACCAAAAGTATCTCTGAGTTTGGACCAGAATGTTGCCGAATTTTCCGTTCATAATCTTTAAAAGAAGTGTTTATCTGGCTGCAGTTTTTTGTGCGATCAGCTAAAAAACAAAAACAAAAAACAAAACAAAAACAAACAAAAAACTTGACATTTGTGTGTGTGGGAGGGGGGGATGGGGATTGTCAGAATGTACAAGAGATATTTAATAGTACAATTTCAGGCATCACCATGTAAATTTGATCAAAATGATGACTTAAGCATATCTCTAGTTGAACAAACGATATCCGTGCATAGCCAAATATCTGTCTACATTGTGGATAAACTTGTGCTTTTAGATGTTGGATGATGAAGAAGCGGAGGGAATGGATGAGAGCTCCCTGAAGAAGATGATACTGCAGTTCGAAAAACGAGTATACAAGAACCAAGAAATGAGGATTAAATACGCGGATATGCCGGAAAAGTAGGCATTTTGCAGGAGAGCATTTTATGTTTGTGCGAGGCAGATGTGAACAGCTGCTGGGAGAGCAGATGTCAAAGGCACCAAATGGGTGGGGGTGTGGGGGGGGGGGGTGGGGGTGGGGGCGGGTGGGGGAGGTTGTAATGTGATGGGATTTGGGGGCGGGGCGGGGGAGGTTGTAATGTGGTGGGACCTGGGGAGGGGCGGGGCGGGGGTTGTAATGTGGTGGGGCCTTTCCGTTTGTATATGTAAGTAGTTACGGGTGTCGCAGGGTTGAGATTTCGCGGTCGCCCGGTCGCCCGTGGCGACCAACTTTTGGCTCGGGCGACCAACTTTTTCGAGTTAAGTCTCAACCCTGGTGTCGTACAACTCGGTTTATGGATGTTTATAGATTTTCAGGCCAAATTTAGCCTTTGCACGTCGTGAAATTGTCAACTGTAAACACGTTAATTGGGAGATATGTGTCACTTCCGGAGAAAGGACAAGGCCTTGAATTTGAAAACGTGTTGAAAACGTATTCCCACACACATCGCAGCTGTTGGTTCCAGACAAAAATTACTTGAAAAATGAAATGTAAAAATATATAACGTGATTTCTTGGATTGAATGTTTTTCAGTTTTTTTTGTCAGATTTATGGAGTCGGAGGTGGAATTGAATGCCATTGTGAACGAGATGCACGTCATCGCCACCGTGCCGGATCTCTACCACATCGTAGTCGATCTCAACGCCGTGCAGTCTCTTCTCCAGCTGCTTGGCCATGAAAATTCTGGTATCTTTTGGCTTTTTTTTTTTTCGATTTGAACCAAGGTTTATCTCAAATGTGAGTTTGAGTGATACCCTCTTTCTTGTAAATATTTTTTCCTGCAGGGAATGACGGTGGGGGAGATAGTTGCGGAGGGGGTGGGGATGGACCGCAGGGGTAGCGCTCAGTGTGCCTAAAGAAGACAGCGTCCAACAGTCCCCCTCTATTGAAAAAAAATGTCCTCCTTCCGTTTGTATCTGTTTATTCCCCATAGGTAGAACCTGTGTTGAAGATATGCGATCGACCGTGTGTCGGTCTGTCGGTCTTTCATCAAGAGCTTGTTAACACAATAACTTAAAAAATGCTGCAAAGATTTTAATGAAACTTGGTATGTAGCTTCTATGGGAACAAACACAGATCAGTATTGTAAATGGACCAGGTTCGTGTAAGGAAAATAGACCAGCTGGACTTGGAAAGTTTCAGCTCTTGATTGACTATAGTGTGAGCATGTTAAAGGCCCAACTGAAAACGCTGCTTTTAGCCATGACACCGAGTCCGCCCCTTTTCTCACTTTCTTGGAAAAGGCCATCAATCAATTTTGTACAGATTTTACAACCTTAAGATAAATGTCTTTGTGCGATGTGCGAACTGACCAACTGAAGATAACAGTTAATTTATGCAGCATATTTTTATCCACACTGTGAGTCCAGCTTAGACAAAGGAGTTGAAAGGAAAAATGTATGAAATCGGTTTTGCTTAGAATGGCTCCCTATAACATGCTGTTCAATGAGCAACAATGGGTCAATGTTTTGACAGCGTCAATCAAGCAATAATTAGGTCGCGTAAAACACGTGGAATTTACAATTAGGTTGGGCAGTTTTTAAAATTGTGATATGATTTAAAGTTAAATTTTGATGTCAACTCTTTTCAAACAAGTTGTAAAAATACTTTTAGTATGGTTAGAAAGTAATAATTATTGTTAACTCATCGACCATTTTATTTTAACAAAATCTGTCAAAACGTTTGGTAAAAACGCTAAAAAAGTACGCGAGGAACTGATGTTGCCTCGTTGAGCTCCAGAATCATAATGAAAATGGGAGGAGCTAAGGGCTGCTTTTATAGTCCTCGTTGGGGCTTTAACACGATAACTGAAAAAACTGCTGCAAGGATTTTAATGAAACTTGGTATGTAGCTTCTGTGGGAACAAACACAGATCGGTATTGTAAATCGTACAAGGAAAATGGACCAGCTGTACTTAGAAAATTCCGGCTCTTGATTGACTATTGTTAACACGATATCTCAAGAACAACTGCAAGGATTTTAATTAAACTTAGTGTGTATCTTCTGTGGGCACTAAAAAGGATCGGTATTGTAAATTGGTTAGATTGGCCAAAGGGAAATGAACCAAAATGGACTTTGAAATTTACCAAATCCTGGAACTTATTTAGCATCAAACTATTTATTATTTAGTTTGTTAATACGATATCTCAAGAACAACTGCGGGGATTTTAATGAAACTTGGGATGTAGCTTCTATGGGAACAAACACAGATCGGCATTTTTTAAATGGGCCATGTTCGTCCAAGGAAAATGCACCAACTGAACTTAGAAAACTTCAGCCCTTGATTGACTATTGATGGCCGTGTTTAACTGGTGGGTGCCTGTGGGGAATACGTGGGCTATGCACACTGCTCTAGTTTCGAAATTGGTTTCTTGTAAGTACCTTCAGAACTGATCAATAGTTCATTGTCGTATATAAAGCGTTCTTATTGTGCAGTGTCGGTTAATTTTGGAACATGAAAAAATTATTTGTCAGCAATAATAAAAAAAAAATCAGAGAGCTCAGTGACTGGATGTGGTTTCTAATTTTTGAAGTGCTGGTTGTTATAAGTTTAGTCTGTTCCTGACAGATATATCAGTGGCGGTGGTCAATCTGCTTCAAGAAATGACGGACGTCGACACACTTACGGAGAGTGAAGACGGAGCCAATGTCCTCATTGATGCTTTGGTGCGTTTCGTTTGTGCGTTTCTTGGCCTGACGTGTCTCTTGTCTGCTTGTTTGTTTGTTTGTTTGTTTCGGCGACAAGCTTTCGTTTAACATATTTCTAGCCCGATCTTGGCCCTTCCCATTCTCTGTGTGCGCGTGATTTACACTGTCATATCGCAGCTCTCCACTTTCCGTCCACACTACTACCTCTTTGCTCCCATACCCCCCTTCTATAATTGGTCACTAGCTGGATAAATTTAAGTTTTTGTCCAGCCAAGTTCTTAGGAAGTCTTACGGCCCAACCTTCTGAAACTTAGCGCAGTAAAGATATATGTTGTAGATTTGCAACGTCTTAGTATTTTTTGAAATCGGCCACAGATGTGTATGTAAAGGATAACCATACCTGTGTAAGCTCCTGGCTTATTGTTGATGATTAAACGCATTTACTTTGAGTACGAAGAAATAACTGAAATCTTTTGGTTAGTATCATTGACCTCATAGACAGAAACAAATGTTCACAATGGTGCGAGTGAGTCACTGTTGATGTAGTGAACCGATCGCATCAAGTCAGACACCACTCAGTTGATGTTTATCCCTGAATTTCAGCTGGAAGGTCAAGTCGTAGCGTTGCTAATTCAAAATATGGAGAGACTGGATGAGTCGGTGAAGGAAGAATCTGAAGGCGTGTTCAACACATTAGGTTTGTGACGCTTCACGAGCTTGTCTCAGCCAAAAAAAATATAATAATAATAATAATAATAAAAGGTGGGGGGGGGGGGGGGGTGGCCAGAATGGTCAGTTTTATAACCATTTGTCCCACTTCCATGTGTGCGTATAAATATTTTAAGGTTTTGCATTTCTGCAGTTGGTCTTGTACTCGCTTGTTTTCGTCTGTGCCGATGACAAGCCGTGACATGTTCGAATCCAGATCCATAGTTATATATATGTACCAGTAACCTAGGACCGTCCGCCACTTTTGGGTGGTTTTTCAACGATTACTTTTTTGTTTTCGATGTAATGGAGTTCCCCTTTGGAATGTCGAAAGTGTATAATTTTAGACATGTTTCCAGAGAATTACAAAGCAAACTCTAGTGTTTGTGTTGAGTTAAAGAGAAATGAAATATTTCCAGTGAAAATATTTCTGGACAATTTTAATCCGCCATATTATTTTGTCATCCCGAAATCTAATAATGTTGCGAATTAATTTATTAGATAACTACATAAACAACTAATATTAAAAGAAAAAGTTTACCAAAATGCCGAACATGAACTGGTTTCGGTAGTTCTACCATTTAAAGGGGTGTTGTTTTATTTATCTGACCTCTCGGGTGATAAATGACGAGACAAAAAATGACATTTTACTGTTAAATACTTTCAGGTATCTTAGAAAACATGACAGAGCTACGGCCAGAGACGTGTTTGGAAGCTGTTAACCAGGGCTTGCTGCAGTGGATATTCAAACGAATTAAAGCTAAAATACCATTTGATGCAAACAAGTTGTACTGCAGTGAGATACTGGCCATCTTGATTCAAAATCACGAGGGTGAGTTGGCGTTGAACAGTCTTAATTAAACCATGTTGTGGATTTGAATTCACTTTCTAAGCTTTTGGGGAGACAAGTGTTCAATAAATGTTTTTTAGAATTTCGTCGGAGTCGTTCCAGTAAACTTGGAAAAAGTGATCAATCTTTATAAAGGAGGTAATAATAGTCTTTTTCACACATGTACATAATATACATACTTTTTATGATTGAAAAGTCTTATAAGAAAGCACCGGGCAATTGACACGAAAGTAAAAATTTCCATATTTCGCACAACTGCCCTGTTTGGCCTGTCTGAATTTGTACAGAAATGAGACGCATTAGTGTGTACTTTTACTTCGCAGAAAATAGAAAGAAGCTCGGCGAAATGGAAGGAATAGATGTTTTGCTACAACAACTTGCGGTAAGTTATTTTTAGCCCACCTAAATTTGAGAAAAAAATGTCGATAAATAAAACAGTTGATGTTATGACGTGTCCTGTAAATTTTATGAAAAGTGTTATCCGCAAATTTTTACTTTTCTTTACTGTAATTTTCTGGCATGTCTTTACTTTTATATATTTGCACTTTGGAAATTTTTTTCTGCATGAATATTTCAAGTTGAAATTCGGGAAAACATTCAGAGCAGTTGTATTGTTACGTACCATAACCCGTAAATATTGAAATAAAATTTAATAAAATTACGCCTATTGATAGGCGTACAAACGACACGATCCCAGCAGCCCTGAAGAAATTGAGTACATGGAGAACTTGTTTAACTGCATGTGTTCCGCCCTCATGTGCGCAGCCAATAGGGAGAGGTTTCTCAAGGGTGAAGGTCTTCAGCTCATGATTCTCATGCTCCGGTAAATTGATTTCCGTTGTTTTAATTCGTATTTAAACTTGACTGGATTACTATTAACACTGAAGACACATTCCGAAGTAGCTTGGTTTTCTATTCATGTAACAGATTTTATTGTCATTAAACTTCATGTTCGTACAGCTCACTCGATATGTTGCGTAAAATTCACGGCAAGGTGCACCGGCCGCTCTAGTTGATTGTCACATTGATTGGCTTAGGGAAAAGAAGCTGTCGCGGTGTCCCGCCGTGAAGGTGTTGAACCACGCTATGGGAGGGTCAGAAGGCGTCGACAACTGCCACAAGTTCGTGGACATTCTTGGACTGCGAAGTATTTTCCCGCTCTTTATGAAGACTCCAAAAATGAATAAGAAGTCGGGGCCGAGCAGAGAAGAACTGGAGGGTTTGTATGTTTGTATATTAATGTGTTTCGTGTTCAGTTTGCTTTTGGCTTAACCCTTTGAAAAGTTAATAGCAGAAGTATTTATTCAGCTCACTAAAAATGTCATATTCGTTACTTTTTGATTTGCCGGTAGAGATTTAGAAAAAGGGAAATAATACGTTTTGGCTCCAGCTTCTGCAGAAACAGGGGCTATAGCAGTCGTTGAAAGTATGTGCGTAATATGCTTTTCAGTTGAAAAAAAAGGCATTTTCTTCGAGGTTTTTAGCCTGAATGTCTTGCAAGTTTGTTTTGGTTGAAGGTAGCGGGTAAAAGTACCTACCTAGCTATTATCTTTTTTGGCAGTTCGCGAAAAACTCGCGTAAATATTGGCCAGAAACCAGTTTCTTTAAAACGTGTCTCCCCGTATGGATTTAACGGAAACGTTCTAAAATTTTTGTGGAAGACAGGGGGCATAAGTGTCCACCAGGCTATTACTGTATTTTACGATTAGCTAAAATTAGGTCTTAAATATTGGCGATAAACCTTTTTTTTATTCCCCCGCCGTCCTGCCGGAGGCGGGGGATATGGAAACGCACTGTATCCGTCCGTCCGCCAGTCGCCAGTTTTGTTTCCAGACTCCGAAACCCGTGGGCGGGTCTAGTTCATATTTGGTATGCGTAACAACCAAGATATCTAGATGTGTCTTTGGGGGGGGGGGGGTTGGTCGGATCGAAGCCCATCTGGATCTGTATTTGTACTTAGAAACCCAAAGTCCGGATCTCAACGTGTACTTTGGTTTCCAGACGATATCTCCGAAACCAGTGAGCGGATCCGGCTCATATTTGATATGCGTAACAGCCAAGATATCTAGATGTGCCTTTTAGGGGGTTTGATCGGATCGAAGCCCATCTGGATTTGTATTTGGTCTTAGAATCCCAAAATCCGGATCTCAACGTGTACTTTGGTTTCCAGACGATATCTCCGAAACCAGTGAGCGGATCCGGTTCATATTTGACATGCGTAACAACCAAGACATCTAGATGTGGCATTTGCGGGTTTGGGTCGGATCGAAGCCTATCTGGATCTGTAATTGGACTTAGAATCCCAAAATTCGGATCTCAATGTGTACTTTGTTTTCTAGACGATAACTCGAAAATATTTGCCGGATTCGGTTGTCATTTCGTATGCATAACAAATAATATAGTGCTGTTGTGTGACTCGGGGGGTTTTAAGTGAGATCAAGCCAATCCGGATCTACAGTGGGACTTAAAATATAAAAATCCCGATCTTAATGTGTACTTTGGTTTTTAGGCGATACATTCTCAATGATGTTTTATCTACTTAGTTTAAGTGCGAGGTACAGCACCCGCCTTGCTAATTACACCCACAGCGGGGGATATGGCAATTA
Source organism: Protula sp. h YS-2021 (assembly GCA_949752745.1). Taxonomy (NCBI): domain Eukaryota; kingdom Metazoa; phylum Annelida; class Polychaeta; order Sabellida; family Serpulidae; genus Protula; species Protula sp. h YS-2021. The sequence continues at coordinate 63,655,846 of OX457027.1, read as the reverse complement.
CTGATTGCTCTTGTTTTGCAAAAACCTAACTCAAGGAAAAAAAATAGCGTCACAGTCTGGACATTTTAAGTAAAGGTAGCAGGAATTGTATACGTACTTCGCTATTACTTTTTTGATGATTGGCCAAAAAGTTTTCAGTAAAATCTTAACTCACACCAGAGAAATGGCCTTAAAGTCTTGAAATTTTAGTTAGTTTATTCCCGTTTTTTTTTCATCTTTTTATCTTTTTTTCTCTTGTCAGGTTGTCACAGTGCTGTTGCGTGATTTTCAATTTACTGGAAATTTAGGCTGTCTAGATTTACAAAATGAAGATTGAAAGTATTTTCATGATGTGAGTGTCTGAAAAATGGCGAATTCTTTCTTTCTTGGCGTTACTTTTGTGAAGAGATTATTGCAAAGCATTTTGCCTGTTATTGATTATTGATTGATTTCAGAGCATATTGTGTCAGTCCTGTCGTCATTACTAAAGAACACATCGGGGTCACAGAATCAACGGTTGTTAAGCAAATTTACTGAAAACGACCATGAGAAAGTGGACAGACTGGTGGAGTTGCATTTTAAATATCTTGAAAAACTGCGAGTTGTTGATGAGCGCATCGAGTTGGAGAAAAGGGTAAACAGTTTGAACTGAGTTTGTCCTCAAAAGCATTTCTTTTTGGTGCATCTTAGTACATCCTCATCAATGAGAAAAAGATCTCTCGTCACATATTCGTCGTCATCGTTTTGTGTTTGTTGATGCCTGACTATGGAGATAATGTTTGTTGATTTAAGTACTAAAAAAAATAAACTAGTGTATATCGTAGTCGGCGTGGAAGTCCTGCAAGGAAATGTCCGGACGTGAGGCTTAATATTAGTATTTGCAATCGAGCCCCGGCCGAATTGATTGATAAATACTGGGGTGAAATTCATTATATTTAATCTACCAATATATATATAGTACTGACTAATTAAATGCAATGAATATCATATCGGATAACATCACTGGCGCGGGGGTCAATTTTGTCTTGCGAGCAGAGACCCAAAAAATACGAACCCCGACCTGAAAAAAAAAAAACAAATCGGCAAAATTACGATTCCTGCTTCATATTTCAACGAAAGCTTGTATTAAATTTTGCAATAAATAAGTAAAACAAACAATGTTTTTAAAAAATCTTTAAAAAAAAAGACAAATATGAAGGAGATTATGTAATGCGTTTTGTTTTTTGGGGCAGCGGTTACAGCACAAGTCTGAAGACATCACGGACGACATGGAGGACGACTTCTACATGCGCCGCTTAGATGCTGGCTTGTTCACGCTGCAGCTTATCGACCTCATTATCCTTCAGATATCCAATGCCGGTGCCGCCTCGGTGAGTCTCGACGAGTGCTTCAGCCTTCTAGTGAGGGGGGAGGGGGGGGGGGTGGGTGGGATGGTTGGGGGAAGGGGGGGGGGAGTCTGTGATTGTTCTGGTCTGTTGAAATTGTGAAAATACAACAGCTGCAATTACGAGTGTCCGTGGCTATCATGTAGCAGTGCCGATTTTATTTGTTACTGTACGAATGATTTTTTTTGGGAAGTTAAATGGATTAAAATTTTTCTGTTTTATTTTTTTTCTCCTTGAATGTCTTGCGAATTGTTAGTTTGCACAAGTTGACAAGGTATATAGAAGAAATTTTATGTTGCTCCAGTTATTAATGTGCTGTTACAGATAAAACAGCGTATTATGCAAATTTTGAACATGCGGGGCGGCTCCGTGCGAACCATTAAAAGTATCATGCGTGGTAAGTGGCCATTTTTTCAAATGCTAAAACTTAAATACTCAACCAAGTCTAGAGACCTACTTTCAGATAATTCGGAGCACTTATGCACGATAATGATCACCATATTAAATATGAAATGATTATTTTTACACATATCACGTATTACTTTACATTTCTGTTTTATTTATTCCCCACAGGTAGAACCTGTGGGGAATATATGCGATTGGTTTGTGGTCAAATCGCCCAAAAATGGTCAAATCGCCCAAAAAATGGTCAAATCGCCCAAAATACAAATCGCCCAAAAATGGTTAAATCGCCCAAAATAAAAATGGTCACATCGCCCAAAATGGCCAAATCGCCCAAAGTAAAATTGGTCAAATCGCCCAGAAATGTTGAATTGCATCCACAATTTCAAATATTAAATAAAGGGAGTGAGTTTGTTAACACACTCAAGCCTACATTTTTCCACCGATTGTTAAGATATTGTATATATGGGTAGTACTGGAAGGAACAAGGATCGGTATTGTAAATGAGCCATGTCGGTCCAAAGACATTGGCCCAGCTGAACTTCACAAATTTTCCCAGTCCTTACTCTGTCGAATGAGTTTGTTAACACACTCAAGCCTACATTTTTCCACCGATTGTTAAGATATTGTATATATGGGTAGTACTGGAACGAACAAGGATCGGTATTGTAAATGATCCATGTCGGCCCAAGGACATTGGCCCAGCTGAACTTCACAAATTTTCCCAATCCTTACTCAGTCGAATGAGTTAGTGAACACACTCAAGCCTACATTTTTCCACCGATCGTTAAGATATTGTATATATAGGTAGTACTGGAACGAACAAGGATCCGTATTGTAAATGAGCCATGTCGGCCCAAGGACCTTGGCCCAGATGAACTTCACAAATTTTCCCAATCCTTACTCTGTTGAATGAGTTTGTTAACACACTCAAGCCTACATTTTTCCACCGATTGTTAAGATATTGTATATATAGGTAGTACTGGAACGAACAAGGATCGGTATTGTAAATGAGCTCTATCGGCCCAAGGACATTGGCCCAGCTGAATTTCACAAATTTTCCCAATCCTTACTCAGTCGAATGAGTTTGTTAACACACTCAAGCCTACATTTTTCCACTGATTGTTAAGATATTGTATATATAGGTAGACTGGAACGAACAAGGATCGGTATTGTAAGTGAGCTCTATCGGCCCAAGGACATTGGCCCAGCTGAATTTCACAAATTTTCCCAATCCTTACTCAGTTGAATGAGTTTGTTAACACCCTCAAGCCTACAATTCTGGATCGATTGTTGAAATCTTTTAAAATAGGAAGTATTAGAACCAACAAAGGTCGGTATTGTAAATGAGCCCTGTCGGCTCAAGGACATTGGCCCAGCTGAACTTCAGAAATTTTCACAACCCTTGCATGCTGGAATGAGTTTGTTAACACACTCAAGCCCACATTTTTTTAAACAATTGGCAAAATGTTATACACATAGGTAGCATGGATGGTAACAAGAATTGTTATTGTAAATGAGCCATGTTGGTCCAAGGACATTAGCCCAGCTGGAATTTTAAAATTCACGATTGTGATACGAAGGGTTGTAGCCCAACCTAACAAAATCAAATACTGGGATTGTACGCCGGCTGGGGACATAGTCAGTTTAACTGACCCACTTGTTTCTGTAGTTGCGATATCGATGGGAGTTTTACTCATGCCATGAGTTACAGCTTGAATATCTTTTCTCAAAAAGCTAAAGTAATGTAAATAAAATACTAAAACTTGAGTCGAAATATGTTTCTAGTACAAAATAAAGTTGAAACCCATGAAAGTCGATTAACATTTTAGCCGATTCGACATCAGCAGTTTGGACGATTTAACCAAAATTTTGGGCGATTTGACCAGAAGTATTTTGGGGGATTTGACCAAAATTTTTGGCGATTTGTATTTGGGGCGATTTGACCAACTCCCATGCGATCGACCGTGTGTAGGTCTGTCATCAAGAGCTTGTTAACACGATGTCTTAAAAACTGCTGCAAGGACTTTAATGGAACTTGGTATGTAGGTTCTATGGGAACAAACACAGATCGGTATTGTAAATGGGTCAGGTTCGCCCAAGAAAAATGCATGAACTGGACTTGGAAAATTTCAGGTTTTGATTGACTATTCATGGCCGTGTTTAACTGATGGGAGGCCTGTGCGGAATATGTGGGCTATGCACTCTGCTCTAGTTAGTCCCCCGCCGGGGGACTATAGTTTTCGGGTTTGTCTGTCCGTCGACACCTTTTTTGTTAACACACTCAAGCCTACATTTTTCCACCGATTGTTAAGATATTGTATATATGAGTAGTACTGGAACGAATAAGGATTGGTATTGTAAATGAGCCATGTCGGCCCAAGGACATTGGCCCAGCTGAACTTCACAAATTTTCCCAATCCTTACTCAGTCGAGTGAGTTTGTTAACACACTCAAGCCTACATTTTTCCACCGATTGGTAAGATATTGTACATATGGGTAGTACTGGAACGAACAAGGATCGGTATTGTAAATGAGCCATGTCGGCCCAAGGACATTGGCCCAGCTGAACTTCACAAATTTTTCCAATCCTTACTCAGTCGAATGAGTTTGTTAACACACTCAAGCCTACATTTTTCCACCGATTGTTAAGATATTGTATATATAGGTAGTACTGGAACGAACAAGGATCGGTATTGTAAATGAGCCATGTCGGCCTAAGGACATTGGCCCAGCTGAACTTCACAAATTTTCCCAATCCTTACTCAGTCGAATGAGTTAGTGAACACACTCAAGCCTACATTTTTCCACCGATTGGTAAGATATTGTACGTATGGGTAGTACTGGAACAAACAAGGATCGGTATTGTAAATGAGCCATGTCGGCCCAAGGACATTGGCCCAGCTGAACTTCACAAATTTTCCCAATCCTTACTCATTTGAATGAGTTTGTTAACACACTCAAGCCCACATTTCTGTTTCGATTGTTGAAATCTTTTAGATATAGGAAGTATTGGAACCAGCAAAGGTCGGTATTGTAAATGAGCCCTGTCGGCCCAAGGACATTGTTTCAGCTGAACTTCAGAAATTTTCACAACCCTTACAAACTGGAATGAGTTTGTTAACACACTCAAGCCTACATTTTTTTAAACAATTGGCAAAATGTTATACACATAGGTAGTATGGGTGGTAACAAGAATTGGTATTGTAAATGAGCCATGTCGGCCAAAGGACATTGGTCCAGTTGGAATTTTAAAATTCACGAATATGATACCAAGGGTTGTAGTCCAACCTAACACAATCAAATACTGGGATTGTATGCCGGCGGGGGACGTAGTCAGTTCCACTGACCCACTTGTTTGATTTGATTTTTTTTAATTCGTATTTTATTTTGTTTCTACAGAATACGCTGGCAATATTGGTGACACACAAGACGAAGACACGAGGGAAGAAGCCAGAGATAAAATATTAACTCTTTTAGACAAATTTACCAACTCCTGAACTTTGTTCCATACCCGTGAATAGTGTTTATTGTGAAAAAAAATAAGTGGTATATCCATGCACAGTTACTTATGTATGTGTGAGATGTGCCAAACAAAACCAAGAGATCAGAGGTTAGAAAAAGTGTAAAACATTGCCACTTGCTTTTAGCCAGCAACAGAAATCACTCAAATCATATTTCGTTGAAAATTACTTTTGTTCTGATCAAAGAGCGTTATGTATGATTGGTCTGTGTTGTTCTTACGTGGATATGCCGCAATTTAAACCGGCTGCTTTGTGTAGCATACGCTCTTACTGTTTGTGGGTGGCGGACGAGTGAAGAAAAAATATTGCCGCCAAATGACTCAAGGACATGGCTCCTTGTACGAGATGTGAAATGATATGTGCACAGTGTACGAAGTCCAGTAGAAGGAATTGGTCAACAGACCGAACTATGTCTTTTTTTTTCTTCTTTTTTTTTTTTTTTTTTTTTTTGAAATATCTTTGCTTGAACTGTGGTGTTTGTAGATGTTTTTGTTTTGAACTGTAAATTGCTTGTAGACAATATAGGAAAATGCAAGTGGTGCAGTTCATTGTTCACACAGACCGTAAATAGTGCCCATGTGTGTTTATTTAGACCGTCTTGCTCTGCTAGTTAATTCATTAGTGTTTCCCTTCGTGTTCTGCGAGTATTTGTACGCGTTTGGATTCTTGCTTGTATTTTATTATTTGCCTTCTTTATGAACCAATACCTACTGGACTCGTACTGGAAGGGGAGGAGGGTGGGGCTCACAGGTCCATCACTTTGTGTCCGCTGCATGCTAGCACATCCACACTTTACCTCCATGTGTTAGTGTATCTGTACTTGACCCGTTCCATGTGCCAGAGCAACCGCACTCGACTACCCCTGTGTGCCGGAGTATCCGCACTTGACCCCCTCCGTGTGCTGGAGTATCCGCACTTGACCCCCTCCGTGTGCTGGAGTATCCGCACTTGACCCCCTCCGTGTGCTGGAGTATCCGCACTTGACCCATCCGTGTGCTGGAGTATCCACACTTGACCCCTCCGTGTGCTAGAGTATCCGCACTTGACCCCCTCCGTGTGCTGCAGTATCCGCGCGTGACCCTCTCCGTGTACTGGAGTATCCGCACTTGACTCCCTCCGTGTACTGGAGTATCCGCACTTGACTCCCTCCGTGTGCTGGAGTATCCGCTCTTGACCCCCTGCGGGTTCTGGAGTATCCGCACTTAACACCCTCTTTGTGCTGATATATCCGCACTTGGCCTCCTTCCTATACAAGTACATCCATACATATCTCCGTGTTCTGCTGCATCCGCACTTAATGTTCCCTTGTGCTAGTCCATGCGCACGTGGTGTCGTATCTGTGCCGGTGCACCTTCGATCGTTTTCAATCTTTTTTTTTTGCGCATAAGATATTCAGTGTGCAGTTCACATTTAATGAAGAGTATGCAAGAAAACTACCAAAACGCCCGTTTCCAATCCATTGCAAATGTTCCCATTTCTGCGGCGCACATTGATTGGGATTCGATTGAAGTTAATTGATGAAAAATTGTGGTCAAAGTGTGAGGTGAGATAAAATAAAGCAGTTAGATTTGGATATCAATGCGACACCAGTTTGCGGAGATGCAGCATTGGTTAGCAGATGGCAGAGGTAGTAAATTGACATTTAACATTTAAGGAAAGAAATTTGAACATTTCACTTCAATTTCACTTGGTCTTTCGAATAGAAAGAAGAATTTTAAGAACAGAAGCATTCAATAAAAGTTGTCCGGCAAAATGAAAATCTTCACCGAAATATAAGTTCAGTGCTGCAATTTATATGATTGATATAGACGTCTGTGTTATTTTTTGAGCATGTCGAAGAATGAATGAGAGAGAGAGAGAGAGAGAACTTGTTTCATGTTGGATTTGGTTCTACCGATGGTTATTTGAAAGTATGGAAAAAATGCACTTCTTACAATAGCAAATCAACAAACTCCCGCCCCTGGTAAAAAATGTACATATCAGCTGTCAATGCTCCGTGCTGGTGTTCTTGCCACCCTACTCCTCAAAGGACAGTTAACAAAAATAGACAACAAATTCGTGGTAAAACTTAAAGGTGCGATTGTTGCGTTTGAACTTACAGCTAGTTTTTTGGGGGGAGGGGGAGATGGGGGGTTAAAATCCAATTTTATGGCTATCCACAGAAAACATGTGTGACAAAACACTGGTCCAAGGGCATTGTTTATTTTGGCGAGAGAATATCTTAAAAGCCACTTTCATGTAAATATATCTAAAACATATTCAGCATGTGAAAATCTTCTGACAAAGCTGAAGAGGAAAGGCAAATCTTGCTTTGACGGAAGCAGTTTGGATGGTTAGGTGAATCAGTGTTGAAAAATGTGAAAAAAATCCTCCAACGAATTTTCAGCCCTTGGACAATTCAGAGAGAGATTTAGAATGTTCCAGCATCCAAACTCGGTTACGAGTAGGGGTTGCTTAAAATTCAGAGGCTTCTGTTATTATTGGTTAGAGCATATCTTTGAAGTCACTTGTGTAAATCTACTGAAAGCATATTCAGGGTGTGAAAATCCTAGAAGTTCTTCACTTTCATCACTTAGGTACTGGAAAACTTTAAATACTGCAGTTATTTATCATTCTCTTTGCGAAGATATTGGTAGTATTCACAAGCATATCCGAATCAATGGGAAACAGCCTCTCCATCTGTCGGATATCAAACAAGGATTTTGTTTTGATCTTTTTTTTCTAACATCTTGGAAGTTTTTGAGAAAGCGAAGTCATCAGGAAGAGACTAATGGCAGTGTGCTTTGTTTGCTTTTCAGTTATTTGCGCTTAATTCGAATCAACAACAACTTATGTTTGCGAACTTGCGTAGGTTCAGAGGTAGTTTCAATTTGGGACTCACAGCAGTTTTTCCCGCAGGTTTTTATGATGGCAAAAAAAAAAAAGAACCAGAATGTGTGCCTCGTATGATTTGAAACTAGTAAGCATTCTGTAAAATTGACACTAAAAGTAAGAGATTAATTGAAAAGGAACGGTATATTCCTTTGAGAAAATCGGTATCTTCCACTTTAAGGACACATGGATAGAAAAGCCAGAAAAAATTACGAAGTGATGGGTTAACTGAAAATGAAATCCTACATCACTGTGAGGGAAGCAGTACATCTATATCGGGAGACAAACTAGGAATTTTTTAGAATCTCCCTCCCTTGAATGTGCTGCCCTTGTATGATTCATCGTAAAATTAACAGTTGCTCCAGCATCCATACGTGGGTTCAGAAAAGGGGTGCTTGTAATTCAGAGAAAATATTCCAGCATTCGCACATCGACTGTGAAAGTGGTGCTTGTAATTCGGAGGAAAATTCAGAATGCTCGAGGTTCTAACAGGGGTGCTTATAATTTAGAGAACAATTCCAAATGCTCCAACAAACAGAATGTAGTTCTATTCAGAAAAAATGCTTAAGTATTCATATTTACAGTTCAAAAAGTGCTTTTAATTCAAAGGAAAGTACAAAGTATTCCAACAACGATATCACAGTTCAGAAAAGGTGTGCCTAGAATACAGAGGAAAAATTGAAAGTGCTCCAGCGACTATACGTCTGCTCGAAAGGCGTGCTTACAACAGAAGATTCTGCCTTTAACACCAGGCAATGCGACAACTGTTTTGTTGTTAGAAAACAAGATTGTCATCGTTTTACATTAACTTAGAAAACAAGGTTATCATCGTTTTACATTAAAAAGCCGTGAATCAGTTTACGATTTTTTGTTTGATGTGTGTTTACATTTCATAAATGTAAGGAAAGAAGTTTGAATTTTTCACTTCGTTTTTCGAATGTCTTTTGAATAGAAGATTCTTAGGAGGACAAGCATTCAATAAAATCATGTGGTATCGCAGTGATCAACGGAAAGTTGCCCGGCAGAAATCTTCACCGAGAAAAACAGTTCATTGCTGCACTTCATATGATTGATATTATACCTTGTGTCTTATTTTTTTGAGTATATCAAAGGACCGTAAACAAAAGTAGACAACAAATTCGTGGCAAAACTTGAGAGGGCGATTGTAGTGTTCAAAAATGCAATATTTTCGGAAAATTGGTAAAAAGGCACTTTTATGGATGTTGACATGGATATTCATTGGTGTGGCAAATTCTGGGACAAAATACTGGTCCAAGGGCATGGTGTATTTTGGTGAGAGCATATCTTGAAAGCCACTTCATATAAATCTGCCGACAATGTATTCAATGTGTGAAAATCTTGGGACAAAGCTTTTCACTTTTGGATAATGTTAATCATTAATTGTAGATTCATGTTACAAGTTGTATGACGAATATCATGCACTGATTTCCTGCAAAACTATTGCAGACCTTATCCAGCGACGTCGTGATGGAAAATGCACATAAGTACAAAAGTGGGTGAGGACCAACGCATCCTGCAAAAATATGTATGTGCGAAATTTTATCTTTCTACACGGAAGGAAACTGTGTAAAACAGACCGCCAGCAATGCATCGCACGAATTCAATAATTTGTGAATTGAAAATTCCCATGTGTAATAAGTATAATGAAAATATCGTTGTCAACGGAGTTTTTCTTTTTGTTCAATTTAAGTACGGCCCCTGTGTTTTTAGTTCTGGAAAATTGCAATAATTAGTTATTCTGTTTGCGAAAAAAATCAACATTTATAAAGCAATCCGAAATATTTGTTTACATATATAAAAGCCTGTTTGGCAGCAACCAAGACTCTTGTTCTGATCTGTACCTTGTAAGTGGAAGTTTTTGAGAATGTGGAAAAGTGTAGAAAGTAAGCCAGGAGGAAAACGTTACGAGTGCTGTGGATATTTTAGTTTTCAGTGATATTGCTTCATTCGAAACCGTAATAAGTTATGTTTGGAAACTCTAATTTCGTCTGTAGTGTGGATTTGTAGCTGAAAGAAAGACTTAATAGTTTTTCAACGGAAATCGACAATTTTGCAGATGTTTGGAGCACAGATGTTGCTCGCTGGAGTTTTTAGGACAATCAATGTGTGCTCCATAGTATATCAAATAAATATGCTGGTCTGTAAAATATACTGGAATAAGTGATGTTTGGGAATTTAGCAGGTGGTTTGAAATTGCTGCTTAAAGAGACAGCAGTTTTTCACGCGGGTTTTTATGATGGGCAAAAAAAAAAAAAAAGAGAATGTATGCTTCATATGATTTGAAACTAGTAAGCTATTTTGTAAATCTGACAGGAAAAGTGAGAGATTAATTGAAAAGGAAAGGTATATTCCGTTGAGAAATCGGCATCTTCCTCTTCAAGGACACATTGATAGAAAAGCCAGAAAAAATTACAAGGTGATCAGTTAACTGGAAATGAAATCCTACATCGCTGTGAGGGAAGCAGTACATTAACATGGCGCGTCATACTAGAATTTTTTTATTAGTTCCCTCCCTTGAATGTGCATCCCTTGCATAATTCATCGAAAAATTAACAACTGCTCCAGCATCAATACTTGGATTAAGAAAAGGGGTGCTTGTAATAAAGAGAAAATATTCTAGCTTTCGCACATCGACTGTGAAAGTGGTGCTTATAATTGAGAGGAAAATTCAGAATACTCGAGGTTCTAACAGGGGTGCTTATAATTTGGAGAACAATTCAAAATGCTTCAACAAACATAGTTTGGTTCAGAGAGTGGAGTTTTATTCAGAAAAAAATGCTTCAGTATTCATACTTGCTGTTCAGAATGGGGTGCTTTTAAATCAAAGGAAAATACAAAATATTCCAACAACCATATCACAACTCAGAAAAGGTGTGTGTAGAATACAGAGGAAAATTGAAAGTGCTCCAGCGACTATACCTCTGCTCGAAAGGCGTGACTACAACAGAAGATTCTGCCTTTTAACACCAGGCAATGCGATAACTGTTTTGTTGTCAGAAAACAAGATTGTTATCGTTTTAAATTAACAAGCCGCGAATCGGTTTTACATTTTTTTTGGTTTATGTGTGTTTACATACATTTCATAAATTGACATTTAAGGAACGAAATTTCAAATTTTCACTTCGTCTTTCGAAGCATATCCGATTCAATGGGAAACAGCCTCTCCATTTGTTGAATATCAAACAAGGATTTTGTTTTGATCCTTTTTTCTAACATCTTGGAAGTTTTTGAGAAAGCGAAGTCATCACGAAGAGACTAATGGCAGAGTGCTTTGTTTGCTTTTCAGTTATATGCGCTTAATTCGAATCGACAGTAATTGATGTTTGGGAACTTACGTAGATTCCTAGTTGGCTTCATTGTGCTGCTTAAAGGGACAGCGGTTTTTCGCACGGGTTTTTATGATGGCAAAAAAAGAAAATGTATGCCTCGTATGATATGAAACTGATAAGCTAGTCCGTAAAATCTGACATGAAAAGTGAGAGATTAATTGAAAAGGAAAGGTATATTCTTTTGAGAAATCGGCATCTTCCTCTTCAAGGACACATGGATAGAAAAGTCGGAAAAAATTACAGTGATGGATTAATCGAAAATGAAATGCCACATCACTGAGAGAAGCAGTTCAAGAAAGGGAGAATACTAGAATTTTTTTTAAACCTCTCGAGAATGTGCAGTCCTTGTATAATGCATCGGAAAATTTACAACTGCTCCAGCATCCATACATGGGTTCAGAAAAGGGGTACTTGTAATTCAGAGAAAATATTCCAGCACTCCCACATCGACTGTGAAAGTGGTGCTTGTAATTCAGAGGAAAATTCAAAATACTCGAGGTTTTAACGGGGGTGCTTGTAATGTAGAGAACAATTCAAAATGCTCCAATAACGTAGTTTCGTTAAGAGAAGGGAGAATTATTAAGAAAAAATGCTTGAGTATTCATACTTGCTGTTCAGAAAGGGGTGCTTTTAAATCAAAGGAAAATGCAAAATATTCCAACAACCATATCACAACTCAGAAAAGTTGTGCGTAGAATACAGAGGAAAATTGAAATTGCTCCAGCGACTATACCTCTGCTCGAAAGGCGTGACTACAACAGAAGATTCTGCCTTTTAACACCAGGCAATGCGATAACTGTTTTGTTGTCAGAAAACAAGATTGTAAAACCGATTCGCGGCTTGTTAATTTAAAACGATAACATTTTTTTTTTGGTTTATGTTTGTTTACATACATTTCATAAATTGACATTTAAGGAACGAAATTTGAAATTTTCACTTCTTCTTTCAAAGCATATCCGATTCAATGAGAAACAGCCTCTCCATTTGTTGAATATCAAACAAGGATTTTGTTTTGATCCTTTTTTTCTAACATCTTGGAAGTTTTTGAGAAAGCGAAGTCATCACGAAGAGACTAATGGCAGAGTGCTTTGCTTGCTTTTCAGTTGGTTGCGCTTAATTCGAATCGACAATAATTGATGTTTGGGAACTAACGTAGGTTCATAGGTGGCTTCAATGTGCTGCTTAAAGGGACAGCGGTTTTTCGCGCGGGTTTTTATTATGGGAAAAAAAAGAAAAGAATGTATGCCTCGTATGATATGAAACTGATAAGCTAGTCTGTAAAATCTGACATGAAAAGTGAGAGATTAATTGAAAAGGAACGGTATATTCTTTTGAGAAATCGGCATCTTCCTCTTCGAGGACACATGGATAGAAAAGTCGGAAATTTAAAAAATTACAGTGATGGATTAGCTGAAAATGAAATCCCACATCACTGTGAGAGAAGCAGTTCAAGAAAGGGAAACCTACCAGAATTTTTTAAATCTCTCGAGAATGTGCAGTCCTTGTATAATGCATCGGAAAATTTACAACTGCTCCAGCATCCATACATGGGTTCAGAAAAGGGGTACTTGTAATTCAGAGAAAATATTCCAGCATTCCTACATCGACTGTGAAAGTGGTGCTTGTAATTCAGAGAAAAATTCAAAATACTCGAGGTTTTAACGGGGTGCTTATAATTTAGAGAACAATTCAAAATGCTCCAATAACGTAGTTTCGTTCAGTGAAGGGAGCATTATTAAGAAAAACTGCTTAAGTATTCATACTTGCTGTTCAGAAAGAGGTGCTTTTAAATCACAGGCAAATACAAAATATTCCAACAACCATATCACAGCTCAGAAAAGGTGTGTGTAGAATACAGAGGACAATGGAAAGTGCTCCAGCGACTATATCTCTGCTCGAAAGGCCTTCTTACAACAGAGGATTCTGCCTTTTAACACCAGGTAATGCGACAACTTTTGTGGTCAGAAAAGAAGATTGTTATCGTTTTAAATTAACAAGCCGTGAATCGGTTTTACATTTTTTTGTTTGATGTGTGTTTACATACATTTCATAAATTGACATTTAAGGAACGAAATTTGAACTTTTCACTTCGTCTTTCGAAGCATATCCGATTCAATGGGAAAGAGCCACGCCTTTTATCGAATATCGAACAGGGATTTCATGTTGATCATTTCTAACATCTGGGAAGTTTATGAGAAAGCGAAGTCAGCACGGAGAGACTAATGGCAGAGTGCTTTGTTTGCTTTTCAGTTGCTTGCGATTAATTCGAATCTACAATAATTAATGTTTGGGAAGTCGTAGGTGGTTTCAATGTGCTGCTTAAAGGGACAGCGGTTTTTCGGGCGGGTTTTAATGATAGCAAAAAAAAAAAAAAAAAGAAAGAAAAAGAATCAATGTATGCCTCGTATGATATGAAACTGATAAGCAAGTCTGTAAAATCCGACATGAAAAGTGAGAGATTGATTGAAAAGGAAAGGTATGTTCCTTTGAGAAATCGGCATCTTCCACTTCAAGGTCACATAGATAGAAAAGCCAGAAAAAAATTTCAGATAACCCATCACTTTGTAAATGAAATCCTACATCACTGTGAGGGAAGGAGTTCTTCAACACAGAGAGATCTACTAGAATTTTTAAAAATCTCTCTCCAATTTGAAGTCCGTGTACAATTCATCGGAAAATTAACTGCTCCAGCATCCATACATGGGTTCAGAAAAGAGGTGTTGTAATTCAGAGAAAATATTCCAGCATTCGCACATCGACTGTGAAAGTGGTGCTTGTAATTCAGAGGAAAATTCAGAATGCTCGAGGTTTTAACGGGACTGCTTATAATTTGGAGAACAATTCAAAATGCTCCAACAACCATAGTTTGGTTCAAAGAAGGGAGAATTATTCAGAAAAAAATGCTTCAGTATTCATACTTGCTGTTCAAAAAGTGTTGCTTTTAATTCAAAGGAAAGTACAAAATGTTCCAGCAACGATATCAGGTTCAGAAAAGATGTGCGTAGAATACAGAGGAAAATTGAAAGTGCTCCAGCGACTATATCTCTGCTCGAAAGGCGTGACTACAACAGAAGATTCTGCCTTTTAACACCAGGAAATGCGACAACTTTTGTTATCAGAAAAGAAGATTGTTATCGTTTTACATTAGCAAGCCGTGAAACGGTTTTACATGTTTTTTGTTTGTTTGCTGTGTGTTTACATACATTTCATAAATTGACATTTAAGGAACGAAATTTGAACTTTTCACTTTGTGTTTCCAAGCGTATCCGATTCAGTGGGAAATACCCTCGCCTTTTATCGAATATCGAACAGAGATTTCATGTTGATCCTTTTTTCTAACATCTCGGAAGTTTTTTAGAAAGTGAAGTCATCAGGAAGAGACTAATGGCAGAGTGCTTTGTTTGCTTTTCAGTTGCAATTAATTCGAATCGACAATAATTAATATTTGGGAACTTACGTAGGTTCAAAGGTGGTTTCAATGTGCTGCTGAAAGGGACAGCGGTTTTTCGCGCGGGTTTTTATGATGGCAAAAAAAAGAAAAGAATGTATGCCTCGTATGATATGAAACTGATAAGCTAGTCTGTAAAATCTGACATGAAAAGTGAGAGATTAATTGAAAAGGAAAGGTATATTCTTTTGAGAAATCGGCATCTTCCTCTTCGAGGACACATGGATAGAAAAGTCAGAAAAAATTACAGTGATGGATTAATTGAAAATGAAATCCCACATCACTGAGAGAAGCAGTTCAAGAAAGGGAGAATACTAGAATTTTTTTTAAATCTCTCGAGAATGTGCAGTCCTTGTATAATGCATCGGAAAATTTACAACTGCTCCAGCATCCATACATGGGTTCAGAAAAGGGGTACTTGTAATTCAGAGAAAATATTCCAGCACTCCCACATCGACTGTGAAAGTGGTGCTTGTAATTCAGAGGAAAATTAAAAATACTCGAGGTTTTAACGGGGGTGCTTGTAATGTAGAGAACAATTCAAAATGCTCCAATAACGTAGTTTCGTTAAGAGAAGGGAGAATTATTAAGAAAAAATGCTTGAGTATTCATACTTGCTGTTCAGAAAGGGGTGCTTTTAAATCAAAGGAAAATACAAAATATTCCAACAACCATATCACAACTCAGAAAAGTTGTGCGTAGAATACAGAGGAAAATTGAAAGTGCTCCAGCGACTATACCTCTGCTCGAAAGGCGTGACTACAACAGAAGATTCTGCCTTTTAACACCAGGCAATGCGATAACTGTTTTGTTGTCAGAAAACAAGATTGTTATCGTTTTAAATTAACAAGCCGCGAATCGGTTTTACATTTTTTTTTTGGTTTATGTTTCTTTACATACATTTCATAAATTGACATTTAAGGAACGAAATTTGAAATTTTCACTTCTTCTTTCAAAGCATATCCGATTCAATGGGAAGCAGCCTCTCCATTTGTTGAATATCAAACAAGGATTTTGTTTTGATCCTTTTTTCTAACATCTTGGAAGTTTTTGAGAAAGCGAAGTCATCACGAAGAGACTAATGGCAGAGTGCTCTGTTTGCTTTTCAGTTATTTGCGCTTAATTCGAATCGACAATAATTGATGTTTGGGAACTAACGTAGGTTCGTATGTGGTTTCAATGTGCTGCTTAAAGGGACAGCGGTTTTTCGCGCGGGTTTTTATTATGGGAAAAAAAGAAAAGAATGTATGCCTCGTATGATATGAAACTGATAAGCTAGTCTGTAAAATCTGACATGAAAAGTGAGAGATTAATTGAAAAGGAACGGTATATTCTTTTGAGAAATCGGCATCTTCCTCTTCGAGGACACATGGATAGAAAAGTCGGAAAAAATTACAGTGATGGATTAATTGAAAATGAAATCCCACATCACTGAGAGAAGCAGTTCAAGAAAGGGAGACCTACTAGAATTTTTTTAAATCTCTCGAGAATGTGCAGTCCTTGTATAATGCATCGGAAAATTTACAACTGCTCCAGCATCTATACATGGGTTCAGAAAAGGGGTACTTGTAATTCAGAGAAAATATTCCAGCACTCCCAAATCGACTGTGAAAGTGGTCCTTGTAATTCAGAGGAAAATTAAAAATACTCGAGGTTTTAGCGGGGGTGCTTGTGTTGTAAAGGTTGGACCATTTTATCTTGAAAACGATTTTGGCCTCTTTTTGGTTTCACCCCGTTGACCCGTATAAAACCCCGTGCCCTTCCTGGGGGCACTCTCTCTCACCTCCTGACCGCAAGCAGCAACAGCAACAGCTTAGTTAAGACAAGCACGGCAAAGCCCCGGGGTAGAGCCAGAGTGAGAAGTTGCACGCGGCATTATGTAAGTTTATTCAAGTACTGTATTATATTTCCTATTGTCTTCTGCATTCCTGGTTGTAGAACGACAATAAATGGTACCAGAAGTGTTTTTGGGTATCGAATCTCACGGGAAAAAATAATTAAAAAGTGAAAGAGGACATTCAAAGTCACCTTGACTGTCATTGAAGACAGGGTACCCGATAATTATTTCTACGCGTGCATTTATGCGCATGATCCTTCTGCGCGAATAGCCGGAAAAGAAGGTGAAGGCCATATTTGTTTTTATTGTTCGAAATTGAAAGAATAGTTAATTTTTTTTAAATTTTGGCCTTGTAACTGAATATATTATTTAAAAACCATAAGTTTCGAATAAAGGATAAAAGTTTTAGTAAAACTGTAATAACCGTTTTTATACGAAGGTAAGCTGAAAAGCTGTTCCATAACGGGAGGTTTACACACGTGGTAAAAAATTAACCGTATTCTCGTTATACTTCATTTTCGTAGAAAATGACACTAAGTACGGAATAAAGCACTAATTTCTGCGTCCATAGATATATACTTTTATATAGTTCCTGTGCGAAAGGTATTAGAATTTAACAATTTTCCGCGAAATCTCGTAGTTTATTAACACCAGCCTGAGTCTTCGAACTTCGTACTAAGAATCTACGGGAGTCGCAGTACGAATATGAGTTGCAGTTCTATTTTGATATATCGCTCCACGTAATCCTTTGTGAAATTGCCGCAATTTTTGCGTATTTATCGTATACTTGGTCGGTTATTTTCGAAAAGCAAATCATTTTTTTATTTGGGCGCGGAAATAGTATAAAGGAATAGGTAACACAGCTCCAAGTAGCTCTCATTAATACGCAAAACCACATTTCAAATTTAGCATCAGTTTTTATTTCTGTTTCATATATAAAAAATATATACGTATAAATTTATTATTTTTTACTATACAGTAATGGTTCCAAGTACCTCTTCGCCAGATTCGACTCTCTTAAACTAAAGTCTGAAACATTATACATCCTATCTAAAGTTACGATTATATTTCGGTGAAGCAATTCATTTTATGTAATATATGTATGAGATTCGATTCCCAAGGTTACCAACAATATCGTACTAACAACATAAACTAATATTTCCATATCCCGTCCTCCAAAGGGCCCGCCGAACCTGAATGAATGTGACGGAATAGTGATTGTGTGTTTCTTATTTTATTTTTATCGTGCTTCATAGATTTATACTGTGTGGAAATCAATTTCATTATTTCTATATATTTAGCTGCTTTACCACAGCGTAATTTCTGAATATTATTCGCTATTTGCTTCATTTATTTAGCTGTTATACCACAGCGAATTTCATTTTTCTTTTGATTCTATTTATGCTTGATTTGATTTCATTCTTTCACTATATTTAGCTGTTTTACCACAGCGTAATTTCTGAATTTTCTATTTGTTATTTCCTTCATTTATTTAGCTGTTATACCACAGCAAATTTGATTTCTCCTTTGATTCTATATATGTTAAATTTGATTTCTTTATTTCAATATATTTAGCTGTTTTAACACAGCGTAATTTCTAAATTTAGTGATTACTACTTGCTTTATTTCTTTATCTGTTAAACCACACGGAATTTGATTTCTTTCAAAGCATATAGGCTTTCAAAAAAAAACAAAAAAAACAAAAAAACAAAAAAAAAAAACAAACAAAAACAAAAAAAAAAAAAAAGGGAGAGGAAAACTCTCCATGATTTCTTTTCGTTCCTTTGTCTAATACTTATACTAATCCTCTTATTGTTGGTAATCTAAGTTTATATTCAAAGAAATTTGAATAGACGCTTAAAACACTGTAACAGTCATTAGTTAATGCTGATAGTAGCATGAACTAAGCATTTTTCTCCCTAGCAATAGGATTCCTTGTTGCTTCATGAAAATAAGCATTGTGTAGTTCTAGAAATAAACAGTATCTATATTTTTCTTTCCTTATAAACAGAATTTAGTACTGTCTCATGAAAATAGACAGTTTAAGAACTGTGTAGTTCTAGAAATAAACAATATATATCTATTTTCCTCTTGAAATAGAATTTAGTACTGCCTCATGAAAATAGGCAGTTTAGAGTTCTAGAAATAAACAAGTATAAGTATATATTCTTGAAATTCTATGTGTTTCGTGGTGCCTACAAACACTGCTTTTATCCTAGCAATAGATATTACCCTAGTGATAGGTTATTTCTTTTGTGCATGTGACTAGTGGGTATCATGTGTATGCCTAGAGGTATAGGTATTTCTTTTCCTTAGTTTTCTTCCTGTACGTGTTTGCACATAGCTGTAGAGTAGATTTAAGTAGATTTAAGATTAGATAAGGTATTTAAATTGAAAGGAGGTGTTTGTGGACAAATGGAATCGGACTCTGAATACAACGGTTTTATGTATAAACACAAAGACTTGGGGAGCACCCCTGAAACAGTTCCAATGTCTTTGGCAACAGGCGGAGACACGGGAACTAGTTTCAAACCAGATGGGTTAACATCCACACCTATATCACCTTCGCTTGGTGAAATACAAAGACTCACTGAACATTTGGTAAGCCTGCGGGGTGCTTTGTCACCCTCACACCAACTTTCATCACCTATCGGAAACGATACGGTTTCCGACGGGCGACCACGACTTCAACAGTTATCAACTGATCAGAATAGATCAATTACAATGCAGTACACACCACAATGTAACCAGACCTCCACATTGCCGAATTCACCGGCAGGCACAATTCAAGTCAAACCTAGCATAACTCAAACCTGTTTCAGTGCAGAACTCAAAGCCAGGGGGGATAACCAAAATCCATCAACATGGTCAATTCCTGAGATTACAAAAAACATAGTTGACCTTCGGAGAGATGTTGAAATTACAAAAACTAGCTTTGAAAAGTTTGAAGACGATTATAGGAGAGGAGATCAGGTATGTTTAATACATTTTAGCAAAAAGATGAACAGATTTGGAGATAGGCTAACACAGGTCGAGTCAAATTGCAATAATGTACTGACCCAGATGAACACCTTTAGCGATAAGGTTGTCTCGGATCTTGGTCATTTTCAGTCTCAAATAGACCAGACAAAAACTTTTGTGGCTACGGAAATCAAGAAGGTGGGGGAACATTTGGATGAAAAAATTGAACCCTTGCAAATTACAATAGCCAGTATGGAACAAACCCTAGCCAAGGTTGAACGGCTTTTGGAAGGCCAATCAGAAATTCGTGCCATGGTGCACTTGAGTGACGAGTTGCAAAATCGTTACTTAAGTAGACACCAGGATCGAGCAGGACAACCTGAAATCTTTAGGCACCGAGATACATCGTTGCTCCACAATGAACACAGTATCACTAATCCACTCGACACACCTCATGATTATCCAGTTCCTCCTCCGATCACACGAGTAGGGACACAGGATGTACGAACTCATAACTCTGGAATTAGTCAGTCAGTTCTTAATGCAACGTTTCCCCAACCATTTTCCAATGATACCGCACCAACAGACACGACAAATCCTTTGTCTCATAACCAACCAAACACAACTTCCCTACATAAGCAGTGCAACAATAGAACGCCGTCAACTAGGCATATTGACAGTGTTCACATTCCAGCAAACACGAATCAGATTGCTAGTGATGCATCGCCAACTAGTCATATTGGATGTGTGTCAGGCGCAACTGGTGCTAGCAATAACTTAGAACAGGGTCATACAGTGACATCTAGTAATAGTGTCAATGCCCCTAAAGCGTCTGGCGACAACGCAGATGACAAAGATCAAAATACTGTTATTTCAGGGCAAACACAAGGCGAAAATAAAACAGAAAAACCACAACAAAAAGCAGACAAATCTCTTCCGAGCAAATATCAAATTTACCAACAATTTCAAAAACTTAACAAGTTTACTGGTTCTTCCGAAGACAATAACTGGATAACATTTATCCATTACTTCGAGCGGTTGTGCCAGTGGAACAATTGCTCTGATGAAGACAAGGCACAGTATTTAGGGGACTGCCTCAGTAGCCATGCTGCTGATTACTTTGCTTCGCTACACCTAGAGCAACAGATGAACTACGAAGTACTTAAAAATAACTTAGAAAAGCGCTTTTACAAGAAGGAGGACCCAAGGTCAATCAGGAAAAAATTCTTGACTTTAAAACAGAAGTCAGGAGAAACTATTAATGAGTTTGCGGACAAAATTAGGAAGCTAGGTATGGAGGGGATGGAAGGAATTAGTCAGGAAATGATGGATCAAATGGCAGCGGACGCCTTTTTAGATGGTGTACAGCATAAGGCGGTTGCCTGGACTGTAGCCAATCAAATGCCTACTTCTTTAGGAGAGGCCGTGCGTCTTTTAGACGTAGCATTAACCAATCAAAAAACTATTCTGGGGGACAAAAGTGTTAGGCAGCCAGGACTAGATTCTCCGAGCGTAAGGGTAGTCCGTAAAGATGACCACGAAACAATTAAGTTGGCTGATAAAACCCGAACGTCGCCTATCAACGTGCAACGGTCAAGAATGGATTCAAAACAACGTTCTCCGATGAGGGATAACAATTTCAAACGCACTGAGTACTCACCACGCTCCCCCTCTAGAAATGGAGGGGTTCAAGGAGAACGTAGCGTGTACTCACAACGTCATAGCAATAGACGTGATAAGGGCTTCCAAGGGCCCAGTGCATATTCACCGCGTTCCCCCTATCGGACTGACCATAGTTACGACGGATATTCCTCATACCGACATTCCCCTTACAGATATGAGCGTGAGTGGGAAGAACGTGATGTTTTTTCACGTTCTCCATACAGGAACGAAGGAGAACACTGGAATAAAAATGTGGGTTATTCCAGGTCCCCTCGTCAAAATTTTGAGAGATATTCGCGGTCTCCTGAGACCTATAGATCTGTTTACCGATCACCCGATAGGAATTACAACCGTTCCCCCAGGTTTGAGAACGGCAGGGACTATGGACAAGTAGAGCGACCCGAATACAGGACATTAGGTAGTGCCCCTTCACAGAGGTATAGCCGTAGGGAAGAAGGTCCTTACACAAGTGACAAGGACACTCGAAGCTCAATGACGTCTATTGATTCAAAGCTTGATAAGCTTTGCAAAATAATGACGCAAAGTCTTTCAAATATTGGGGCGAATGAAATCGAATGTATTCGCTGTGGCGGTAGAGGACATTTCGCCCGAGATTGTGCTACTCAGATTAGTCCTAGAGGACGATTTAGTTCACCCCGTTCCAAACGCATAGCATTCACAGAACCGGTAAAAGAGAGAGGGTCGAACTCTTAGGCCCTGTGGTGTCGACCCGGAAATCGATAAGAAAGGGCCTAATTGACCTCGGCTCCAGAAGTGACGTTGATGTAAGAGGTTGTCCAAATTTGGAGGGTATATCAGAGTCACATTACGAGACTTTACGGTATGACACAGTGAGAGAAGTAACGTTACTGAAGTCCGAGCCTAACGATCTGACACCTGTAATTGACATCAGTATAAATCATCAGCAGGTAAGGGCTGTTGTCGATAGCGCGGCACAAGTAACTGTAATGAGTGAGAAGCTTTACCATTCATTAGCTACACCACCAAAATTATTAGAAGCTATTCGATTGAAAGGTGCAGGCGAAAATCAATATTTTAGAGCCCATTTGGCAATGAATATTCGTTTCAAAATTGGTTCGCAATTCTTCGCCCTTGACAGGATATATGTAGCCCCGATCACGGACGATTTGATTCTGGGTATAGACTTTATGAACAAATACAAAATAACAATTGATTTAGGTAATAATGTCTTCAAAATTAAAAATGAAGAAATTCCAATTAAATTGATGAAGAATTCTACAGGGAAGGAAGTCCAGGTCAGCAGGGTTTTCCTGATAAAGAGGGTTAAGGTACCGGCTAATACCTCCATTATGGTCTTGGGTAGTACCACTCTTGCGGGAGAGGGGGACGTTGTCTTGGAAGGTACTACAAACCACAAAGGGTTATTGATGCCGAGAATTTTGACAAAGTCCGCGAATAATATCCTGGTAGTTTTAACCAACCTCAGTGATAATCCCAAACTGCTGAAGAAAGGACATTTTTTGGGAGTAGCAATGCAGTCGGGAGAAATCCTGGAGTCTAGTGATTTGGCAGGATCGGACGTTCGGTTAAACGTGCCGGAGACTGAGAAATCGTCTGCCGGTTTGCTAGTGTTTGAGTCGGACATCGAGAGCTCATGTCCTGACTCTGCTATTCAAGTGGGTGATACTGAGAAATCGTGTCATGGGTTATTCACAGTAACCTCGGACATCGAGAGCTCATGTCCTGACTCTGCTATTCAAGTGGGTGATACTGAGAAATCGTGCCATCGGTTATTCACAGTAACCTCGGACATCGAGAAATTGTGTCCTCAGTACTCTACACTGGCTGTGCAAGCCAGTGAAACCGAGAAATCGTCCCGTAAGACTCATGGCTCTGAAGTTTTGACATGCAGGCGTGAACCTGCGGAAGCCCCCCCAGGAGTACCTGTTATTCGGAGAACAAGGGGTGATGCGTCCACTGATCCTCGAACGCTTACCCTAGACGAGTGGAAGCGAACACTTCCAAGTCATGTACAGGAGTTATTTATGACTTCCAGTCAGGATTTAAACATTGGACAGTGCGTGGAACTTGCAAAATTCCTCAAGGAATTCCAATCAGTGTTTGCTAGGAATGATGACGACCTGGGATTTTTCTCAGGGGTTACTCACCGAATCGATACGGGAAATGCGACTCCCATACGACAACAAATGCGCCGAACACCTTTGGGTTTTCAGGAGGAAGAGGAGAAGCATTTGAATAAGATGCTAGATATGGGAGTCATTCGTGAATCGAATTCTGAGTGGGCTAGTCCCCCGGTGCTGGTTCGGAAGAAGGACGGGTCGGTGCGATGGTGCATCGACTATCGGAAACTTAACAACGTAACTGTGAGGATGCTTTTCCTTTGCCTAGAATCCAAGAATGTTTGGACTCCCTAAGCGGAAACGCATTTATGAGTTCCATAGACCTCCAATCGGGATACTGGCAGTTGGGTGTTCATCCAGACGATATTCACAAAACTGCGTTCATCACCAAATACGGGTTGTATGAACATGTTAGACTTCCGTTTGGTTTATGTAATGCACCCGCGACCTTCTCTAGGGCCATGCAGTTAGTCCTTAGAGGACTAACGTGGAATGTAGTTCTTGCTTATTTAGATGATATCGTGATTCTAGGAAAGTCTTTCGATGAGCATATCGACAATCTACGCGAAGTCTTTACACGATTCAAGACTTTTGATTTGAAGCTGAAACCCAGAAAATGTGCCCTATTTAAAACGGAGATCGAATTCTTAGGCAGAATAGTGAACAGGAAGGGAATCACGGTCCACCCAAATCATATTGAAAAGGTTAGGGATTGGCCTGAGCCGAAGACGGTCAATGAAGTCGAAAAATTCTTAGGATTTGTAAATTATCACAGAGATTTCCTGAAAAATTTGGCAGAAGTTTCATCAAGTTTGTATGAATTGACGAAAAAGAATGTGGAATTTATATGGACAGACAGACATCAGGAATCCTTTGATACTCTGAAAGAGATGCTGATAAACGCGCCAACTTTAGGGTTTCCGGACCAGACTTCCAAATTTATTTTAGATACCGATGCATCGTTGACCTCTATTGGCGGTCAACTCAGTCAAATAAAGCCCGATGGATCGGAAGTCGTCATCAGTTACGGTTCGTTGGTACTCAATCCAGCCCAAAGAAATTACTGTGCAACCAGACGCGAGTTGCTGGCGGTTGTACGATTTACTAGACAATTTAGGCATTATCTTTTAGGGCGTTCTTTTTATGTTCGGACCGATCACAATTCATTGACCTGGCTAACAAGATTTAAAAATATTCAGGGTATTTTGGCGCGGTGGCTTGAAGAGTTAAGCCAGTATGATATGGTCATATTACATCGTGCTGGCGTTAAACATGTGAATGCCGATGCTCTTTCACGCATACCCGATGAATTGCGATTTTGTAACTGCTATGAAGCCGGAAAGGATCTTAGTAGTTTGCCTTGTGCTAAGAATGGGATCCCGTGCAAATTTTGCCAAAGAGCCCATGTCTAATGGGCCCGATTTGAGGAAGACGTTGACGATGTTATCCCTCTGGCCGCGAAAGCACCAGGGAATGCATCTTTAATGCTGAGACAAATAGTTCCTGATGAAACTGGAAACATTTCGTCAGAACATTGGCTCCCTGGATATTCAGCAGCGGAATTAGCCGAGTTGCAAAGACATGACCCAGTAGTTGGCACTTTGCTGAAATGGATGGACGAACAGACAATAGACGAGGATGAGTTTGCCTTAGCAAGTCCGGGAGTTAAGAAATTTTGGCAATGCAACTCCCAGTTGGTGATTCGAAACGGTTTATTGTACTATCAATGGGATCAAGATCCGCATCCACCGAAATATCTGTTTATGGTTCCAGAAAGTATTGTCAGCGAAATTCTTGGATTTTGCCATGACAATACTCTGGCTGGTCATTTAGGTCTTGATAAAACTTTACACAAAATTAAGCAATCCTTTATTTGGTACCACATGGCGACAGATTGTAAAGATTATGTCAAATCCTGTGGTGTTTGCAACAAACAGAAAAATCTACCGTTAAACCCAAAGCCGAAATGCAGAGCTACCACGTATCAGCCCCAATGGAGAGGATTCACATCGATGTGTTGGGCCCTTTCGTCCCAAGCAAACGTGGCAACCTTTACATTCTAATGATGGTTGACCAGTTTACAAAGTGGATTGAATGTTACCCTATCCCAGATCAATCGGCCGAAACAGTGGCGAAAACCACAGTTGATGGATTCATTTCTAGGTTCGGGTGTCCTCTGCAAATATTTACAGATCAGGGTAAAGCTTTTGATGGAAAGCTTTTCCGCGCAGTTTGTGACCTCCTGCAAATCTCCAAATTGAGAACCACTCCATATCATCCTGCCTCAAACGGGCAGGTGGAGCGATACAATAGAACAATATTGCAGATGATTCGATGTTTCTTGAATGAGAAACAAAATACTTGGGATGATCATTTGCAACAGCTTGCGGGAGCCATTAGAGCTTCTCCTAACCGACAAACTGGGTTCACACCCAATATGTTAATGTTGGGTAGGGAAGTCTGGCAACCCGTTGACCTCTATTTTCAAGGTTGGGTCAAATCGGATTTAAGCGAGCCGGAGTATGTCAAGACGTTGCGGAGAGACTGAAAGCTCCTTGGAGCGGCCCTTTCCTAGTAGTCGAGATTTTGTCGCCAGCGTTGATAAAAATTAAGGACAGAAAGAGGGAATTGGTAATACATCACAATAATGTGAAGTTATGCCAAGATAGAGCTCTACCCTTATGGCTTAGAAAGCTTCGGCATAGCCTATTCGCGCAGGAAACTGGGGAAGAAATCGATAGGGACAATGATGAGGGATCCGGGAGTGACAGTTATGATTTGGACCTCTTTAACGGTAGTAATGACAGACCGGAAATGCAGCAATTGGAAAATTCACAATATGCCGTTATTCCAGACATAAGTATCCCTGAACGAAAAACACGTACAGGAAGGGCAACTAAGAAACCTAAGTATCTAGATGAATTCACCAGTTGAAGACGAGATAACCTAGGGAGTAGTTAAGTTGTTTAGTGTACTTAAGGAATTTACTTTTCAGGAATTCTACAGCTCCCAGCATCACGGACCCCAATTTTGATCCCTTTTCCTTTCCTAACAACGATAAAGTTTGCGAAGTTTGTTTCACCTGCGATCATAATTTTTTGGACGAAAATTGTCCCGCGCGTTATCGGAAGGAAGTCCCCAGCATTGAAAATCCTCGATTTGATACCCGTTCCTTCCCGCAAGATGGTGTGGTGTGTGAGGTTTGTTTCAGTCATGGTCATCAGTTTTTAGATACGAATTGCCCCGCTCGCTCCCATTTCAAGATCGGGATTATAACTAGTTTTAAAGGGCCGAACTGTGTTCTGAGCAACCTCTATCCGTGCAAAATCTTAATATACGGGCATTGTTTCAAGTCCGTCGAGCATGCCTACCAATACCGGAAATGTCTGGAGTTCAATCGGGATAAAATAGCCTATAAAATTCTGCTTGATACGGAAGATTCTGTGGAGGCAAAGCGCTTGACGCACGGCATAGGGAGCCCTAGGTGGGACAACATGAGAGTTGGAATAATGGAGGAGATAATACAAGTGAAATTGAGGAACGTGCCGGAGTATCGAGATGCTCTACTGGCTGCCGAGCCGATAATAGCGGAGGCCGTCCCAAATGCTTACTTTTGGTCAGCCGGGTTGAGTGCGAGTGACATGATGTGGACGCGTGTCCAGTCGTGGCCGGGGAAAAACATAATGGGACAAATTCACATGAGGGTGCGCGAACAGCTCAAGTGTGAGTTGGGGTATAGCAGTGCTGGTGCTCCGCCCTGCACCGTTGGTGATTCGAACGCTTCCTTGAACATTCCGAAAGACGCGACTGTCGCAGCCCCTCCACACGAACGAAACGTAACAGTAACGCCTCTTTGTGACGATTCTGAACTCCCCGCCGCACCTGTTGCACCTGACGTTACGCCTTCGAATGTTGCCTGCGTACCGACGATTGACGTTTCCACCACGCACGCGCCTCGTGTATCGACGCTATCGAGAACAGCTACCTCCTCCATCAACGTGTCGTCTCGATCCAGCCGTCAAAAGAAAAAACCTGTGTGTCCGTTACGTTCATTTACTCAGTGCAACTGGAGTGCCAACAACGTGACACGTCATCTTTCTCGCCAGCATTGTTCGCCTTATCTTTTTAAACGTGACGATTTGGGCCCGGTGAAGGAACGTTGCGAACAAATCCTGAAATTCTTGACGCAAATCGCGACATTATTAAACGTACATGACGTTAGCGACCTTCCCCTTTTCATGCGGCAAAATCATCTGTCAGTGGCTCCGTCGGAGCAGGTGGGTCCATTACACCGAGCAATCGTGGAGGAATTCCACCTGTTTCTGGCGGATCCACTGCCTAGTCAAAGTATTGACTTTCATACGTCGAATTGTCTGTCGGCTCTTGCGTGGTACAAGAACGTACTCTTACTTTACTCGAAATTATCTCCGACTGATCTTGAACTTTTAGCGGAAAATTATGCTTCTCAACGTCGAATCGATCTAGTACATACTGATGAACCACCATCTGACGTTAATATGGATTTTCCGAGAGACGTTACCACAACATCTACGTCCTCGTGTATCGGTATTGACGTACAGTGCGCCAACGCCGAGCAAGCGCTCATCACCGCAACATCTACGTCTTCGTGTATCGGTAGTGACGTACCGTGCGCCAACGCAGGGCAAGAGCCCATCACCACAACATCCACGTCTTCGTGCATCGTTAAGGACGTACCCTGTGCTTACGTAGATCAAGGGGCCGGCATCAATTCGGATCATAAGAATACTAGTCATTCCTCCCATCATGACGTATCATTTCCAGTTGCCATTAATGACGTCAACGTAGACGCTACGCTGAATCGAAACGAAGATGGAACGTACTCCTTGACGTATGACGATCCGTATGAATACGTTGTGTATGGTGCCGACGCTCACTGCCATCTAGAAAAACTCGCTGAAAAATTGGGAAAAACCATACCTTTCGATCAGCTTTTAGGGGGGACCCCAGCGAACAGAGAACTTCAATATGTAGTCACGTCGTTTTGCTATCCAAATAGTTTTCCGTGTCATGAAATACGTGAACAGATTCTCGGAAATTGCCGTTTCTTTACCTGCATTGGTTACCACCCGAAATTAGTCAACGCCCAGAACCCGAACATGGAAATTATTCAGACGATAAAAGATGCCGTTGAAACCTGTCCAAAAGTTGTGGCTATAGGGGAGGTTGGTTTAGATTATTCATTAGACGGGTCAAACAAGACAGCTCAACAGAAGATTCTAAAAGAACTCTGTGTTTTGGCAAAGCAACGAGGACTGCCTATAGTCATACATTGTAGGGAACACACGAAATATAATCCTCTCCAAGCCTCTCTGGATTGTCTGAATATACTCTGGGAAATACTTCCTCAAGATTATCCCATCTACAAGCACAGTTTAGTCAACAATATTGAAGCGAACCTGTGGACCTCTAGATTCCCCAACGTTATTTTCGGTATCAATGGGATTCTCTTTTATAAGAACCTGTCCTATTTTGATTCTCTTGGCACATTCTTGACAGTGGGAAATCTCAGTAGAATGGTTCTAGAATCCGACGCCCCGCATCTTCACCCTTACGGCCAACAAAACGTAAATTTTCCTTCATCAATTTTTATCATTGCCGACAAAATTGCAGAGCTTCTCAAAATCGACGTGAAAATTGTCTTACAGAGCACCCTCAATAACGTAATAAAATTCTTCAAAATTCCGAGTTGAACTGAGTAGAGGAAATTAACGTGTCTGTACAGTATATATATTATTGTCAGACTGATATTTTATTAGGCGTGTATTACTGAATTATGGCAACTGGGTCGAGAAATCACCCGAACTGCATCTGTCGCTGAGAGATCGCTATCAATGTTTGTATGTATTCTGTTTATATTCCCGCTTTTGCTTGGCTTATTAACTTGGCCGAGAAATTGGCCAAATGGTGAATATTTGTAGAATTGCCGTTAGACTTGCATGTATTCTGTTTATAGTCCCGCTTTTGCTTGGCTTATTAACTTGGCCGAGAAATTGGCCAAATAATGAATTTTTGTAGAATTATCGTTCGACTTACATGTATTTATATTCGCGCTTTTGCTTGGCTTATTAACTTGGCCGAGAAGTTGGCCAAGGGATAGAAGTTCGTAGAAACGCCCTTAGATCTGCGTGCATTCTGTTGATATTTCTAATTGCGCTCGAGCTATTAACCACTGGTCGTAAAGGTAGTTAAGAAATCTACATTTGCAGATGTGCTTAACCGGGGAGTCTGTTATAGTCGAGCAATCGCTGTAACAGGTAATATTAGTAGCGCAGACGGGCATGCCTGTATTGTAGCTAATAGGGCATGTAACATGTCTGAAGATTGGATTGATTTCTTATTTTGAATGCTCTTAAGTATTCATTCTGTGCTTTTCTCCCTTTCATTGATCATGCATGTATATATGTTCGTGTGAGTGTAGTGTGAACGGGGGGTTAAATTAAAAAAAAAAAAAAAAAAAAAAAAAAAAACGGGGGGTAGTGTTGTAAAGGTTGGACCATTTTATCTTGAAAACGATTTTGGCCTCTTTTTGGTTTCACCCCGTTGACCCGTATAAAACCCCGTGCCCTTCCTGGGGGCACTCTCTCTCACCTCCTGACCGCAAGCAGCAACAGCAACAGCATAGTTAAGACAAGCACGGCAAAGCCCCGGGGTAGAGCCAGAGTGAGAAGTTGCACGCGGCATTATGTAAGTTTATTCAAGTACTGTATTCTATTATATTTCCTATTGTCTTCTGCATTCCTGGTTGTAGAACGACAATACTTGTAATGTAGAGAACAATTCAAAATGCTCGAATAACGTAGTTTCGTTAAGAGAAGGGAGAATTATTAAGAAAAAATGCTTGAGTATTCATACTTGCTGTTCAGAAAGGGGTGCTTTTAAATCAAAGGAAAATACAAAATATTCCAACAACCATATCACAGCTCAGAAAAGTTGTGCGTAGAATACAGAGGAAAATTGAAAGTGCTCCAGCGACTATACCTCTGCTCGAAAGGCGTGACTACAACAGAAGATTCTGCCTTAATACCAGGCAATGCGACAACTTTTGTTGTCAGAAAAGAATATTGTTATCATTTTACATTAACAAGCCGTGAATCGCTTTTACATTTTTTTGTTTGATGTGTGTTTACATACATTTCATAAATTGACATTTAAGGAACGAAATTTGAACTTTTCACTTCGTCTTTCGAAGCATATCCGATTCAATGGGAAAGAGCCACGCCTTTTATCGAATATCGAAGAGGGATCTTATGTTGATCTTTTCTAACATCTTGGAAGTTTTTGAGAAAGCGAAGTCATCATGAAGAGACTGATGGCAGAGTGCTTTGTTTGCTTTTCAGTTAGTTGCGCTTAATTCGAATCGACAATAATTGATGTTTGGGAACTAACGTAGGTTCATATGTGGTTTCAATGTGCTGCTTAAAGGGACAGCGGTTTTTCGCGCGGGTTTTTATGATGGCAAAAAAAAGAAAAGAATGTATGCCTCGTATGATATGAAACTGATAAGCTAGTCTGTAAAATCTGACATGAAAAGTGAGAGATTAATTGAAAAGGAAAGGTATATTCTTTTGAGAAATCGGCATCTTCCTCTTCGAGGACACATGGATAGAAAAGTCGGAAAAAATTACAAGGTGATCAGTTAACTGGAAATGAAATCCTACATCGCTGTGAGGGAAGCAGTACATTAACATGGCGCGTCATACTAGAATTTTTTATTAGTTCCCTCCCTTGAATGTGCATCCCTTGCATAATTCATCGAAAAATTAACAACTGCTCCAGCATCAATACTTGGATTAAGAAAAGGGGTGCTTGTAATAAAGAGAAAATATTCTAGCTTTCGCACATCGACTGTGAAAGTGGTGCTTATAATTGAGAGGAAAATTCAGAATACTCGAGGTTCTAACAGGGGTGCTTATAATTTGGAGAACAATTCAAAATGCTTCAACAAACATAGTTTGGTTCAGAGAGTGGAGTTTTATTCAGAAAAAAATGCTTCAGTATTCATACTTGCTGTTCAGAATGGGGTGCTTTTAAATCAAAGGAAAATACAAAATATTCCAACAACCATATCACAACTCAGAAAAGGTGTGTGTAGAATACAGAGGAAAATTGAAAGTGCTCCAGCGACTATACCTCTGCTCGAAAGGCGTGACTACAACAGAAGATTCTGCCTTTTAACACCAGGCAATGCGATAACTGTTTTGTTGTCAGAAAACAAGATTGTTATCGTTTTAAATTAACAAGCCGCGAATCGGTTTTACATTTTTTTTGGTTTATGTGTGTTTACATACATTTCATAAATTGACATTTAAGGAACGAAATTTCAAATTTTCACTTCGTCTTTCGAAGCATATCCGATTCAATGGGAAACAGCCTCTCCATTTGTTGAATATCAAACAAGGATTTTGTTTTGATCCTTTTTTCTAACATCTTGGAAGTTTTTGAGAAAGCGAAGTCATCACGAAGAGACTAATGGCAGAGTGTTTTGTTTGCTTTTCAGTTATATGCGCTTAATTCGAATCGACAGTAATTGATGTTTGGGAACTTACGTAGATTCCTAGTTGGCTTCATTGTGCTGCTTAAAGGGACAGCGGTT
The DNA here is from genome assembly GCA_949752745.1 of Protula sp. h YS-2021. NCBI lineage: Eukaryota > Metazoa > Annelida > Polychaeta > Sabellida > Serpulidae > Protula > Protula sp. h YS-2021. Next base: position 63,623,669 of record OX457027.1, on the reverse strand, counting down.
TTTCGCACGGGTTTTTATGATGGCAAAATAAGAAAATGTATGCCTCGTATGATATGAAACTGATAAGCTAGTCCGTGAAATCTGACATGAAAAGTGAGAGATTAATTGAAAAGGAAAGGTATATTCCTTTGAGAAATCGACATCTTCCTCTTCAAGGACACATGGATAGAAAAGTCGGAAAAAATTACAGTGATGGATTAATCGAAAATGAAATGCAACATCACTGAGAGAAGCAGTTCAAGAAAGGGAGAATACTAGAATTTTTTTTAAACCTCTCGAGAATGTGCAGTCCTTGTATAATGCATCGGAAAATTTACAACTGCTCCAGCACCCATACATGGGTTCAGAAAAGGGGTACTTGTAATTCAGAGAAAATATTCCAGCACTCCCACATCGACTGTGAAAGTGGTGCTTGTAATTCAGAGGAAAATTAAAAATACTCGAGGTTTTAACGGGGGTGCTTGTAATGTAGAGAACAATTCAAAATGCTCCAACAACCATAGTTTGGTTCAAAGAAGGGAGTATTATTCAGAAAAAATGCTTCAGTATTCATATTTGCTGTTCAAAAATGGGTGCTTTTAATTCAAAGGAAAGTACAGAATATTCCAGCAACGATATCAGGTTCAGAACAGGTGTGCGTAGAATACAGAGGAAAACTGAAAGTGCTCCAGCGACTATACCTCTGCTCGAAAGGCGTGACTACAACAGAAGATTCTGCCTTTTAACACCAGGCAATGCGATAACTGTTTTGTTGTCAGAAAACAAGATTGTTATCGTTTTAAATTAACAAGCCGCGAATCGGTTTTACATTTTTTTTTGGTTTATGTGTGTTTACATACATTTCATAAATTGACATTTAAGGAACGAAATTTGAAATTTTCACTTCGTCTTTCAAAGCATATCCGATTCAATGGGAAACAGCCTCTCCGTTTGTTGAATATCAAACAAGGATTTTGTTTTGATCCTTTTTTCTAACATCTTGGAAGTTTTTGAGAAAGCGAAGTCATCACGAAGAGACTAATGGCAGAGTGCTTTGTTTGCTTTTCAGTTATTTGCGCTTAATTCGAATCAACAATAATTGATGTTTGGGAAGATAAGTAGGTTCATATGTGGTTTCAATGTGCTGCTTAAAGGGACAGCGGTTTTTCGCGCGGGTTTTTATGATGGCAGAAAAAGAAAAGAATATATGCCTCGTATGATATGAAACTGATAAGCTAGTCTGTAAAATCTGACATGAAAAGTGAGAGATTAATTGAAAAGGAACGGTATATTCTTTTGAGAAATCGGCATCTTCCTCTTCGAGGACACATGGATAGAAAAGTCAGAAAAAATTACAGTGATGGATTAGCTGAAAATGAAATCCCACATCACTGTGAGAGAAGCAGTTCAAGAAAGGGAGACCTACCAGAATTTTTTAAATCTCTCGAGAATGTGCAGTCCTTGTATAATGCATCGGAAAATTTACAACTGCTCCAGCATCCATACATGGGTTCAGAAAAGGGGTACTTGTAATTCAGAGAAAATATTCCAGTATTCCCACATCGACTGTAAAAGTGGTGCTTGTAATTCAGAGAAAAATTCAAAATACTCGAGGTTTTAACGGGGTGCTTATAATTTAGAGAACAATTCAAAATGCTCCAATAACGTAGTTTCGTTCAGTGAAGGGAGCATAATTAAGAAAAAATGCTTAAGTATTCACACTTGCTGTTCAGAAAGAGGTGCTTTTAAATCAAAGGAAAATACAAAATATTCCAACAACCATATCACAGCTCAGAAAAGGTGTGTGTAGAATACAGAGGAAAATTGAAAGTGCTCCAGCGACTATATCTCTGCTCGAAAGGCCTCCTTACAACAAAGTATTCTGCCTTTTAACACCAGGTAATGCGACAACTTTTGTGGTCAGAAAAGAAGATTGTTATCATTTTACATTAACAAGCCGTGAATCGGTTTTACATTTTTTTGTTTGATGTGTGTTTACATACATTTCATAAATTGACATTTAAGGAACGAAATTTGAACTTTTCACTTCGTCTTTCGAAGCATATCCGATTCAATGGGAAAGAGCCACGCCTTTTATCGAATATCGAACAGGGATTTCATGTTGATCATTTCTAACATCTGGGAAGTTTATGAGAAAGCGAAGTCAGCACGGAGAGACTAATGGCAGAGTGCTTTGTTTGCTTTTCAGTTGCTTGCGATTAATTCGAATCGACAATAATTAATGTTTGGGAAGTCGTGGGTGGTTTCAATGTGCTTCTTAAAGGGACAGCGGTTTTTCGCGCGGGTTTTAATGATAGCAAAAAAAAAAAGAAAGAAAAAGAATCAATGTATGCCTCGTATGATATGAAACTGATAAGCAAGTCTGTAAAATCCGACATGAAAAGTGAGAGATTAATTGAAAAGGAAAGGTATGTTCCTTTGAGAAATCGGCTTCTTCCACTTCAAGGACACATAGATAGAAAAGCCAGAAAAAAATTACAAAGTGATGGGTTATCTGAAAATGAAATCCTACATCACTGTGAGGGAAGGAGTTCATCAACACAGAGAGTTCTACTAGAATTTTTAAAAATCTCTGTCCAATTTGAAGTCCTTGTACAATTCATCGGAAAATTAACTGCTCCAGTATCCATAGATGGGTTCAGAAAAGAGGTGTTGTAATTCAGAGAAAATATTCCAGCATTCCCACATCGGCTGTGAAAGTGGTGCTTGTAATTCAGAGGAAAATTCAAAATACTCGAGGTTTTAACGGGGTGCTTATAATTTGGAGAACAATTCCAAATGCCCCAACAACCATAGTTTGGTTCAAAGAAGGGAGTGTTATTCAGAAAAAATGCTTCAGTATTCATACTTGCTGTTCAAAAAGTGTTGCTTTTAATTCAAAGGAAAGTACGAAATCTTCCAGCAACGATATCAGGTTGAGAAAAGATGTTGCGTAGAATACAGCGGAAAAATGAAAGTGCTCCAGCGACTATAACTCTGCTCGAAAGGCGTGACTACAACAGAAGATTCTGCCTTTTAACACCAGGCAATGCGATAACTGTTTTCTGTGTCAGAAAACAAGAGTATTATCGTTTTAAATTAACAAGCCGTGAATCGGTTTTACATTTTTTTTGGTTTATGTGTGTTTACATACATTTCATAAATTGACATTTAAGGAACGAAATTTGAAATTTTCACTTCGTCTTTCGAAGCATATCCGATTCAATGGGAAAGAGCCATTCCTTTTATCGAATATCGAAGAGGCATCTTATGTTGATCCTTTCTAACATTTCGGGAAGTTTATGAGAAAGCGAAGTCAGCACGGAGAGACTAATGGCAGAGTGCTTTGTTTGCTTTTGAGTTGCTTGCGATTAATTCGAATCGACAACAATTGATGTTTGGGAACTCGTAGGTGGTTTCAATGTGCTGCTTAAAGGAAGACCGCTTTTTCGGGCGGGTTTTAATGATAGCAAAAAAAAAGAAAGAAAAAGAATCAAAGTATGCCTCGTATGATATGAAACTGATAAGCTAGTCTGTAAAATCCGACATGAAAAGTTAGTGATTAATTGAAAAGGAAAGGTATATTGCTTTGAGAAATCGAAATCTTCCACTTCATGGACACATGGATAGAAAAGCCAGAAAAAATTACAAAGTGATGGGTTATCTGAAAATGAAATCCTACATCACTGTTAGGGAACGAGTTCATCAACACAGGCAGATCTACAAGAAATTTTTAAAATCTCTCTCCAATTTGCAGTCCTTGTATAATTTATAGGAAAATTAACTGCTCCAACATCCACACATGGGTTCAGAAAAGAGGTGTTGTAATTCAGGGAAAATATTCCAGCATTCCCAAATCGACTGTGAAAGTGGTGCTTGTAATTCAAAGGAAAATCCAAAATACTCGAGGTTTTAACGGGGCTGCCTATAATTTGGAGAACAATTCGAAATGCTCCAACAACCATAGTTTGGTTCAAAGAAGGGAGTATTATTCAGAAAAAATGCTTCAGTATTCATACTTGCTGTTCAAAAAGTGTTGCTTTTAATTCAAAGGAAAGTACAAAATCTTCCAGCAACGATATCAGATTCAGAAAAGGTGTGGGTAGAATACAGAGGAAAACTGAAAGTGCTCCAGCGACTATACCTCTGCTCGACAACAGAAGATTCTGCCTTTTAACACCAGGCAATGCGATAACTGTTTTGTTGTCAGAAAACAAGATTGTTATCGTTTTAAATTAACAAGCCGTGAATCGGTTTTACATTTTTTTGGTTTATGTGTGTTTACATACATTTCATAAATTGACATTTAAGGAACGAAATTTCAAATTTTCACTTCTTGTTTCAAAGCATATCCGATTCAATGGGAAACAGCCTCTCCGTTTGTTGAATATCAAACGAGGATTTTGTTTTGATCCTTTTTTCTAACATCTTGGAAGTTTTTGAGAAAGCGAAGTCATCACGAAGAGACTAATGGCAGAGTGCTCTGTTTGCTTTTCAGTTATTTGCGCTTAATTCGAATCGACAATAATTGATGTTTGGGAACTAACGTAGGTTCGTATGTGGTTTCAATGTGCTGCTTAAAGGGACAGCAGTTTTTCGCGCGGGTTTGTTGTTATGGGAAAAAAAGAAAAGAATGTATGCCTCGTATGATATGAAACTGATAAGCTAGTCTGTAAAATCTGACATGAAAAGTGAGAGATTAATTGAAAAGGAACGGTATATTCTTTTGAGAAATCGGCATCTTCCTCTTCGAGGACACATGGATAGAAAAGTCAGAAAAAATTACAGTGATGGATTAGCTGAAAATGAAATCCCACATCACTGTGAGAGAAGCAGTTCAAGAAAGGGAGACCTACCAGAATTTTTTAAATCTCTCGAGAATGTGCAGTCCTTGTATAATGCATCGGAAAATTTACAACTGCTCCAGCATCCATACATGGGTTCAGAAAAGGGGTACTTGTAATTCAGAGAAAATATTCCAGCATTCCCACATCGACTGTGAAAGTGGTGCTTGTAATTCAGAGAAAAATTCAAAATACTCGAGGTTTTAACGGGGTGCTTATAATTTAGAGAACAATTCAAAGTGCTCCAATAACGTAGTTTCGTTCAGTGAAGGGAGCATAATTAAGAAAAAATGCTTAAGTATTCACACTTGCTGTTCAGAAAGAGGTGCTTTTAAATCAAAGGCAAATACAAAATATTCCAACAACCACATCACAGCTCAGAAAAGGTGTGTGTAGAATACAGAGGAAAATTGAAAGTGCTCCAGCGACTATACCTCTGCTCGAAAGGCGTGACTACAACAGAAGATTCTGCCTTTTAACACCAGGCAATGCGACAACTTTTGTTGTCAGAAAAGAAGACTGTTATCGTTTTACACTAGCAAGCCGTTAATCGGTTTTACATTTTACAGTTTATGTGTGTTTATATAAATTCCATAAATTGACATTTAAGGAACGAAATTTGAACTTTTCACTTCGTCTTTCGAAGCATATCCGATTCAGTTCGAAACAGCCAGGCCTTTTATCGACTATCGAAGAGGGATCTTATGTTGATTCTTTCTAACATCTGGAAAGTTTATGAGAAATCGAAGTCAGCACGGAGAGACTAATGGCAGAGTGCTTTGTTTGCTTTTGAGTTGCTTGCGATTAATTCGAATCGACAATAATTGATGTTTGGGAACTCGTAGGTGGTTTCAATGTGCTGCTTAAAGGAACAGCGGTTTTTCAACGTAAGCATGTTTACTCAACTTACGTTCGCCGTTCGCATTTCGGAACAGTGCGCATATTTGTTTAGCTTGTGTTGATGCGTGTTTGACTTTTCGGACCAGTTCACGTGTTTATTTAATTTGCACTGATGCGCGGTTCTTATTTTAGACCAGTGCGCATGTTGATTTAACTTGCATCGATGCGCGGTTCACATTTCGGACCAATGCGCATATATATTCAAATTGCGTTGATGAGCGGTTCGCAATTCGGACCAGTGCGCATATTTATTTAGCTTGCGTTGATACGCTCTTCACGTTTCGGACCACTGCACATGTTTATTTAACTTGTGTTGATGCGCGGTTCGCATTTCGGACCAGCGCACAAATTTATTTAACTTGCGTTGATGCGCGGTTCGCATTTCGGACCAATTCGTATGTTTATTTAATTTGCGTTGATGTGCGGTTATTTTTTCGGACCACTGCGAATGTTTATCTAACTGGCATTGACGCGCGATTTGCATTTTGGACCAGTGCGCACATTTATTTAATTTGCGTCGATGCGCGGTTCAATTTCGAACCAGTGCGCATGTTTACCAAACTTTTGGCGGATCGCCTAAAACAAATTAATTTTTAAGAGGGACCTAACTGGAGAAGAATCGTACAAAATTGGAAAGGAATTCAATAAAAACTGTGAGTGAAGAAGCATTTTCAAAATTAAACGCCAATAAATTAAAAAATGCCCCCTATTCAGCCAATTTTTGGCAGATCGCCAGAAACAGTGAGATTTCAAGAGAGCCATACCTACAGAACATTCGTGTGAAAGTTAAAGAAAATCTGATCAAACTTGTTCGAGAAGAAGCATTTTGAAAATTAGACATTAAAAAATAAAAAATTCCCCCGATCTTGAAAATTGGCAACAAAAAATTTTAAGTGCCACTCATTGTGCCAATTTTTGGCACAGCGCCAAAGAAAGTATTTTTACACGAGAGGCCTACCTGGAGAAAAAATGTTCAAATTTGGAAAAGAATCCGATCACAAAAGTGGGAGAAGATGCATTTTGAAAATTAAACATCAAAAACTTAAAAAATGCCCCCTATTTAGCCAATTTTTGGTGAATCGCCAAAATCAGTAATTTTTTCAAAGAGGCCTACCTCTTTATTCGTACAAAATTTGAAGAGAATTTGCTAAAAAATGTTCAAGAAGCATTTTGAAAATTGGCAACCGAAAAACTTCAAATGCCCCTTATTTAGACAATTTTTGGCAGATCGCCACAAAAGGTGATTTTTCAATAGAGACCTACCTAAAGAACAACTCTCCAAAATTGGAAAGGAATATAATCAAAACTGTTGGAGAAGAAGCATTTTGAAAATTAGACACCAGAAGATATAAAAAAAAAATGCCCCCCTCTCCCATTTAGCCAATTTTTGGCGGATCGCCAAAATGAGTAATTTTTCACAAGAGTCCTACTTAGGGAATATTTGTACAAAATTTGAAGAGAATCTGATCAAATTGTTTGAGAAGAAGCATTTTGAAAATTGGCAACCGAAAAATTTCAAATGCCTCCATTTAGCCAATTTTTGGCGGACCGCCAAAAAAAATTTTAAACAGAGGCCTTCCTAGAGAACATTCGTGTAAAATTTGAGAGGAATCCGATCAAAACTGAAGGAGAAGAAGCATTTTAAGTAAAAGTTTACACACGTACATACGTACATACGTACACACAGACGAGGGTGCCCTCTGATAGGATAAGATCAGCCCGACATAGTCCGCTGGTCTAAAAACTGAAAGGAAACTTTTGCACGATATTCTGTCCTTTCTGGCCTCCAACGAACTACGCGTGTCAGCATTGCATTGTTCTGAAGAAGGGAACAGAATATATCTTCTAATTCATTGCATTCAGGGCTTTACGTTAACTTTTTTCGGCAAGTAGATTTCAAATCTACCTGCCCCACCAACACTCTTACCTGCCCCACCTTGTCTTTTTGTTGGACATTTTGATAATTTTGACAATTTTACATATCATTCTTCAATTATTGTATCACAAGGGACGCGACGCTATATTTGGCGCATGTCCAGACACAGTCCAGCACCCACATATAAACTGGAAACGTTCCAGTGGCTAGTATGTAGGTCAGGTGCAGCTAGCGGACACCGATCAGTAACTACAGTCGCCTACTTGACATGGGTTTCTGGACGTTTCGGCCCCAAACCAGTTCGGCCCAACCGGTTCGGCCCAACGTGAAAGACGATTCGGCCCAGCTTTGGACGTTTATGCCCATGGGTTTGAACGATTCGGCCCATTGTTTCCGATGACACAAATGTTAAAGGAAACTTAAAATCAAGTCTGTTCGTGCTTTTGTTTTTATTACAAAATGAAAACAGCATTCGGTAGAACACTGAAACTGCAGTTTTACACACTATAATGGTGTTGATATGAACGACTTCATATACAAACGGGAAAACAGTTTTACTCACCACAGTACTGTTTATATGCACAACGTTACATAACCAGAGGTGAACAGCAGTAACTTGTACTATGACAGTGAATAATGCTCAAATAATCCTGTCCTTGTTCCGTCGACAGATTTAAAACAATCTACTCATTGGGACCATAAATACTGTTTTTGTTTTTAATTATAAATCGGAACACCTAATTACACTGACATGTTAGGTCAATTGCACTTCATATACCGGAGAAATGTTAAACCAATTGAAATGAGCTCTGTCTTTAAAAGGGTAACAAAATAAAAGACGGATTAATGATATCTGTGTGGATCACTAGCTGAGACTAAGTATTTGTTGTTGAAAGAGTCTTTTCATGTACGTTGATAATAGCAGTACATTCTTCTTTATATATCTTTTCTACACAGACAAATTATGGTGTGTGAAAAAGTAATGTGCAATTCACATTGAACTTACTCACTGGAAGTCAAAAAACTTTTATGAGGATCTCTCTAAAAAAACATTGGTCCGAAACATCCAATTTGGGCCGAACTGGATTTGGGCCGAACCGGTCAGGTGAAAAAAAATCCTGGGCCGAATCATCCAAATTGGGCCGAACTGGTTTTGGGCCGAACCGGTTCTGGGCCGAATCGACCAAATCCCCCTGACAAGTATGTTGTTAAGGCATTACGTCACGCCACATCCCCCCGAACAGATCTACCTGCCAGGTGGGGCAGTTAACCGGGCGAGTTGACCTGCACCACCAGGCCTGTCACCTGCCCTGGCAGGTGGGGCAGTCGTTAACGTAAAGCCCTGTGCATTCAAACGAAGATATATCACTTATCTGCTGAGCTACCCTTGTTTTAAGCAAATGAAACACAATCGAACAGCAATTATTAATGTGTGTTACTTCATTTTCTACTGCAAGTATTATATGACGATAGCATAGCAAGTAATATTTTTATGTCGGACTATGTTGTTAACAATAAAGACGAATCTGCTATAATTTTATATATTTAACACTTGGCAAGAAGAAGTCTTCCAAAGAGTTATATGCTTTGGTATTAGGGCACCCGTGAGATTTTCATCGCTTTTTTTTTCTTTACAGTCGCCCGTGATTTTGCCCGTCATTTTGTCATCACAACTCTTCAGAAACTACTGGTCCGATTGGCACCAAACTATACATATATAATATAACTATATATGATAATATAGAACTTGATCTTAACGAGTTCTATCGATATTTTTTCATTATTAAGCTTGTTTTCAAGGTCAAATTAATACGCAAAGAGAGGGTATTTTATTTCTTTACAGTCGTCCCTTAATTTTTTCGTTATTTTATCATCACAACTCGTCAGAAACTACTGGTCCGATTGGCACCAAACTTTGGAATTATATAGTTCTCTCAATATTTTTTTCTTTCATTTTTTATGTTTGTTTTCAAGGTCAAATTAATATGCGAGGACAGGGTATTTTCGCTGGTTTTAATGCCTGCTTAGTGAACGCTCAGCACAAAGCTATTACAAATGCAAAAGCTTACTATGCACTGTTGCAGTTACATAACATTTAAGGCCTCTTGCTGTAAACACTGTGGGGGCTTTGGGGTGTTGCTAAAAACTAGCAATATTTTTTTTTACATTAAGTTTGTGCTCAGCTTTTGAAGAAGAGCCTTAATATTGGTAATGAAAATTGACTGTTCAATTGCCAAGTGTCCACTTCGCTAATAGTTATCGAAATCGGTTCTCGTTTGTCTTAGTAAACAATGCTCATTTGTATGCATTCTTTTGTTGCATATATAAAAACTTGATAATTAGAAACTGATATTTTCTTTCATTTTTATAACGTTCACGGATACACAGCTGCGGCAGCTGGTAAGGTCTACATTTCCTCGACTCACTGAAAGCGACCCCCCCCCCCCCAAGAAAGAAAAAAAAAAGAAAGAAACAATATTCCTAGATCCGCCCATGTATCCTCAACATTAATTTCGTTCTGGGGTGCAAATTCTAGCTTGTGTTCATTCTGCCGACAACACAGTTGAATAAAACGCAGATGCCTCAGCCACTTTCATTTTGTTTGTGATTTAAAGGCGCACTATCCACACTATGATATTGTCGAAAAGCACTCTAAAGCGCATATCCGAATTAAGTCGGAATATTGATGCTAACGCCCCTTAGCCAGTTTCGCGTGTATTGACTGATAATGTGAAAATTTACACCGAGGGCACATTTAATATATACATATAAAACGCGAAAATTAACATATAATTGAACTTATTAAGGTAATCACTTTTCAAGTGAGATAGCCATTTTTGGATCATTAGGGCTACAAATGCTTGAAACATTCTCTGATACTTGTTCGAACTGTGCCTTATGGCTTCTGAGATGGTCTCTGGACCCCCAAAGGCCCCAAAATGTTTGTATTTTTATCAGCATTTGATAAACATAGTGTCACTACGTCAATTTTTGGGCCACTTAAAAGTCGAGAATTAAATAAAATGATATTGCACATTTGTGATATGTACTGTACTCAGTATGCAAAATTCTGAAAGCCTTGGCCTTGCAGTTTCCAAGAATTTGTCTGATCAAAGTGCTAATTTGCAAAATGTGTAATTATTTATCACTTTTGTTAGAAAGTTCCGACGCGACAGTTTTTAGCCGATTTCAACAATAATTTAAATGTGCACATCTGCACCGCATAAATTTTTAAACATTGTATCAGGTTTTTTTACTAACACAATCCACACATTGCTGAAATCGCCTTCATACTGTTATTATATCGGGTGACATCGTTCATAAGGGGGTTTGGACAACTCGGCACCTTGCCATCTCGGCACCAAACAAACTCGGCACCATTTGGACAACTCGGCACCATTTTTTTTGGACGGCTCGGCACCACACTTTGGACAAGTCGGCACCAATTTTTTTAAGACGGCACCAAGAATTTAAAAGTTCAGTTGACTATTTTATTTTAATTTACTCTTGTTTTATTGTAGAAACGAAGTAATTAAACGTCGCATTACAACGAAATGCCAAATTTATTGAAAGCAGTGTGAATCTCACAAACATCAAATATCACAATATCCAAATAGGGGTCAGGATATCTCGCCATAAATCCAACTCGCCATATGGCGACTTGGACACCAACTCGCCATACTTTTATACGAACTCGTCATACTTTTTTTTTTGCTTACACCATTTTCGTGAGAATGTCCTCTCTTGCTTAACTTCTCATTATGAAACTAAGGGTAATTTTATGCATTTTTAACTTTATGGTTTTTTTTTTTTTGGTTTTTTTTTGCTTCAATTTTACACACCAAGTTTTGCCCATTTTAAGTTTAGTGACATTGGATCGCAATTCCTTTAAATTAAAATACATGAAAGTAATTAAGTAAAACCGGGAGAGAAGCAATTAGTTGGAAATATAGTGGATTATAAGTGGGAGATATTGTATTTGTTCTTGAAATGAAATTGCAATCGAACTATGAGCGAGAGAGAGTGCAATTATTTTTTGAATGAAATTGCAATGGAGTGTTAGTGAAAGATATCGCAATGATTCATAGTTAGCCGATGACACTAGCAAAGTGAAGCTCTGTCACTGGGTGACCCGACAGACCAATCACACTACAACACAGTGCAATTTTCCTGCATAAAAGGAGCAAAATTTTGGTCTTGAAATCAGTTCAACAAATCTGGATAAATAAATTTGTTTTTCCTGCTGTTTCTTACTTCTTCAACACCCCTTTTCGGTAGTAAACAATTTCCTTATACACGCACGCTCTGTTTAGTTCTTGTATTTTACACACCATTTTTCGGTTGTAACCAATATGTATAGAAGGCCGAAAGGGCATTTGAAAAGTATGGCGAGCTGGCAAGACCTATGGCCAGTTGGTAAGCATTTGGAGAATTATGGAGACTTGGTTTATGGCGAGTTGGTAAATTGTCCTCAACGTGCTTTATGTACCTGGTGTTTAGGATGAAAAATGTACTGTGAAATGTGGTGTGTAAAACGACCCGTTCTCATTACAAATTAAAGTTAGCTAAACCATGAATGCCATGAGATAGCTAATACATGGCGAGTAATTTTTGTATGTCTATCCTAAACCGTTCAAATTGTGAAGATTCTTGAGATAATGAACTTTGGGTAATATATATGTTTATATTGTGATATTTGATGTTTGTGAGATTCACACTGCTTTATATAAATTTGGCATTTCGTTGTAGTGCGACGTTTAATTACTTCGTTTCTACAATAAAACAAGAGTAAATTAAAATAAAATAGTCAACCGATCTTTTAAATTCTTGGTGCCGACTTAAAAAAAAATTGGTGCCGAGTTGTCCAAAGTGTGGTGCCGAGCTGTCCAAAAAAAATGGTGCCGAGTTGTCCAAATGGTGCCGAGTTTGTTGGTGCCGAGATGGCAAGGTGCCGAGTTGTCCAAAGACCTTCATAAGTAGTCACAATAAAACAACTAATTTTAACATACATTGACTAATTTGCTGCCCTTTTCGATGTCAGCGGATGCAGAACGACAGACTTAGTCAAATGGTCCTGAAAAACCTGTATCCATTAAAACGAATTCGGTCATACGAACGGCAGACCAACAGCGAATGCATTCAACGAGCAAAAAGAAGTCAGCTTTTCTAAGACTAGTGGTTGGGGTGTGTGAAAACAACAGTTGATTTTCTAATCACGTATATTTTTATTTTTTAGTTATTTCTTTGAAATCTTGGGGCTATCCATCAGTCGTGGGGACCGGGCAAATATTTCGGCTTAACGTGCTACACTCGGGTCGTTCGGTTGTATCTATATCACTGTACAAATACGAAACATGTGGAATTTACTTGGTCAAAAATTCAATGATTTTGAGTCTGTTTTTGTCTCTTTAGATTTGCACAGCAAATCTTGTTCACTACTTGGGTCACAATTTTGGTCCTTGTTTGTTGTGAAATTCCCTGTTTGTTTGGCAGCTTGTAAAGAAAGTGTCTTGATGCCTTCCTCGAGGTGGTCTGTTTGACCTTGCGTCGAGTCAAGGATATTAACTTCTCCTCCAAAAAGTTCAGAAGGCAACTCTTTTGATTTCGGTTTAATTGCCGAAAGATCTGACGGATTATCCTCGGCCTTTTGTTTACGAGCAGCACATGGCTCATTCCAAGTCACATCAGACGTCAGGCCACAGGACTCGCCGAGGTCATGTGACTGGTCACTTTCTTCGAACTCGGAATCAGTTCCCGATGTATAGTCACTAGAGCAAGAGCTGCTCTCCTCCGAATCCGAGCTACTAGCCAAAACTGAACTTTGGCCTGATTGTCTCAATCTGGTACCAACTGCTGATTTCGACGCTGAATTCCTAAAGTTCGCTTCACAATTATTTGACAGTTCAGATTTTTCAGGAGCTGAAACACTGTTGGATATTTCGTCACTTTCACTTGCTTCTTGGGCAGCTAATATGCAAGCTCGCTCTAGGATTGGCAAGTCGAATCCAATATCGTCCTTGTTAACCTTAACCTACGTATAAAAACAAGCACATGTAATTCGCGTTCACCGTTAATCGAGATATTGCAGTGTTGCCACGGAGTCGTCAAGAAAAAAAAGGATAAAAAAAGGATAAAAAAGGATAAATTTGAGAAAAAAAAGTATGAAAAAAAGGATAATTCATATTTTGCTGAAGATCGAGAAAACATTAATGTTAATCATATTGTATCATTTTTTTGTAATTTCAAGGTTAGCGCTGGGTTCTCAGGAAAGTGAGTCAAAAAGGGAAAGTGTGACTCAGGTCCAGAAAAACTCGGTGGGTTCCGAAAAAGTGAGTCATTTCGTAAAAAAGGCCCCAAAAGTGGACAAAAACCCCGCCAACGCGAACCCTGAATTTATAATGCTCGTTTTCACAGCGATTAAAAAATATTTACATACCTGATTGAACTTCACAAATTTATAAAGGAATCCGGTCGAATTGTGAAAATGGTACTAATTGGTACTAAATATTTTTAAATGCCCCCATTTAGCCAATTTTTAGCGGATGGTCAAAAAAAGTAATTTTTCAAGACAGGTCTACCTAGAGAATATATGTTCAAAATTGGAAAGGAATCCGATCAAAATTGTGGGAGAAGAATCATTTTGAAAATTGGCAACCAAAAAATTTTAAATGCCCCCATTTAGCCAATTTTTGGCGGATCGCCAAAAAAAGTAATTTTTCAAGACAGGTCTACCTAGAGAATAAATGTTCAAAATTGGAAAGGAATCCGATCAAATTGTGGGAGAAGAACCATTTTGAAAATTGGCAACCGAAAAATTTTAAATGCCTCCCATTAGCCAATTTTCGGCGGATCGCCAAAAAAAATTTTTTAAAGAGAGGCCTACCTGGAGAACATTCGTTTAAAATTTGAGAGGAATCCGATCAAAACTGAGGGAGAAGAAGCATTTCAATTTAAGTAAAAGTTTACACACGCGAACCCTGAATTTATAATGTACATACGTACATACAGACGACGGATACCCCTCTATTGATGTGATAAGACCAGCCCGACTAGAAAAAAGGTGCGTACGTACTTTATCGATGGTCTCTAGGGACATGCAACTCAAACTTACAGAATGAAGTTATTGAAAATCATTCAAGAAATAACAAGTTTGTCCAAGGACAAAGTCCCAGCTTACGAAAAGAAATAAGACCAATTCCAGCGTGCATGAGCAAGGTAATTTCCCTGAAAATTTGGGCTTAAAAAGATGAGACGGCAAAAGGCTAGCTCAATAATTAATTTAGCACCGGACCAGAACATAGACCGATAAATGCATACAAAGATTTGTTTCCCAGAAAAATGGGAAAATTTTTTTGTATCTCTGGCAGACTGGATAGTCTGCCATAGATACCTTCGAACAACGCTCGCATTTCGGATCAGCGCGCATATTTATGTCTCGATGCGCGGTTCTTATTCAAACAAGTGCGCATGTTTATTTAATTTGCGTTGATGCTCGGCTCTCATTTTGGAACTGTGCACATGTTTATTTCACTTGCGTTGATGCGCGGTTCGCATTTTGGACCACTGCGCATGTTTATTTAACTTGTGTTGATACGCGGTGCTTATTTTGGACCAAGTGCACATGCGTTGATGTGCGGTTCGCATTTCGGACCACTGCGCATCTTTATTCAACTTGCCTCGATGTGCGGTTCGCATTTCAGACCACAGCGCATGTCGATTCAACTTGCTTCGATGCGTGGTTCTTTTTTCGGACCAGTGCGCATGTTTATTTACCTTGCGTTGATGTGCGGTGCTTATTTTGGACCAGTTCGCATGTTTATTTGTCTTCCGTCGATGCGCGGTTCACGTTTCGGATCAATGCGCATGTCTATTTAACTTGCATCAATGCACAGTGCTTATCTTGGACTACTGCGCATGTTTTTGTAACTTGCGTCGATGTCCGGTTGTTAAATCTGACCACTGAGCAAGTTCATTTAACTTGTGTTTACGCGCTGTAGGAGGAGATTCATTTAATTTTTTTTTCAAAAATTCCGAAAAAAAAATTTCAAAAGTTCGCTAATTCTCTCAAAAAGTACAAGCCGTATGCATGACCCCCTTGAAACGGCTCATATTAAAAATATATGAAATCTGATAAAAACCGCAGGAGGAAGTGCAGTTTGAATTTTTTTCTTCAAAAATTCCTTGATCGACTCAAAAAGCACAGGCCGTATTCACGACACCCTAAGCATGCCTCAACCCCAAAATAAATGATGTCTGATCAAAACTGTAGGAGAAGATAAACTTTGAGGTAGTTTCATAAAAAATTCCCCCAAAAATCAAAAATTTGTCGTATGCCCGACCCACCTAAGGATGCCTCATACAAAAAATAAATGAAATCGGATAAAAACTGTAGGAGGAAATGCACTTTGAAGTTTTTGTTCAAAAATTCCATAAAAACACAAAAATTGTCGGATCGACCAAAAAGTGCAAGCCGTATGCTCAACCCCTTAGGGACGCCTCATATCAAAGAAAAAAACGAAATCCGTTCAAAACTGCACGGGGGAAATGCATTTTGAAGTTTTTTCTTCAAAAATTAAAAATACAAAAATTGTCCGATCGACTAAAAAAGCACAAGCCCTACGCACGACCCTTTAGAGGTGCCTCATACCAAAAATAAATGACATCAAAAATGTAGGAAGAGATACTTTTTTTTTTTTTTTGAAATTCCTCAAAAATTCAAAAATCACCCGATGGACTAAAAAAGCACACGACGTATACATGACCGCTTAGGGATGCGTCACACCAAACATAAATGACATCGACTCAAAATTGTAGGAGAAGATGCATGAATTATTTTCGAGATTTTTGCTTAAAAAATTCGCCAAAAATTCAAAAATCACCTGATCGACTAAAAAAGCACAAGCCGTATGTATGACCCTTTAGGCAGTGTGCAATATTAACGGTGGCCCGGTGGCCCGAGGCCACTCAAAATCGGCTGGGGCCACCCAGTCTCAAAACTGAGTGGCCCGACGGGTAAAAAAGCTACCATTGCAGTTTATCACACCAACGAAAGATGCTGATTCGTCCATTTTGTTTCATACATATCACAACCAAATTTGTTATATGGTAATGTTTGTCGAATAAAATTAGTGAAGAATCCTTTAGTTTTCTGGGTTACAAGTTATACATACTTTACACACGCGCCTCCATAGTATGACCATATATATATATAGTCGGGCCACACAAAATGGGCTCGGGCCACTCAATTTGAAAATCGAGTGGCCCGGTGGCCACCCGACTATAAAAGTTAATGTTGCACACTGCTTTAGGGGTGCCTCATATATCGGGAAATAAATGACATCGGGTCAAAAATGTAGGAGGAGATACATTTTAAATTTTTTTCTTCAAAAATTCGCCAAAAATTCAAAATTCACCTGATCGACTAGAAAAGCACAAGCCGTATGCATGACCGCTTAGAGATGACTCACACCAAAAATACATGATATCGGATCAAAATTGTAGGAGGAGAGGCATTTTGAAACAAAGTTTACTAAATAAACAACCAACTAACTAAATAACTAACTAACGGACGCCATCCGCAAACCCATAGGAATACCCCCAGCTTACGTGTAACGTAAGCTGGGCTAAAAACTACTCAACATCATTTAGAATACTGGATATTTTATAGTGTGATAAGACATTGAATACGTTTACAGAATATATGTTTCAATTCCATGAAAAAATACCCTTTCTCTACAGATGTATTGATTTTAACAATAGACACTGCAAAAAAGTTGGAAATTACATTCATATACAGTGTAAGAGCGGTCAATTTTATGGCCTAATCATGACTAGGGTGAGAAAAAATTATAGCAGAAAAAAAAACATATAACTAATTAGGAAAAAATGATATTTTGAAAGAAAAAAGAAAATAAAAAAAAAGTATCAAAATAAAAAAAAAGGATGGAAAGCGAAAAAAAGTATAAAAAAAGGATGAAAAATAAAAAAAAGTATTAAAAAAAAGTATTTAAGGATAAAAAAAGGATAAAATCGGGCTTTTTCACAAAAAAGGATAATCCTTTTAAAAAAGGATGATGTGGCAACACTGATATTGGCATGAGTATTATTTGTAAGATAATGATAACTAAAGAAAATGATGCTAACAAAGGCTCAGAACGACACGAATTCGTACCTCCTTAGCTACATCAAAATTTAACCACTTCCGTCTGGACGCAGCAATACAACTCACAATATATTCATGTATGTTCTTTGAATCGGAGAGATTTCCACCTTTAAATTATTTTTTTAAAATAAAAAACGAATATCGAACGGTGACTTGACAAAAAGTAACAATTTTAATATACTTTTGGAGTTCACTGCGACTTGAAGGTATTTGACTTTAAAATACCAGTTACTTACGTTTTCAAGATTGTCGGCTAAAGACTTTATAGTCTTCTTGCTAAAAGGACAAAGTTCAAGTCCGTTAAAACAAAATTTCTAAAATGGTACAGAAGTGGAAATTCTGTTTTCCTTTTGTTACGTTATTTTACTGCATAGCGTCGTGAGTGATCTGTTGCTAGGATACGCAAAAACGACAAAACGATTCGTCACAATGACTATGACATCACAGCTATATCAATACCTGTGGTGTTCACTGAAAACTACAAACGCATTTTACCGGTATTTAAGGCAGTCAACATAACTGCAAGTGATACGATATGTCTAAAAGGTCTAATATTTGGGTAGCTACAGAAACGAAAACTCCACCGCGGGCCAGACACGACCCACTAAGGTCACGAATTTATTGAGAAACCGGTTTGCTACCTGGTACTTTGTATCCACACACAGTAGTCCGTGATGTACAGGTCGTTGAGAATGTAACGCATGTCGCTTGCCGATAAGAGCTGCCTTATCTCCAGAAAACACTTGAGAACTTTGCGTCGTCCTGAAATTTGACGGGTGCGTCATTTACCCATTAATACTCTCACTAAGTGCGAAGCTGCTATGCATGCCGTTAAGTGCAGCCAGACCGAGAAGGAAAAACATCACTTCAAAAGTGTTATTTTATTTATTGTCGAAGCAATTTAACCTTAATTTATTGTAATCATTGTGATAATTTGGCTGAAAATTACAGGCAGATGGCAAAAATTTCTGATTCAGTAATTCAGCCGCACTGCCTGATTTTAGACCCTAAAAATTAAGTTTGCCTGAAATAGTGTGTTGGACCTGATGACCTGAAAAATACACACAACTTCAGTTACCTCAGTGATATGCTGACACGTTTCATGATTTCATCTAATTTAACAGTTTTTTTTGTAATATATACGAATTAAAACCGCGGAAATCTTGCATAATTTTAAAATGACTAAGGGTGCACCTCACCCAGCTTGAGAATGTGTACGACATCCTGCTGTACAGCCTCGCACAGTCGCCAGTGGCGGTAGAGCGGGTAACATAGGCAGCTTCTGTAGCAGCAGGTCACTGCCTCCCGTAAACAGCTGTAAACCTGTACAGAACATGAGTTGTCAGCTATTCGTGAATGCGAAGTAAGCGACTGTCCACTTGTGAACTGAAGTTTGAATAGAACATTTGAAGTCTCAAGTAAGAAATATGAATATGCTAAAGGCTCTTTCTTTCCTGCGTTATGCATCAGTAATCTATTTAACTTCAAAATTGCTCCGGTTTTATGGCTATTACAGGCAGAATTACTGAACAGCAATCTATAACACGCTCCTGTCTAAAAAAACAGACTTGCGAATGATTACCTGTAGCCAAGCCAGCGTGCCACTGAGCTTACAAATAGTCCAAGCTGATTCAACCTGCGAAAGAACACACAGCAATGAGTCAACACGCAAGTAAAGTTACTAACTTTCTAATCCTTCTGGTATGGAATACTTGAATATAATACTAACTCTTCCGCTATCAAACTGCTTCATGTCGTCCATTATGTTAACGACCTGTTTCTGTCTATCCAAACAGACGTACACGGGCCATTGCGGATTAATCCCAACCCCCAACACCCCCTCCTACGGCACACACACACAAACAAAACCACATGGATAATCTCGTTCTTCAAATGACGAACTCAAACATACAGTGTTTTCGCCTTCTGTCGTCCTGTGGTTGTACGCATAAGCAAACAAAATATCCACCAAGCCTAAATAAACCTGCTGTTGTGTGGCTGAGTCCATCAGATGTGGGCATTGTTAAGGAGAGTTTAGATCGTTTCGATAAGTAAGATTTCTACGAAAAGCTACATTTGTGTTTCATTAATATCTATTCATTTCTTAAATTGAAAAGCAACCACCACCCATTTCCCTCTTTACTTTTGAAAGGATATATTCTTTCCTGGGCAATTTTCTCATGACTTCCTTTTCTTCTTCATCCAAACAAACTAAAAAAAAAAAAAAAAATCAAGAACTTCACTAAAAAACTGGGGTTTTCAAACTTTTTTATTTATATACATTTATATACACAAGCCCTTCATCACCAAGATGAAACAAAACCAATTTTGGTATATCTTCCCTTCCAACTGCATGGGCCGTAATTAAAATCGATTATAAATGCAACAATGCAGACCTCCAACTGGTGCGGCCAGCGTACACCAAACACGGCGCACCTGAACATTTTACACATTAGCCAGCCATAGGCTTCTTTTTTTTTTTTTTTGGTTTGGTAAATTAAGGCATACTTCCCCCCGCCCCACCCCCATATCCCCTTACCCTTCCTCCTTTACAAGACGGTGGCCGGGAGTAGTAGCTGTAGTTACCAGTGAACAAGTAAATACGCTGCTGGACAATTGCATTTTTGTGTAAAATATGTCTGATCTAATGAGCATTGAAGGCCATTTTTCCTGTTGCGAGAATAATACATTAGTCTATTTTTTTTCTTTGGATCTTTTTCACACTTTGGGGTACCTAATTCTTGTCCTTCCATCAGTTGCTTATACTCTTCGTTCCACTGTGGAGAGTAATTGATGAGGTCTTCTACTGTGCCATCCTCATCGCACAAGTCCGCCCTGTTTTTTTTTCACATAAAAATAGAAGCAAAAAATGTGCTTTTCGTTGACAAATTGCTGCAGTACCAACACTGTCTGCCAGGGAAGCGGATCACTTGACAGAACTGTGGCACACACTTCTACGCTTGAACATAAAGCTATGCCTCAAGGAACTCACTTATGCTAAAAAAAATGCTTGCAAAATCATGTCAGAATCACAATATTTTGCCTAACAAAATACTTTATTTTTTGTTTTTTTGTTTTTGTTTTTTTAAGTGTTACTTTGTCATTACTTTGTCAGAGTAATTACCAATAACTGGTAATAGCCTTCCAAATAGTGCAGTTAACCGATATATCAAGCAATGTTCGTTGACTACTCGCATCAACGAACTCACAAAAGTACTACAATATTACAAGACCACCACTAAACAACAGGGCTAAATGACGTCACTGACATGTAATGCTCGTCATCAAATACGTCACGCTCTTGGCGGTCCCTCAGCGCAGGCCTTTTGCCGGGTGGGACCTCGTCCGCGCCAGCCAAGTCAATCACTCCACAAAACTCGTCCTAAAAACAAAGAAATAAGACCTTAATAATCTTTAAGCTAGTAAAAACAAGCTTGCATTCCTAATTTTTTAAAAATCTGTCCTGGCCGGCGGGCGAGTTTTTACATATGTTTTTCAAAAATTAGACCCTGTCGGAGCCGAACGTTTTTTTCTTTAATTTTGAAAATTTCGACCACCCGAGATTGACCAAAACGTTTTTTTCTCTCGTCAGATATAATTTTAATTATTCTTTTTTTAAATAAGCAGATATATGAGTTATCATTTGTATCACATTTCAAGTACTTTTTCTGTCTTCCAGGTAATCGTTTTTATTATAAAATTATATACATCCGGCAGGTCAATCGATTTTTAGACCCGGCCGGGCCACTCCTTTGTTTGTTTGTTTTTGTTTTTTGTTTTTTTTGTTTTTTTTTGCGATTTTAGTGGCCAGACTGCGAAACAAGATTTTCTTTCTCGCCTGAATTTTCACTACAACTGGCATTAAGCTCAGCACCGCCTTAAATGTTCAATTTATGTGAACAGACTGTATTGTCATCGGAGTAAGAAAACATGGAATTTCGTTTGAACCTGAAGTCGCTTGAAAACTCCTGACTTCTGATTAGCGAAACCATACGTTGGTCCGTCCAGCAATGTATCTTCAGTATAAGGAGTTTGCTCTATCTGCCAATCAAATTCCTCCTCTCCTTCTTCATTGGCTTGTTGGCCATGGTCAGCTGACGGATCTGAAAATTGTTACCGAAAATCACAATTATTTTTTCAACTCAGGACTGACAACGGTGCGTTTGAATGCAACAAATAGTCAAGATCACAGTATGATGAAAGTCAAAATACTTACAAGTCAAATATACAGAATATATTATTCCATCTGCAGTAGATACTCACCTGTGTGCCGCGACGAGTGTAAAATATTTAACTATTTCATAGACTATAAATTCAACAGGACACGAATTCACGTCCACAGGAACAAACCTTCACCGAGGACCTCAACAGTGGCTTGTTCAACCTCACGACTTCCTTTCGGTGCCAATAATGTTGTGAGCATATCCAGGCCCTCAAAATATTCACCCGCGTTAGCCTTCGGCACACGGACAGTGAAAGATCCTACAATCAATATAACCAATATCACGATATACACGTATTTAGCAATAACGATAGTTAGTGAAAGTTGTCACTCATAAAGGAAGTACGCAGGAAAGGATGGATCTGGAAGTGTGCCTATGTTACTGCCATTGTGAATGGGTGAGATCACACATCTAGCTGGCACACACACATCGAATCGTATGAACACACGTACCTTACGGGCCGCCTTAAACTGACGCTTTTTAAATTGCTAAGTGCGCTAAGTGAAGATTACAACACCTGAATCCGCATCATACTTTGCTTTCTCTCTCCCATCTTCAACCAAAGGCGCGGGCAATGCCAGTCTGCAAATGTAAACAAGGCTCCATTTGCTACAGTAACTACGCCTCTCCACAGGCTCCTGCCGTACGTTTGCGTACAATTAACAGCAGCAAAGTGAAGCGAAACAGAGTTTTGATCATTCTTTGCCTCATACCAATCATCCAAGCTGTAAAAATTAACCTCTCAAACGAAATAACACCAACGAAGAAAAAACAATAAATGCTTTTTTTTTTCTTTTTTTTTCTTTTTTTTTTTTTGTTTTGCTGATTTTGCATGTTTACTGTAATTTTTACCTTAGAAAGTAAGGCTTTGAATGGAATCTGAAATCGCAGCCGTCAATGAAGATTTCCGTGTCTGACACCTACAAACAAGTTAGAATAAGTCAGAAGTGATTGTGCTTTATGTGCCTTAAAAAGAGTAACAGCAATAAAGTAACAAAAATGTTCACTGGTATTATATTATTCAGCTGCGATCCAGTTAATTAAATATCGAAAGGCTTGGAGAATCGCTAAAGAAGTAATATTGACATGAAGGGATCAAACCAGGGATGATCTGTATAAAATCGCAAAGCAATTCGATCAAACCGGTTCACTGAAAGTTTTTAACGGACAAACGAAAGAAATTTCAGGACAGGACAAGTATTGGACCACCCCTATAAAATTTAAAAACAATTTGATCGAAACTAGAAAAACCATTTTAAAAAACTGTATTCTTAACAATAATTCTGAAATACCGGTATTTCCGCAGTCGTTGCCCTAAAAAAGTAGTGTTTAATGAAAAGATACTTGAAGACGAGAACAGACAGGGATGGCAAAAATTCAGAATTTTTCGAAAAATTCAGAATTTTTTTATTTTTTGATAATAATCTAATTTTTTTATAATTATCAATGAAAAATTCAACATGAATTTCATTTTATGTAAAAACCGAAAATATCTGGAAAACATATATCTTTGTAACATGGCTGTTTATTAACTATATACAGTCACACGCATGTCAGCAACAGCTAAAACTACACAAACAAGCATGCAAGAACAAAAATTTCTGTCTCTTTGGATTTGTAACTTCTGAGTTGTCTGAGTTGTCTGAATTAACTTCTGAGTTGAACTGCTATCTAAAGAACGTTTCTGTGGTACTGACGTTACCGCTAGTTTTATCCAGTTTTTTTTTTTTGTTTTTTTTGTTTTTTGTTTTTTACACTGTGAAGCATGCTCTCTGATCTACCAATTATCCCCTGAATTTCACTTTTACATCCTTTACAAACTGCCTTAACGTTATTTGATTAACTAGTGTCCCGCTCAAAGTGTCTCCAAACTGAATGTAAGTACCGAGGCATTTTGTTAACGCATAATAACTCAAAACTCTTTCGACTGCAAAATTAAAGTGAATCCAAATCTAAATTACACCGAATTTATGAGAAATATCTCAAGCAAAAGTATTTTTATGCTCAGGGTTTGCGGATTAAAAACTTAGGAAAGACCGTGCCGTGCTGTGAGCAGTGCACCTGGAACGTGTGCTGTTTGTTTATTAACCCGCCCGGCAACAGCTACTCAGGCAGTGTGGTGACCAAAAGGGGGTGTAATTCGGGTATCAGTGAGACTGTGGGGCGACAGAGTTTACACAAAGCCTAAATAAGGCGCAAACAAAGAATAGTGCATGTTATTATATGAATAAGATAAGATTTTCACGTTAAAATCACGTAGATTTTAAAAAAATTTTACTTGAATTTTTTTTATTTGTTTGAATTTTTCCTTCTTGATAATTATCAGATAATTATCAACTGATAATTATCTTTGATAATTATCTTGCCATCCCTGCGAGAACCTATTTCTCGAAGCGAAATATTAAAACCTTGGCCAAAAAAAAATAACATTTTAAAAACCACTTTCTACTTATGGATATAATTGCATGAACTTTTCAGCCTGATTACACATTGATTTTCCTCTACAGATATATTCCGAAACTTTTTTAAGACACTTTTTTTGCCAGTTCGAAACCTTTCCAGAAAAATACAGGACTTTGCTATTTACTCTGTGACACGGCATTACCTCCCCAACCCCCATCTCCAAGAACAGTGCGTAACCGAAGCTGATAATTTACAGGAAAATACGGTGTACTCTAAAGATTTTGGATTCAGGCGCTGTGCTTACAAAACAAACAAAAGCATTTCACTATGATGAGCGTATTTGATCTATGCAAATGAAATAATAATCGTTTATGTGATGCACAGTGTGACTTTTGGCAGATGCTTATATACATAACGAACGACGGATACCCCAGAAGTGGTGAGCATAGTCCACCGAAAACAGTTGACTGGACTACAAAGGATTTTTAGAAATTGGCTGTGCCAAAAATAACAAAAAACATCGCTCTTTTTTTGTGGAACGCCAAAAAGTAATGTTTTAATGTTCACTACAAAAATGCCGATAAGTAAACAACACAAACCTTAGCGTAGGGTGTCTTGATAGTCAATATCAAGAACTCATCTTCTTGACTTAATTCAAAAGCTGGAGTCAGCATATTCCTTTTCTAAAATTGAGGACAATCTCATAGGTTTTCCCTTATCGTTTCTTAATAATTTAATATAAAAAAATCGTAGTCTAAAGGAGACCTCCAATCGGAAAGATCCGTAAGTACGAATTGGCTCATATCGAAAAACATTAAAATTACTTTACCATTTTCCGTTTCCAACTTCAAAGTTTTTCCGATTCCCACTTTCTCTACTGACCTTAACTTCCGCTGCCACTTTTTTTCCGTACTCGTACGCCGGGATTTTTCGGATGGAGTGGTTGTAACCCAAAAGTTTTGCGTTACATTATTAAGAAATGATAAGGGAAAAACTAAAAAGCCATCACATGATCTCTTAAAAACTATTTCAAATAATATTCAGCCTCTTTAATTAGCTCTAAGAAGCGGCTTACTGCTGAGGTTTGCCGTACCGCTCTGACAGAGAGGTATACGAAGCCATTTAAGGAAGACCGGATTCGAAACTCCAAGAAGCGGTACGCTACAGCATTTCCAACTACCGCTTCAAATCCTCGCTATATAACGATATGCAAGTCAACTGTGCTCGCTTTGAGCCACCTTTGTGACTATTCTGTGTGAGATTCAACGCCCCATAAGTCTTTTTATTGCCTTTTGCTAAAGGCTCTCAAAGCACAATGGTAATGATATACAACTTCTGTGCTACGCTTTCTTTAAAAGAAGAAATATATGGAAATAAAAACAATCTCCCGCAGTAATTGGCATTTGTTTGTATACAGGGAGCATAGTTTATCAGTGAAAAAGTAACAATAATTTTAGCACTTTTCCCCCAAAGTACTTTTGAAGTGATGTTTCAAAAAGAATGGAAGAAATTACATGTTAAATATCGTGGGTGTACATAATACTTTATACTTAATTCTGCGTCTATCAATTATTTTAGTATACATTTTACAGGTAATTTATAAGCCCTTTATTTAAAATTTTGCTCAACTTGACTTTGGTCACATGACACTTAAAGGCTGAAGCGTAAACATTTGACAGGTAAGTGCAGAAGCTAACTTTTCTGCACTTTAATGAAGAAATGAAATATATACAGTCCATTAAAAATTGTGCCCGTTTTACAAAAATGGTACAATTGGGACTGGTATGCAGGATTCGTGCTTTAGATCAAATGAAGTTGACTCCTATTAGCGGAACAATGGAAGGCATCGTAGCTCTGACAGAGAGATATATCGAGTAAAGGTAAGGAAGATCTGACTCGGAGCTAACTTGGAGCTACCTCTTAACAAAACAGTTGTGAATATGTTTCCGGCAAAATGGAACTCAGTTGTGATAAAGGCGTAAAGGAATGATAGAAAAAATACTAGCAAAAATCGGTCTTTTGGCATAAAAACCGATTTGTGCTGTTCAAATACTTTGTAGAGCTCCTGTTTGTATTTATCTTTATTTGATTCTCCCATTTTTAGGAATTTGATAAAAATGTTCCGATTTCAGGTAAATTTATATCAAAATATATCTTCTCCGGAGGGCCAATATTGAGAAAATTTCCTTATTATGACCAATCCATGAAAACGGCTTAATTCCAGAGTAGGTAAAATCAGACGTTATAGTATGTTCTTTTTCAGAGTAGGTTAACGGCAAATTGGTGACTAGTTCCTAAGTACATCATCTTAACTTATTTCAGTGTGTAGTTCTGAAATTTATCATAATAACAATTGAATCAATCAAAAAGGAACAAAAACACTTGTGTGTATTACCATGAATTACAGTTGATATGATCTCGTTAAAAGCTTGTGATCAATTGCAATCAATTGTGATGTATTAATTAAAGGAACAAACCAACTGTGACGTACTAATTGTATTTGGAAACTGAAGTAATCTTATTGCAATTATAAAAGATAAAAGACACAATATTTGTCACGATTGTAAGTAATTTCGAGAAAAAAAAGCTTATTTCACAATTTTGCCTGATCTTGGTTTGCCAATTTGTGAAATAAAATGTAAGATTTTTAGGTGATTTCGTGAAATAACCTAACTTTTAGGTTATTTCGTGAAACGGCAAAAGATTTTAGGCATTACGCGAATTTACCCAACACGGTTTGCCATTTCGTGAAATGGCGGGTTTCCAACATTGACTTTAACATATATATGTTTTGCCATTGTTACACGTACCAGTAACCTAGATTGAATCCGCCTGTGCCTGTAGCATCGCCACCTCCCGAAAACAACAATTATCCCGGAAACGATATTTTTTGCCGAACCTCCCGACAACTGCAACTGGTTCTCGAATGCAAAATACTGAGCTGCTATAAGAAAACTGTTAATATACACATTTGAAGTCAGGTTTGTGCTCACATGTAATCTTTACAGTTTGCACTTAAAATTTATATTTCGGGATGATAGAATAAAGTGGCGAGTTACACCTCGAAAATCCTGCCCGAAAAATGTACATCGGCCTGGCATTTTCGTAAATCATGACATTTTACTTCGCACATAACACAAAGCTTGTGTAAAATCATGTATTTGCTACATGCAAAAGCATTTCCGGATCGCGTCTAAAACACTAAAGTTATTGCGCAAAAACTGTTGAAAAGTGGCGAACGATCCTGGGTTACTGGTAGATGTCCAACTGAGTGAATGCAGTTTCTTCCAATGAGCCAATTCGCTCTTTCGGGCTTCTCCGGTGGAGGTGTTGTTTCGACCGCAAATTTTTTTGGATAAATTATAAAGAAATGATAAGGGAAAAACATCAAAATTCTGATTTTTCTTTCAACATGCGCACTTTCAAATTTATAAGGCCATCATACGATCTTTTAAAAACTTTCACATATTATTCAGTCCCTTTAATAGCCAATATGTGAATGTTTCTGGCAAAATGGAATTATGTCGAGTTTTACCCGTTTTTCTATCATTTCTTTATATCTTTATCCCAACTGAATTCAGCCGAAACGCAAAAACTTTTCGGCAAAAGTCAAAGTGTGATTTGGCTTATTGGCCTAGTGTTTCTTTCAGGCAATAAAAATCGTAAACAAGGGACCGTGTTTTGATCACGTGAACATGACGTCACTCTGATTGATGGCACTTTGTTTTGCACACATATCATTCTGAAAGAAACAGACTGGGGAGTCATTTATTGAGTGATTGGTATCTTTTCTGTTCTATTTTCAAACAATACAGTTGCAGTACCATAGTAAATCATGCATCTATGTCCAAACATAATTTTTGAATGATTTTGAGTAAATGCTTGAAAAACAGAACGGCGTAGCTGGAAATTTAAAATTTTATACTACAGCACGAACATACCAATCACAAACACACATGAGGTACTAATATACAGTTATACCTGTAAAGACACGACACAAACATTAAGCACTATATAAATAATACTTGTCATTTTGTTTTGGGTGTATTTGCCCATATTTCACAGCAATAGGAGAGATAAGGTATCGCTCGTGTTTGACGTCTGTAAGGAATAACAGTTGTTACCATGCAAATAGAAATGATAATAAACAACAAATTTACATTCCATCTAGTCTCATTGAATAATTTTCATATTATTGTTAAAAGAAAACCATTGTTGGACTCCTCAGAGGTCAGCTGTTTTATAACAACGAAAAAAGCAAAAGTCCTTCACCTTCGTGACATCCCTATTTTCGCCAATGATGTGAAATGATTTGCCGAAAGATTTTATCATAAAAATCAAAACAAACACGAAAAGGAAACATGTGTGAAACACGTGTTATGATCTAAAAATAGAAAACCACGTGTTTTTGTTATTAATTAATATGGTAAACAAATGTGAAAGAAACAGGAAATAGGATTTTTTGGATAATGATTGACAAAACTATCATGAAAGAAACACTAGGCTTGTTGTCCGAGGCCGAGCTGAGCGATAATTACAAGTTTGATGTCATATCTACGGTCTAACCGGTGGCAACTTTGTAAAAAAAAAATTCCAATATTTGATATTGTTTCAGTTCTTTTAAGAAAATATCTACTAAAGCATCGTCAAATGACATATATACTTCAAAAACGATTCGGTTTGTGCTGCTTTCCCAACAGGGTGAAGCTATATACACGCCGTCGTGTATATATATGTTACAGGGAATCTGTGTAATTAGGGATTTCATGAAATCCCAGGGAATTCGTGCAATGAATAAGTTCATATTGATTATAGAACTATTTTGAAAAAATATCCATTCAGGAAGGCTGTTTAGTGGTTCTCCAAAACTGTATATCCCTTTTCACATCGGATAGGAATTGGAATTTGTAACATTACCATCCAAAATAGCAGAATATGGCGTGAAATGTGACATAAGTCACATAGGATAAAAAATATCTCTGAATTCAGGTACTGAAGTATCTCATGAATGATAGTTTGGCAATCGAGTGCTTTGAGTATATTAATTCAAAACCTACTGTTAATTTCGGTAAAATACTCCATTGCAAACATGAAAATTCTCAATAAAAATATCGAAATTGATTGAGCAAGTTATTACACGAATCCACCAGGAATTTCATGAAATCCCTAATTTCACAGATTCCCTGTAACAAATATAAATGATAAACACGCCAACACGCCGTGGTTTATATAAGACCAATTTACGCCTAGTATACAAACAGGTGTGTATATAGGCATTGAATTCGTTTTATGTACACGCCATACATAAATTTGGCCTGTATATAAAAGGCACCTGTTCTTATATGCACGCCACCTTAACCGTCATGTTCCAATGTGTATGCAACACTCAGATGCTTCTTATATACACGCCACTGTTATCATATGCATTGAAAAACTTTCTTTACACATCCTAACTGTTCATATATTTCTTATGTGTATATGTGTGTACGTGCATACTTGTACCCAGTTGTACATGAAACATATGGCGGCAACTTATCGGCTGTTTAGTTTTATGAAGTGTTTCCACGTAACCGCCTCGCATACAGAACAAATGACGACGAGCAAATTGTGTTGCGGTGTACCAAGGAGGTTATAAAGATGTGGTGAAGAAGTAAGACGCAGGGTATAGTGCCGAAGATAACGGAAAAGTGAATGTTTGCTAAAGTTGACTGCTGAATTATGGCATCACGACTGGAGCCGTTTGACGAGACTGCTGGAGACTTGGAGCTGTACAAAAGAGGTTAGAGCAGTATTTCATAGAAGTGGCCGATGAGAAAAAAATTGATGTGACTTTTAGCCTGGTTGGAGAAAAAACCTACTCCTTTCTACATAGCCTGTATTCACCGGATAAGCCATTGACAAAGACGTTCGAGCAAATTGGTGTGCTGCTGCAGGAGCATCTCAGTCCCAAGTCCAACGTGATAGCAGAGAGATACAAGCGTCAACAACAGAAGGGTGAGCCGGTGACAGATTGCGTGGTTGTCCTTCAGAAGTTGAGTGAGCATTGTGAATTCGGCAAGGTTCTGGCAGAACATCTCAGTGATCAGATGGTATGTGGCATAAAGATCGAAAACGTCCTGAAAAGATTGTTGTCGGAGAAGAAGTTGACCTACCAGAAAGCCAAGGAGATAGCCATCGCCATGGAAATGCTATGAAGGCTAAATCAGAAATCCAAAAGGCATCGTAAAGTGTTAACAAGTTGCAGAGGACAGCTGAAAATCGTTGCCTCAGGTGTTGTAGGAATGGCCATAGTCCAGAGGATTGCTGTTTTAAGAAGAGAGAAATGCCACAACTGCGATAAGAAAGGCCACATTAAGAGAAGATGCAAGATGAAGAAATCCGGTAAGCCATCTTCTGAAGGCAAAAAGACCGGAATAGACCAGTTTAAGAAGCGAAACCTAAAGAAGAAAGTGTTCTATGCTGAAGTGACCACTGATGGTGAGGAATCTAATGGCGACAGCACTTCCTGTTCAGATCTCGGCTATACGGAAGTGTAAGCAACACTAGCGAGAAGAAAGGTACATCCATTACGATCAGTCCTAAAATAAACGGTAAAGTTATCAAAATGGAGCTTGATACAGGATCTTCGCTTTCAATAATATCGAAAAGGGATTATCAGCCCCATCTTAGTAAATTACGGCTGTGGAGGAGAAAGTTTTGTTTTAAAAACATATACTTGAGAATGAGTAAGGCCAGAGGGAAACGTGAATGTTTTGATGGAACACGAAGGTAAGGAACATCGTTTGCGGCTGTGTATGATCCACCTTTGTGCGGTAGAGATTGGCTCCGACACATCAAATTAAACTGGCACGAAATCAAGTCCATACGGATGACTCAAAGTAAGAAGAAATTAGACCATCTTGTGAAAAAGTACAGTGAGTGTTTCGGCAAAGAGTTAGGTGAGCTGAAGAGAATAACCGCCTGGCGTATGGTATTTCCCCAGCTGCATCCATTTGGAAACGCAAAATTGAACAAGTTTTAAAAGTTATCAAAAATGTGCAGTGTATTTTGGACGATATGATAATCACGGGCTCAGACGATGACGATCACCTCTGTATCCTTGAGAAAGTCTTTCAGCGATTAATAGAATACGGCCTCAAAGTCAACCCCAACAAATGTGAGTTTTCCAAAGATTCCATTGAATTTTGTGTTAATATCGTCGACAGAGACGGAATCCACAAGAACGATTAAAAAATCAAGGCAGCTACTGATGAGCCAGCTCCAAGAAATGTTTCTAAATTACGAAGCTGGGTCACCCTAGTGAACTACTACCACCGTTTTCTACCCAACTTATCTACAATACTACATCCATTGCACCAGCTGCTCCACAGAAATCAGAAATGGCTATGGACAGACTCATGCGAAACGGCCTTCAAGAAAACTAAAGATCTCATCGCATCTGATCTCGTTTTAGTCCATTATGATCCGAAATTGCCGCTTCGACTGAACTGTGATACGTCATCAAAAAGGCCTTTCTGGTGTTAGTTCACATATCTACCCAGATGGAAGCGAACGCCCCATTAGTTTTGCATCCCGGACACCGTTACAAGCTGAACAAAATTATTCTCAAATCGGTCGAGAGGCCCTCAGCATTATTTGGAGCATCAAGAAATTCAACATGTACCTGTTTGCCCAAAAATTTACTCTGGTTACCGAATGCAAAGTTTTGGTTTCTCTCTTCAGTCCCAAAAAAGGCATTTCAACAGCTACGGCTTCGCGGATGCAAAGATACTCCATTTTCCTTACTGGCTATGATTATGAAATTGAATACCGAAAGACAAGTGAACACGCCAGCGCTGACGGTTTAAGTAGACTACCCCTTCCAGTAAGCCAGAAAAATCATCAGAAGAAAGAGCAATATTCCACACTGCCTACTCAACAACTTCCCGATTTCATTCAAGCAAATTGCCCACTCAACAGCAAAAGACCAGATATTGCCACGAGTTAAGAGTTTAAAGAAATGGCTGACCCGCAAAAGTTAAAGAAAATTTTTCCCCTTGCCATTCATACGAATCAGAATTATCCATTTCACAAGAGTGTCTGCTGATTGGAAACAGAGTTGCTATTCCGGAAAAGTTCCAGAGAACCTTCCTACAAGAACTCCATAGTGCCTTCATGGTATGGTAAAAATTAACAAATTGGCTAGATAGCACATTTGGTGGCCTAATATCGACAGAGATATCGAAACGCAAGCGAAAATGTGCCCAAGTTTCTTAGAGATAAGAAAATCTCCAGCAAGAACCACAGTTCACTCCTGGGAATGGACAAGGCATCCATGGAAAAGGATCCACATTGATTTCGCAGGACCTTTTCAAGGGCATATGTTCATCATAATAGTTGACGCACACTGCAGATGGCCAGAGATACGGATCATGGAAAAAATCACTGCCCTGGAAACTGTCAAAGTACTTCAAGAACTGTTTAGCGGCTACGGAATTTGTGATGTTATCTGAACAGACAATGGTATTACATCCCATTCAGAAGCCTTCCAGAAATTTCTGAAACTGGAATTATTCACAAAACTACGAACACTTTTAAACCCTCGCCAAACGGTTTAGCAAAGCGTATGGTTCAGAGTCTCAAATCTAGTCTCAAATCGATGAAGCACGAATCTCGTTCCATGCACGAGAAAGTGGCCAAATTTCTACTAATGTATTGCTCAACTAAAAGGGCAACTACCAACGAGACCCCGGCGTCGTTATTCCCAGGACGTAAAATCAAAACAAGGCTGGATTCGGCAAAACCCAATTTACGTAACATCATTTACAGAAATGTAAACACCAAAGACGAATTTCTGCGCCGTTCTTTTAGTGTGGGTGATGAAGTGCTTGTAAGGGACCATCGGTAAAATCACGAAAAATGGACGTTTGCAGTTATTTCGGGAAAATCGGAACGTTAATGTATGAAGTTTTGGTTGACAATTCTGTCTGGCGAAGACACGTTGACCAGATCCGTCGTGCACAACACCCGGTTGAAGAAAAACCTCTCAAGAGCGATAATACCCCTCAACCATCAACCGTTTTACCCAAGCCCACTGAACCTAACCTGACAATAGATCTTAAAACTATTCCGTGTAGCATAGCGCCACATACATCTGGTGAAACCATCACGCAAAAGAGAAACCCGTTGGTTCTAGTCGAAAAATCTTCTGTCAATATTTCACACCCCGTTTCACATGTTAAAGCAAAAACTAAAATTTCTAGTGTCGGTAGTCGCGTATCACGATCAGGTCGTTCTGTAAGATCGCCAAAGAAGTAGGGTTTCGATGACTAACTTTTATTTAGATCTCGTGCAGTTAAGACATTTTGCTACATTCAATGATTATTTATTTATTCTAAGTCAATATTAACGTTTTATGATTTTTAATGCAGTACAGGTACTGATTTGATAGCTGGTTGCAGTTAAGTTAAAGTGCTGATAACGTTGCTGTAATTTTGACAATTTTTGCAGTTAATCATCATTTCAGCTGCTGTGATTGTGTACGGTAATTATATAAAAAGAAAATTTTAGTTTTATCTTTTGCGTTTAAATGCTTATAATATATCTGAACTAAGTTGCAAGTTTGAAGTTATGGTTTCGATATCTTTGAAGTAATTATTTTCCTTATTCGTTGTCTTTTATAATTACTTTGAGCTCCATTTCCATGTCTGTTAAGTAATTAGTAAAGTCACACTCACGGATCAAGTTTATAATTAGGGAACGTCGAATCGCAGTAATAGCGAAAATACAGAGTTAAAAATTAAAAAAGTAAAAATTCTGCAGTTTTCAGGTAATTTAATTGATATAGTCTGCGTAGTATACTTATAGATTTTGTATCTCTTTGTTTGATAATCAGATAAAGTGTTCAACTGAATGCTGGTAGCAAAATAGCACAGTTTAGCAGTAGTCTAGATAGTAAGTCTTGTATTAGTACGCGGGTAATGTTGTGTATACGTGTAGCCAGTGCGAGACTTCCGGTTGTAAATAAAACATATGGCGACAACTTATCGTCTGCTTAGTTTCATGAAGTGTCTCCACGTAATCACCTCGCACACAGAACAGCTTTCCTATACTTTAATCTATTGTGGTGTGTATATAAGATAGTGTGACATCTTATTTAAACGCCACATATTCTGGTGTGTATATGCTACTTAAATGATTCTTATATACACGCCAGAGGTATTATGTACTTTGTAAAATCTTTCTTTAAACATCGCAATGGATATGACTTAAACTTGCCGTAATTTACTTTTTATAAACATGTCGGTTCTTATGACCACACGGAGTCTTATGCTCTTCCAAATACACCCTGAACACGACAGAAATGCCGTATGACTGCCGCCATTTTTAGAACAAATAACATTGTACTCTTAAAGAGCTAATTTTCAATATATTACGGTAATTTAATGAGTAATTAAAGTGGATTAATACGAAAGAGTTATTTATCGTTCATAATAGTGTAAAGATTGCCCATCTTTTGTTTCTCCAGCTAGAGTAAACGAAAAAATACATGAAAATTTTATATTGATGTGAAGCTCATGTTAAGGTACTAGTTAAATAAAAAGAAAAGAGTGTGAGAAATTTGATGGGGGAAAAAAGAGTGTAAGAAATTCGATAGAGGCCTGCATTCAAAACCTCCAGCGAAGTGTAAAAAATCGACTGAAAGGGTGAAGCGCTTTGCCGAATAAATACTACCCCTTTTGAATTAATACCAGTTTGAATGATGTTGGTGGAAAGGAAACTCTGATGAGAGCACCACCATTAAACTGAAAACAAAGAAAACTATCTTGTCACAAATTAGGAAAGACCTCAGAAAATATAAAATATATGAGATGGGAGTGTCAATGTTTTAAACCTGTATTTTGCTTCAATTAATAATTTTTAAATACTTTACGAATATTTCATGAATAATTCATTATTGTAAAAGAGACAGCGATAACTCACTGTTGATATCCTTTTTTCCAAGTTTCGAATTCAATTGAACAAGTCGACAAATAAATCTAAAATTGGACAAATGAAACAACAACAATATGGCCTGTAACAAAACGAAAATACGTTGTTGATGGCCAGTTTTATTTGGTAGAAACAAATTTCGATCTTCAATTCAAAAGGAACAGTCGACAGATAAATGAAAAATTCAACAAATAAAACAACAACAGTGTGGCCTGTAATAAAACAAAAATACGTTGATGGCCAGTTTTATTTGGTAGAAACAAAATACACCAACATATGTACTAAGCTGTTTTTTATTTAAGTTCATGGTTGCTGCCCACAGAATCCTATGACCTTTATATCTCTCTGGATTGCCGATTTGACATCTTAGGTCGACTCAACGTCGACGACTGTCCAAGCAAACCACAATAGTAATTTCGGTTGTGACTAATGATAAATATTTCTGGAAATCGGTTCTGTAAATATCCTGCGTGACCTGGTGACCAAAGAGTTCTGGTACTATAAAAGAGCGGTTTCACAATTTTTCAGAATTCTAGAAAAATATTTGATGTTTGGTTAGATACATTTGTTGATTTGTCAGGTAACATCCAGAAGTATTTTACTTTTAGTAATAATAGGATAAAACTAGGCGTTATGGAAATTTAAATCCTCTTATTGCATAACAACTATGCACAAACATTGTCTGAGCATAGTTGTTATAAACCTGCGGAATAAATTAAAACATATTACAAAGTTGTGGAATATACCTTCCTTCAAGCAATATCTGAAATCTAATATGCCGTCTAAAGACACAGAAGAAGCTCATGCCAGTATACGACAAGCTGTTATTCATATATGAAGTTTTGTTAAGGTAGATCCTTAACAGTTCTCTAATTATCTGTTATTGAAATTAAAACTAAGTAAATAAATTATAAAATATAAACGATATGGTAAGGCCAGAAGTAATGTACTTATGTCAAAGAGCCAAGGTACGCTATAAGCTATAAGCGTTATCATTTGTTACTTCAACCTTTTCTGTTTCAAGATTTATATTTCTCCTTTTTAATTATATTATCGGCTACTTGATTTCAATTTTAACAGAAATGATCTGGTTAATTTTATTTGATTCGATTTGAATATATTAAACTGTAAGCTGATTTGCAACCAGTTCGCTGTACGATGTATTCCGCATTCCGACTAACATCCATAGATGGAAGCTGGCGGAAAACCTTTACGTGTGTACAAAAGGGCAAACCTACAACATGTTCTGTCAAAGTAATCCAGGGCCTTTGCAGATTTGAGATACAGATGACCATGGATGTTGCATGCCAACGCAAAGCTAAGCAATCTCTGAGTCCAAATTTTGTGTATTTTTTACAGGGAAGAACTAGCTGTAGTTCGAAAACAAAGGAGAAACACAAACAAAGACACAAACAGAAAGACAGAGAATATAAAATATAGAAGATATACATGAAGATGCCCTTCAGATTGTGGCTGAGTTTGGGCAACCTGCCTCGCCACCCTGAAGACGTTATTGTTGCTGAGAGGCGGAACAGCTGAGGAATGCTGGAGGAGCCGGATAATTGATCTGGTAGCACATAGAAAAGTTGTACATAACCTAGAGATTTTGAAATTCGAAAGCATTTTCATTGACATATATTTTGTTTAAGTGTTAAATCAAAATGCAACTTTTTTAAAATGCTTAACCTCTGAGCTTCAGAGCAACAACGGAAAAAAGGCGTCATTAAACAGCCACTGTTTTAAAAAATATTTGGCCGATAAGCTTGGAGTAGTCGAAAATGACCTGGAGGTCAAGGACACCGGAAGTTATACCTTACGTATCGTCGTATAGGGGGTGGAGTTCGAAAATGAGGTCAGAATTGCTCTATCTCTTACCGTTTTATAGATAATCATTGTTTTTCTTAAATAACGTTTTTCGCGATTTCAAGGTCATGGTCAAGGTCAAGGTCAAAATTTTTATCGATTGCCTTAGATCACATCGCCCTTTATATATATGCCAAGTTTGGCTTTTCTAGCTTCAACCGCCTTGCAGTAATTGTCAAAAAACCGTTTGACCTTTTTCGCGATTTGACCTTGACCAGTAAGGTCAAGGTCAAAAATTTTTATCAGATGCACCACTTCAGACGACCCTCCATACATGTACCAAGTGTGGTTGGTCTAACTTCAGCGGTCTCGGAGATGTCTGGAAACCGATTCGGCGGAAGAAGAAAAAAAATTAAAAAAAAAGTGAGAAAAATAAAAAAAATAGGTGAAGAATTCGAGGCAATCCATCCCCATTTGCCATTTTCAATGCCAAGTGGGAATAAACTGATCCACTCATTTCACATTTGTTAGCCATACCAAAATCTCTCTTTAGAAAGATTGTTTGCTACCTTATTACTTATATTAACGAATATGGGTGTATGTCAATGTCAAAAATACAATAAACATAACAGAGTTTGCGCATCAATATTAACCATTTTCATTTTTTGTTGTGTTTACCTGCATTGATTCTAGTACCGCTACATTGTGACAATGCACATAAACTATTTCACGAGACAGATGGTTGCGCCAAGTATTAACAGAAATAACTACACCCAATAATTCCTTGCAGTATGTTTCTAATGCAGGAAAGGGTGTTCTCATGCACAACCATTGACTGAGATCAAGTACTATAACCACCCAATCCGCTGATACTAACATCCCTCCATAAATGGCATACTGTACTGAGTGGAACCGATATTGGATTGTTTGGGGTTTGGAATCGTACTGGGGAGGGATGTTTCCAACAAGCAATGTAGATGGACATATCTTTCTCCTCTTAGCAACAATCTACTATGAGGCACAACTTTATAAATAAAAGACAATTCTTCGACAAGAGATAGTGGTTCCCGTTTAGCACAAGAAGGTGGTCCCAAGCTTGGTGATTGAGAGTTCCGTGAATGCCCACAACCTAGGAGTCACAATGGACTCGCATCTGGAAATGGAGCTTCATGTGTCCAATATCCGTAGATTGTGTTACTACTACATTGACTGGATTAAGGAAATTATACCATTTCTCTTTAAAAATGATTCCAAAATGCTTGTACATGCATTGGTCATATCGAGACTTGATTACTGTAACAGTCTGTATCATAGCCTACCTAAGCACCTAATACATGGTCTACAACTGATAATGAATGACGCAGCCCGCGTGATTAAAGGAATTGGACGGAACCGTAACATTAGTATTTGAAAGAGCTTCACTGGTTACCTAACTGAAAGATCAAAATTAAAGATTCTTACACTCGTGTCCAAATGCCTGGACAGTACTCTCCTCAATATTTGGCAGACCTTATATCGATGCTTCCACATACCTGGGATAATTCTGTAAACATCTTCAATGTCTAGCTTGGCAAACAAAGTGCCTTTTCCAAAATGTTTAACTGAAATATACTGAACCTTAATTCATCGTGGTCGATGGACTCACTCACCGAGGACCCCAGAGTTTTACTCAGATCATGAATAACACTATCGTGAGCGTTTCTTGCAAAAGCACCAAGTGAGCTTGCTGTGAAAAGAGGAGGTGTTTCAGAGAAAGTCTTCTGCCTATATTAACACCTTTAATTGTGGAAAACTGAACGTCTGATTTCAGATTTTTACAAGAAATCCAATTTTTAATGAAACTATTTCGGAATTTGGAATACGGTTTGACCTTATGCCCACTCTGTTTTCTTAAACCAAGCTTGATATATGTCTGTACTGACATGTCTTGTAATTCAGAAATGCTAAATAGTAGATTACCACTGTCAATTTACCTGGTATATAGGCGTTGCACTGATTGCATGTGCTGAGAGGTTTAGGAACTTGTTACAGAGTTCTTTTCGGTTGTGGAATACTCTTGGTCTGGTGTTAATTGTTTTCTTGATTTTCGCGTTCTTCTTTACCTCCTTCTTGTAAAAGACGCTATCACCATTATATCTTTTATCGATTTTTTCTATCTGCTTGTTTTCACTGTAGTCAAAGCAGGTGCAATGCAATTGTTCAACAAATTAGAAACTGTGTGAACTGGCCAACTTGGTTCGAAACCTTACATCAAAGTTACTCACTGTTGACGAAATTTTCTGATATAAATTCGGATGAGACAACATCGGGTAGGATTAATAAAAGATCATTTTCGAGCCACATGGGTGATCATTGACTTTTCTTCTGCACCTGGCACACTTCTCATCGGTTTTTCCATCTTCTGTTTACATTATATTTTATATTCACTTAATCTCTTTGTATTTGTCTTTGTATTTGTCTTCAAGATTTGTATGACTGTTATTGGAATTGTTTTGCAACTAATACCAAAGAAAGCCGAAGATGAAATCCTGTTTAGCTAATCCCCAAGAAAGCTGAAATTGAAATGAAGCATTCAAAACCATTGAACTCCGCAGATCAGTGTGTCAAAGAAAGATAGATCCAGAAATACATACATAGTTCAGATACACCACATAGGGACGGGATATCAAAAAACTAAAATTAAGATATGTCAACAATAACGATTTTTAACATCAATGAAATTTTAGCACTTTCACTTCAATATAACTTGTAAACTGCTTTAGCCAATAAAACGGGTTATTCGATGTTTTTTGTTTTCCTCTGATTTTCAGTTTTCACAGTTCACTATCTTTTATGTCAACGTTTTGAAACTTTAATTTCTAGAAATTTTAGTTAATAGGATTTTATTAAAGCCCATATGATAAGATGTTTTATATTTCGTTCCAGGTTTAGGACGAACCTTTCGACCCTTATCAGTAACACGCCTTTGAAAGCTTTGTCGGCAACCAAACCCGTTTGTTGTGAAGCAAACCAAATGCAAATGGGATATGATGGCTACAGTCATCAACAAGGGTGACTTTTGAATCCCCAATCGTTTAGTTAATTAATTTACTTTTTAATTTTATTTTAGTCTAATTCTCTTATATAACCGTGTATGGTTCTTGTTGACTTATTGCTACTTATCTACAGCAAAACCTGTTAAAAATTTCCCAGTTACAGATTGATGCTTGAATCATAAATCTTTTATAAATCATTTGAAAATATATTATCTGAAACGTAGAGAATTAAACTTAAGTTTACAGTTTCTTAACTGCAAGCAATCCGTCAAGGGAAAAGACAACGAGTAATGTGGGTTAAAAGGCCAAAAATAAAATGTGATATTTATTGCTAATTTCCTACAAATATAGCAAGACAATAATTATATAACTTTCAAATTACCTTGTTGTGGTACCCCTGTAGTGACATGACAAGAGAAATATATTGTATAATATAACAGGACAAAAATAATAATCATGTTTTAGGTAAAACATTCGCAAAATCAGCGTATTCTTTTTTGCGTCACCACAAGCATTTGAAGACTCTGTAACTAACCTCTAAAGAGATATGATTGGAATATGATACAGAAAAAAGGATAAACAGATGGTAAAAGGTTTATCTCTGCATCGCACATCGGAATTAATTACTCATGTTAAGCTATATCTTCCACATCTACCCCTATTTTATACTTGATTTCAAAGTAAACGGATCACGTTTGAATGCCAACAGAAAGCTCATATAGCCCTTACTTGTTTTGCTGTAAGAGATAGTAAAATAACAAGACAAAACATATAATTTTTGCTAACAATGTCTGTCTGGAAAATGATAATGTAAAAAGAACGTAATCAAAAAGAGGTCTTTATTATTGTTCATAAATTGCAGTGTACACATTGAAATTTTTAACGCTAATGAAAGGCGTCATTTCAAGATTATTTGACATCATCAAGTGCATTAATTTATTTAAGTGACCTCAATAGCATTATGGAAATGTTAAGTATTGCTCTAATCTTTCTATTGCACTGTGAATCACATACGCGTCACATTAATCATCCAGATAAACAAAGTTATCTTCTTTTGTATGACATTGACTTGTGAAACAACTCCGAATGGTGTGTTATATTCAAAATATTCCTTAAATAGATTATTGTTGTATTATGTTTTCTCTGTCAAACTGTTCTCTGTCATGTTTTCTCTGTTGTACTTTTTCTGTTTACGTTTTCTCTGTTATAGTTTTTTTAACATGTCTTAGCTTTTTCACTTAACAGTGATCTATATCACTCATATGAATGACATAAAAGTAGCCCTTAGCACAGCATATCGCCACCCATGATTGTTATTGTCGTTAAGCAATATAAAAACACTACATGTACAATATATTAATACATGGAGATAACTGTTCCTGAATCATAAATCAAAACGCTTATGTTCGTCTTTCTATTTGCAGTTATCGAAATGATACTGATTTCTTGCAGTTCCATCAATGAGACAATAAAACAAGGCTAGTCAAATAAACCACTTGTTTTATTTGTAAGATTATTCTCGATGACATCGTATTTGTATGGCACTGTAATGTCGGCCAGTGGAGGGTTGTGTGATGGGCAGGGGTGAGAGAATCAGTACCTTGCATTACTATGCAAGTGTTCTTTATTTTTATTTTATTCACTTAGTACTATTTCAGAATCATAGGTAGATTCGATCAAAAACCAGAGATTAGCAACAACACAAATGTTCCATACTCGTAAGTTGTATTTATAATTTTGATTTGCATCATTGTATCAAAAGTTGTTGGCATACATAACTTACCACTACTTAACTTACCAAATTGGTATGTGAATACATAACATTACATAAATAAAACAGTAAAGAAAGCTGTTATTATGCACATTGATGTTGCACAATTATGTTTTATTAACTGTATGTTTAGTCACACCAGAGTCAGTCTAGTTCATACAGTCTGAAGACATGTTGTTATCTAATCTTCGTTTATCATCGAGGAAAGCAAGATACGTTAAAAATGTAAATGAATGAAAATAGTTGATTGCCGTGGGTACCTTCTGGATACTGGTGTTAAAAATGAAATGACAATTGTATAGGCAGTTTAATTAATAGGATAAAACAAACAAAATGAACAAGGTTGGAGCAAATTATATTGCTTTAATGATATATATTGTGAGTCTCCAGAAGGCTGAAACGCAAGGTATGGGCCTACACGTAATTTTTTTAAAGTTTGTTATGATTGTTGATAATGAATTTATATAGCTTAAAATATTATTTATTATTCGATTTACAAAGATTTTGCTGCCGCTGCTGTGCATGCTTATATACTTATGCTTGACGTTTCAATCTAGGCAAATAATTTTTTGGTTATTTATTTAATGAATTTTTAACTAAAATGTTCAAAGGGCTTATTTTATTCTACGTTTAGAGCGTGTGTACACGAATTGAGATAAAAAGTATATACTAAAAGTAAAATAATTATTAAGTTCATAAATAATGCTGCTAATTCCGTTATGCAGTGAAAAATGACACACGTCTATTTACAAGCTATAAACAGAGTTATTACGAATTATTTCGAAACCAATCGTTATTGTAATGTATGGGCTTTATAAACTTATGAAAAAGAAGATATTTAAATACAAAGTTGACTATATTTTACTATATAAATATTTTTTTATATATTTGTGTTTGTAAAATACTGCGTAATAATTCTAGAATATCGGTGTAAGTGCCTTTCCATCAACTAAAGTTACTATCACGAACATAAATGAAGACCTGAGTGGTTTCGAATTCGGTCTTCTGAATTGTGTTTAGCATAACGGTTATGTTTGTTTAATCTGAATACAATCTGAATAGAATGTCGGCACATGTTTCTCTATAACTGTAATATAGCATTAAAAATTCCTCGCCGATTTCTGTAAATATTTATTACTTGTAAAAGATTATTTAATAGAAAGGATTAACATCTTTTCAGGTTTTATATTATTTGCGAAATATCTTGCTCTACACTTAATAAATGCCAGAAATACCAGTAATGACCACATGGCTCATTAGATGATAGATGTGAGTAAACGCTTAATATTAGTTCGTGTAAGCAAAATAAGAAATCTACAACTGTTTAATAACCTTTCAGTTTGCACAGACACTGGTAGAATTGTTGGACTTGACGCAATAGAGCGAATACATTCGGACTATGCTATAGACCATACAATAATTCTTCATGTATATGGTGGGATCAACTGTTATGGTGTTGTGACTGTGAGTATTTGTCATCAGTTCTTTGACATGTGAAAAAAATTCTACCATTCATCGTCAACTGTAAATTCTATCCTAAAGTTGGTTATTAAAACCTTGAAGGCATTGTTTACTGCAAAATTAAATTTATTATCATAAATAAAATGTGGATTTCATTCTTCTTCAATTAGTTTATTAAAGCAACATATACACCATCATTTATAATTTTGCAATTCAACCAGGGCGGATTGAGATGAAAAACAATGGCAATAATCTGAACACGTAAAACCAGTCTAGGACAAGTCCCGTGGGGACAAGTCCCACTTGGATAAGTCCCGCGCGGACAAGTCCCGCGTTTAAAAGTCCTGTAGTAGGACAAGTCCAGGGCGGATATGTACAGCGGAGAATTTTTTGAGCTTGTCATGTTTTATATGAAAGCCTGATTAAAATGTGTTTGAAGGCATACTTTGGAGTGTCATGTTTTAGCTGGAACGCTTCTTTGAAGTGTGTTTAAAGGAATACTTTAGTTTCCATGTTACTTGAAACGTCCAATTGAAGCGTTTTTAATCTCTCTGCTATGTTTTAGATGAAGCGCTGATTGAAATGTTGATGTATTGTCTGAAATAATTGCAATTATTAGCTTGTCATCTATTCACCTACATTAATTGCGATTGGGTTATCTGTTCTGGAATAAAGAGGCTTTGCCCAGATAAGCTGCATTCTTTTCCAGAAAAAAATGAGCATTACCAGCTTTACCGGAGTCGTTCCAAGCGATTGTATGTTAAATTCGAGCAGGAAACCATGGCCAATTATGCATTCTACAGCAATTAATGTAGATGACTGAATAGAAT
This sequence comes from Protula sp. h YS-2021, assembly GCA_949752745.1. Taxonomy (NCBI): domain Eukaryota; kingdom Metazoa; phylum Annelida; class Polychaeta; order Sabellida; family Serpulidae; genus Protula; species Protula sp. h YS-2021. The sequence goes on along the minus strand of OX457027.1, from coordinate 63,579,411 downwards.
TTTTGATTCCAATTAATGATGATATATTGTTGCAAGTTATTTTATTTATGAAAAAAAGTTTTTTCCCTTAGTATCATGTTTTTACCGCTGGACTTGTCCGCGTGGGACCTGGCATAGAAATTGAATGTACCAAATTTACAGTGGAACTCCCAAACGATGTTCAAGTTCATTATGTCAGCACGTTTCTTGATGTTATCCCCCAAGTCCCACCCTGGCGTGTATTCATCCAGGTTATAGAAAGCCCACTTTCACGGACAAAAACTACAATCCGCTTAATGCTTAAGTTACATTATGGTGCAGAATGAAAGGCAAACTAACTGAAAGTAGCGACAAAATATTTTGGTCGCATTTGTAAGAATTCCACAGGTGGATTTTGACGCTTTTCCAGAGCTGATTGATAAGCCATAATCCGTACGCCGCCTAAAAATGTTCATGCAACAAACTGAAGATTTGTGTCTCTTTTTTCTTGTTGATCATGACGAAAGTTTGCATTTAATCATCGTTTTTAAATCACCGAATAACATCAGCGGCAAGGAATTGTCTGGCGTTGAATACACAGTCGCAATAGCGTTGTGAATATATTCGAAGTCACGGTATCCGATGTTGGATCGGCGTTGCTCAGAAAATGTTTATTTTTTTGACGAACCGACATCTCACAGCGTGGGAATGGTGTCGCTTTCAACTATGTATGTCGGAAAAAATACAACTGCCATAAATTTCACCTGCTTTTATTGACAGTTGATTGCATATGAATTCTAGATTTTTTGTGAAATGATGCGTCTGTATACGCGTTGGCACCCATCTGCGCGGTAACGCTGGAATTTGGGCTCGCCGCTAAGAATGACACGTCGCCAATTATGCTTTCTGCAAGGGCATCCTTTGATTGTTATTTTTCGCCTAACGCATTCGATTTCGATGTCTTCGGTCACTCAAAATCATTCCAATGTGCGGTCGATTCAGATTTCGGTTCCATGGATTATTTTTGCACTTATCCCGGTCTCTGTCGTCCGGGTGTCTCCGTTGCGGTCACTGTCGCACTGCGAAGGCGATTGCGGATGTGTATTATCCGGATACGGCGATCTTGACGATTGTGGGCAATGTGAGGACGACCGCTTCGAGGTCTAGCCTGGGTGTGTCCTATGTCATTTCAACGCCTCCGCAGCTGGCAAATAGTAGTTATACTGCATCCAAAGTGTCAAGTCACCAGTGGCACTGCCATTGAAAAACCCAGCCTGTAACCCCAGCATGTTTCCGACGTCGGACTGACGTGCCGGTTTTGGTTGTATATGAAATGGAACCGACGTTGTGTTTTCAACGTCAGAATGACGTCGGGTTCCGTCCATGAACCGATCAGTCTTAGACACGTCACGTCTTACAAAAACAGTCTAGAGTTATATAATTAATAGATAATTAATCATTCAACTACTGTTGTGAAATACATAGGAAAGCATTTTCTATGTAAATTTGAACAATCAAAATTCTTCAATTTTCATGTAAAAATTAGTCTTTTCTTCCTCTTTTTCAAAATGACTTCCATTTCCAGTGAGCGATAAATGTTCAGCGCTTTTTTGGTCGTTTTTGCAACGTCGGAATGACGTCAGAAAACCGACGTCTCCTCGACGTCGGAATAAAGTCGGTTTTAGGGAAATAGGTCGTGACGTAATTCTACCCATTTTACAGCCTTATTTTATTCAGAATATGGTTGTGAAGTGGTTGCGACCAAAATCCAACCTTTTTTTTTTCAACCAAAAAAAGACGTTGGCTGTTTGCTGGGACGTGCGGGGGTTGCTTCATTTTTCCGGAAGTCGCTGCACCTTGTTCTCATTGCATCACTGCAGACACCCACATCGATTAATGTGCCACATGTCAAAATCTTCAAAAACACTTTGAAAACTGAGATGTAAAAAATAAAATCAAATCACGATGCAATATGAGTCAGGTTTTACTGGTTCGAATTTCATGAAAGATAATCTACGCTTTAAAAAAAAAAGTTCAATTTTTTGTGTAAACTTTCTTTTGTCCTTCAGTATAAAATGTTGACAATTAGTAATGGAAATAGAGGATCGCTGGTTAAAACAACGTAAGTGATATGAATAACGTAAGTTATTCATATCACAGAACAGTCTTTTTGTGCCCCACACAAAGAAGAATTTTTTAAATATTTCCAGAAATTGCCAAGATCTTCTAAAACTCCAGAAAATATAAAAATTCTATGTTCTTGTTTTCAATATTCGCTACGGTATTTTTATGGCTGCAAAAATAAGTCCCCCTTGTGGAGAAGTCACAATCTATTTCAAAATTAGTTCATAGAACTGAAGGGTCACATCACAATTAAAATCACATCAAAATTATTGGCAATAAAAGCTTTCCGTTTGCATCACATATTTTGATGGTTTAAAGACATGGTTAATTATTCTAATGTTTATTCGTACTGCTGTATTTTAAAAGATTTTTATATTTCTCTGTGCAGCCTGAATGAGATTATCAAACAAGGAGGTGTGTCTTCTCAGTATCTCCCTCTTAGGTGTTTTGCCATAATCTCAGCTGGTAGCTTTATACAAGTATACTTCTTGTTTAGGAATGGAAGTTCTTCAAGACATCCAGTTGCAGTGACGTTTATTTTCAAATCTGGCGTCCTAACGATACTAACTTCGTTTTGACTGGTCAGAATTTTTACGATGAGGCAATCGAAAAATGTCCTCGTGCAGAGGGTGAAGTGATTTTACGTATTCCTGCACACGAACAAATTCCAGTGGAACCAGGAGATGTTATAGGATGGTTCGTTGTCACTCTGGTCTATTTTCTCATATCTCTCAAAAGAGGAATGGTTTTTTGAAAATGTAATTTCTACACAAGTGTGATAAAGCAACAATCGAAACAGAAACTTTTCTAAGTGCCCTGAGATGCTAATATTTGATTTCTGTTTGTCAAAAGTCCGTTGTCGCACGATTAATTAATTATTCATTTTGGCGGTACCGTGTTGAGAAGACTCTAAGTAGACACAAGGAGGATACATGGCTGTAAAACAAATTACACAATGATTGTTTTATGACAATTTTGGCCATCCATAGGAGTGGATACTAAAGGATAATTATTAAGTGGGCATATCAAGTAACACCCAAATTAAACTCTCTGACATCAATAATAATAATAATAATAATAATAATAATAATAATAATAATAATAATAATAATAATAATAATAATAATAATAATAATAATAATAATAATAATAATAATACGGTAGTTTCCACTCTCCTGAAGGACACAAAATGCAGGAACCGACATGATCCAGTTTGAAGATGGTGATCCATCCCAAGTGGTAACTGAAGTGTGCAAGTCAACTGATGCCACAGAAATAGGCACTAACACGCTGAACTGTTCCGATGCTACAACTCTCGACATTGAGGTATCTCTTCAACTCACAGTTGTAACAGGTAAAAACACTTCTGGGCTTTCTGAGTTTCTTTGAATTAATTAATAAATATAGATGTTTATTAGAAAATACATTCATCAATCGCAGTTATATGTGACACCAGATATGCATTATTAAGTCATTAGTTGCATTTGATAATTGTGATTCTTATTGTTTGTGTTTGGAAAGCGGTGATGATGATGGCTTCTGTGGTTTTATTAAGGTCCTGCTCCTGTATTCAATAATCTTCCAAACGTGGTTGAAATACCGGAAAACAGTAAGCCAGGCGATCCTGTGGATTATCCAGAGCATACATATTTTGATGTGAAAGCCTCTATTGAGACAAATGTGGTTGATGGAAACATAGCTCGTGACGTTCCACTGTCATTTTCTTTTGTAACTGACCAACCTAAGTTTAAAATAAGTACTCAGCCAAAGGATGGAAATTTGCCATACACTGGTAAAAGTTTTAAGCTTTCATTTAAATTTCAAATTTTAATAATACTATATCGTGCTTAAGGGTTCTATGTGGAAATGCTTTAACGGAACAAAATTACCTTACAAGAAATTCTAACCATCCCGTCTGTTTAATGGGAGAATTTTGGCATTGTGTACTCAGAAGTGCCTTTTCAACCTGAGACTTAACCAGATTAGACTGCATTTCCTAACAAAGCACTACTAAATGACAATTATATATATATATATATATATATATATATATATATATATATATATATATATATATATATATATATATATATATATATATATATATATATATATATATATATATCTTGATTTGCTTCAGGGAGAGTTGAAATAACAGAACATTTGGATTATGAAACACAACAAGAACATATCCTTCCAATTCGCGTGGATGGTCTCGGTCAATTCTGTGAGTCCACACTGACAGTGCATGTGATTGATATCAATGAACCCCACACCATCACAAATCTCCCGCAGGACACAACCGTGTCTGCAGAAACTGCACGAGCAGGGGATATCGTATTTCAAGTGCAAGTCTACGATGACGATGCGAATCCAGATCCCTTGTTATATGCAATTGATTCTACGGACGTGTTGGATCCAGCGCCACCTTTTGCCATGGATAATAAAACTGGTATGCATATCAACTTCTTGACTGAGCACAATCTCTGATCCGGCATGTCACCGCTGTCTCTGTTTCAGGCGTTGTTACATGTGACGGTATAGTTTATGGACGTGGCCAACTTTCTTTCTCCAGAGAGAGAGAGAGAGAGAGAGAGAGAGAGAGAGAGAGAGAGAGAGAGAGAGAGAGAGAAAGAGAGAGAGAAAGAGAGAGAGACAGACAGACAGACAGACAGAGGCAGAGGCAAGTCAGACGACACCATAAACACTATGGATTATAGTCTCCAGTCTAATAGAGCCATGTGTAAGGGTATAGTGACATTGGGAGTTGGATGGCAAGTGGATATTGCGGGGGACGGATGCTTGTTCTTTGCAAAAAAATATTTGTTTCTGATCGTTCTTCGAGTTGCTTTTGTCCATTTTCTTGCACTTTGTAACCATGTGATCACTATATTGGATAATATTAAATACAGTGTTCATATTTCGAGATATCATTTCCAGATCTTAAGATATTTACAGATCTTGAGATATTTACAGATCATTTACAGATCTTGAGATATATGAAAATATGTAGGGCCAACAGAACCCTTGAAATAAACTGAAAATATACAAAACCAAGTCACATGTTTTGTTTGGCGTTTCAACACTACTTAAGCGGATACAAATATGAGAGACATGGCTGGAATTAACACTGTTTGGATGCTATGTCACTGGTTTTATTAGGCATACTACGAGTGTCTGAGGATCTGTATGGAGGTGTCTGGGCTGATAGGTACGTACTGGATCTCGTGGCGTGGGATTATATGTACAAAGCTGTTGAGAAACTCACCATACATCTGACAGACATACGCTCCGATCCAGTCATACACAACTTAGATGAAACTATTGACGTCCCCGAAGACGCTCCAACTGGTTCGGATATATTTCAGGTGAAAAAAAGATGCAACAAAACTTGTCATCAATCAATTTTGTTGTTTTTCGGTTGTGCTTAGATGATCTTCCTAGAGTTTACTAATTTAACACAGTTGCATTCTTTAATACAATGTAATAAAGTTGTTCACATGTAATAAGTGAAATAGCCTGTGATTTTTATAGGCCAAGCTTTTTTGGTTTGCATTTCAGTTTATTTCAAAAATGCTTTTTTATTTGTAAAAAATAAGATGTACATCAATGTGTTATTAAATGCTTAATGGGTGCTAAATTATACAGTTTAAAGTATAAGTTAGCACAGGAAAAATCTCGTGTGATGTGAAATCAAAATCAGAATTAATACCGCTTTCTTATTCCAAATGAAATCATTCAATTACTGCACTGGGTCAACATCTTGGAGAAACTGCCAGTGTGTCTTTGGATAAGCAGTAACTAACACTTGACAAGCCTTTGGCTTGCAAGGGTGATATGAATTTGTGCGGGCAAAATTCGTCCTTTTTTTTCTTCTTGACAGTTTTTCCGATTTTTTGTGTCTTCTTCTCTGACACTATGGGCCCTACGACCATGAAACTGGGAATTATGAAGAGCTTGATCTGAACATGTGCATGTCACTTTTTATTTTCGTCTTTGATTTCGTTTTCTTTGTTAAAACGCCATGTGAAAAGAGTGTATTTTTTGCGAGTAAATGCGTAGCATTTAACGACAGCACAGAATACACATTTGCTCAGTGGCTTTGTGCGAGCTCTCAATGCGTAAATAGATAACAAGGCGTATGCCTGTACAGTCAATAAAACTTTAAGTCAACAACAACCAAATACCACTCGGCTTATAAGACGTATTCAAGCTGTGTGGTTTGCAATATATTATTCAAGAAATAACCCACTGAAGGAAGTATTTTTGCGTTTTAATTTTTGTCAAGTGTTTAACATTTCGCTAGCGGAATGAGCTTCTAGTTTGATAACTTCTTTTGAAAGTACAAATGGGGGTAATTCTGTTTACATAATATCCGTTTAACTATACCAATGATTATTTGGAACATTTTATCTTATATTAGTTCTTTATTGAACAGGTCGTTGCTGAAGGAAGATACCCCAATGAACTCGTGTACAAAATAACCGGCGTAACACCTTTTGAAATGTATAATAAGTTTGTTATTGATGCACGAAGTAAGTAAGTTTGAAAATTATTTCTAAATATTGAACGCATACATATTGTTGAAAAGATGTGGTTTCAAGCGCGCGGATTATAGAATGTAAAGATCTTGGGCTCGATACAGAGGTGAACAGATAAGGATAAAACCTAATCATATATGGTGATGACAAGCGCTTTTCATCCGCAGGAGAAGGAACGATTACGAAGAAAAATGAGCTGAAAATTTGGGACTTTTTTACTTTTGATTATTAGGTGTTTCTCATTAGCCAAGTGCCTTTTAAATATTGCGGCTTTTCTGAAGACTCTTTGTAATTAAGATATTGGGATGTGGCAATTAGTTGAGTTTTGGCCTAATAACTGAGTTGGCCTAATAGGCCAATAGTCCTCGGTTTTAAACTTATACGGGGTGGTGAGCATTGGGTTGAAATTTGTTTCTATTGGCTAAGCTAAGCAAATGCACTGAATTAGATAGCATATCAAGAAATTTAAAATCAGCGAAAATTTAGTCTTTTGAACATTTCTTTAAAATGTTTGAAACGACCTTTTTACACACAATCATAATTTCCAAGCCATCGTCAACAGCTCAGACCCTAACCGGACGGGATTGTGATTATGGAAGGCCACAAGGATTTATAAATAAAAGTTGAGGAATGCCATAACTTGGATATTATCTATTCTTTCCAAAGATAAATTTACGACTTTGGTTCCAACGTGTGTTTACAAGAAATTGCAGATAAAATGCAATATCCTTTTATCCGAAACCCAACTGAAACTCAAGTGATTTTTATTCCGCCAACGAAAATTCAAGATGATGGCTGGGAGTCATTTTGATTTTGTTCTATTCAATTGAAAAATAATCCTAAGCATGTGATAATGTGAAGTGAACCCATGTCAAAAATTTGATGGCGTTCCCAAGAAATTGCAGGAAAAATTCAATATGGTGGTTGGTAGCAATTTTGAATTAGTGATCGGTTATAAAATCATATAACATAAGCCAACATACCGAACATACCGGTACTGTTATAAGGCCTAACCCTTGTCTCATGTTTGGTGATAATCGCTAAAGTTGTGTTTATCTTTTGTCGTGTTTTGCAAGACATTATGGGAAAAATTAGAGATGGCGACTAGTGGCCCTTTGAATTTACTGATCTGTTCCATAATAAATTTGATCATCCTTTTGTACCGATTAAGCCGTGTCTAAAATTTGGTAATGGTTGGTTAAGTAGTTTGTTTTATCCTGCTAAAAATATTTCTGGATAAACATTAAAAATGGCGACTGCCAGCCATTTTAAGGTTTCCATTCAACTGAAAACTAGTCCCGAGCGTATGGTTTTCCGATGGTCAACTAATGTGAAAAATTTAATGAAATTTCTCAAAGTTATTTACACGCTCAAATAAATCGTTGAAAATATTTACGATCGAGACTGGCGGCCATTTTGATTTAGTGATCAGTCCTAAAATTAACCAAATTCTTTTGTAATAGTTGAGCAGTATCTAAAATTTTGTAATGATAGGTCTAGAAGTTTTTAATTTTATGCTGTGTTTTCAAGAAATTAAGGCACAAATATGAGATGGCGTCTGCAGGCCATTTCAAATTTACTGATCAGTCCCAAAATCAATCCCGATCGCCGTTTTAAGTAGGTTAAGTCTTACCTAAAATTTGGTTATGATCGGACAAGTAAGTTTTATTTTATCGGGTGAACAATAAATTTCCAGGTATAATCAAGATTGCGATCTTGTAACTTGGTCATTGTCATACAAAATACCGTGCAGCTACACGCTAGCAAAGGTCATCTATAAATCAAATATCATAGAAAACCGATTATCAGGGTGAGAGTAACAGCCGGCGATGAACGGACGAAGGGATGAACAGACAGCCAAACCTATAGTTCTATCCACTGGAGTGAGTTTCTGTTAAAGCTGAAACGCTGAAAGGTCGATACATAATATCAACAAAAACCTTAAACAGCGAAGACGGGATATTGCCGTGTCAGTATCGTCAACGTCAGTGTTGAACCGAATCTATTGCAATGAGCTGACACAAAAGATAGGATCTGACTTAGATGGACATAGCCGGGCGGCCAGTCAGTGGTGATGCCATATGTCTATGTCATGCCCGCATTTGTCCATTCAGTCATACTTGAGATGGAAAACGTGTCTAAGTAGGTCCTAAAGCACCAGTCCGCGGGGGTCTAGGACATTACCCTCCCCCCAGATGATACCCCCGACAATACCCCCAGACCATACCCTCCCTAGGACCATACCCCCCCCCCCGTGCCAATACCCCCCAGCACCATCATTTTTTCCAATTTTCATTTTAAAGATTTTCATTAACGAACAACAAACTAATACAGTTGTGTGATCTGTAGTTAAAAGCTGAGCCATTTCGTTATGATGTAGTTGAAAGGAAGTATAATTGCAGTTCCATAACTCTTACATCTCATCTCATGTTATCCATTGATAAAAGCTATTGCACACAAAACACAATCTATGATCTAGTTAAAAGGTTTATAAATGCAATTTAATGCATACGTTCCATAATTGCAATTATCAATTCGCGCCCCAATTGATTGCAATTAACTGCTGTCTAAATGAGTTGTTGCAATTTGTTCTAAGCCTGAGTCACAAAATTTATTGGTTGACCTATCCGGAGTCACACAATTAGGAACATTGTTGGCGACTTCGCAAACCGCAACTCACTGGACTACCTTCGTCGAATAGCGCACAATATTCAGTTTTGAAAGATGTGGACTATGAATGATATATCGATGTAAAGATTAAACATAGTGTTGGAGAGAATAAAATATGTTGCTGTACTTTTTCTTTTCATTTTCTTGTAACGTTGAAAATTGGAAATATTCGGATTTGGGGGGGGGGGGGGGGTATTGGCACGGGGGTATGGTCTGAGGGTATTGTCGGGGGGGGGTATCATTCGGGGGAGGTATTGTCCCGGGGGTATGGTCCTGAACCCGGTCCGCGGACCCAGCGCTAGTAGTATAAAAGTGGTTCTGGTAACTCAGTACAAAAATATTTTTCTGGGTGCATAAAAAAACAGGAAGTGTTTTCTGTAGCAAGGGTGTGTGGCGATAATTGAATTCTGCAAAAGTTTACGCTCCGTTGCTTAGTTGATTTCTCAGTTACCTACCATGTCTTCGATTAATTATATTATTGTTCGACAAATAAACCAAATAATGCTTTGTATATAAGTTCATCTCTTTTGTTTACAGGTGGATGGATAAGTACTACTTCAGATCCGGAGTTCAATTACGGCATCACAAACGTAATTGAGATATCAGTGAGTACGAAACAAATACAGTTGAGGACGATTTTTAATATATGTCCATGTCTGTCCATTTTGTATTAAGGGTACATAATAATACTAAGTTTTATATATTTCTTGCTTCTAATTGATTTGACATGCATTGTTGCTGTTTATAACATTCTAATCTCGAAATAAAAGTTTTGAAAGTATTATAGCATAAAATTATAGTCCCACTTATATTTAACTCAAAATAACAACAGCTTGTCATAGCCTCTTTTCTATTCAATAGAACACTGATCTTGACGTTTTTTTGTTGAGATTAACACTGCAATGAGTCTCCTCATATCACAGAGTTGAGAAAGAATGACCATTAAACACAATCAAAACAGCGTTGGAACCTCTCAGATTTAAAAGAAATATGATAACATGACATGCCTTGTCAATTATTTGTGCTGTATATCAAATATGATGGAGAAAAATATTGGAATATTTGCCTTATTTCAGTAACGATCAATAACGAAGCAAAACAAGACCTATATCGCAACCCAAAGGGAAATTAAACTTAGTAATCCAACATATTATAATAATAAAAATGCATAGATGGCCAAAATTTTGAATAGACAGAGTTTGTGAGCTTTCAACCACGGAGCCTTAATAATCTTAATCGACATCTTGACAGCTACATTCATAGTGTGGTCACCCCTCCATCACAGTACCCCCACCTTCTGGTCACTCATGATACGTATGAAGTCGATTTAAATGAATATTTTTCTAAAGTAGGTGGGAAAAATCTTCTCAAACTTCTCATACTTTAAGTTCTCGTTTTTGGTCTGCTTCGAAGTGACCTGTAATGGCTATCAGTTTCGGTGAGCGATAACATAAAGAAACCGTTTTCAATTTCCAACGTTTATTCAACGTTGCTCTAAAGACGTTGATTAGACGTCAGAGAAAGTTAAGTTTTAGTTGTAACCAAATTCAACACCTACACAACGTTGCTTATCCAGCATCTATTCAACGTTGTGTCAAAGACATTGGTAAGATGTTGCTCTGTGATAGCGACCAGCCACAACCAAAGTACAACCAGAATTAATGTTGTGATTTGGTCGGACCGAAGTTGCAATTTCAAATCGACGTTGATGGACGCTGGCATGTTTACTGGGTAAATTAGGAGAAAACACAATTTAAATGTTGATAAATCCTGAGGAAATGCTAGACACTGCAATTAAATACTGATAATTACATGTAAAATCATACTTTTTAGCCCACTATTGTACATTAAGTATCTTAAGTAACGACAGTCGTATGATACACACACACACAGCTGTATACAGTGTGTGGATAATGCTTTGTGGCGCTCTATACCTCACACTATATAGAGCTACTGTAGTGTGCCTAAATGCAATAACTATTGTCATATATGCATAGAAAATTCACCTAAATTTTAAAAACAAAATAGAGGATGATCGACCTGACAACTTAAAGTATGTCTCTGACAACTTTGATCAGCAACGGTCTCGAATCAGTCAGCAGGGAAAACTGTCATGTCGGTAAAACGACTAATGTTGGCAAATACATCGTACCAGTTTATAAATGATAGGGATTTGCCAATTTATATGTGTAATTACAACTAATACCTTCGTTATAATTTGAAATTATATGGAAGATGATCATACGGCATGTCTTATTTTAGACAACTATATATAAAACACAGTACTGCAAAAGTAATCAATGCCTGGTATATTTGACTTTGACACATAATTATGTTTATCTATATTAATTTTAAATTAACACCTTGAGCGCTGGAATTAACGGAATAATCCACAGTGCTTTGAGCGAGACCAGAAGATTTGTAGCAACTACCTTTGTCTTTTGCATTTCGCGAAATTTAAACTTACATTCGACGTCAGAGTTGTGTGTACTTGTTATTAATACTATGTTAGAAATCCTTTTTTAAGAAAACAAAGCAAATATAAAGGATATAACGCAGCATGCAGAAGAAAGCTTAAAATGAAATATAAATTAAGCAACTTGGGGGATTTCAAGACAAATTATGAATCGCAAATTACCAACACAAATTTGTAAGATCTGAACTTGACTCTTCAGATTGAAGTCACTGACGATGTCGGGAGTGACGACGGATTACTCACCATTAATCTACAATGGGTGAATAGAGCACCGGTGTTTGCACCTGAAATATACAAAACAGACATCCCTGAAAAATGTGGCGAGGTATGGCTAATAATAATAATAATAATAATCATAATGCATTATTAAGTATTAAGTACTGATATTTTGGTATCAGAAGAACCCGGCCCCAAAAAAGATCGGGGCTGCGGAAAACCCTACCCCATTTTGAGTAGGAGAGCCCAGCCCCAAACAAACTCGGCCCCAGGAGAATCCGACCCCAAATCAAAGTACGCCGGGAGTTTGAAATGAAGTTTAATAAAGCGAACGAGGGACGTTTTCAAGTAATTACAATTAGGCAATTCACCCCAGATGTGTTGTAATAGCCCAAGTTGAATCGCGATGCAATTAATCATAACAAACGATGAAAGAGTGATTGAAGTTGGCTGTCACCATCTTGACTGCAGTTTGAAGTGCAAGTGCAATTAACGATCAGAAGTTATGAAAAAGTGATTGAACTGGTCGGTTACCTTATTGAGTGCAATTCGAAATGAAGTACAATTAATGATCAGAAGTGATGAAAGAGTGATTGAAGTGGTCAGTCACCATCTTGACAGCAATTTCAAGCGAAGTGCAATTAACGATCAGCGAACTTATGAAAGAGTGAATGAACTCATTCATTACGACCTCAAATGCAATCGCATTCTGAGTGCAACAGGCCCACATGACTGAACTAGGTACATGTAGTCTTGATTGTAATTAAAGTTGTCTCACAATTTTCTCAAGTTAGAATTAGTGATTGCAATTAGATTTCGTGACAAAAGCATCAAAGTGCGCTTTTATATTAATTTATTTTGAAACTCTGAATATATAGGAAAATGGTTATTAAATTCATGGAATAATTTATTACCTAAGTTGACAAATTAAAAAAAAAAAGTTTTGCATTTTTATCAGGTTGCGGCCGGGTTCTCCTATGTGTTGGGGCCGGGTTCTCCTGAAATTTGGGATCGAATTCATTTGGGGCCGGGTTAGCTGTGGGCTGAATTTGGGACCGAGTTCGCTTGAGGCCGAGTTGTTTGGGGCTGGATTCTCTTGTATTCGATTTTTTTACAGGAAAGAAATCCAGGCAATTGCAGAAATCCTGTCGATGATTCTGACACTGATGCAGAACTTCCGTGGACTATTCCTGGACTTGGGTTAATGTTCAATCACAGAGACGAGGATTATAGCGTTGGGTCTGATTATTCAAGTTGTTCTGTAATGGACGGTTTCGCATCCACCCTGTTTCGGGTTGCAAACTGTAGCACTATTGAAGTTTTAGAATGCATTGACGTGAACAAAAATCCAGAACTCATGTCTATAAATCTTACCATAAAGGTATGTTTTTTAAAATATTTTTCTAACGTTTGTTAATTGTATGAAACTTTATATGTTATAAAAAACGCTGGAAAGGTAAAAGGTAGAACGCTCCTGATGTGTCTGATCTGTGGCTTAATCTTAAGATTGAAAGGATGAAAGTGAACATTGCACAGGTATTCATGCGAATGAAGCATTAAACTCATTTTACGACATCTCATGGACTCGATTTCACTGTTTTCCTTCTTACTTGCCAAGACTTTGGAATAGCTTTGAATATAGTCTTTGTTGAAAACTGGCAACTATGCCCGCGTGACAATCTCCACTTTTTTGCATGTTCAGGTTAACGTCAGGTTACACATTTTTGGGGCAGTGAATATTGACCTCTGAGTTATTCATATTCATATGAGTTCAACATTTTGTTGGTGTTGCCGCGACAGAAATGACCCTCTATCCTTCATTGTACTAGGCAAAATATTACAAAGGGGAAAACTGTCAAGAGTTCCCAGCTTTTTCAATTTTATATAAATAAATAATGAACGCGCACTTTTACGCGTTCCCCACTTGTATGTGGGTTTCTCCTGCATCTCTAAAAGAATCATAGAAACTAGAACAAAATTTCTCATCTCAACTGGAAAAGTCCTGGTCTAGATATTGGCTAATCAGAATCGTGGGTAATGAGGACAATAATTAGACAGAACGACGTCACAGAGGAGATTAAAAGAGGCAAAACACAAAAGATGAAGCATTTTGCAGATGACTGCACATGCACAGTAAAAATACAGCGTCAGTCCTTAAGTTTTCTGGTCTCAAGTTGAACAAAGACTAATCAATTTTATTCTGGTTGGGCTCGTGGATGTATAAAATGTACAAGAGAGTATGAACAATGAAACGGATACTTTTGAGCTGTTGGGATTATGTGTAGGGTGAAAAAACGAATCGAAAATGCAAAACAACATAGATAATAAAATTACAAAAATAAGGAATTATCCACATAGGGGGTAGAGAAGAAGCTTAAGCTTGTGCGGTAAAACATTCATTGCTAAGACATTTACCATATCAAATTCCAGATACTGCTTGACGACGTTGCACGCATATGTTATTCGAAAAGCAAAAATTAAGAAGGAAATTACAAGGTTCATTTGGAAATACAAGCCTTCAAAGGTCAACCACTCTGTAATTATACATAAATATGATCAAGGTGGCCTAAACTCTAAAGATGTGGAAGCCCAAAGCAAAGCATACACGTCTGCACGGCCAACGGGAATTTTGTTTGTACAGGCTGGAAGCATATAACTAACACATATTTCAATAAGGTTGGAGGTTTGCATCTTTTTGCTTCCCTGTAACTATGTCACTGAAACGCCGAATGCTGAAAACTTCGACTATGTAATCTGGAATAATGAATTAATTCTTATTAATGGTAAAATTATTTTTTATAAAGAATTATTTGATAGATGAATCGTATTTATTCACAATCGATGTGATAATGAGGGGCGATTGATCCCTTACCATCAATTTTGTGGCAACTTACAACATGCAAACTAATTTAGTGACATATCAAGGAATAACTGTAGCTGCAAAGAAAGCAGTACGAGGACAATTAAGGTTAACCAGGAGGATAGAAAGACCCCGACTTGATGTTACCTTTACATTTAATGAAGTAGTGGGAAAAACTATGAACAAGGATTTTTCACCTTGTTCACTTTAAGTATCAGCCAGAGAAATGGAGAAATGGTTTTACAGATGTTGCATCCTTTGGTATAATTACCTCGTCTCCAAGACATCTTCCCTCTGTAAATAACCTAGTACCAGAGAAAAGTCCACTGCGCTACGTTGGTTCCCGACGGGTTTACTTTAAAATAACGCAGGGTCTTCACTTGGATAATAACCCGTCTAGGCTTTTAGACTAGAACCACTGGCGACTCTAAAACCTTTAATGAAACCTACGTTTTTGCGTTCTCTCGCGAAAAAGTGATCCAAGAAATTGGCCACCACAGCTGGTTAAGCCTGAAAAGGGCCTATCTCGGATTACTACGCCAGCTGGCAAATTTATTCCACTGGGACCGATATACCTTGGCTATATCTTCTCTATCGCTTCCCATGAAAAACCTTAATTTTTCTGAAAAGGCAGTGATGTGCACCATAGGTGCAGATCCAGCACACGGGGGGTTTGGGTGGAGCTGGAGCAGGATTTCCGAATGGCAAACGTATCCAAAGCAGAGGCTTGATCACTGACTTGGAAAGTAGGGGAAACCAAGGGGCTTCGCCTGACCAAAGGGCTACCAAGAGCAGATGACGTGGGTTGAGCAGCAGAACTCTATGAATTACTTCAGAATGATTGCCTGGGGAGGAAGCGAGCTTGTATATGTTGATTGCCCAAGCCCATTCCTTATAAGCTTGGTTTATCAGCGAGTTGGCAAAACAGAGCCAGAATGAGTAGGGGTATACCATGGGGAATGCTCTGTCACATAAATGAAGGTTGAAACTGCCAAACACACTCCGTATTAATGACTTTGCCGCCTGCAAATACTTTCAACCGACATGTGGCGATCTCTAAACTGACTTGGATGTCCAACCTGAGAGAGAGAGAGAGAGAGAGAGAGAGAGAGAGAGAGAGAGAGAGAGAGAGAGAGACGTCGTCCTGTATTTCCAGCTCTGGGAGAATGGTAGAAAATATCGTACCTTCGTTCAGGATGTCTTGGCCAAGCCACCAAGAGACCTGCTTTTATTGCTTGTTTGACCAATTTCTCAATCTGGCGGCGGAAAACTTATTGCTCGAAGTGTGCTAGAAACCAGTCAGCTATGTTCTGGAACATTAAAACACCTTGAACGCAAACCTGCATCTTGAATACCCTCATGATTTTTGTAATTACGAAAGACGCGGAGGAAGGACCGAAAGGGATAACCAAAACCAGTGTCTTTTTTATCTGAAACCACAGATACAGACGGAGTGGCATAAAAAGGCCTTGTATCTGACAAGTCTATCGACGTACTCCACATGCCCTACCCGGAGCTTTCTTTTTCACATGGTCTGTTTCCATTCCGAACGAGGTCAGACAGAGGAATTCATTTAGGGTGGAGATATCAATGACTCGTCTTCTCGGTTAGAAGGAGAGAACTGACCCGACGGGGGCAAGCTGGAAGACGGAGGTGGGGGGGGGTGGAATCTTGGCATGGCGTGTTGAATCCGTAACTCCCACTTGGCTGGTAAAACACACCCTCCACTCTCGATGTGTGACTATCACATTGGTTGAAAAATCTGTGACGAAATCGTGAGTTTGTTTACTTTTTTGGCCGCCATTTTGGTGTCCTACAAGTGCTTTTTCTCTCTTTGCAAGACCAAATTTAAACTGCTGTAACTCACGATTGAAAGCTTGTCACCCTTTCCAAGAACTTTTCCATCAAAGTGATGGCTTTAAACATACTCCAGATTGTTCAAATAGAAACAAATTCCAGATATCTGTGGAGTAAATTGAATTTATATTTGGTCTTGCAAAGAGAGAAAAAGCAATTGTAGGACACCAAAATGGCGGCCAAAAAAGTAAACAAACTAGAGTTTCACAACAACCAATTCCTTCTCCGACGGCAAATGTCTTCCCCGGGGACAGAAATTCTGTCTCTTCTAGCAAGACCTCAGCTGTGACCTGTTCGCCCAAGCCTTGTCTAACCTAAGATCTCTGCTCTCCCAAGGGGATGTTAGTTTCTGCCGCTGTCTCAAAAATTGCCTTTGGCTTAAACCTCCGTTTTCTAAACGTGTGTATTGGGGAGACTTGTACCAGGATGAAAGAACTGGCTCTAGGCATAATCTCTGGTGCAAAGGGTTGAGCTTTTTAAACAGCCATCTAAAATTTTGTGTGTTTGGTAACATGAGGTTTGGTACTAGTGCATCAACAATTCTGATTGCCCTCTATCTAGACCTGAAATATTCTAGCTTTGACAAGAAAATTGTGTTCTAGTTTTCGTGATTCTTTAAGAGTAACACCAGAAACCCATATAAAAGTCGAGAATTCGGAGCTTTTGCGAAGTCAAATGATTCAAGTTTTTTAATCTCCAGCTATGACCACTGAACTAGAATTACATGAGAAACTATGGCAATGGAAAAGTTGTTTGTTTCATAATTTACACCCACCATGAATTGAACGGTTGATTTCTATCCAGGAAATGCAGGTGTCGGGGTGCAAACCATGAACATATTTGTTAAATTTGCAGAAATCTGAGGAAGCGCTAATTGAAAACAAACGAGTTTTAAGGCTAATTGGTGTATAAAAATTTCGCCATTTAAATTTATGAGAAATACCATATCCTCTGCTTTCAATCAATCAAATTTTTTATTTATATCGTTAAAAGTGCCTTTTGAACTTTTCTGTTATGTTTTTAACCTTTTTTGTGTCATATTCCAACTAATTTATTGTCGAATTTGGCCTATTTTGAATGATTTGTCATACAGCCGGGCCGGTCCCAGAATTTAATTCAAATAAGTCGTTTAAGATTTTAGACATATAACAATTAACTACAGTTCGGTAACTTAGTGACCTCATAGGAACAAACTATTATGTGCTCAAAACTCTAAAGATGCAGTTTGACTGCAATACAGCATTGCCTGAAAAGTCTCGCACACACATACAGTGCAGTAGTCCCACAGAAAATATTTGCATGTAGCATTGTTGAAGATAGACATGAGTACTTCTAGAAAAATGGGCTGTGAATTGAACAACTTTTAAATTTAACATGAATAAATTAATGTTTTTTTTTTTTTAACTTTTATGCATTAATTAAGATAACATATGATAACAAAACTCGTACATATTGTTTAAAAGTTTTCCAAACGATGTCATAGCCATGATGCTTAAAATTTAAAGACAATAAGCAATATTGTTTATTTCTTTATAGTCGAGTATTTCACCAAAGCTGTACTCGTTGCATCTACAATTTTACTACCTGAAATTTTTGTCTTAAAATGCAGATCGAAGATCGATACGGCTTATCTGACACGGCTCTGGTATTCATCACGGTGTACGATATAAATGATCATCATCCAGTCTTTAACCCAACAACTTACGAGGAAACAGTTTCAGGTGTGTTTGGAACGTTTATAATAAGTATAAAAATTCTCCTTAAAAACTTCGGGAAATGATGCCCCTTTACAAAGAAGCCTGCTTTTGGGGTTCCAAGGTCCCGGGCAGTATTTATAAAGGTTAATGGTGTAGCGTCATGGCGTCTCGCTGAACTTAATTGCTTGTATGCAAACTAACAGCAGGACAAACAATTAACTTACAGTGGAACATCGGAAATTGGATATTTCGCGGGGCTAGGTCAAACTGGTCCGGTATTGAATTTATTTTTATTTTTTAATCTCGAAGTGGCATAAAGGGGATGACGTCATGAAATAGATTTCCACATTTAAAAAAATATTTGAAGGAAAATCTATCGAAAAGTGGCGAGGTCGAAGTATGTTTTTTTTTCGAAAAAAAGCGGTCATGGTTTACTTTAAAAATACAGCTTCATCCAATGTTAAAAATGAAAAATTATCGGGTCCGCAACCACTGTGAAATTGTTTGTGTCGTGTTGATTAATCCTTTACACAGAAACAATGTTTGCACGAACAGGCTAAAAAGCACGCAACATCCGTGCCGCTGTCGTGTTTTATTAATAAATCTTTTGTGTAAAAATAACGTTTGCACGCACATGCAGGCTTAAAAGCACGCAACTATTGCGTCGTGTTCAACAGATAGAATAAAATATCCTAGTTTTTATAGGAACATATGTAATAAGTATAAAATAACGTCAACTGACAGGCTAAAAGGACAGGCAATGACTTTCTGTCCTGAAAAAATTAAGCTGTGTGGAAATTGTTTCTGCACGAAAAGGGTGAAAGCACGGCCTTTTGAAGAACAGGATGTCTGCACGCATGTGCGCATACAACAGGCCTGTTGCACGTGCAGAAATTGTTTCTGCAGGGACAGACTAAAAGCATGCACCAGTCGCTATACTGTCACAAAAGTAGAATATCGTAACATCACAGGCTGTGGTCATGAATTTTCTTATGATTCTTAACACTAGTAAAATGCTAACGTCGTTAAAATTATTATAGGGCTTGTATATTGTGGAACAAAGAGAGAGAGAGAGAGATTAAGAGAGAGAGACAGAGAGATGAGAGAGAGAGAGAGAGAGAGAGAGACACAGAGAGAGAGAGAGAGAGAGAGAGAGAGAGACAGAGAGAGACAGAGAGAGACAGAGAGAGAGAGAGAGAGAGAGAGAGAGAGAGAGAGAGAGAGAGAGAGAGAGAGAGAGAGAGAGAGAGAGGGAGAGACAGAGAGGGAGGGGGAGAGAGAGACACAGTGAGAGAGAGTGAGAGAGAATGAGAGGGAGAGAGAGGCTAAGTAATGCTGCGTGAAGAAAAGGTGGCGACTGGATAAGGAAATGGTTCAATATAATTGCTGGCCCCTTGGAACCTTAACTGGAAGTTTGTGCTTATAAAAATCCGGTTGTTCTAGTGAATAATTCATTTATTTCCCCTTTATAAACAAAGGATCAAAAGCACGTTTTAATTATAATCTAGCGTTTTTTAGATGTTTAAAATTTAGATTTGTTTTAATCTTAAATTTAAAGAAAATGAGAAAGGTGGTAGAAGCATTTTACAAGTGTCTGCAACTGACGATGATTTTGGAGAAAATGCCACAATAAGATACAGCCTCAGAGATGTCTCCGGCTACAACGGCTCATTTTACTTCCAGGTTTGCAGTGTACATAGAAGCATAGTTCAGATTATGTAACATTGTTTACATAATGTGTCATTTTTATACTACTTGATGTTTAGTAGAAATTTTGTTTAAAACGATATCGGTAAACTGGAAAACTCAATGGACGTTGATTTCGAGTTCTGTCGTAGGTGATTTGACCCACTACACTTGCTTAGGCGAGGCAACTGGAACTAACGCCCAGCTGATATCTATAAGCTAACTCAGCTTTGGTTCTCTCAATAAACCTATAACGAGAATAGTTTCTCAGGGAATGCTTAACAACCGGATTCAAAACAGTTAATAAAAAAAATGTATCTAACTTTGTTTTTAAAAAAGTTTGAAAAAAGTTCGAAACAAAAGAATGACTTGATACACGTGCCTGATTGCGAAGAACAATACCATCGTGATTATGCCTATTGCATGGATAGTGAGATCCAGACACAGTAAACTAGTCTTTAGTGTTATCCTGTTTAGAAAAAAACACTATAATCTCTATGACAATTTCATGACAACATTCGTGATCTCCTTTTTAAATACATGTAGAGCATATATCGTTATAATCAGTTTGACGAATGATACAGCTTGAATTAAACCTCATTTTTAGATTCACCCGATGTCTGGTGTTATCTACACGAAACATCCAATTGATTATGAGCTGCTGATGAGGGAGACCTCAGATAATAGCATAGTATTCCGTGCGATAGCAACTGATGGGGGCGCATTACAAAATACTGATCAGGCTACTGTCACGATAACAGTCACTGACGTCAATGACAACAGGTACGACTCATATTTTGCTATTCGAGCTGATGTGCAATTCCACTTAAATATATATTTATTGAAATCTTTATTAAATGTTTAAACATATAAAATTCGAGGAAATGTTTCCAAATTAAAATAAGATATGAACGAATCAAATGAGCTACATCTAAAATTCTGTAGAGATCTAGTTAAATATTTTATATTACTATTGCTGTCTCCTTTATGGATATAGATAAACATATGTTAGACTTCTTACTTTTGGATACCCCCATGCCCCCCCCCCCCATCCACCCCTAAAAAAGAGACATCTTAGAACGTTGTAATTTATGTGAAAAATCGGCAATTCAGTTGAGCTGTTGCAAACGAGTAGGGGAAAGTGGGGGTTCTGTATTAGGAAGTGACGTCATAATGACGTCACGAGGTGATACAGAACCCCCATGGGGGTTCTGGCTCAGATGTTTCAGAATCCCCATGGGGGTTCTGGCTCAAATGATTGATAGAGCGCGCGCCAGTGTCAATGACGTCATCATGACGTTAAAATGACGTCATCACGACATCATCATCATGACGTTATAATGACGTCATCATGACGTTATAATGACGTCATCATGACGTCATCATGACGTTATAATGACGTCATAATGACCGTATGACGTCATGACATCATACTAAGACAGTCCTAAGCAGCATAACCATAAGTCACCTGTCAATCACCATGACGTCATCAGTCACGTGACCTGTCAATAATCGGTCACGTGACCCTAACCCTAACAAGAGCTCCAGACCACTTTTTGACGTCATAATGACGTCAGACCCCTAGGACACGTCCCTTCTACCATCTGTCTATCATGAGGAAACGAGAGTTCCACGCCACTTTTTTCTAGAACATTCTATTGGTCCAGAACCCCCATGGGTGTTCCACGCCACTTGTGACGCCATAATGACGTCAGACCCCTAGGAGACGTCCCTTCTACCATCTGTCTTTCATACCTTCATAATACACATTCATAATGCACTCTATGGTTTAGGGTTAGGCTGCCCATACCCGGGCTCGAACCACCAACCTTCCGAGCATGGGTCCGACCAGGAGTCCAACGCTCTAACAACTGAGCTATTCCGGACTGAACCAAAATGTTTTGTGAAAACATGCCATATAAGGCTATAATACACAATGCACGATAAATTTCAGAGTGCACTCGTTCAGAGCGTGGGGGAAACCGATCGATAAATTTCAGAGTGCACTCGCTCAGAGTGGGGGGAAACCGATCGATAAATTTCAGAGTGCACTAGTTTAGAGCGTGGGAACGATCAATAAATTTGAGAAGGAATGGGATTTTCCCTACGTTAAGTCCAATGTTATGTTTTATGTTATAGTAGTTGGAAAATGGTGCTTCTAGACCAACTTTAGCAAATGAAGTTTTTGGAAAACATATAATGTATAAAATAAGTTTTAGCATTTACCATGCTACTTATTCAAATGTTCTAAAGTTATAGTGGTGCGAAAATGGTGGTTCTAGATCAACTTTAACAAATTTAGTTTTTGATAACATATGATGTATAAAATAGGTTTTAGCATTTTACCAAGCTACTTATTATAATGTTCTAAAGTTATAGCAGTTGAAAAATGGTGGTTCTAGACAAACTTTAACAAATTTAGTTTTTAACACCATATGATATATAAAATAAGTTTGAACATTTTAGCATGCTACTTATTTGAATGTTCTAAAGTTATAGTAGTAGGAAAATGGTGGTTCTAAACCAACTTTAACAAATTTTGTTTTTTGACAACATATGATGTATAAAATAAGTTTGAACATTTTACCATGGTGTAGTAGGGTAAAAATCAGGGTTCTAAACCAACTTTAACAAATTTAGTTTTTACACGTTTCAGACGATTCTACCACTTGGTTGGTTGGCTGATTATTGGAAAATGGGAAGTGAAAATGTGGATAGTTATGTAGGAAAACTGCGCCTATTCAAACATGTGTTCGAATGGCAAGCCCATTCAAAAGACGTGTTCGAATGGCAAGCCCATTTAAAAGACGTGTTCGAATGGCAAGCCCATTTAAAAGACGTGTTCGAATGGCAAAGCCCATTTAAAAGACGTGTTCGAATGGCAAGCCCATTTAAAAGACGTTTTCGAATGGCAAGCCCATTCAAAACACGTGTTCGAATAATTTTTTTAAAGATATTACGTCGTGATATTGTTCAACAAATTGTTCAACATGTTCAACAAGCTTTTCAACATGTTCAACATGTTCAACATGCTTAACATGTTCAACATGTTCAACATATTTAACATGTTCAACATGTTAAACATGTTCAACAAGTTGTTCAACATGTTCAACATATTTATTCAACATGTTAAACATGTTCAACAAGTTCAACATGTTCAACATGTTGTTGTTCAACACAACAACTATGTTTAAAGACTTTCTCATCATTTGAATAGTGTAGGTTGAACCGAAAGGATGTATAAATGCAACATTTGTTCGAAATCTTACAATTTGCCACAAAGTCTTAAAAGACACTTAAAGGTTGCTCACCCGTCAGAAGTGGATGAAGAATCGGATATGGAAAACCCTGTAAAATTACCTTTCACGGAAACTTTAGATGAGTCTTCTATGGAAAGTCAAAGCGTTAACATGGCTGAAAAGAATGCACATGCTTGTACAGAATGTGGTGCATTATACAACAGCGAAGAAGCTTTGCTCAAACATATGGAGCAGTGTGGTGAGGATGCTGATGACAGGCGTTCTGAAAGTGAGTCAGAAACAGACTCTGAAAGTGAGTCAGAAATAGACTCTGTTTGGTATGGTATGGTTCAAGAAGTCTACGATGACTATAATGACAAATTTCAAGAAAAGGTTTCAGATAATGAAGAAAAAGGACTTGAAGATGCCCGTGAAAAAGCAAGTTATGACCTTCGACCCATTTATAAACATGGACTAAAACAACTGTTTATGAGACTATTCAAATATACCCAACGCCTAGAACAAAGCCAACATAATCAAAAGATTTTTGAAGGACTTTAATTACTTTGTGGATGAAAAACATTACAAGTATTCAAAGGCACTAAAGGCGGCTATAAGGAAAAACAATTCATTCTTTGAAGAGCTACTAGATAAGGAAGAGGAGGATGACAGCAGTGATGAAGAAAGTGGCATGGAGAGTGAACAGAGTGAAACAGATGAAGAAAAATAGACTTATTTGACTAAACTTTATGATAAAGACTTTATAAATGTTGTAATATTTTATTAACTTAAGCGTTGTGTATTAATATATGTCTTGTTTAGCAACATATAAAGTCGTAAGGTTCCTGACGCGGTTTTAATTGACCCGTAAACCATATATCATATATTAGGTATTATAGTTAATTTTGTATTATTATGTATTATATTCAAGAATTGTATTATTATGTATTGTATTCAAGTATTGTTTTATTATGTATTATATCCAAGTATTGTATGAGAAAAATCAAAGTTGAAAAGCATCGAACTACATATCAAATGTACATGTCCATTTGAGTCAAAGCTAAGTTTCAAGTTCTTGTCAAGCTTCAAAACCTTCGCTCCAATCTTCTGCACTGAGGGTGATGAAATCATAGCATCCACTAAACTCGTCATGCTGTTAAAACTGTATACAGTCATCTCGCTGTCTACTCAACAATCTTCTGACAGTCACTGCATTTATACAGATCCATTTTCTGAAGCATGAGATCCACTGACGTAATTTGCTTCTTCAACATGTGCCAATCGTTCAATGACAACAAAATTCCCTTTTTGGTAGGATGTAACCTCCCAGATGTATGATCCGTAATATATTCACGAATATTAACCATCACTTTCTGTTGATATTTCGCCAATTTAATATATATTTCTCCATTAATAGGTATCATAACCGGTAAATCGTCTACACTCATCTTCTTCATGGTGGTAGCAGCTTTACGCTCTGGTTCTCGCTTCATTTTAGGCTCTGTCTTAATTTTTCGCTTTTTACACGGAGGCGTCATAGCTAGTAACTCATCTCTTTTTATCTTTCTAAGATGTGGTCGCTTTTGACGCTGCTGACGTGACTTCGCCTTAGACTTTACCATGGGCATTGCCTTAGACTTTGCTGTAGGTATTGTCTCAGGCTTTACTATAAAATTTTCTGCAGGCATTGTATCGGACTTTTCTACAGGCATTGTCATAGATGGTACTTGTTGTTCTTTCACTGCAGACATGTTCACTCTTCAGTATCTTGATACAGAATGTGTGTTACGTCTGAGGGCGGCTGCCTTTTATACTTTACAGTGAGTTGTCTTAATATGTTTAGAAATAACTTTACCACGTTTGTCTTTGTGGCCAATTGTAAGATTTCGAACAAATGTTGCATTTATACATCCTTTCGGTTCAACCTACACTATTCAAATGATGAGAAAGTCCTTAAACATAGCTTTATATACAACAACATGTTGAACAACAACATGTTGAACATGCTAAAAATGTTGAACATGTTGAACTTGTTGAACATGTTGAACATGTTGAAAAGCTTGTTGAACATGTTGAACATGTTGAACAATTTGTTGAACAATACCACGACGTAATATCTTTAAAAAAATTATTCGAACACGTGTTTTGAATGGGCTTGCCATTCGAAAACGTCTTTTAAATGGGCTTGCCATTCGAACACGTCTTTTAAATGGGCTTGCCATTCGAACACGTCTTTTGAATGGGCTTGCCATTCGAACACATGTTTGAATAGGCGCAGTTTTCCTACATAACTATCCACATTTTCACTTCCCATTTTCCAATAATCAGCCAACCAACCAAGTGGTAGAATCGTCTGAAACGTGTAAAAACTAAATTTGTTAAAGTTGGTTTAGAACCCTGATTTTTACCCTACTACACCATGGTAAAATGTTCAAACTTATTTTATACATCATATGTTGTCAAAAAACAAAATTTGTTAAAGTTGGTTTAGAACCACCATTTTCCTACTACTATAACTTTAGAACATTCAAATAAGTAGCATGCTAAAATGTTCAAACTTATTTTATATATCATATGGTGTTAAAAACTAAATTTGTTAAAGTTGGTCTAGAACCACCATTTTTCAACTACTATAACTTTAGAACATTATAATAAGTAGCTTGGTAAAATGCTAAAACCTATTTTATACATCATATGTTATCAAAAACTAAATTTGTTAAAGTTGATCTAGAACCACCATTTTCGCACCACTATAACTTTAGAACATTTGAATAAGTAGCATGGTAAATGCTAAAACTTATTTTATACATTATATGTTTTCCAAAAACTTCATTTGCTAAAGTTGGTCTAGAAGCACCATTTTCCAACTACTATAACATAAAACATAACATTGGACTTAACGTAGGGAAAATCCCATTCCTTCTCAAATTTATTGATCGTTCCCACGCTCTAAACTAGTGCACTCTGAAATTTATCGATCGTTTTCCCCCACACTCTGAGCGAGTGCACTCTGAAATTTATCGATCGGTTTCCCCCACGCTCTGAACGAGTGCACTCTGAAATTTATCGTGCATTGTGAATTATAGCCTTATATGGCATGTTTTCACAAAACATTTTGGTTCAGTCCGGAATAGCTCAGTTGTTAGAGCGTTGGACTCCTGGTCGGACCCATGCTCGGAAGGTTGGTGGTTCGAGCCCGGGTATGGGCAGCCTAACCCTAAACCATAGAGTGCATTATGAATGTGTATTATGAAGGTATGAAAAACAGATGGTAGAAGGGACGTCTCCTAGGGGTCTGACGTCATTATGGCGTCACAAGTGGCGTGGAACACCCATGGGGGTTCTGGACCAATAGAATGTTCTAGAAAAAAGTGGCGTGGAACTCTCGTTTCCTCATGATAGACAGATGGTAGAAGGGACGTGTCCTAGGGGTCTGACGTCATTATGACGTCAAAAAGTGGTCTGGAGCTCTTGTTAGGGTTAGGGTCACGTGACCGATTATTGACAGGTCACGTGACTGATGACGTCATGGTGATTGACAGGTGACTTAGGGTTATGCTGCTTAGGACTGTCTTAGTATGATGTCATGACGTCATAACGTCATGATGACGTCATTATAACGTCATGATGATGATGTCGTGATGACGTCATTATAACGTCATGATGACGTCATTGACACGGGCGCGCGCTCTATCAATCATCTGAGCCAGAACCCCCATGGGGATTCTAAAACATCTGAGCCAGAACCCCTATGGGGATTCTGTATCACCTCGTGACGTCATTATGATGTCACTTCCTGATACAGAACCCCCACTTTCCCCCTACTCAAACGCCTGTGTTGAATCTGAAAGTATGGTTGAATGTGAGTTTTTAGAGGATTTCCAGCCCTCCGAACTTAAAGCCAGCGTTTTCCATCAAAGGCCTCTGACTTTCCTAGCTGATGTCACGCCATCAGTATACAAAAACTCTAGCCAATAAAAATTTGAAAAGGCTCTAATTTTAAATTTTTGTCTACTGTAATCCAGTATTAGGTCACTAAAATAATACATAAGCCGCATGTACATGTATTATGTTGTGCCTTTCAAAATGATACCTTCTATGCCTATGTTTCAGACCTGTCTTTGACTGTGAAAGCAACAGAGGAGAACTCTCATTCCAAGATCCAAGCAATCCATGCTTTTATAACTTGGATTTGCGTGGAGATTCCCTTGTTGGTCTTACAATCTTGAATTTAACTGCGTATGATGTTAAACCACGTAGGATATTTTGCTTTCTGTTATAAGGAATCTCTTTTCCCTACATATACTGCATAAGAACTTACACAGTATTTAGTGCTGATACAGATAAACATTAAGAACTAAATCAGATCAGGAAAGTAATTATCTAAAATGGACTCCATTCTTTTTAGTTAGACTTTGTCCTACAAAGTACTTAAATTGTCTATTCAAACGGGGTACGGAAAAAATTGTAGTCCTTTTTTTACTACATTTGTGAATTATTTGATTATAGGATTATTAATTCCATTCTTTATGTAGACAATCTTTATATAATTACATTTTCCAATATGAAATGCAACTCTTTCGACCAGGTCATTGAGAAATACTTCAATACCTATAAATGACCTTCAACATTTGCACACTTGTGGACTTGTATCGAATGTTATGTTCAAAGCATAACGTGCACATTTCTTGACTTAACCAAGACATCCTGTACCTCCGCTCTTTTTCAGATGACCTGGAACCAGAATATTATCTTCTGAATCCTAAGGAACACTTTGCTTTGGAAACAACAGCAGACAAAAAAGGGCATCTCCACACCATCTCCCCCTTGTACACATACCACAAATATGATATGATATGTATGGTCGTGGACCAAGGCCAGCCAAAACTCAAAGCCAGGTTTTGTATAGAACATAGTGAAGCGCCCCACACACGAACGCTCCATGTCTTTAATCTCTGCATGGTTCCAAAAATTTTATTTAATAATTTTTCAATGTAGATTTTGGACACATATCTTGACAGATATTGCAGTTACATGCAATCAAAAATAGCAATTAAGCCATGTAACAAAGTATATTGCACTTATTGTGACTCAGCATGAAGGTATAATTGACTAGTTACGAAAATGTTGTCAATGCGCGTTCGGAATATGGTAAAGTCAGATTTATTTTCCGGGTAGAACAAGTAATAGAAAACAGCTTTGGCTTCAGTTTTTAGACTTGTGAACATTATAAAGTAAGATGGATTGCAATTTCAGACCTCCAACAATTGTTCGACTGGACACTTTTCATGCTAAAGACCATCTGGTGGATATCACATTAGATCCCGAAGAAGAGAACATCAACTGTAAAAATGAGAATTTAGAATTTAAGACTTTCATGATAAATATGACTTTTTTTATCAGTCCTTGGTTTCCACGATTTTATGGCTGTTCAGAGGAAGTAGACAGGTAAATACAAAATAACATCGAAGACGCTTAAAAAATTGCGCATGATATCTTTTCGGCTGACTATTCTATAAGCCTATGCAAGTAGTAAAGAAGTGCTCAGTTAATATGCATGGTTTTAAAGGTAATAGAAGCTGAGAGATAAAGGCGAAGTGACACTTGGCAAACAGAATGACCTCACCCAGGGGCAAGTGTCTAAAGATCTCCCTGCAGAATGGATTAGACTGGCCTCGACACCCTAAAGACATTGCTTCTTCCCAAATGTATTTTTAAAAGATGAAATATATACTGTTATATTACAGTTCCTTTATTTTCAAACTTAATATTACATTCTTATGATCCTATAATGATATAACACCACAGAGAAATTACCAGCACAGGTCGAGCTTAACTGCTATTGTCTCAAGAGAGCAAGAAACTGATCTTGTTTATCATCCTCGACCGGGTCACTAAAATCGTAAATAAAAAGGAAGTAACCTTGCCGGGTCCGGAAAATTTCGAATAAAAATCGACCGGCCGGTCGTTGTATAAAATTTTGAAGACAGATTTATCTGTAAGGCAAATAAAGTACAGAAGATGGCCTTTCAGAGGAAGAAACTTATATAAAACTGTCGCCCTCGCGCCTTCAGCGTTCACATTTTCCCACAAGAAACACAAAAGCTTCTTAGCAAATTGATTCAACAATTGTTATGTCATACAAACGCTTTATTAACACCATTAAACCAAACTTTGTAGAAGAAAAAACTAAACAAACATTTTGGCTCATGCCAGGTCATTGAAATTTTCAAAAATAAAAATAGTTCGACACCGGCCGTGTCTAATTTTTTTGTGTGAAAAAAGCATTGCCGAGAAATACAACCAAACGAAAATTTTAAAGCATAGCACTCACAGAGAAAACCACAGTGGATACATATGAAATCGGAGAATATAATTTCAGGGAGGAGTGAGGGTAAACTATCCTGGGTGGGGTGAAGCTGGAAGGGTCTAACTAAGCATACATCAGATGAGTGCAAGATGAATTTGGTTTCTGCGGGGGGAGGGCAAGATGCCTATAGATGTTACACCGGACCCACCTCCACGTCTT
Source organism: Protula sp. h YS-2021 (assembly GCA_949752745.1). Classification (NCBI taxonomy): domain Eukaryota; kingdom Metazoa; phylum Annelida; class Polychaeta; order Sabellida; family Serpulidae; genus Protula; species Protula sp. h YS-2021. The sequence goes on along the minus strand of OX457027.1, from coordinate 63,549,558 downwards.
TATACACTGAACGTCATTCACATGAGGTAACGCTTTTTGTTGTTATAATTAACGTTGCAGATACGTGGTGACAATATACGCTCTTGAGGATAATTCGACCTTCCTGTATGACAATCTGGATCAACCAAAGAAATTCGTCCACGTTAACGACTTGCTGAGAAAACTACGAAAGAATGTTTTTGGTATGTCTGTTTTAGGAATCCCGGTCATCTTCCTACCGGGGGGGGAGGGGGGGGGCAGTCGACCGGGTTGCAAAAAAAGGGGGCGCAGTTGACTGGGGGGGGGGGGGGCAGTTGACCGAGGGGCAGATGACCGTTTACCCTGTTTTAGTTCTAATGTGAAAAAAAACAGATCAACAAATAAGTAAATAAAAAATAGAGAAAATGAATAAACAGCGAATTTCTGCAGGTGTTTTTGTACCATATAAAGCGTATGTATAAAGTACTGTTTTAAAACGTTGCTTTGATTGTTATGAACGGAAAATGTAACAAACTGAGATATCGCAAATTTTATCGTATGCAGAAAATATTAAATTAAGAAAGCATAGTATTTTAAAATTAAAATAATTTAGTCACATATAAATGAATATGTTGTGTTTTTTGTGTGATGAAAAAACTAGGGGATCCAAGAGACGACTTTAAAGAAGAGTTCAATAGGGCGAATCCAGTCTTGGTCATGCCCAGGATTCCACACTGGTGGATCCACACCATTCCAGGACTACTGACCGCCTTCTTCCTGTGTTTAATCTTGCTTCTGATCATCATTTTGGTCATTGTAGCTTGCTGCACCCATTATGGTTTATGCTGCTGTAAATCCAAGAGGTACGTCATTCAGGGAAAGGTCCATTTGCACATTTGATTGCAAATTGCTTGCCCTCAAAAGTCATGAAGTTTTCAGTAAGCGGATGTCGAAACGGGTTTCTAAACAATGTCTGCTGCTGGGTTGGTGCATGCGCTTATGTTACAGCGAATATGTGTTAAACGTTAAACGCCCTGTTTGACTGGCGCTAAGGTCTTACTTGTCTTACCCCTTCGCAATTTTGTGGTTAATTTTGATTACTTTTCTTCCCTTTAATTTTTTTTCAAAAGACCCCTGAAATTCAGTCGGTATAAAAATGCATACATGCGAAACCAAAAAAATTCCGAGCAGACACGAACCCTCCACCCCCCCCCACCCCCGAAAAATTCAATATTATACAGAAATGGTGTAACACTCAAAGGTTGTATTTATGATAAACATCACATTTTTACTATTTTAGGTGTTCACGCATTGTAGAATTCAGACATCAAACAATAGAGATTCATTCATTCATTCATCCATTCTGCAGGTGCTGATAAAAAGCAGGATGTTTAGAACTATATAAATCATTTCCGTCCTGAGAACCCTAGGGCGACAAATACAGGATTGTTTAATCGACAGAACTTCAGAACTCTTCAATATATTACACTTGTGTTTTATGGACTTGATCTTGGACATATTACAGAAAGCTACCAACGAAGCATGCTTGGATGAAAGATGACAGGTACAAACAGCATGAAACCGACACCGGAAGTGTCCGCGAATATGACGACAGCTCTGATGACGACAATAAAGCCAATTCGTAAGTATGGTGGCCATGATAAATCGAAAAGCAGAACTGGCTGGTTCGTTTGACATCAAGTGTTGTCCAGTCAGAACGTCCGAGACAAACTTTTATCAAATTTTATTGGGCAACATTTGATGTCATCTTCCGAAACGAACAGGCCCTACAGACATGAAACAGATGTGAAACAGGCTAGGATTAAATTAAGGTTAGGTTTCATTGGGTAGTGAGACAAAGGAAATTCATATTCATTTCCTTTTCGTGATATCCCTCCCTACCTCCTGCCTCCCCTCCCCCTTTCCCAAGTAGAGAGAGAGAGAGAGAGAGAGAGAGAGAGAGAGAGAGAGAGAGAGAGAGAGAGAGAGAGAGAGAGAGAGAGAGAGAGAGAGAGAGAGAGAGATTACATGTATTCATCCACTGTATATCTATGGCACTGTTTAAAGTAATGTATCTCTTTCAACAGTCACCTGCCAACCAATCATGCTTGGATGAAAGATGACAGATACATGCAAGATTCAGATGATGATGGAAGTGTGAATGATGGCACTTCTGAAATAAGCAAAAGTTCTGGTATTCAAGCCAACTCGTAAGTGCTGAAAATTCGTATCTGAATCAATAATTGCAATATGCAGCTTTGAACTGTTGATTTTCAAGACAACGATACGAATATAGTAGCGAAAATTACACTTGAGGCCCCTTAAAATACGATTCTGAACACTTAAAAATTTAGATTTCTGTAAAATAAAAAAATTGTGTTAAAAGTCATGCGAAATTGCCTGTTGCATCAACACTACACGGAACCCCAATCTTGACATGTTATACCTGAGCTGTTCATTGTTCAAGGCATACCGTTACTAGCACAAACAATAAATAAAGCAAAAAATGCAACTAAAAACTGTAAGGGAAACACTGTACATGTGTTCTGACCAGTAGTTACCCCACTTTAGTCACTGGCCATCCATGGCACGCGGCATTATTTTATAGTTGTACCAAACAAAAAGCCAACGTTAATCCAACGTCAGGAGAAGAAAAACATTACGAGCCTGCTAAAGTTATAAACTACGAAAATCACCACAGAGCGTAAAATAGTAGAATAACCATTACAAAGACTGTGTCTTTAAGGCTCGAGTAATTTTTGAGTAACAGAAAACTAAAATAGCGAATTTTTGCATATACACAGATTTTATTTATTTCAGAGACATGCGACGTCAGAACAGTGGTGGTTCTCGACCCTCAACATCAAGCACGCTTCATAGCAAGATCTACCCCATGAAATTTTAAACTTAGAAAAATGGAAGTGCTGGCAGCAAACTCGGACCATGTTTACTTTCTGTGATAAGAAAATTCTGTGATACAACATACTGCCCAGATCAAAAATTAATGTTAAATATGAGAAATCATTACAATGATTTTGCACAACAAATTTAAGCACAACAATTTGTCATTGTATGTTGTCAAAAGAAGGCTTTGCGTAATTTATGTATGTAATGGCAAAATTTAATGTATTAGCTGTGCAATTTTCGCCCAGATGTATCTGCTGTCCTCTCAAAATACCAACTTCCAAAATGACCCATTGTTCTGAACTGTTCGATGTCAGTTGCCTCAAAATATGGACGAGTTTCTGCTTTAACCCAAGGGCCCTTTCAAGTATAGTTAATGCTGTGAGATTGCCTATTGAACAATCATTAACCGATACTCTTCATTCATATTGTCGATCTTACAATATCTCTATGGCACAAATGTATCGTATTTATTAAAACTAGAGCCAAATCTCCAGCGGCAACTTGCAAGAAGAAGAAAAACCATTCTGTGACTGCATTCGGGTAATTTTTAGCGAAGTAATGACATCGAGAAATTACAGATAATTGGGTCATACTTGTTACCCCACTTATTATTTATCTTGTGCAATTTTTTCATACCAAAAAATAAGCAATAAGTGTCCTCCACCAGAGAACTACACGTACCGGTAGATGAAGCCGATAACATTCAGGATATCTGCCATGTGCGGCCAGATAAGAGTGTCTGTCATAAGACGTATGTTAATATCTACCAGCTATTGCTTTTACAACTTGTTTTTTTTTTCACATTAGTTAAGAAACCTTGTTTGTTGTTTTAAAAAAATCGATTTTTGTTGTTTTTGTAAATTTCTATGCCATGTGATTCGGGCACATTTTTGTGGGAGGATGCCCACGTTTCGGATGACATCGGAATGTATCTACACTCCGCAACACATCCATAGTCATTAATATGTCTGGTTATATATGATAAGTTACTATGGCAACTCTAAATTTTTGGTTTAATTAAGATTTGGATATTTGGTTTGAGATTGCATTTGGTAAAATTTATATCTCACCCACTAACATACCTGTTATTTAATTCACTGCTGACATTATTTCGCAGATGTTCAAAACGTTCACAACGGCTGTATTTGGTGGGGGTCAGATGGTGCTTAACACGCACATAGAGAATGTGCATCCAGAGTTTATATCAACAGCCATAAAAAATCAAAAATCATAATTAAAAAAGCAGATTTTTAAAACATATAAATGCTTGTAATTAGTGACAATTGGATAGCTTTTATTGTATGAATAAAGTAAAATGGAAGTATGAAACAAAAAAAGGGGCTTTCGTTACTTAAACTTGCCGCCGCCTCTGTAGCGAGAAAGGTCCCGGCTGATTTAGAATGTGTGTTGGTGCCACAGGAAACAGTTCTAGGCAATTAGACCGAATTCCGCTAGATATCGGAATGACACCCTTGGATAAACCACAAAAGAAATTAAGTCGTACATTTTACCGTCTTGATTTTCGGGATACAGATATTGACCTGACTTTTTGACTTGAAACTCGAGGCCACGACACATGTAGTTACTGTTTACTTCATACCGATATTTCTCTGACAGTGTTCGAGATCATTGGCCATTGGGCCGAAAATAAGCTCAAAATCTCTAACCGTTTTTTTTAGATAATTGTTAGCTTCCCGTTTTCGGGCTTGGCTTTTGTGCAGGGATGGTCCTATACAGGGGTTTTGCTGACCTCATATGCATTAAAAGACTAGTTAATGTTTCGTGTAAACTCAATGTAGTTCGGTGTTTGAAACTACATGAAACTATGTCTTTGTAAATTGCTGTTTGAAGGAATCCACATGTGCATGTCAACATACTTTCATTTGCCCTCAACACACCTTCCTTCTCCGTCAACGTACTTTCTTCGTCGTCAACACACTTCCTTTTCTCGTCAACGCATTTTTCTTTGCTATGGCGTTCATTATACGAGTGCAGTTTATTAATTGCTTAAGAAACCCATACATATAATTTCTATAATCATTTCTGTAAATGTCAGTGCATTGTATTACTCGAACATGGCTTTTGTGATCCTTTTTTTTGCACCCGAAAAATATTTCGTTTTTTTTTTTTTTTTTTTTTTTTTTTTTGCTCTTTAAGTGGCATGATTGGTCTTGTCTAACTATTTTAGTCTGCTCAAGAGATTCTTTGTCAAAACATATTTATAAGGATCCCCTCTGGCCGAACTTCTTTGTTCATTTATCCCCACATCAGAGGGCGTAACAGGCGTAATTCTTGATTTGCTCCGTAAGTTTTGTACCGGAGATGCTTTGGCGTCAGAGCATATAATATGCCGATTATTTCCGTTCGGGGTGTTTTCATGGTCTTCTGTGACTTCCTTGTCGTTTTTGATATTTCGCCGAAGCATCCCGATACATGCCGAATAGCTCGGAGGGCGAGAACGAAGTACCATTGGATGGGTTTTGTCTCCTTTACAATGGCCACTGTCCGGGCGATCTGTTAGAGCTGAATGAAACCCATGGCGATTGAAACTATCCGCTTCAGATTGGTTATCGCAGTTATCTTTAGTTCGCTTGCAATGTTTCTTTGATTGGGCATCGCTCCTTACTTCTTCTTCATAGGTATATTCAGTACTATTTAAAGTATTAAGTTCTGTCTCTGTCATGGCTTTTTTATGTCCGTGCATTTTATTTACAGTGGACAGCTGTTTCTGCACTTTGCGCATTTTTCTGCGCATCGCTTGAATGCGACGTATATGAAATAACTTTGCGAAAGCAATAATTATCATGTCTATTGCGAACTCGATATATTCAAAAAGAGACAGCACGGAGAGACCAAGCCACAATCCAATCACAGATCCAATGTCGGAAATATATAACTCGACCTAAAAATATATACAATTTATATATATATATATATATATATATATATATATATATATATATATATATATATATATATATATATATATATATATATATATATATATATATGTTACAGGGAATCTGTGCAATTAGGGATTTCATGAAACCCCTAGGGAATTCGTGTAATGAATAAGCTCATATTGATTATAAAACCATTTTGAAAAATTATCCATTCAGGAAGGCTGTTTAGTGGTTCTTCAAAACTGTGTATCTCTTTTCACATAGAAATTGGAATTTATAACATTATCATCCAAAATAACAGAATTTGGCGGGAAATGTGACATAAGTTACATAGGATTAAAAATATCGCTAAATTCAGGTAATGAAGTATCTCATGAATGATAGTTTGGCAATCGAGTGCTTTGAGTATATTAATCCAAAATCTACTATTAATTTCGGTGAAATACTACATTGCAAACATGAAAATTCTCAATAAAAACATCGAAATTGATTGAGCAAGTCATTACACGAATCCACTAGGGATTTCATGAAATCCCTAATTTCACAGATTCCCTGTAACATATATATATATAAGCACACAAACAAAAACTGAGAATGGTTTTCATGTTAAAGGCGACATGAATATATTCAAATATGATTTAATAAGAAATGGACACAATTTGTATGGTTAAATAAAGGTTAGCATAGACAATAAAAATGTTTACCTTATATTTAGGCATCTCTTCCATGGTTTCTTCGCTAAGTTCCTCATAAAAGACTTCTACTTTCAATAAGTTGCGCCGAAAATAGTTAGGGTCATCTGAATGATTCTGAAACAGTTCGAAGTCTTCCGCAAACTCCTGTTTCAAGCTCTCGACTGAAACCTCGGCTGGCCAGATACTTTTGCTCAGCTGATACTTGTAAAGTTTTTCACTGTAAAAACCACACAAACAGAGTTATAAACTCAATTTTTAAAATATTTAGGTAGCAATTTCTGTCTTTATCTTAATTGTGAATTATTGTATACTGTGCTGAATCCGTCCATAATTAAACAAATATCACGGGATCATATTACAAAGGTCGCAGCGAAGCAGGCAAAAAAATGATAATATATATATATATATATATATATATATATATATATATATATATATATATATATATATATATATATATATATATATATATATATATATATATATATAAACTAGACTGTTTTCGCTGCCGAGTTGCCAAGTAGCGAAAAATGCACCACAACTTCCGGTTCTGAACTCTTAAAATTCAGAAATGACCAAGATCAAGGAGGTGAAGGTCACAAAGATACCTCTTCCCTTATCTTCTCTTTTAGGCCCAAGCGGTCGAAAATAAGCTTAAAATCTCTAACCGTTTTTGGAATTTCCGGTTTTTACACTGACCATGACCGAAATGGCCAAGATCACCTACGTACCTCTTACATAACGCTTTTTAAGGTGAAAGGGTTGAAATAAGCTAAAAATAGATCTATCTTTACCCGTTTTCAAGATAATGGTCAACATCCGGTTCCTCACTGTCACCATGACCGAGGCCGTCAAGATCACCGAAGTGCCTCTTACATGTCGTCTTTTAGGCCCAAAGTGTCGAAAGTAAACTCAAAATCGCTCTATCTCTAACCGTTTTCGAGATAATGGCCAACTTCCGGTTTTTGACTTTGACCATGGCCGAGGACGTCAAGGTCACCGAGGTATCTCTTACATATAGTCTGTTAGGCCCGAAGGGTCGAAAATAAGCATCGTTTTTAAGCGCATTGTAAAAAAATACCCCAATTCACGACGTCTCACCACTCTCTATCAGTGAGCCAACTTGCTTCACTCTGAAGCAACTGGGAAAAACCCGAACACTGCAGTCAACTTCAGCTTGCACACCCATACTGTGATGGCTTTCCTTGCACAGAGTTGGGCGATCAATACGCCTATGCCGATAATCATAACAGTTCCTTTCACTGAGAGATAAAGCGTTTGCTTGCCTTTTAATGGGCGTCAGTGGCAAAATTTTAATGTTAATGAATTGTGCTGGACAACTACATATCCCACATTATGTCTCTTCAAAATTTGATCGTCCTAGTCCTAGCAGTCTCAGTCTCAGGAGTTTGCGTGAGAAGGTTTTCAAATTTTAAATTTTTATGTCCATTTTTGCATATAAAATGTTAGTGAATTTCTTTTAAAAACTAAGCTGGACCAAATAGACATGCTATACTATGTCTCTGCCAAATTTGGTCTTCCTAGCCCTAGCCGTCTCAGAGGAGTTCGTCTGACAAGGTTTTGGAGGAAAAAGGAAACATACGGAAACAGTTTACAGAGTCGTACGAAACCAGTAAACTAGGGGATTGAAAATCCCAAAGTGTAATAAAAAGGGGGCGACAATTTGTAGGAATTAAAAATTTTTCAGGCTTTGAAATTAACTAATGTAACCTATGTATCTTCAAACGGTATGTGCAATAGAAAGGTGAAGGAGGAAGGCGAAGGGGTAGTGGTCCGCATTATTGTTAAGTTTTGAAGGCAACGATGGTGTGCTTTATGGCAGACTCCTCTTAAGGCAGTCTAATGCTCTTTTCATAATGTGGATTTTCCTAGGATTAACTGATCTATGAAAAGCGCACATGCACAATTAATCAATCCCGATCGGAGTAGTTAATCCTAAACGTTTATCGCATTTGCCTAGGTTAGCTTACAATTTTCTATGTGTAATGACGCATAACGTTAAAGAGTGACGTCGTATTCGGACGCAATGTATTTGGCTAATCTTAACAAATCCGCAGTATGAGAGACACAGATTAAGGCCAATCAGATTAAGTGAAACCAAATATTCAACAGCAGTGTGAACAAACACAGCTTAGTTAAGCGTGGTCAATCTAAAAAATCCTAAGCTTATCGGCAGTCTGAACAGATCATTAATCAAAATGACAAATGCTTTAGTTTCAGTCTTTGACGTGAGGAAGAGGGGCTGTTGCAATCGTGATCCCAAGATATATATTTGAGCGTGGCGTAAAAGGAGCAATCTTAGTCGTAATATTCCGCCTTTTACCTCTCAAAAGCTTTGAATTCGCCAATCTCCATTTTCAGATGAGTTTCTATTCCGGTTAATTCCTTTCACTCAACAGAAATAGCTTTTTCTGTAGCAATTCGAACAGTCACATCTCGCCAATGCCTCAGTATAAAATCAGAAGTGGGCTAATACGATGTATTATGTCATACGTAATACGGTAGTCCCTTTCGGTGTGAGTTAGCAAACGCACACCATTCTTTGTTATCCTCAGATTTCTTTAAGGGAATCAGTTGAAACGTGTGATATCTTCTACTGCTGTATGTTATTTTATAGATAAAGGACTAGTTTATCACATGTTAAAGTTTGAATAAATTTGGTTTGTGGAAGTGGGATTTGCGGGACGTGTAGCTTTGGTCTCTTAGTTGTGAGTTTACCCTTGGCGGTGACATGTCGATAGTCCCAGTAAGCGTGTCTCTCTTCTCGAAGACGTTTCAACTGATTTATTCGAACATATTGCCAGGGAGTCGTTTAAGTCATTTCTGCCCACGTTGCCGTTTTGCATATAAGCTTTTTCAGCTAACTGCGCCACCCGTATCTAAACGGTTTTGCTTAAACTTGTATTCTCCATGGGACGATTGTGATGCCGTCGAATGCATCTGAGGCGTTACCGCAACACGGCGATTAGAGACGTGTCTGGCGTTTTGGAGTTCATGCGGTGCAGTTTTTTCGCCACAAACTCGTTTTGGGACCATTTTCAAACCATTTCGGCACTACTGTCGAACCGTTGTGGTACTCCATGTCCTTCGTACCGTGGGTGCTATGACCTTTGGTTCAATGATGGGTCTAGTGATGGCCTGGCTCCTCCCCTGTTCCTGACGCAGACACTGGGGTCGAATCCGACACCCACCACACAGATTAAGCCGAAAAAGACAAAGAAAGCGTCAATTTATTCTGAAACTGTGGCAGAACTGGACTTGCCCTTCACAGGGAAACATTCTATCTTTAACAGCTTCATACTCTGACCTCCATCCATCGGGTCTCTTTACGCAAAGGGCTTAGTGAGGCAATAGAAACCGTAACCGTAATGAGTCCACAGGCACCCCCGTCCAATCAAGGATCGAGCATTCGCTATGAAGAGGAAAAGGAGCTCTCTCAAGCTCACGGTTTGCCTTCGCTGGCTATTCCCAAGAAAAGAAGTTTACACTCCGTCAGGAATTGATATTAGTACCAATCAGGTAGACAAACAAATTGGTGGCTAGGAAGAGGCTAGGAGTCCGAGTGGGAGGAGGAGGATGCGGATTATCCGCCCACCCATGTTCAGCTACCGTTACGGGCAGTGGACTGTTAACGGTCACCAGGCCGGAGACAACGTTTGTTGGTTAGTGACAGAAGGCCATCGCTCCATCCGCACCCTCAAACTCGCTGGCGCCAGAAGACATGTTCTTCAAAGGTGCTATGCTATTCAAGAAATAGTCAGCCAGTCTCGCGCAATTAACATGTGGTACCCCTTCTGCAAGTTAAGGAGATCCCTCATTAGGATCGCATTCCAGGCCACAACACAGTAACAAGGATTAGTTTGTAGTCCTAGCCACAAGTGAGGGCATCGCCAACGTTTTACTGGTCCGATCACACTGGTCCGATCAAATTCAATAGGATGGATACGAATGAAGGACAAACGATATCACGCTTCTACACGTCAAACACTGTTACGGCCTACAGGCTCTTATCGTTACTCGGATGACAGTAATTCGATGAAGCCGCTGAAGCAGCCAGTTAAAAGCACTGTGTGGAGGCTGTTGGTCAAAAGTGATACAGACATTCTTGTAGTAGAGAAAGACGCGAAAGTCAGTGACGCATCTCGCTACGTCACAAATGTTATATCCTTTCATGCGCATACGCTCAGACCATTCAAATCTAGGTGGTAGAATCTGCCGCCCGATAATCCTATATCTACGAAACTTCTGGAACGCCTGGCGCTAGCAACTCCGGGCGTCGTCAAGTTGGCCACACACAGGATGATATCAATAATTTATTTATAAATGTCCTGCTGCATTGCTAGTCCAGTGTGAAGGACTCGTAAACTGTGCCATACTCGGATTGAGGGAGAAGATTAACTGTTCCCGCCATCTGAGATAGGGCGAGTAAACCAGGAAAGCCGTTCGATGTCGCAAGCTTCGGCAAGCGATACTTTCTTAACCCTAACGACTTGCTCTCCTGCAAGGCTCTCCTGTCCGTAGGCGGCAGGCTAGAAAAGTTCTGGCAGTCTTGAAAGGAAACAGTGATGTGGCGTCGGGTAGTGCGCTGGCTCAGAGACAGACACGCTGTAAACCCCCCCCCCCCAACACACCAAGCGCCAGGGAATCTAGTCACGTTCCACGAACAGGGCTCAGAAAAGGACCGTGCCTTGCAGGAGCTGATACGAGAGTTACAGAACAAGGGTGCGAGAGAGGAGATGCTCCAGAACCAACAGGGTTTCTTCAGTCCGGTATCAGAACTGCTGTTTGTGGCAAACCTACGCAGACAGACAGCGCGCCAGCGTGTCATACAACTATTCAAGAAAGCCATAGTTGTAGGGCTTGTAATAAACCTAAAAAAAGGTCAGACTTAATCCCAAACAGAACAAAATCGTTTTGGGAGAAAGATGGCACTTAAAAAAGATCTCTTGTCTGTACCCCAATGTGGATTGCCAACAGAAGATAACTTGCCGAGTTCAATGTATCCTCGCAGGTTAAAAACTGAGTTTAAGTTCCATGAAGTCTCTCCTATGGTTATTAGTAGCTACCGAAAGGGCAGTACCCCTAGGCTGACTATATAACAGACCTATCAAAGACAGATGTAATGTTAATTATGCATTAAGTCCGTTCCCCTCAAGCCAAAATTCAGGTATCGCAGGAAGCTCTGTCCCACCTCCAGTGGTGGTTGAGCCCAGAATTCTGAACGAGGGGATACCATTTCATCACCTATGCCGGAAATGGAGATCCAATCAGATGCGTCCCTTTCGGGTGGGGAATATATTTTCAGATGTTGCAGGGCAGCTGGCCGCGGGCCTTTCAGGGTCGTCACAGAGGCTCGAGCACCGAGAGGTCTGAAGAGCTCTAAACAAGCTATCCAAGCAACTGGAGGGCAAGGGTTTTCTCGTTCTCCCAGACAATGCGACGGCTGTGGCGGACCTAAACAAGCAGGGAGGCACACGATCCCACAACTCTCAAATCTGACATGTCAAATCTTTCTTTTTGAGTGAAACCACAATTCCCAGTTCTCGGACCACCATATAGGGAAACTCAAAGTCTTGGCAGACCCTACAGAACAAAACAGGTCATCCATACGGAAGAATGCCTAGCCAAATTCTCGTTCCTACGGTTGACACGGCAGTCCCCATGTGGTCCCACCCCTGGACCGGTTTGCCTATTTTTTGATAACGCAACTACCAAGGTTTGTCTCCTAAAGCCCAGATCAGGCGGCGATCCTCAACTTCTCCGATGCCGGTCAGTGGAAACAGTGCCAATATGATGCCACAAGAACTTATAATCGCAAAAACACTGGGTTCATGTCCACCCCGCTCCATCTGTCAAGCCTAAACTATGGTGCTTAAGCCTTCCTTCTTAGAGGGTAAAGGTTTCCCTAAAAGGAAGTTGAAAAGTGCTAAGTAGCCACAAGCGGTCCACGCCAAAGGTTTACCGTTCGCAAAGGAATAAATTTGCCTCGTGGGTTCGGCGAGGCATTGGTTCCAGATTCAGAGCCTCAAATTACATGAAAGGCGTCGTGGTGGCGGCTTATGGCAACACAAAGACCGATTCAGGGCTTCATTAAAGTGTAAATTAAAGCCCAACATGTACGTCAGATTGCCAGTGCTTTAAGAGCTGTCCGTAATATTCTTAAATAAGGCTGCTGGTCCATGCCGAATATCTTTTGTCAATTTCAATCTAAAAGCTTTTCCTAGGATGAAGCTGTTGGCCTATGTTCTTTGAGTCCATTTATAGCAGCCAGAACGGCAATTTATGATTAAATTTTTGTCTTTGCTCGTGGAGAACCTCAATCGAAGCAAAAGGACAGGGGAAGACAGAAGGGCAGCTTTTCCATACTGAACGAGAATTACAAAGCAAAGAAACACCCACGCTAGGATGGGGGCACAGACGACCCCATTTAACGAACCTGTTTTTAAAGTGAATTGTGTCATGTTATGTTCAAATAACTGTGTCCCTGTTTTTCAGCCATTCGCTTTGTCATTATGTACACTAGAACTGTGGCGTTCTATGGTCCTTTGGGGCGTGTGAGAGACCTAATTTTACCCACACTATCTCCTTTTTAGTCCTTGGGGAAAAGGGGGAGTGCAAAGGCCATCTAGTGACTTAATGATTCACGGTCAAATGAACCATCGCGACCGTATCGGGAGGCATTATGCGCCTATAATTGCCCTATATTGCAGATAAGTAGCATTTTTTTAATTTTTATATTTTATTTTCAATCAGTGATGAATTATAAACATTTTAATCGTATTTGTTAGTTGCTCTGTGCTAATCCCAATTTTTGAATTATGTCGAGAGCTGATCTTATCTTAGTAATCACATGGGTTACGTCACTAATTTATTTGTATTTAGATGGAACTTCAAACGCATTTCTTTGCTACTCCTGTGTCTCCTCTGTCACGATTGTAGGTGTAATATTTTTAGTAAGTGTTGTCGGTGTGATCAAGGTTTGGCTCCATTCAGTGGGAGGAGGAAGAAGGGGAATGGATAGGTTCACCTGGTGTCGGTTAGTCTGTCACCATGCATTACAATCAGACAACTCTTGTGTTGTTACATTTTATTATTCTTTTTAGGAATACTTATACATGGGTTTTGGTTCGGGAATGTATTTCCCGACCAACTCTCAGATACTGATCATTAAAGTGAAATTGAGCTTCACGTCTTTCTCATTTAGACTTAATCTCAGCACTTCTCCATCCGTGACTTTCTCAAAGGTCTGCTTCGTGTTAAGTGTTATTGGCGTCCTTTTTCGCACAGTTCAGAACAGCAGGCTGCCCTGCTCCGGGCTTTAGTCCCATCTAAGAGTGGCGATAAGCGAATTTGAAACTTTATGACTAAAAGTGTAATTCACGTTCTCCACTTCTGGTTTAATTTTCTCTCCCACTATCCGTCATCAAGCCCGAGTGAGGTTGCGCTTCTTGGGTGGCCGAAAGGGAATGCCATGTTACAGCAGTGACCTCATTGGCTCTTGAGGGGTTGGAGGGGTGGGGCTGTTCGAACTGCTAAAAGAAATTCTATTGCGTAAAAGAGTAAATCGAAAGGGAAACCCATCTAAAAGTGGAGAACGCGAATCACTCTTTTACTCGTAACAGCTCGTTATACGAAGTATAACGACAGAATCACTCATGCTTGGACTTCTTCAGAATAACAAACTCCTTTAATTACGTTTGCGAAAATGTGGACATGAATAGGCCCAATTGCTTGTGTACACCAGCATAAAAAGTAACCAAGAATCCGAAGTTGCTTGATAAATCCAGTTTACAAGTCTGTATTTTTTCCTGTTAGAATTGGCTGCAGATGTGATTGGTCGCATAATTCGAAAGTCAGTATTCAAGTGGCATTAAGCCAAAACAGGGTTTTTATATGTATGAATATAATTTTTTTATTAAATTTACCAAAACGATCACAACACATCTAAAACGTGTGGTTACTACTCTACCGTATGGTAAGATTAGTATAGAAACCCCGTATTATTATTTATTGTTGCCATCCATGCAATGCGAACTGTGGAAACCACCTTTAAACATTGCAAGAAAATCTTGAAATCTACCTGCATGGATTAGGACAATCGCAATCAAGATCCCCGGATATATACTTGATTGTGACGCCATACATACAGTCGTCGATGGTAATATTCCGCGAATCACACGCTGATACGTTCGCATTGCCATAGGCCTGACCCTCTTTTGGATACGCCGGGTCAGCACAACCACAGTTGAGTATGACAAACTTCTGATAGCACGTCTTAAAACAGGCCTTTGAATAACAAATCGAGACACCATCAATATGAGGTGAGATAATATTGAAACAGATATCTGCAATTGAAAATTTAACAGTTCAAAACTAGAACAACAAGAAACATTTATTCCCCGTTGATAACCACTCAAATCGTCGCAGGAAACATATTCCTTGTCTTTTTTGATGTTGTATTACCGCTCGCTCATCAAAATTACAATCGTGCTCAACCCCATTTCCGAAATAATGAATGTTTTAAAAACTTTTCTATTTTTCAGATACAACTAATTTGTTTAAGTGGTATTGCTCTGAGCATTTGCTTTAAAAAACCAAAATTTAGAATAATTCTTTGGCATATGTATTTTTTATAATAAGTTAAAACCCGAAATAGGGGAAATTCTTGGTAGAAGGGTGGGGCATTCCTAGTTATGTAGGATTAGTTACTGTTGTGTCATGGCCGAGGTAACAGCACCGTGATACTGGGATTGCTTGTTTTGATCATGAGGATCCAGACACCCAGAAACATTGCGGCGTCCCATCAACGTTGAATTGACGTCGCAGTCGATGTCAAATCACATCGGATTTTGGTTGATTATGAAAGTCGAAAAACGTCTACTCACGTTGGACAGACGTCGATTATCCGATGTCTAATCAACGCTTAGAAAAGGAAGCAAAGTTGCACCAAGACGGTGATTGTGACGATGGGGAAAGTGAGGTTTTGGTTGCTTACCCAATATCTATTCAACGTTGTGTCAAAGATCCATTTTTAAAAATTGCAAGTAAATCACTGTACTCTCCAAATGGCCCGCATTGCATATTTGACTACGAAGGAGAGCTCGTACATAAACGCTTACATTTACGCTATAGGCCGTTTTCGGGTAATGTTCTTCAAACACATTCTTTCTCAGATTCCTTTCCTTGATAGTTTCACAGGTACCATACTCTTTTCCTAGACGCTCAAGCCCAGTCTAAAACATATGAAATTTTTTCAAGAAAACATTTCTGGTGTTTGAATTTTCAAAAGGTAACACTTAAAGGGAAATGCGGGTATCTCACCTACAATTGACATTTCCTTCATATTTTCACAGTTTAATGCTTTGCGGGTATAAATTCAAAAATTGAAAAGAAAAAGGGGGGGCCACCGATGTTATAAGAGAAATGAAGACACTGAAAGGTCGCGTACTTTTACTATGGAAACCATTGGGAAAACCAAGAAATTTCAATCAAAATGCAAAATACACACATAATCACAATTGACAATTGCCTCATTTTTTTCCTGTTTGAAGAACACGCCATACGAAATGTTTTAAGCAAATAAAAATGTATGTCATTGTATCAATAAGAAAATTATACAATCTTTTTGACAGAATCCCATTGACTCAATGGATGAATGGTGAAAACAGTGTAATATGATTTTAATGGGCAATAAATCAACACAGGCCCATCCAGGAACAAAATATCAATACAGACCATTTCTGGACACGACCCCATTTGCCTTTGAAAAGAATTTTTCGATCTAGACGGATTTAGTAGTAATTTATACTGTGTAAACATGGTTTCAAACTCAGCGATATTCAATGTAATGCGATGGCTAGATGGCGCAGAGATACCCGCATTTCCCTTTAACACGCTTAAAATAGTAGCTTATAAATTAGCAATATATGTGCATGTGACGTAAACGTTTTCGAAACAATTAAACCACATTTTGCGAAAAACAAAACAAGAATTTAGGCCATTGCCAGTTATTGAAAAATTTGAAAATTTTTTAAAAATAAAAAGGTCAGTCTCCGGCTCCTTGCGGTTGCATTTTATTTTAAAAATGAAGAAAATAGATCACCGGCCGACCGGTGATGAAGTCAAGAATCTAACTCACCATTTTGACGCTAATGGAATTCAGATGGCCTGGCATAGCAAAAATTCCTTCATCTTCAGGAAAAGGAAATTTGGTTTGGGTGTGGACCACAACAACAGCTCCTGCAGCTTCTGCAACGTTGGGTAAATACTCGGTCTGGCCCAGGTTGAGAATCAGTTGCAAGCCGTGGGCCCGTCCGGGCTTATGCACGTACCTCTCGGATTCACTTGTATTCCATCCCGAGTTAAACACGTAACAATTACCGTATATGGCATCAAAGAAGAATCCAAAATCACTGTTAAAACATAACAAATATAGCGATCAATCAAGTTAAGAAATCTATAATAATAATAATAATAATAAAAATTAATAAAAATTTATCTAAATAATAATTATATGTGTGATATGAAGAATTGTTTTATTGATAGAAAAAAGTGAAAGCACTCACCCATATGCCTTAACGCGCCCCACACCACCCCCCCTCTCTCTACGCACATTTGGCGCTGTTGCCTAATGTAAAGGCATTGTTTTTTTACCTTTGATTGCAGTAACTGGACTGAAATGTGCATCGTCGGATAAACTCTGGATAGTTGTAGCCTAGGCGTGACTTTTCCTCCACTGACAGATCGGCTAGCTCTTTTATGACGTCATTCTGCTGCTGAAAATCCTCTCGCAGAGGTTCCTTATCCTACAAATAAAAATAATTTGTTAATTCAACAAAATACCCTTTGTGCTTGAAAGTCCGTGAACAATTACGTAAAGCTTCAGATAGCACGTGGTAAATACCAATTTCAAAAGTGGTGTAACAGTTTAAAATCAAGCAAACCTTTTAAACTTGTCACTATGAATTAACAATCAGGGATGTAGGAAAAAATTATTGCAAGGAAAGGGTTAAAATTTCTTTACTTGTGTAACCAGTGACTTCATCTTCAGGTGACTCATATTTTTTTTTATTTGGCCAAATTGAACAATTTATCGAATTACAAATTGGCCAATCGAACAAAGTTTGCATTTTATATTACAGTGCGCACGATGGAGTGTTCGGAAATTAGGTCAAAGGTCGTTTCTTTTGCAGTTTTCAAGGTAAACCTTTTCCCGAAGTATAGTCAAATTAAATTAATTTGGCGAAATTGATGAAGATCAAAACTTATAACTTATACTGTTGCGCTGTGGGAGTTCAAAGATGAGTTCCAAAAGGGCAGCGCTTCTAAACGTTTCTGAGATAAGTAACCAATTTTTACCAAATTGTGCATTTTGACCACATTTGCCTCGCTGCTGAAAATCTGAAAGTGTTACGGCAAATTGAATTTAGAGTCTTATGTTGTAAAATGCGAAAAATATCCATCATCAAGGTCTAAAATTTCTCACAGATCGCCATAAGAATTACTATCCTGAAAGTGGGTTTCAAAATTCCCAAAAAATTTCAAGGCGATCCGACAAAAACCTAGGAGACAGTTTTTGAGAAAAAAATCTTACAAAAGTGCGTCATTACGTCCCTAACGGGCCTGCGGAGTGTAGAGGTGTTATACACAACAGACCGAAGAGGTTGGCTGTTGAACAACAACGCCCAACAATTGTCCACGTTCTTTGTGCGGCCCACCTTGTAAGCACTGGTTGGGAGTGCTGACGTTGACGCCGCGGAAGCTGTTGTCGTTCGCTGTGGTTCAGTTGTGTCTTGCGCCAAATTCGTTGTATGTTGTAGCTCTGGTGTATGTTGTAGCTCTGTTGTGCGTTGTCGCTCTGTGGTTTGTTGTTGTGGCTCTGTTGTTTGTTGTGCTTGTGTTGTTTGTTTATGCGATGCTGTTGTTTGTTGTTCCGGTTCTGTTGTTTCTTGTTCTGGCTGTGTTGTTTGTTCTGGCTCTGTTGTTTGTTGGAATACTGTTGTTTGTTTGTGCGGTGCTGTTGTTTGCAAAGTTGATATCTTTGTGGTTTGCACATCTGTAGGTGTATTGATTGGCTCTGTTGTTGGTGTATTTGCAGCTGGTTGTTGGGTTTCTGTGGTGATTGGATCTGATGTTGGTGTATTTACAGCTGGTTGTTGGGTTTCGGTTGTCGGCATGCCCGAGGTCCCACGTAGATTCCATGTTGTTTGTTCTGTTTGTGTTGTTGGCGTAACGGTTGATTGTTGCGGTGGGGCGTTTGTTGTCAGCGGTGTTGTTTGTTTGTTTTCCGTTGTCTGTGGCTCTGTACTTTCTGCTGATGTGTGCGGATGCGTTGTTATTGGTTGACTCTGAGTGGTTGAATCAGTCGTTGAAAATACAACCACTGGTGTTGTTGCTTGCGTAGTAACTCCGTCCGCGGACACTCCAGTTGTCAGTGCAGTGGACGGGAGCTGAGTTGCTTCGGTGGTTAACTGCCTTGGTGTTGTCGCCGTGTCCATCACACATTCGTACTGTATGACTGCATACCTGGTGGTAAATAACGATTTTTGACTGCCATGCGTGCCCATGACTTTTCAAAATGACCCCTCAGTGTGGAGTGCCAAGCTTAAGAATATCTCCCCTTTTAACCAAGAGCAGACATTCCTGTAAACTTGAAATCAACTTCATAGTGACTTGTATAGAGCATTTGAATGTGAACATTTACCCGCTTAAGTAATTAATTAACCCAGCAAACATTAAGACGTCAAAATGAAGTCGGGTCGGCGTCGCGACCCGACGTTTCCGACGTCGGACTGATGTGCCGGTTTTGGTTGTATGTGAAATGGAACCGACGTCGGGTTTTCAACGTCAGAATGACGTCGGGTTCCGACCCAAATCCGACGTCGGAATTAAGTCGGTTTTAGGTTGTGTATGAGATTGGAACCGACGTCGGATTCTGACCTGAAACTGACTAGAGTTATATAATTAATAGATAATTAATCATTCAACTGCTGTTGTGAAATACATACAAAAGCATTTTCCATGTAAATTTTTACAAACTAGGAAGAAAAATACCGACGCGCCATCAAAATTCCAAAATTGTCATATAAAAATTACGATTTTTCTTCCTCCTTTTCAAAATGGCTTCTATTTCAGGTGAGCGATAATAAATGTTCATCGCTTTTTGGTCGTTTTTACAACGTCGGAATGACGTCAGAGAACCGACGTCGCTTCGACGTCGGAATATAGTCGGGTTTGGGGGAATAGGCCAGAATATGGTTGTGAAAACGTTGCGACCAAAATCCAACCTTTTTTTTCAACCAAAAAAGACGTCGGTTGTTTGCTGGGTAAGTAATTGATTCCAGTCTTTATGTGGATATTTAATTGCTTTATGCACCAAACGAAACATATTTTAAAACACTTACTTGTCAACGCCCGGGCATGGATCTACTCCAAAAAAGTTACTGGTTACAGGAAATGTACAAGATGAGTTCCCTTCACAATGTTCAATCGGCAAAACAATGTAGGCAGGGTATGGCTCAAAGCCGCAGGTAGTATCTGAACTCCCAGTCAAAGTTCTACAGGTAAAAATGTTTCCGGTTTCACGGCCATATTGGACGTCAATTATATGCAGAAAGGCTCCTTCGTCCACACAAGAAAGCGAGGCAACTTGGCTATCGCAAACAATTGTGGTATATTGCTGGGAGGTGTGAGAGCTCCAATCGCTGTGTCCTGTAATAGTTTTCCTCAGTGATATAACATTTCCTTTTCTTTAATTATATATCATTCAATAAAGATATGATATGGGCAGTGTGTCAGCCAAATACACACTGCCCGCGTGATACCGATGTAATTTTATTCCTTTTTAAAGCAATCGGAGGGCTATAATGGCCAATCATGAGGTATCTGTCCTCCGCTCTTTTTGTCTCTCTCTCTCTCTCTCTCTCTCTCTCTCTCTCTCTCTCTCTCCCTCTCTCTCTCTCTCTCTCTCTCTCTCTCTCTCTCTCTCTCTCTCTCTCTGTATGTGTGTAAACAATTTTTCAAAATGATTCGCTTCGGATCCTGTTTACTTGAAATTTGATAGGATTACTCCCTAGATGACCATCCACACGTCTTGTATTTTTTTGGCTATTTCGCCAAAATATTGACCAAATTTAAGAGAACACAAAAATGCTCTTCCGATAAATCCGGTTCGATTGCGTTGCGCGACCAGGCGCGATTGCTTGAACGACCAAAAGTTACGACGTTTGGAGGACACCATATTTGATCAAAAGCCAAAGTCAACGTGGCGGCGTCGCAATGTCGTCTAGATTTTTCTTGAGCCCAGCACATTCGTTGTGGTGTTCAATAAATGCTAAGTGTCCCACCATTGGATATTATGAACGGTGACTTGGTAAATTGCACCAAAAAACGACAAGGTAAGCAGCGATCACGCATGATCAAAATACGTGGTTTCAAGTAACGTATTTGACGTGCCGTCTTTTATGCACATTTATATGGATTTTAAAAATAGAAGAGAATTTGACCATGTATAGACGAAACTTATAACTTAAGCCAAAACCTTATTTATATCGGCTTTTATTTTATACCACGTAAGTAATATGTTTCTGGATATGTTAAATTCCAATCCTATTCTCTGTCCATTTTTTAAATTTCAAGTCCATGTTTGGTCATCTTGAAACAACGTCAAAAGGGGCGGAACTCAACCACGTAATTACACCGTACTTGTGTCTGTTGCAGAGAACGATCTCAAAACAACCATAAGGCAACGTTGCAATCCTGTTTTCCTACTCGGAATTGTGCCTTATTAACTACTGCATTATCTCGCCAGAAGCAAAATCTCAACAATTTGACCTCTAACAAACTTGCTGTACTAATTTACAGAATAGAAAAATACGTATTCTTACGATATTTGCAGACAAATTCTCTTGTAACTGAACAGCTTCTATCGTGTAATCGCCAATTTCCTCTACCATTAAGTTCATCTGAAATGCATTTCTCAGCTGGATCGTTAGGTTGTCTTGCTGCCCAGATCCAGTCTATGTTCAGAATGACACGGCTCACATCTCCTCCCCAAGTAGTTCTGTATTCATCGAAGTTATCCGAGTTGCCAGTGTCGGTTACGCCTGTTAGGTCAAAGAATCACATATAGGTTTTTACGGGTCGTTCGTAGTTTTCGTGACCCAGAAAACTTAAACTACACTCTGTGGCATACTTTTTATTTGCAATGGCATAAAAAAAAACATTTTAATAAAGTCTCTAAAAAAAACTCATATTATCAAAATATAAGAAAAACCGAACCATTGGTACTGGTTGCTTATTTTAACACAAGAACCCGCCAAAAACACGGTCATTTTGGGCTATACGCTTCTTCCCCAATGCCCAGTTCTAGAATAAATTAGACTGTTTTATTTTAATTATGAGCAAAACAATATAGGGATAGACCATATGTATGAATTCATGATTACAGCACCAGCTCTGTTTATGGCGCATCTTAGTTAATTTTAGAACTCAACTGAATTGATAAAATATGATATGAATGCTCACCAATCCAATGCCTTTTCCCGGATGCAGTTGAACGGTACTCCATAAATTTGTTAGCCACATTCAGTTCTTCATACGACGTTGGCCATATCAAGTGACCATCTTGTTGAGAACATTCGATATCAGCAGCTGCAAAACTGAGTTCAATCAAATGAAACGTGTAACAGAACTCGCCCCAAACGACAGCATCTGGAGGACAACCTGAAATGAAATAAGCCAATAAGTGAAAGCAATCTATGCAAAGAATTTCTGTGGCCAAAGTCCTTCTTACTTCCTATAACCTCATCCTAGCATCCCTAAGGCCCCATCAATTTACAGTGCGTTACTATTACATTTATGTATTTCTACTGAGCCATTCTACGTATTTTTGATGTTCATAGTGAGTGGTTTCATTAAAGGAACTTGCTGCATTAGAATATGAATATCTAATGTGATAAATGCAATTCTTTAAACACCTATTAATATAAAAAGCGGCTTTCTTACAAATACGTTAATTATTGACATAATATATTGAATTACTTATATGAGTAATTGAATGATATCAGCAAAACAAATGACATTAATTTCGAATTACTCAAATTACAATTCGTGTTTCGTTAATTTAAGCAAAGTGTATTCAACAAAATCTAGTCAACCAGTCAGTCATCCTGTATCAAATGAGGAAAACGTGTTACAAAAATAGTGTTTTTTTAATGTTATGAGTGCCCCTTTTTATAGTGTTGTTTTGACCTACCCTTTTTTCTTTACACATTGCTTTATTCTCTATCTATACATTTCTTGTCTGTTTGCTACATTAAACATCCTAGGAACGCGGTATCGCAACGCAGTTGAAACAATAGATGGTTTCGAATTAACATGAGAAGACAATAAAATCAACTTTGGATAATAGCGGGGGGTTTTAGTGCGACTCCATTAACTGTATGAAAGGAAAACTACATAAAAGGGCTGATCCTTAATACGTAAGCAACTCATTTACAGCACATTCCATTATAAGCTGGCGAATAGTATAAACAAATTTGTGTGTAAAAACTGTTGTTTATGAGAGTGTGAGTGATAAAAAATACTGAGACTGATTCATTTATTTAGAAATCCAGATACGTGATATAAAGTAAGAGAGCAATAGAGTTAAGTACTTGTCTTGTACCTGTTGTGATTTTATTTCCGGGCTTAATTGCTCTCAGTTTTAATACATCGAATACACGCCATAGTCACGGATCCTAAAAACTGGCTCAGTTGTTACTTCAATGCATTAGTGTGCAAATCACCGAAGTTCTCTATCACGCAACGTAAAAGTTTTTTTCATTACCTTAAATGTTAGAGAAATGTTTAGTACTTACTAACAATTCCAGGTTCAGTTTGGACATTTCTTCGTTTTCTTTTGTGAGTTGTTAATGTGTCATTTTCATGTATTCCCCATTTAGCAAGGATTGCCTCAAGACCAGGATTTTGGCTAATTAAGGATCTTTTTATTGGGTTTGTATTGCATACTGTTATAGCAGGAAATGGAAAAGTCTTTTCTCTTTGTATCGCAGATACCACACGAACCTGAAAAAAATTAATTAATAGAAAGTGAGTTTCATTTCTTATTATCAAAAGAATGTTAAAGCAAGATGTTAGTTTTGATGACAGGTATAAGAGCGTGTCTTATTTTTGTACGCTCTCAACAAAAATCATGAAACTAAAAATAGAAAACTGTTGCGTATGTACGGCAAAATGATACCTCATATTGTAAGAAGTTCCATGTTACAGAATATAGGTTGTAGAATAGGCCAGCAACACATCCTAGAGTAACCACAAGCCACAACCCGGTCTTAATAGCACCTAAAAATCAAAGAAATTGCCAAATAAATCATTTAAATAATTATTAATGGAGTAATTGTAAGTAAATGAAAAATGATATACCAATACAGTTTTGTTATTATTATACAGTTCATGGGTGCAACTTGAGCAAAAAGGATTTTCAAATGAGACAGGGTGTGTGGTAAACTGGATATGATTCAGTCACCAAATGGAATGACATAAACACTCAAGCACGACAGATTGCGACTGCTGAAGCATAATCACTGCTATTTTGATAATAAAACACTTACTCATTTCGTATGCAAAATGAAAGATAGGACAATTATACGCGTACTAAAGTATTCATGCTGCCTGCGAACCGAGTAACATAATCGCATTTATGTTTCCTACCATTTATCTCTGTTAAATTTATTTGCAAATTGCCGTGTTATATGTCCGTGGTGGCCGAGCTCTTATGGTCTTCCTTGATAAGCATACAAAAAACTAGAACCATATTTCGCTAGCGAAATGTTAAACACTTGACAAAAATTAAAAAGCAAAAATACTTCCTTCAATGGGTTATTTCTTGAATAATATAAAGTATTTTACAACATGCATACAGTGTGTTATACAACTATGTACAGAGCTTATGGTACAGCATGTATGCGGCTTATAATATTTTAAAAAGTCGGATTACTGTTAAGAAAAAACTCCATAGGTTCATAACTTAATACCAGCTAAATATATTAGGAAACAACACAGCTTGAGTACGTCTTATAAGCCGAGTAGTGTTTTGTTTTTGCTGACCTAAAGTTTTATTGAATGATCAGGCATACGACGTGTTATCTATTTACGCAGTGAGAGCTCGCACAAAGCTGAGCAACTGTGTTCTGTGCTGTACGTTAACTGCTCCACATGTACTCGCAAAAATACACTCTTTTCACATGGCGTTTTAACAAAGAAAACAAAATCGAAGACGAAAATAAAAAGCAACATGCACATGTTCAGATCAAGCTCTTCATAAGTCTCAAGTTTCATGGTCCTAGGGCCCAAAGTGTCAGAGAAGAAGAAGACACAAAAAATCGGAAAACTATCAAGAAGAAAAAAGGACGAACGGCTGCTCGCACAGATTCATATAACCCGCGCAAGGTAGCAATTTGCCAAGTGTTAATAAGGCAAATACACATTTGACTTACTGCTAGCTGCTGCGTTTGTGGTCGCGTCTGGGATGGAACAATGACCAGATGTTTTGGGATATTTATTTTTTAGGTTGGTCTAGTTTAAAGCAGTTCAGACAATATAATGAAAAGCTGTGAATTTAGTTTGAGGATGACTTTCGAGACACTTGTAAAGTGGTAAAAATAACAATACATAATGAAAATTTCTCCTTTAGTCATTTGGACTATGTAATGACATGATGGTGGAATCAGAATGTAGAAACTAACAGAAGCAATACTTGAGAACATGTTAATTTCGCTTTCACATATCATTTCTACTTTTGAATACCTGAAAGTAAGTTTACCAGTCGCGTGACTGGCATCGAGCTCCCTTCATAATCAATTCCTTCTGTCAACCGAGTAACCGTCGCTGTTTATAACTACAGTCCTCAACACCATATATGAGTAAGCAATAGAAGCCACTAGACCAGTTCAGGAACTTCTGAAGCGGGAATGTGCTTTAGTGCAGTGGCACTATCAAGCAATTATTCAAGTCCATGTTTTTTTGTCTCTTTATTGGTCTCATTCTATTCGAAATTGTAAACCTTGTCAACTTCTAGATGCTGTTTCAACAGAGCGATACTCAGTTTTATCGTTTTATGAAATTATCAAAACGGCACAATGACTAAGGTAATCGTTATATCACACATAATTATTTTATTGCGTCATGAATGGAATAAATTATTGATACACCATTCGATTATAAGAAAAGCCCACAAATTCATTCAAGAGCTTTCAAGTGTATCATAAATAACAATTTATGGTATTAATGGCATTTAAAAAAATAACCAGTGACAGAGCAATTATTTTAAAGTTACACACCTTAGTTGGTCTAAAACTCCTTTTTGTCAGTGCCAATAAACTAAATATTTGAAATTTTAAAAGTACCGTACGCATTCTACTTGGTGCTAAGATGTTGAGCCAGCGAGAGAACATAAGAGATCTCTTCTTCAACAGTGTCATTGTTTAAAAAGTCGCACATTTTTCCATACAGAAAATATAATTTTTCAGTTTCAATTATGTACTGAAGTGAAACTATTAAGTCGATGTAAAACATAGGCTTACTGTTTAAATAACATTTATATATAAATAATTTGGCTTGAAAAATAAAATAATTCGTTTTTAATAAGAGTTTTTGAGCCTTCTTCTTGAGAAACCCTTAATAATATTATTCTTGTATATATATGTAACCTATTCTTTATTTCCAATGCTAAATTATTTATTTAGTTTGAAAAAGTCTTGAAACGAGACATAAGTTTCTACAGTGTATGGTATTATGAACAATATCACGCATTATCAAACAAGTTTATCGCTTACTGATTCATCAAATCTTCAAAAATGCTTTATACTTAATCTTTGTAACTGAACATCTTGGGAAAATGCGGATACAACTGCAGTGAATAAATGGTTTACTTAAAATATTCTTAACTAGTACACTTAAATTCAAACTAAATGCACCTTGTTAATAAATAAAGACACAATTTATGAATCACATAAACCCTATATTCTTCACGCTTTTAATATGCACTAGCCAACCAATAATTGTATCACGCATAAACAACACATCCTGCTGTTAAAGACTGCATAATTTTAAAAGTAGTTTGTGCAATTCTTTTTAAATCTATCTATCTATCTGGATTTTTAAACTCGTAGAACCGAAGAAAAAGATTGTTTTCTCACGTACAGACGAAATCGCATTTCCCATAAATCGATAAATTGCATAAAAATTTGAACCCCCCAAACCATTTGCGATGCTATCTAACATAATTTCAGACGGATATTGCACACGCTAAATTACATAAAGTGGATAATCGCGTAGTTTTTAACTGGACTAAATTAGTAACATAGCGCTTTATTGTATTATAATTGGGAGTCTGCCCAAATATTACTAAGTGTCAACACGTTACTCAGCGCTTGCGACATACTGTATTCCTTGTTTATTTACCCCTTGTTTATTTATCAAACGCACTGCCTGTCAGATGTAGGACAATTTGTGTGCATATTCACTCCTCCCCATCCCGCTCTTTATTAACAGAAAATTTAATTTCTATGTTTTAATGTTTTGACGTTGTCGAACAAGTGACTTGTTAGACAACAGAATAAATTATAACTAGGTAAAGCAGTAACACTTTGTAATGGCTCGCTGTGTGTTGTTTAATGCAAAGCGCGAATATGACTCGGACAGCAGTCTCGTAGATCAGTGAGCACAAAAACATCTTGTTAGTAGAAACAAAAACAGTTCAAAAGAAAATTTGTGGATCAAGATTGATCACAATAATGTGTGGGTGATAGCATTGAAAGTATAGAAGGTTAATAGCTTTGAAAGAAATATGAAAAGACAAATATTTCCAGCTTTTCGGAAAATAACATCATGCAGTGTCTTTGCTGCATGCGTGTGAATGCCCACTGTGACACCCATGGAAAAAGTTCAGCCGGTTTCGCCTGTACACCATATAATTACTTCAACAGCAAAGCATTTTTAGAAGTGGTGTTTTTACAGTGGGCGAGTATATTGGCATTTTCAGCAAATTGTAAGTCAAATATTTGCAAAGAGTATTTTGATATTTTTGTCTTGACAGTGGTCCGTCATTTTGCTCCTGTTTCTTCTCTGACCATATTACCCCCAGGACCAATCAATTTCGTACATATATATATTACATGATGTGAAGTTGTTTTCATCTTTATTGGCAAAATAGTGAGTAAACTACCTTGATTTCTAACAAACACTGGTCATTAAGAAAGGCTGGGGCAAAAGAAAAATCATGCAGGTTTGCTCTCGATTGTGACACACCTTACCCTCTAACGAGAAAAAAAGATTCACGCTTGATGTCCGTCCTCCCTGGAGGGGCGGAACAACTCGTATGCAAATCTGTCGCCATCGGTCTGGCATGTGATTACACATTCATAATTTCCTGTTCAAAATCTGTTTTATGTATGGCATTTTGAATGGGAAGGCAACATAACCGTCTGGATGCGTGGTTAAACAACATACATTAAAAAGAGAATGCAAAAAGAAAAATAAATAAATATATCAAGGCAATAAGTAAACCCGGACCCAACATGAAGATACGGTTTTACGTACGAATTGTTTTAATAAATTCATTATTTCTTTTGACTTTGTTGCGTGGTTTGGGATATTTAAACATTGATATAGGGAGAGATCATTGGGTCGGATGCTTTACATTTGACTATTTTTTAATTAAGTAGTCCGATCTGTTCATAAACTTTGTTAATTGAACTTAATCAGTCCTACAGTTAGTAAAGATGTAATGTTGTCAAATATACAAAAGTAAAAAATGTGAATAAAACGTGACTGTAAATGACACATTTATTTGCCTTACACCTATGTTTGCAAAATAGGTAAACTGCAGCCAAAACTCAAATCACAACCTGAATGAACCTGAAATCTTTGAATAAACATTGCTTGCCATCAATAGGCATAAATCATGACTTGAAGTCTGCCACAGACGCAAGGGGAAGCAAGCTGAGAAGGCAACAGGACCTTACAAGAACACTGCATGACTCAAATATGGAGAACGTTTGAACAGAAAATTGGCTTTTGAATTCTATTAAACTCCTGCATGCAACAGAACTCCTGGTGAAGCCCTCGATCAACTCCTCTGTTCCTGACGAGGTTGATGGTAGTTTCAGTTAAGACTCTTTGGACAGGATGGTCGATGCTGTATCCGCTTTTAACTTGTCAACGTTTGGGCATCTCCATTCTTGTAGAAGGATAACTGTTTAATCGCTTTTGTTACTTCATCAAATGTAGGGGGACAGGACGAACAGCTGTGGCGTGCTTTTAGTAATTCCTTGGATGTGTCAGAGGGACGGTTGGGTGGCGAACTGAAGTGTTAAGCCAACATTTCCATAATGTCTTTTTCTGTCGGTAGCTTTTTTCATTCTGTTGTGTTTCGTACAAAAGGGTCTAGGAAAACTCCCCCTGGAAAATTGGCCCCCGGAACCCCCCCCCCCCCCGATAATTCCCCCCGGAAAACACCCCCGTAGGAAAACTCCCACCCGCCGAATTCCCCCATTATAAAACAACTTCAAAAACACTTATATTTAATTCTCTGTATTTTATTCCCACTTGGTATTGAAAATACCTAATGGGGATGGATTACCTCAAATTCTTCACCTTTTTTTCCCTCCCCGTTTTTCCTTCCACCGAATCGGTTTTCAGACATCTCCAAGACCGCTGAAGCTAGACCAACCAAACTTGGCAATGTATGGAAAATCATCTGAAGTGGTGCACCTGGTAAAATTTTTGACCTTGACCTTACTGGTTAAGGTCAAATCGCGAAAAGGGTTAATCGGTTTCCAGACATCTACTGCAAGGCCGTTGAAGCTAGAAAAGCCAAATCGGCACATATATAAAGGACGATGTGATCTGAGGCACCCGCTAAAAATTTTTGACCTTGACCCTGATGGTCAAGGTCAAATTGCGAAAAACATTATTTAAGAAAAACAATGATTTATCTCGAAAACGGTAAGAGATAGATCAATTTTGACCTCATTTTTGACCTCCACCCTCTAACGACGTTACGTAAGGTATAACTTCCGGTGATCTTGACCTCAGGGTCACTTTCGAGTCATCATTTGCGAGTTATGACGTCATTCATGTTTTAAAGCTAACTATTGAATCTAGCGCTTCGGCACAAAATACATTATGAGACTACTTTTAAGCAAGGCATTTTTGGCACATCAAAGTGGTACTATGACGTCACCACTTGCGAAGAACGTAAACTTTTTTCCCTTCATCAACAAATCAATTGACATTTGGAATGAGTAAAACGTCCTTTTCACAACAGAATAGTCACTGGTAACCAAGGTTATTTTGTTGGCATTTTGAATTTGTAAAATGCGCTCACTTCTTTATTCGTTTTTTTCCAAGTAACTGAGTGGGGGCTGGGGGAGACATATCCGTTTTTTGTTTAACAAAAACACTGGACCCTCTAGTTTTGATCTCATTTTCGACCGTCACCCCCTCTACGACGTTACTAACGGTATTTCGGTGACCTTGACCTCAAGGTCACTTTTGGGCCAAAAACCGGAAGTTGCCCTTTATCTTGAAAATAGTAAGAGATAGAATAATTCTGACCTCATTTTCCACCTCCACCCCTCTACGACCTGAACACTCGCATAACGTCGGGCCGACGTCGGAACGGTATAAACCAGGTCTTAAAACGTCGGCATCGGCTTCGATGCATCGGTAATGCATCGGTTATAGGTTGGCAATAGTCGAATTTCCATTTTTCCCCATTCGTCGGAAGTTCATCGGTTACCGACGTTGGCCCGATGATTATTTTCCTCAGTTTAATAGATGTTGGCAAATATTCATCGGGCCGACATCTTTTTCCGACGAACTTCCGACCAATTGGGAATTTTTTTTTTAAATATTATATTCATATATTATACGTATTTCTCAATGCATATATTATACATATATTTTAATGCATTGGTTATACGTTGGAAACAGATAAACTTCCGACCAATGGTAAAAAATTGAAACGGATATTGCATACGTATATTCGATGTATTTAATTAGACGTATATTATACATATATTTGTATTTGTTGGCCCAACGTCTGACATAGACGGACTTCCGACGGAACAAAACTTGCTTTTGAAAAAGATATTACTGATGCATAACCGACGCATTACAATAATCGTATAATATACAAATATATCACTGCATCGGCTATACGTCGGAAATATACCGAATTCCGACGGAACTTTATTTGTTTTATTTGGGATATTACAAGCATGTAATATGCGTATAAATATATACGTTTATTATACATATAGTTATATTTGTTGGTGAAACGTCGAAAATTTACCGATTTCCAATGGATCTCTAAATTTGTGTATTTCACGCATATTTTCCTATGTCGGAAATACATCGGAAAAAAGATGCCGATATTGCCAACGTGTATTATACGTATTTTTATACGTCTATAAAACGCATATTTTCCGATGCTTATTCGACGTCGGA
This sequence comes from Protula sp. h YS-2021, assembly GCA_949752745.1. Classification (NCBI taxonomy): domain Eukaryota; kingdom Metazoa; phylum Annelida; class Polychaeta; order Sabellida; family Serpulidae; genus Protula; species Protula sp. h YS-2021. The sequence continues at coordinate 63,518,561 of OX457027.1, read as the reverse complement.
AATTTATCGATTGACGTTTTGTAGGGGACATTATGAAGAATCAATAGTGGAGCATTATCAATATACTTGAAAATTTTCATTTGCCTCAATAAACTATCCCTCAGCAAACATAAAGGAGTAAAGACAATACAAATAACTAAATCTAAAAGCGCCAGCGGTAACAAAAAACGAAAATGTAAGAAGTAAACTTTTTGGGACGAAATAGAAACATTAGACCACTTAATTACACTGCCAAGGCAGCCTTAGCCGCCGTGGAGTAGAGGTATGTTCCGCGCCTAGGATGCAAGAGGTCCCCGGTTCAAACCCGAGCAAGTACTAGTGTTCAGTTGCAATATATAAATATGCTATGCTGTATATTAATATGCTATGGTGTACGTATGAATATGTGAATTATGAATGGTTGGCAAGGGTTCAATGGGTCAGTTAAGGTTAGAAACAATATTTTGTTCAAATACGCACACGCATTTTTTGTACGTCTAAAAACGCATATTTTCCGATTGTCACTTGGTCGGAAATGCGTTGGAAAACCTCGGAAATATGCATTTTATACGTATAAAAATCATCGGAAGTTCGTCAGAAATGTATCGGAATATAAACGTATAACCGACGTATAGCCAACGGTTGGTAATACGTCGGATATGCGTCGAATATATGCATAAAAAACTTTGTCGGAAAATATGCGCATAAACGACCAATAAACGATCAGCAAAACGGAAAAATATGCGTATATCCGACCTATGTTAACGATATTGCCGACGCATTTTATATGCATCTCCGACGTCGAAGAATTTGTAGGGATATTTCCGACGGTGGCCCGACGTATTAAAGATATATCGGCCCGATGTATATCCGATGTACGAAGCCGCTATATCTATTATGCGTCGGGCCATAGTTAATCCTATGTGCAACCGATACATCGGCCGACGAAGTTGCCGATATTGCCGATCTAATATAAATGTGTTTTAGACGTTACGCGAGTGTTCGGGGACGTTACGTAAGGTATAACTTTCGGTGACTTGACCTCAAGACCACTTTCGAGCCCAAAACCGTGAAAATCAGGCTGGAGTTGGGATTCAGCTAAAGTCGTTCGAGGTCTATGGTTGTCCGGTTTTCTGTGGTTGCTAAACATAAAACCTGACTTTTCGGTCATTCATTAATAGCGTATGTCGTAACAGACAGGAAGACACTTAAACTGATTTATATATGTTTATTTGCCAATCATTGTTAAGCAGTGTAGCCGATGTGGCGTAGTTGGGTAAAGTGTTGATTTTCTTTGCGCCAAATCAGAAGGTCCCGGGTTCAATCCCCGGGTAAGGACGTCTACTTTGTGTGAAAAGGGAGCACCAGAATATATTGCTAATTTTTTCTCTTCTTGGTGGTTAAAATTGCAGAATGAACAGTCATCTTTTCACACAGTTCTCAGATGACTTATCATTCCAAGTGGGATCTAATTCGCTGGGCGAATTTCGGTCTAGTTTTAAACAAAAGCATTGAAACACACATCTAGCCAGGTGAACTCTGAAATGGTACATGTGATAAACGTGTGACAGCGAAAACAAAATCTATCCAAATTCGAAGTCTTGTATTTGAGTCTCTTAAACAGGAATATTGTGTCTGTTGTTGAAATCCCAAACTATGTTGACAATCCTGAGATAATCCTGGCATAATCATAGTTGCTCTGGTAGCCCGTTAGTTACAATTGCACATACTCCGGTTGTGCGCTAAATTAATCACACTGACTCCTGTGGTAGCCCGTTATGTGGTAATCATTAACACTCGGGTACGGAAATCAATTGCAATTATGTAAATGATGTAGAATTGCAATTTAAATCAGGCCGGTGATTGAAGCTAATTGCACAACACAGAGCCGCATTTATCGGACATTTTCAAAACAAAATGTATTGCAATTTAAAGCAATATCTTCAGTTTTCAAAACACGACTGAAAGATGACAAAGGCTTGATCAAAGTAAGATGAAAACGTAATGAAACATAAGCGTAAAAGAGTCTGATTGGGGGGATTAGGCTGGTGGGAGTTTTCCTTCTGGGGAAGTTTTCCAGGGGGGTGGGGAGTTTTCCGGGGGCGAATTTTTCCAGGGGGAGTTTTCCTGTTCCCCTACGAAATGTTTTTCTTAAAGAATTTCATTCCATGTTTGGTTAAAAGGGGGGTTATTTAAAAATTAGCACTCTGCGTTTAGGAGTAGTTGTTTTTTTTAATCATAACATGCATGGTAACCAAATGGTACGTAAGCATTCCTGTCCATTTTCTATCGCAGTTGCTGGAAGTTGATGACGCCAGGTTTTCGTGGTGTAACACGCTTGATTTTCATTTCGTCAGTCACACCAAACGCTGCTGCCTATTGATACGTCCATTCTTCCAGGAAGCCCAACTAATGATGTGCTGTGCGCCAGCAGCTTCTCGATGTTTCATACCAAAGCGTTTTATCGGTGTGTGGGCGGGACTTCGCCGTTTCTTCTTAATGTCTTTTTGCCGACCCAATTGCGAGAAGCAGGTAGATCGGGGCTACTAACGATTGGCTCGTAGCTGTACCGTAGGGACAGCTGCAAACCAATCGCTGCAAACTACACCACAACAAATTGCTCCAAGTAAGCAGTGTATATATACAGAAAGGCCGCAGAGTATAGCATGCAAAACTAGACCGAAATTCGCACAGCGAATTAGACCCCACTTGGAATGATAACTACCGTTTTCGAGATAAAGGCCAACTTCCGGTTTGGGGCTCGAACGTGACCTGGAGGTAGAGGACACCGGAAGTTATACCTTACGTATAGTGTTATAGGGGATGGAGGTCGAAAATGAGGTCAAAATTGATCTATCGCTTACCGTTTTCGAGATAAATCATTGCTTTTCTTAAATAACGTTCTTCACGATTTGACCTTGACCATTAAGGTCAAGGTCAAAAAATTTTAACGGGTGCATAAGATCACATCCTCCTTTATATATGTGCGAAGTTTGGCTTTTCTAGCTTCAACGGCCTTGCTGTAGATGTCTGGAAACCGATTGAACTTTTTTGCGATTTGACCTTGACCAGTAAGGTCAAGGTCAAAAATTTTTAACAGGTGCACCACTTCAGATGACCCTCCATATATGTGGCAAGTTTGGTTGGTCTAGCTTCAGCGGTCTTGGAGGGGATGTGTGGAAATCGATTCGGCGAAAGAAGAAAAAAAAAGCGAGGAATGAAAAAAATAGGTGAAGAATTCGAGGCAATCCATCCCCATTTGGTATTTTCACTACCAAGTGGGAACTAACAGAGAAGTGCTATCACTAACTGATCGAAACACCCAAATATCGGGAAGTGGGGTTTAACATTTGCAGTTTTTAAAAGGTGGATCATTCGACAGGGTCTTCTTTCTGTTTTGTCATAAGGAATTAAGTTGAGATATTAAAATAAATCATACACACATGAGATAACATATATTTCACGTTTTCTTATAAGAAATGTATGCTAAGCAGAACAAGCCTGCCAATTTTCTCACTCCACATTGAAATGATTAAACCAAAATCCAGGTAGTAGTGCATGTGAAGAGTGACGTCAGTTCACCATTTTGTACGATTCAATATGCAATAATACTGGCTGCTTTTAAGCATAAAGAATATTCAACAGACAAATTTCAGCGATTTTACTATAAAACAAATTTCACTTATTTCATGAACTCTTCGACTATACACAACAGATAATTCTTCAGAAACAAAACTTTTATCTTCTTACCTTATTAGCATGGGGGCTAAGTGCCGATTTGAAAAAAAAATACATGAAACAAATTTCAGCAGGTATTGGTCAGCAAAACCTTTTAAAAGTCAAGCAATTTGTTCCTGTCTATCGCTAATATTGCTGGGGAAATTTTAAACATCACGTACAGACCTTCCATATTTCTTTGAATGAATAATTGTTAAATGTGTAAAGAAAAACTGCTACAAAGACCTTTGTTAGTTTTTTTAAAAAACTAAACACTAAAACAACTAAATACTCAATAGAAAAACAACAAGAAAAATAAATACGCAAACAAATTAAATCTGAAAGATTTTAAATTGTTACACGATTCGGGAAAATACTGAAATTTGATTGGTCAATTCCTAAGTCAATAATTTTTCACCGTTGCATGGAACGCAAAAATCTATAGCTAGCTCTTTCTGAAATGGTGACCTAAATGTCAACATTTGAACAGTAGGCAATAATTAGCAAATATTGACTTATTCTGACAAAACATGGAACATTATTGACAGTTGAGAAAATAAATAACCAACTTCTATCGACTTTTGTGTTCCGGTCAACATTGAAAAATTATTGAGTTGTGAGCCAACTAGTCAGATTACAGAATTTACTCAAGTCCTGTTACAACGGTTCATGTTGATTCAAGAAGTCAAGCCTCTACTCATTGTTTTCTGTTTAAGAATATTCACCTGTGGCTTGTGAGATGTGCGGATTCACTCCATGTGTTGTTGTAAATCTAAGAAATCCCTTCCATGTGTCTCCAAACGGTAGCAGCCATATGTATGACGGATATGTCGAGTTTTTAGCAATGCGTATCTGATATCCCTTACACTTCATTCCTTTATAAAGTTCCTTGCGTCTTTTAATTAAAATATCTGTCTTATATATAATATAAATTTAATTTTTCATTAGATGCATTCTTTCTAAACTGTTTTCATCTGTGAGATTATAGCTCTGTGGCAACTTCTAAGCGTGGGTGATCCGTGAGAGAGAAGTTTAGTTGACGCTTCTCGTATAAATGGGAAAATACTAGAGCAGCGAGGAAAATAACAGACCAATACAACGTGTCAATCATCACATTTATTGCTGTAATAAAATGTTGAGTTACTTTTAGCAAAACAGTATGTTCTTTTTCTTTGAGCATGAATATGAATTGAACTAGAGGTTGCGTGCATGCAGGACTGGATTGTAAAGCAACACTGAAGAAAATGCATTAGTTTTGAGTTATAGGTAATTACCGCAATTCACGGTATGACACATCATTCGTGAGTTTGTTCGCTCCACCTGAGAGGTTCTTGCTACATGCTATTTGCGTGCCAGTGGTTTCAGGGCGTCTTGAACAGGCACTAAACAGATATGTTGGCTTTCAAGAACCTCCAATCAATCAACTATTTTTTTTTTTTTTTGGTTATTTGTGAAGCATTTTAATAATCTGTCAAACTTGGGTTAGGGACAAAATAACATGAGGTATTGCTTGCTGTGAATGATTTAGTCGTTTCTTACTGTCGCTCTTAAGGCATTAGACTGCATTTCTGTATAGCTAAGGGTTGCACATGGTAATACACGACAACCGAGTCAAGCACTTCCGAATTAACAGAAATTTTTATGCGACCCCGTTGTCATTCTTCTTCATAAAGTGTCCAAAACACCAGAAGCTTAAATCGAGACCCCCGTTTTGGTTGGTTCCGATGGAGATATTAAATGAGATATTCAATAATTTTATAACCATGGTACTACGTTTGTTAAATTTAATTTGTACTCACTAAATTCAAATGTGACCAGTACACCCCAGTCTCCTACCCCATACCCCCCCCCCTCCCCCCGGCGTTTTACAAGAGTACTAGAATAACCAGATAAAACTGAACAGCAGACCAGTTTTTGATAAAAAGCATTCAAGCATAATTTTCAAGAAAATGCATACTTTCCAAGAACATGGACAGAACGACAGTGCATCGACACCATGCACACGACCGTCCCAAAAATGCAGTTCTGTACTTCTACCTCACGGCAGGGATCATCCATCAAAATAATAATATACATATTAAAATGTAAATATAAATGTAAAAGTTCTTTTCCGTGAGCATTAAAAAGACTGATGTTGGCTGCTCAAACTCTGGAATTTTATATCCTCGACACTGTCACTCTGTTTTTTTTTTGTAAAGATACTATGGTTTCGGTTTTCAGTATGCAATAATGTCACCAGGCCATTTTTAAAGTTTAAATTATTTATTTGTTTATTTATTTATTTTTTGTGGTCAGGACGTCAGAACCGATAAGGTCAGGAAAACACTAAATGTTTCTCACCTGTCTAAGTGTGACTAAATCGCAAATAAAAAAGAGACGACCAAAAAACATATTGAGCAAAGTAAATGGAACCGACTGGCCGGGTGCATAAATTTAAAAAATAAATCAATAAATAAAAATAATCAGGAAGAAGAAAAATACTGAAAATGGAGACATCTTATAAATTGCTTATGGTAAGTAATACGTCATATAAATGTTGTATCAAACCATATTATTCGAAAGAAAAAGAATCAAGGATTTAGTCATTGTGGGATTAAGAAAAAAAACTTCCACGCGAGTCCAAAAAATAAGTAAAACAGATTGTCTGCTTCATCCATTTTTTCAAACCTTGATGAGGAACGTATCTTTCTTTTTGGCCTAACCACAACGTTGTTCAGGCCTCACTCACCAGGGTCACTTGGTATCACATGTGTTGCCATGCGTGTTCAAAAAACAAACAAAAAACAAAACAAACAAAACAAAACAAAAACAGAAAGAAAAAAAACGCGGAGAAGGGGGATTAATTTTGAGCTCAGATGCGGTCCCCGAAGGGTCCAATTTCGTTTAAAGGGGGATAATTTTCATTCAGTATTCCACGTCACCCGATAAAAGAGGGTTCTTTCATAACTGTACTCCGCGTTTGTTTAAAAAATGGGGCAGTATTTCTAGCTTAGCACTCCGCGTTAAGCGGTCGTTTTAAAAAGTCTTGGACACGCATGGTAACCGGATGGTACCTCATTGTCCTACGCCCCCCTCCCCCCCCCTCCGCATCTCCGGGGCATCACGATAATGACTTGGCTGTGTCTTTCGTTGTGCAACGTCTGTAGAACAACGTCCATACCACACCTGTTTGATACGGAAATGTAACGTTCGCTTAGAGATGGTGGACAGACGTTGCGATTTGCGAAAAGAAAAATAATAAACAGAAAAGGTGGAGTGTGACTCCACGATGACAGGACAGACCGAGAAAATGGGAGGTGGACGTTGTTTTGTTACTGGGCAGTGATGGTAGTAGTAAAGGCTGCGTGGGTTTATGTCATACACAGGGACAACATTGCGCAGGGGCAAGCTGCCTTTTGTGTACTCATCACAACAGTACTGCTGCACTTGGGCGAAATGCGTTCACTAAGTTCAAGTACACAGTCGTTCGTTGTTGATCAGTTTTTGTTCTTTTGTACAAGGTCTACCCTTATTTCACTCTTAAAGTACCAGTTAGTCTTTAATATAAATGTGGATGGATATGTTTATCTGCAGTCTATACTGGATTGTAATATACTTTATCTTTTGCTCAGTGACTTTCATTTTTGGAGTTTATTCATATTTGCTGTACCTGAAATGGATATACCGAAATATACCCGGGCCGAGTCCGGAATGGTACGTGTATCCGCATAACAAAACAGGATCTGTTATGCTTTTAGGTTTTACGCAGGTTGTGGAACTGCTGTTTGATAAATAATGGTGCAGGGTCCTTTTCTTTGCCCGACTGCGTTGCTATGTGACAGGTCCGTAGTGATGTGTTTTCAGGCATCCCCAAACATACTGTAAATGTAGAAGCATGAATTGAACGCTAGTGGCATAAACTTGATCACGTACCCCCATTGAATTTTTTGTTATTAACACCTGGCAAGTCCCGGGCAAGTAAAAGACTTGCTACGATCATGTGTATTTTAACGGTTGTACGGACAAACTTTCAGGCCTTTTTTTCTCCTCAATCTTTCGTCAGTCCCACTTGCGAACAATGTTTTCAGTAGGTATGCTTTGTCAGATATTTCCTTTTTCCCGCCTTGGATAGTTTCCAGAATACTCCTCATACGCCATTTGTCATAAGAACATGAAATTTGGCACATACATGGGGGATGACGAGGCGTGAATCCGCCTTCAAGATTAAATTCAAATTCCTCAAGGTTAAACTGAGGTCAAAATATTTTGAAGACCCCTATTTGTCACGACAAATGGCTAAAAATAGCTCTGAAATCCTTGTTTGAATAGGTGCACTACCTTAACAAGGAGTAACTTTGCGATCTGAATATCGACATTCAGGGTCAAGGCCTGAGGTCTCGTGACCTTTGTCTCTCGAAAGCGTCAGAGAAAGCGTGATCATTCCCAGCAAACAACCGACGTCTTTTTTTGGTTGAAAAAAGGTTGGATTTTGGTCGTTACGACTTCACAACCATATTCTGACCTATTACCCCAAAACCCGACTTTACTCCGACGTCGAGGCGACGTCGGTTTTCTGACGTCATTCCGACGTTGCAAAACGACCAAAAAGCGATGAACATTATTATCGCTCACCGGAAATGGAAGTCATTTTGAAAAATAGGAAGAAAAAAACGTAATTTTTACATGAAAATTTTAGAATTTTGATGGCGCGTCGGTATTTTTCTTCCTAGATTGTAAAAATTTACATGGAAAATGCTTTCGTATGTATTTCACAACAGCAGTTGAATGATTAATTATCTATTAATTATATAACTCTAGTCAGTTTCAGGTCGGAATCCGACGTCGGTTCCAAGTATATATTCAACCTAAAACCGACTTAATTCCGACGTCGGATTTAGGTCGGAACCCGACGTCATTCTGACGTTGAAAACGCGACGCCGGTTTCATTTCATATACAACCAAAACCGACACGTCAGTCAGACGTCGGAAACACCAGGTCACGACGTCGACCCGACGTCATTCTAACGTCTTAATGTTTGCTGGGGATTGGTCTAAAAGGTGAAATAATTTGATTTGCACTGTGTTGTTTTTTAGGCATTTGCAGGGACGTGTAGAGAGGCCTAGAAAGTGTCCATAGAAATTAGAATATTGTGCTGTGATATGTTTTCAGGCATTCCTTTTGTATTGTGAGAAAGCTCCACAATGAACAAGGAGAAGATAATATTTTGGTTTTATTATGTAAGAATATCATAGGAAAATGTAAGAAACATGGAAGAAGGATTTGGTGTGTTGCGTATTCAGGCACATGAGACGTGGGAAAGGTCACATAATAGAATGCAAATATTTACTAGCAATACTTGCAATAGTTACTTGTTGTTATGATTGCATTTAAATCCTGCAAAATGTCAGGAGCCTCAATGAGTGCATAAAGACAGAAGAATTTTTGCTGTGTTATGTTTTCAGTCATTTCCTGGACAATGTAAAGATGTAAAACAATGTAAAAAATAAGAGAATATTTGTGCTGTATTGTGTTTCAGGCATTTCCTTGGCAATGTAATTAAGCTCAGGCAGTGTACAAAGAAGGGAGAATATTATCATTTCCAGTTTCTTCGATGGTATATCTTTATATGATTTAACTTTAAATGTTTAAAAGCGGTAGACAAAATTCCTATAAGAAGCGTTAATATATTACAATTTTGAGTTAGATATACTTATGTCATTGTTTTATTTATTCAGTATCTGTTCCAAAGAATAACTCGAGATTGCGTAATGTTTTGTCACAGCCAGTTATGTATTTGCTGTTGAATTTTAAGGTATAAATATATAGCAAGAACAGGTTGGATAGCGAAGACATTGGTTGTAACAATGGCCCTTACCTAATAATGTTAAGATTTGCCTCGAAACAGTGAACTTCTTTCAGAAGTGACTGGGAATCATTTCGCAATACAAGGTGTCTTATGTACGAGTTTCAAGAAATAGGTATTGATTGCCTGAAGGACGCTTAAAATTTGATGTCGGCAACATACATCGAATTTATTAAGCTTTCATTTACTCAAATATATAAATAAAATTAAATATAACCAAGACATGCTCTGAAGATTCCTTATAATTCCCTGAGTTTCCCTTAGTCCATTATTTTGTTTTAGTACTGAAATTACACCGTTCTTGCAAATTCATACTTTTTTGCTTTTGCAGGGTGAATGAATATGGCCAGCTATACAGAGTTTTTCTGTTTCATAAAGTAATGCTAGTATCAGCAAATGCTCTCATCGCCAAGGTAATTAGCTACAGTTCGTATGTTATAAGCTGTGAAAAAAACATTTGATTTGATTTAATGCTACAATTATAAAATTTAAGCTGTGTATAGAATTTTGACTAGATAGTTTATTTAAGTGCATTGATTTAAAACAAATTAGTTTTAATATTGTGTGTCGCAGTTCAAGCTATTGGTATAATATACTGAGACAAAAAGTTCAACCTCCAACTTAGGCGCTTTGCATTTATATTTCAAATAAAATAATTCTCATTAACGTGTTGTAGAAAATCCTCACTGACAGCAGATACCCAAAGTCAGAACTAATTTATACAAGGGTAAGCAAGGCATGCGGCAAAAGGTAAATCTCTAGATCCTTGTTATTGAAACTTATTATTAATAACGCGGCAACATTATTATTACTTTAATATGCATATGATATTGGCTGCAGTAACTTCTCCTTTTTCATAGTAAAAATCTTATTTTCAGCCATTGTACAGCAGCATTATCAGATTTTTTAACTGAGGACGCGCTGCTAAAAGAGCCAGATAAAAATATACGAACCTTTTTCTTCTTTACAAAGGTGTACTTTTAGCTTATTTAAGTTTTCATGTTTGATGATTCCAATAGAAATGATGTTTCTAAAGAATTGAAAAGTTGCTTTTCTTACATTAGAAAGAGCTTTAAGTTTTCTTAATAAATTTAACAGATAATAGCTAAAAATAACATTAATTAGCCAGTAAATGTTCTAGTTACATTTTCAGATTTCTTGGTCAAGGACTTGTAACGAATTTCAAACATCGAAATTGGAAGCAAAGAAGAGCCTGTTTAAATCCTGCTTTTAAGAAAAGGTGTTTTATTGGAAATTTAGCAGATAATTATATGTTACTGATATATCGCTGATTGCCCACTGCAATTTGAATCAATGTAAATTTATGTTTGAAACAGTGGTGGTCAGGTTATTCATTCATTTTATCATCAACAGTCATTTAGTTTTGGTCATTTTAAAATATCAAAATTAAATTGAAAAATGTTTTTAAAAGATATACATGCATAAAAGCAATATTTCAGCTATTTAAAAGGCCTGATTGCACAGTTCAATGCCATAGCGGATAAGTGGGTTGAAAGTCTTGAGAAGTTCTGTGTGGACGAGACATTTGTTAACATGTCTGAAATGTTGGCAAGAGTAACTGTAGCTACCATAGGAAAGGTAAAACAGATTTCTACAGATTCTAGTGATAAATATTCACTTAATCTTAAATTTTGTTCTTTGAAATAATGAGAGAATTATGTATCTGCATGTGTATCAAGTAAGTCCCGTATGCGCGTGCATAGTAACACCACAGCTAGGGCGAAGTAGCAGCAGGATATGTTTTCCCCCAAGCTGAGCTTTAACTGAAGCTCAGTGACTTCGTTATGCAACTCGACTGTTTTAACAGGCTTTATCTTTGATGTCATGATTCTCTGAACTAGCGCTGTGTCTGTGCGTTATCATACTTTATGCATTAAACTAATCAGATAAAATTCACAGCTGTTAATTGCTCTTTAACGGTAATTTGTTAATTAAATGCTATTATATTTGTCAGTTGTATGATATGCATTACCGACAAATTTTATTGTCAGTTATTGTCAGATTTTATTGTACGACCTAAATTTCTAAGTGCATAAACGGCATAACCAGCCTGATTGTTTTAATTAATGAACATCAAGATATTTTAACAGACTTTTTATTGATCATAAAAGTATTATTTCTTTATTTTCTATTTCTTGATTAATGAACTACCGAAACAATTGACAAATTCTAGACAGATTTCAAATTTTTTATCTGAAGCGGCATACAACACTGGTGCAACAAACCTAGGTTTTGTCAGTTGGAAATTATCACAAAAGTTCAATTCTGATATATTCCATAACTTACTGGTGTATTACTTGTATCAGCAACTAACTATTGCGAAAAGTGTGTCTTAATATGTTTCAAAAAGTATATTTTTAAAGCCTCTTAGAATTATTTGTGTGTTAATATATTTTTATTTAGGTAGCGTTCAGTATGGATATAAAAAGCATAGAAAATAAAAACCCTAGGTTTTTAGATTCGCTGAACACAATTTTAGAAGGGATGTCAATGGCTAATAAAGATCCTTTAATGATGGTAAATTAGTTCATTATTTCATTTCATTGCATGGGGTTGATAATTTAAAAAAACGAAATATATTTTAGTCTGTCTGTTTTCAGCGCGATATGTCTGGCTATTCTGAAAGCGTTCTATAAATTTCTTGCAATTTTAGTACATTTCGGTTTAAAATATTATTAAATTATACTTTGGCTATCTTCTGCCAACTTTTTCCTTTATTTATAATACTTTTATTTCTAAATCTTTATAAAAGTTTACTCAAGCAGTTTTATTAAAACATAAAAGATATATGGGACTGAACTATATGAACCAAATTTAATAATACACGACTGTGTTTTAACAGTATAAAATAAGTAACAAAAAGAAGATAAAAGAAGTCCAAGAAGCTGTACATTTTATTCGACAATTATGCAGGAAAGAACTCAGTCAACGGATAAAGAGCGGGTGCACATTGAATTCCTCTCATGAAGAAGACATGGTTTCTTTCCTACTTCAGTCAAAAGGTGTCATATTGTTTTGAAATATACGTTATCTACAACAACCTTTAAGATTGCTGAAAAATCAAAAAGTATCCGAGCGCATGTGCTTCACAGGAAATTAATTTAGCAAGAATTTTGGGACTTTTAAAATAGTGACAGAAAGTACCTTTCTAATGTACTAGACAGACAGAAAATTGTCTCAGTAAAACATTGAAAGGATAAATATATAATTCTGTATATAGGATTGAAAATTTTATCAAACCAGTTGATTTTTTCAGATTTGTATTCAAATCTGTCCGTTGAAGATCTGGTTGATGACTTTGTTACTATATTTGTTGCAGGTAATTCATCAGCTTTCTTTTTGTTTGTCATTGTTGTGCTTTTAGATGGTGCAAAATGCTAGTTAAACAGACGATAGAACTATTATTTTATTTTGTAAGACTTTAATCAAAGCACTATATAACCCCGGATTATAAATTTTGCATCCTTTGCCTGTTTGAGACCTTTTTGCATTCTGCAACATAACAGTTTGCGTAAGTTGTTTCTGATAATTTTAATTAATTTCAGTTCTGAACATTTGGAGTAATTCTCTTTTAAATGCTGAGGAATACTACATAAATAACCTTCTAATTTATTTACTTTTTCACAACTGCAAAATACGTTAAAGGTGATCAAAGAACGAGTGTGATATTTTTCAAATTTAAAATGAGCGCTGATTATTGTTAAAATAATAATTCATGAAATGATCCTAGAATTTCTCTGGATTTTTTTCAAAAATTCTTAATGTATGTCAAGACATTTTATCTAGTATTTATTTATAACATAATTCAGAGCATAGTTTTACCTTTTTTAAGTATCTATAGCGATGATAAAGTGTGGTATGCAACAATATTTGAACTGAATAAAAATTTTGTCTAATGCGGACAATTGCCTAATGCTTGTTATTGAAGTGATTCATGAAACAAACGTTGACCACAAACTTGCAGAAAGTGCTGAATGTTTATAATTACATTATGTGTCGAGTATTCAGCAATCGCTGTTTGATCAATTAGGTCACCTTTATATGTTCTCAGATAAAATGTATTATGAACAGGACAGGAAACAACAGCTAATGCCTTGGCGTTTTTACTGACAGAAGTGGGACGAAATGAAGAAATACTACACAGGTAACTTATTTAGTAAATAAATATTTAGTGTTTCCTGCTTGATATATTGTTTGAGACCTGTTGTTTAATAGTAGAAGCACAGGTCTGTGGTCTGTTACACAAGTTAAATACTATGGTTAACGTATAAATTGTATTTAGTTGTTTCTCAAACTCGCATCAAAATTTCAGTCTCGTTTGAATTTCCAATATGGAGAAAATTGTAGCGAAATGTTTCTTAAGATTAACTGCATTAAAGGAAAAACATTTAATATTTACATTTAATCTCAGTACATGAAAGGTTATTCCTATATTTAGCAAGTCGGAAATATTTCCCTCAGGTGGTTGCAAAAGACCAAGCAAAGGACTCTTCAAATTATAACAACGCTTTGAAATAAGTTGTGGTTTGTGAAACGAGTTGAAATGGGTTGTGTGTGTTGTCCGGGAACTGGTATTTATTCATTGGGTAAAAATTAGAAACCCAATATCATATTCTCATCCAAATTCAAAAAGTATTTTAAGCCATTTTTAAAAATGACTTGTTAATTCTATCGATCTACCAATATTTGTTCTTGACTCTTTGCAAGAATTCTATTACAATAGAGTTCGAGATAGATCAGAGAGAGTACCATTTAAGAACACATCCCAAAATGGAAGATTTATAGCACATTTAAAAATACTGTAATTAAAACTAAAAGAAGGCAACACTTTGAAAAATTAATTTTAGTCAATTTTTGTGTTGTCGATGAAAACTTTTCTCAAACACCAGCCAGATTGGGGACCCCCGGATCATCTTTCTTTCATTACAGAAGACTTTATGTCAAAATTAAATGACGAGATCCATTTTGAAAATTATGCAGCATGTTTCAATGTTTAAGACCAACTATCGAAGATTTGAGTATTAATGAATTGCTAAATAAAACAGAACCTATTACGTAAATAGGAAACGTGAAGCTAGATAAAGAATAAAAATTTGCCTAAATTCGCAAGATTTTAGAATCGAGAAAAAAGCACAGGGACGGAATTTCTTGACGGCCGTTGCCAAATTTGGCTAAACATCGAAAATTTCGACATCGATGAATTTTGGTGCAAAAAAAAAACATTTTTTCTTGTGCACAAATATACATGTCTGTAATGTTTAAACATACATGACTATGGCTGTAACAGTGGGAACTTTTTAATGTTTGAAATATACTTGCATTTTGCATTTCAAAAACAAATTCATAAGAAATTTCCCAAATAATCGATATCTCGAACTTCAGTATAAGCAGCTCTCCATCAAGGTTGGAAAAGAGTACTTAAAACTGAGTGACGACTTCTGCTTTGAGAATAACATTTTTCACCGTTTGAGACTAAGTATATAGTTTTTAATACCGATCAATTTCGATATAAAAAACTGCCAATAGTCTTCTGTGCAGAGAAAATATATCTCAGAAGTTTAAAGCGGTTGAGTCATGACTATACCAACACGTATATTTAAGTTTCAGATTTGCTTATAATATGGCATTTTCAAAAATATTGATAAAAATTTGGAAAAAATCAATATGTTTACTGACTGCTTGGAAATCATTCTTCTTTAATTAAATTGATTTTAAAATCGAGGTGTAAAATTTTTCAAAATTGAAGCCTAAAACGTTCCGGCATTCCAATTGCTTCAGATCGCCAGAAAGTCATGGCCTAGGAATGATAAGTAATAGCCCAGGCTGGAAGGTTTTTAAATATGATAAAAGTATTTGAAAAGTTCTGTAATTTGCCAGTTTTGGCCCTTCACTAAAAAGTAATAACATCTTAATTGATAGCTAGCTCAACAATTGTGTGTTCCATCAAAACAATCTGAGCAAATCTCAAGGAGTGTTAGCACAAAGGCTTGTTTAACAAACATATGTATATACATACAGAAAACAAATATGCCGCTTTCTTTCACACTGATCCAGACTGACATTTTTCGGCAGACCTCAAAAGTATTTTAGAAAACGTAAAAAACAACAGCAGAAACAATCACGAGAATTATGAAAGCAATCAAATCATCTAGGGGAAGGGAACAGAATCATATAAGATGGAAAAATATACAAATGATAGCACAGTATTTCTCTCCCAAAGCTGCCAAGGCATGCATTCATTTTGTTGTGGACAGCTTAAAATGTTTCTTAAAATACCTTTGCAGACTGGAAAATGAAATTCAGAGAACTGTGGGTGCAAGCGCCTTTGTAACTGATACCCATATTGCCGAACTTCAATATATGACACAGGTAAAAAATTACAAAAGAAATAACAAGTAATGAGACCAAATGCATTAACAAATTATCATGAGGTTGTGATAATTCTTTTAATTTTTGTGGAGAGTACTCTATTTTACGTCTGGCAAAATAAGACTACATTCTTATGTGTTAAATCTTGTGTTTCTGTGTTAGCTCGCAAATTTAGCAACACTGTAAAGCGTTTGTAATTTCATTACTAGAGGCTATATAATTTTTACATGAGCTATATCCTGTTCATATATGTAGCTAAACCTAAAACATATCGAACAATGCAATAATCAGATTTTCTATATTCTTATTCAATAATTTTTTTAAAATACATTTTTATGGTTTTGTTTTTCTATTAAATTTTAGGTTTGGAAAGAAACTTTGCGGCTTTATCCACCAGCTCCAGCTACTGTAAGAGACATACCAGCTCATACCAAAATAGCTGACTTCAGTGTTCCAATCAAGTCAACCATCATTGTAATTGCTTAATAGCTCTTTTTGTTAAGTACTTCTCCCATCGGTTTAACAAATACAGAAGAACAGGCGACATAGAAAGAGTTGCTATAAATACAGCTAACATCTTGAATCTGTGAGATCCGATGTATGCTGTTGCAAATAAACCGGAATTTTCAGTCAACCATTCCGGATCTCAATAGTTTTTCCTTCACCTATCTTAAAAATCTATAGATTGAAAAATAGCATAATTGATTTGATTTAGCGTCTATGTAACTTTAAAGGTTTTAAAAATGAAGCGCTAAGGTTTAAAACTCCAAAATTGCGGTTAAATCACAAAAATGTTACTTCTTTAAGGAGAAATAGTCAATGTAATAAGTATTTCTGCCAAAACGTGTCATGTGATAGAATATATAATCGAAACTGTTCAGTCACTATAACGACACGCTTATATCCAAGTTACATTTGTATATTTTACGTTTGCAGTTTCCCTTTTTCGTTATACATCGGATGTCCGATTATTACAATGAACCAGATCATTTTGATCCAGACAGATGGGGCACTGTTAAACAAAGGTGAGACTTCTGAATGGCTTTATACAAATGAAAACACTGTATGTTCTAGTTTTCTTTTGCATTGATCATGGAAGAGCTGTCGTGATGAAGAAAGTAAACGGTCAATGACATTTATACTTCTTGACATAATACAAATTTCGTGATCGTGTAAGGCTGTCAAAATATGTAAAAAAGAGCTTTGCTTTTATAGTCCTCATTTATATTTATATGAAACTATGGAATTTCAAAACATAATGAAAAAATCTTTACTAGCATTGATTAATGATGTAACAGTTGCTTACTGATTTCGAGAGGCGAAGCGCCATTTTTTTATTACTTTTCTTTTATAGGCATATGTACAGCTTTTTACCATTTTCTCTGGGCCAAAGATCCTGTGCTGGTCAACATTTTGCCATGGTAATTATTACATTGTTTGATTGTTTTGTCCTATATATAATCTGACTCGAGAAGCTGTTAGTTGAGTGTTTTATTTCAATTACACAAAAACTTGTTTCAGAAGGATAATTTACTAGGGACAACTAATGATATAATGCATTGTAGGTGATGGATGCCCTTGTAATTAAAAATCTAGAAAACGCTAAAATTTACTGTTATTTACTGTGTTATTCTTTCTTTTAGATTGAGGCTAAGATCATTCTTTGTAAATTTCTACAAAGATTTGATTTTGTGCTGGATACGAAACAATCCTTTGATATCCATGAGGTCACTACGTTGAATGTAAAAGGTGGCGCAAAAATGAAATTGACACTTAAGTAACAAGCTATAGCATAATAAGGAATGACTCAGTTCTAAACATTGTACAATGTTATATCAATAATTTAAGGGTTGACTTTTAGCAATATCTGTAATAATATGGAGTGCTTTGGCTCTCCATGCATATTATTCAACGCATGTGATGAAACTGTATACAGGTGTCTAGTATGGTTTCTAAGCCAGTCATCAGATAAATTAATTTTCTGATGAGCAGTCAAGCTTGATAAGCGATTAGTGGGTTTTAATACAAGGCAAGGAATGCAAATTATGATTTCCCAGGTAATAACAAATTATTTACAAATTATAAAAAAATTCATTGAATGCAAAACAATATAGGAGGTTTACTCAAGATTCATGAACGACATGTTTATGACAATTGTAGAAATTGAAGATGTTTTGTACTGCAGTTGGATGTTGTGTCAAAACACTAATATCTCAATTCAAGCAGCTGAAAATTAACGCAACTTTCATGATATATATATATATATATATATATATATATATATATATATATACATATATATATATATATATATATATATATATATATATGTGTGTGTGTGTGTGTGTGTGTGTGTGAGTGTGAGTGTACCTGCGTCAAAATTCGCAAACACATTTACATGTACGCAACGGATGTAAAATACTTGCTCAAATCATCGTAAAATATTACCGACACAAAATATTTAATAGGTTTTCTAGCTCATTACACCTTTCATGACTACAATATTACCATATCTTGGGGGAACGGGTCAAACTTATACCATCTACTTTCTCCCCATTGGTTTATTTTGTTTTGTTTAGTTTCTTTTTATGTTATGTTAGTCAGTCTAACTTCTCCCTCCCCCACTGGGAAAAAGACATTGTGTCGGAAAGACAGAAATAAAAGGAATTGGATTCAAAATTATCTTTTAATTCAGCGGGGTCTCACCGTGAACTCCCCGTTCCGTAACAATAGCAATGTTTAGTAAGGTTTCTCCACGAACTTTCCATTATTAACAACCTCGCTAAGTTCGGAAACGGAGAAATTTAGACTGAAAGACGTCAATTGAGGCCATTGGCCAAGACATTGACCTGGGGCGGTCCCCACGGAGACTGAGTTGCACATCCACCAATCTAGATCTCTTAGAGCTAACAAGGAAAGGTGTGTTCGATGATCCGGTGATCTGCCGCAACGCAACGCCTTCGAAACAAAACGCTGAAACTGACACCTGTCCAATTCGACTGTCTTCTCCGCTGCTACCAACAATCCGAGAAGCTGTAGAGTGTGCGTATTGAAAGATGTGAGGTCTATGAACTTATTGAGAATTGACAAGTCTGTGACAAGAAGCCAATTGTCCGACTGTTTCAGAACGCGAAAGATTCGACTGAAAAAGCCTTGAGTGCCTTTAGGCAACTTCTCTATGGCTTTCTTTTCTATCAGTTCTTGAATCATTGTTTGCAAAACCAACTGTTTTTCTGGCTTGTGCTCGCAGGACGTGACTTAAGAAGAGTAGGGAAGCTTGGTTAGCTTCAGAAGGATTTGATCACCACACCTGTTTCTCACAAACGGTTAATAACACCCCAAGCGCAACCACCGAAATGTGCTTGACGGCTCTCAGCACTTACCAAAAATGCCTTAGCCTTCCTCCTACGGTCACATTTATGCTCGATTTGGGGAATGGAAAGGCCAGTTCTTCTCAAATATTTAAAGTGTATGGTAGAGATCAAAGTGCGATCTCGGCCCGATACTTTAATTGGTTGCTACCTTTGCTTTAGGAGAGGCAGCTTGCTTTTTGTGTCCAGCTTAGGCTGGGCGTCGACACTGGTAATGGACTCGGCCTCGTCTTCGGCGTTGGCGTGGAAGAAATTCCTGCTTGACGCAGTCTGGGTCGGTTTCGGTGTGAGGTCAGTGCCTTACGCATTACCACGTTCCGCGATTTCATTCTCGCTGACTCAATGACGCCTTTTAACATTTCTGGTGGGAAGAGTTCAGATTGTCCGTCTATTCATGCGAAACGGAGTCTCTGCGTTTTTCCGTAGTGATATTCAGTGGCAATGCTTGATCGCGAGGTAGCACCACGCATTTCCTGGGTGCTTGAAAGGCCGCGTCTTGAAACAATAAGGTTCGTCAGCTTTTCCGCATAACCTCCTCCAGATACCTGCAATCACGCTGCGCTAATGGGACGCTGGATTCACATTGGGCAGCCAAGGTTCCAAGTCAGGGGTAGCTCAGTGGTTGCATCTGTAGTCCTGACATGTAATTCTTCAGACGGCAGGAGACGTGACCAGTGGCGCGGTCTTGTGTCCCGTAGTGCCTGCAGTTCCTCCACCCTGGCTTATAGTACATTTGCAACGCATGGAGCGGCGGACAGCACCACAAAATCTTCCCTGAACGACTGTCTGCTGAGTTGTGGCTTTGTTGTGGTGAGGATTGTGCAGAATTATCTGCTATAAATTTAATGATATTCCTGAAAACAAATCTACTGTAGAGGTTTCCTCCCAGACCTCTGGTACAAACTCAAGCCCGGTGGAGTAGGAGGCACGTCCGGTAAAGGTACATCCTGAACTTATCTATTTGTTTCCATGGTAAGGTCGTTCAGTAGAGGCGACAATATCACTGTATAGGATGGCGGAGATGGAGCTCATGATGCGTGTACCCATGGTCTCCGGAACATCAACGTGACACGGGTTGATCAAGTAAACGGATGTCGATACGGTGACATCGGATAAGGCAACTAGTAGCGTCTTAAGTTTCTTTGACTACCGTGACTTCTCTGCATCCAATTTATCAACTGTGGGAATAGCGGTGGATAATATGTTCTGCAACGAAGCTGCAGATGTTTGCTTTTCGAGCGCTTACGGCTCTTGGCATGTACTCTGGTGATCTCCTGTTGGAAGGAGAACAGATAATCTTCTAGGTGAGCACACTGATCACAGCGGTTGTCATGCTGTGCATCTGGAATGGGGGTCACCAGCCCGTTCGATGTGCGCAGAGGAGTTTGGGATTTATAGTAAGTTTACAACAAAAGCAAAAGCGAACCTCTTAAGTAAGCAGTTATAACTGCTGCTGATCACTAAGATACGCAAAGAAACATAACACTACTTAAACACTTCCTATTAACTACGAAAGAGTGGAAAAAGTCGGCATTATCCCGTTAATGCGTTTCTTAAAACAACTCGCGACACACACGACCCGCAGACAACCCGGGACAGTGACGACCCGGCATAGTCACGGGTCGTGACAGGTACGACCCTTCACATGGACAAGTTGTGATAGCACCGACCCGTCACAACGACGAGTGTCAGCAGCGACTCATCACATGTACAATGACAGTGACGACCCACTGCATTGACACCAGGCACCTGATTGATCCATGCTCAAGTCGTGACAGGTGCGTATAACAGCGACACTGCCGTGTAACAGGTGGCTGTCGCGACATCGGCTCGTACTCGATCACGTGATCGTACCTGTGTCGATGACATCACTATATATATCTATATTGCAATAATACACAGACCCTTACCAAGCTCCACACACTCGGTTAAGCCGGAGACGGGCCTCGCAGGGTGACACGTGGTCGATGCTTTCACCGTGTCGGTGATGCAACAACCCGATACTG
This sequence comes from Protula sp. h YS-2021, assembly GCA_949752745.1. Classification (NCBI taxonomy): domain Eukaryota; kingdom Metazoa; phylum Annelida; class Polychaeta; order Sabellida; family Serpulidae; genus Protula; species Protula sp. h YS-2021. The sequence continues at coordinate 63,497,255 of OX457027.1, read as the reverse complement.
TCGAGGTGCGTACCCGTACCAGAGGTGGAAATGAGCGGCTCCACTACTCGATACTGTGTCAAGTCGTCGCAACACATCAGCGTTTGCATGATTGCCACAGAAAGATAGTAGTTGCAACTTCACAAGGAGAGTTGCCGCAGTATCCACCAAGTGGAAGACATGACTTCACCAACTTGGGATTAACTACTCGTCCAACGACCCTACAATGCTCTGCCGCTAGAAGAAGGGAAGAAAGACGGTGGAAATTTGAAACTTTCCTGTTCACAGAGTGGACTCGATGCAAACTGTTTGCTGACAATAAGGGAAACCCTCGAGATAGGATTTCTGAAAAAATCGCTCACCAATTGTCTCATTGTGAATTACTAACACCTACAACACATTCTTGATGGCCGGGAAGTATTTACCGAACGCCAGCCGGTTTGACAAAACCCAGAACTACCACGTGTAGGGATCAGCAAAGTCAGCAAACTGGAAATACGTAAACCAAATAAGATAAAACTTACAGTATACGTAAATCTACTATCCACGATAAATATTATCCAAAAATTATGCTTTTACCTTGGGTTTGATCCTTTATAATTAAAAAAATTGCTGACGGTGAAAAACTCCTCCCTATCGGATCGCAAAAGTTGGGTATGGTTTGATCACATGATTTGGAACTGCACCGTCGCTGATTGACCTGTTGGTTGACAGCGAATTGTAGACATAATAACAGGGGGAGCCCGTTCAAAATTTGCTTTGGTAATATCCCGCTAAATTTCTATTATGGATCGCGATAACCAATGTTTTAATTCATTTGAATACCCATAGTGATGGCTACGTGGTCTGCAAGCGGATATTTTCGAAATCAAAGCAAACTATTCTGAAAGTTACCCTGGATAACGGTATCTTTGACAAGACACCGAGTAAGAAGTAAGCAAGGCCAAATATCGCAAAATCTTCGCTTTCGCAACATAATTGAGTAGAGCACATGGTAGAACACCCGCCTGCTTATTATGTTGTGGACTTTAAAAAGGCCTTCGACAGTGCACATCGCAACACACTCTGGAAGAGTGTGAGACCCTGTGGGATACTAAATCAGATCGCCACGATTATCATGATACTCTGCAAAAATAACGCTATACTGAGCAACATCTGTAGTGATTGTATAAATTTAACCAACTGTGATTCAGAGTTCATGACAATTATATCATGAATAGTGCAAATTCAGTTCTGCTTATGTCTGTTCACTCTGTGTTAATATGAGTTCAGTTTACTTCAATTTTGGATTTAACAAATTTCGGGTGCAAATTGTATGGCCTTTTATGGGCCACATTAATCCAACATTTCTAAAGAAATACCTCACATTCTAGTGTTGTTCATGTTGATTTTATTGTTCCTTCAAAACAATACGGAAGACTGGCACCAACGACTCTAACGATAGCCAGCGGTCAAGAATGCCACCTGGTGGTTAGCTATTGCATGATTTCAAGTTACTGTAATTCATTATGTCCTTAATTTAAAACAAGTTTGGTCTAGAACATTGTGATTTCAAAACAACTTCAATTTTAGAATTCATCTCACGTTTTTCCTACAATATCGAAATATCGAAATTCGAAGTGGAAATAAGACAGGGGTTTCTTACAGCTGATCTTTTCTTGTTTATTATAGAAAACTGAATCATACGCAGGACAACGGCAGAGAAAACAAGGGCTGTAAAGTGAATCCTGTCCTTTCAATTCGACCTAAACTTCCATAATTCACCATCTACATGAGAACAGAAAGAATTCACAGCTGTACATACATGTTGGAATTTATATCAGTATCACAAAGACATAAGAAATAAAAAATCTGCCTCGGCTGTGCCATCACTATAAAATGTCTTACTCATCTATGTCGACAACGGCGTTCAAATAAACACAAATGCAAGGTTTGTAAAAGGTCATGGAACATTTGTCACACACGTGTCGACAGTCCAGGCAAGTCGATGTGGTTACAGAGGTTAGGTATGGACAAAAGTTAAGTATTCCACAATGGCTTTCTAAGATGTGCCGCATTTACCGGCCTTTTAAGACATCTGTTAACCAGAGCGGCTAGCATGAGTATTTTCATGGAAAGTATCAAGCAGCGTAGAAGGCTAACGGCGCTAAGCGACGCCATGAGGATGCAGCAATATCGTATTCCAAGAACGATCCTGAAACAGACTCCTTCTGGGAAAGCGAAACGCGGGTCCAAAAACCATGCGGAGCGGCAGAGTGACAAACCAGTTTGACGAAATGGGTGTAGGTTAACTGACCACCGGTCGACTGACCAACGATCAACTGACCAACGCCTTAATGAAAAAAGGACAACTGACCATCTTTTATATCTAATTTTTACAGCCCAAAAACTTCGTCTCCTGAGTTACATGACAACAAAATGAAAGCAAAGATGTGTTGTCTCACATCACAAAGCTAGTCCTATAATCACTTCTGTGTCATCGCGTATCAACAATTGCGATAATCCTGTAATCCCTCTCCTGTCACCTAGTGTTTGGCGTACCCGAGTTTTTAGTGTCCCGCTTGTATCTCCGAAATGTGCGACACATTAAAAAAACCCAGACATGGTGGGGCATTATTTCATCTCCGAAAGTCGTCTCAGATGGGGGATTTTAGCTATAAATAGCAGTCCTTTTTCAGCACAATCAAACCAGTTTTGACTGCTATTTGAACTGTGTCACGTCAATTGCAATTACAAAAATATTACAACTTAGGAAATCTTGACGACCAAAAGTGGTGGTCGAAAAACTGTGTCCAGATGGGCACATGTTTGTAAAGCATATTTCAAAACCGCAATGCATTCAATGGTGCTGTGACAAGAAAATAAGTTTAAAATCTGTAACCACAGATAAAAATATAATTAATACTAGATTTATAAAAATAAGAGAAAGTTAAAACTGAAATGATGAATAATTGAGGAAAAATAGTAGTATGATAATGGGGGTTCTACTGCACTTTGTGACGTCATACTGTCTGGAAGTGACGTCATCATGTCTGGAAGTGACGTCATAGCGTCTGGACCGGAAGTGCTGTCTAGACCGGAAGTGCTGTCTGGAGTGGAAGTGACGTCATCATGTCTGGACCGGAAGTGACGTCATCATGTCTGGACCGGAAGTGACGTCATCATGTCTGGACCGGAAGTCATGATAAGCGTTAGGATAGGCGCGACCATCTGTGACGTCATCATGACGTCATACTGAGATGATGCTGTCTGGAGCGAAAGTGGTTTGGCCGAGTCAATCATCATGAAGCCAATGAACCCGACCTGTCAATCAGTGTAACCATGGCAACAGACCCTAAAAAGCCACGACCCCCCCCCCCCAGGACAGACTATGTACCGACCCCCCCCCCCTCGAAATTGTGATTTTTGCATATTTATCCGTTTCAGACGATTCTGAACATTTTTCATTTTTTCGACCCCCCCCCCCTCGAAATTGTGATTTTTGCATATTTATCCGTTTCAGACGATTCTGAACATTTTTCATTTTTTCGACCCCCCCCCCCAGGACAGACTATGTACCGACCCCCCCCCTAGGACAGACTATGTACCGACCCCCCCCCCCCCAGGACAGACTATGTACCGACCCCCCCCAGGACAGACTATGTACCGACCCCCCCCAGGACAGACTATGTACCGACCCCCCCCCCTAGGACAGACTATGTACCGACCCCCCCCCCCCAGGAGAGCAACAAAAACTTTTGCCGAATCAGCATGATAAAATCCTATATAAGTGTGGTGTCTCAAGGCTTAGAGACATTGTCAGACACATCATGGATAACACACCAGCTATCATCATTGATGACTTAACAGCGTTTCAAGCGAATGAATCTGTTTGCATCTGGGTAAATATGCGTGATGAAGCTGAAGCAGCTGATATTACATATGCTTTGGAGGAGGTGCTACAATTTCCAACTCAGATCACTGCAGTGAAGCCTGACGTAGTAATTACATTTATGTGGAACAACCGCATAGTAACACTGACTCAACGATACTGCAAATGTCAAGTGTGGTTGGAATATGAGGGACAACCCCATAACTGCTGCTGATATATACTAAAATATTTCGAGCCCTTTTAAGGGCCATCCTATATTATGAAATGAAGCAAAACATGTCTGTGTGTGTGTGTGTGTGTGTGTGAGTGAGAGAGAGAGAGAGAATACATTTTATCACATTTCAGGTCTAGTTGGCGGATGAATACCATTTGGCGGATGAATACCATTTGGCAGACCAATTAACTTCACCGCTAGATGTCTCTGCTGTATAACAGCTGTACAACTGTAAGTGAGACATTCATATACACAAGTAAAATTCTGCTGAGTCAGCAATTTTAACATTTTGGAACAAGTTTGAAAAGTTACACACCATATTTTGATTACATGGAAGTAGCATAAAAGCATGAGTGAAACATGTCAACTAGTCAACTAGTGATACATTCTGCTGAGTCAACACACCATTGAAGTGGTATAAAAGGAAGAGTGAAACGTATATTTTACTTCATTTCAGTTCCAGCAGTTGAAGAAGCAACAACGATGGCACCAGTCTACTGTCATGATTGTGATGTGACATTTCCATCTCTGGAATTGTTCGTGACACACACATGCAAACCAGCTAGGATGAAACGTGCTCATGAAGAGCTTGTTGAGCAGATTGAAGCCAAGAGACGAAAAACCGTACAAGATGGTGTTGACAGACCTGATCCAGTCCTCTGCTGTAAATGCGCCAAGATATTTTCATCTTTGGATGCATTTGAGACACATGCATGTGCTGAGATGGAAAATGTGTCTCATGAAGAACAAAGAAAGAAAGAGACAGGACAAATAGGCAGAGGCAGAAGAGTGAGTCTTGGTGAAAACGCGCAGGAAAGACGGTTTGAGCCTGAAGATGGATCGGATTTGCTACTCGAAATGCGACAACAAGAGAATAGAATCAAGAGACATTTGCTAGAGACGTTAAACCGTGGCATGAAATGGTACATTGTGGTACATGCACGCTTCAAGAAAATGACACCAAATGTTGAAGGCGTGATGGTAGAACAAGTGGATAATGCCTTCATCAGTAGTCCAACGTATGCAGCATACAATCCAACAGATATTGAGAAGGACTTGCCAGAAGCCTATAAAGAATTGTTTACCAGGTTTGATGAACATGAGCGACAAGGCTCTGGCTGGGTGTTGGATAACATATTATTCATTGAAGTGCATACAGCTACGTCAGCGCCACTGGAAGCAAGCAGTTTTATCCCACTACCGAAGAAAGTAAAGAGTACAAAGGCGGTGTTAAACATTCAGAATAAAGACAACAAATGTTTCTTATGGTCTGTATTGGCTCACCTTCACCCTTCAACAAATGTAAACCCAGAGCGTGTGAATCAATACAAGTCATTTGAGAACGAATTGAAGGTGGAAGGCATGACATTTCCAACACCGATTACAGACATTCCAAAGTTTGAAAAGGAGAATGATGTGTCCATTAACGTGTTTGGATATGAACATGATGTCGTTGTTCCCATACAACTCAGTCGAAACACCAGCGCCAACAGCGCCAACAGCGTCAGAGAAATCAACTTGCTTTTGATTAGCAATGACAAGACAAGACATTATTGCCTCATCAAGAATTTCAGCAGACTGATGGCTTATCGATCAAAGCATAAGGCTGCAGCATTTTATTGTTTCAACTGTCTTCACGGGTTTATACGACAAGATCTGTTAGACAAGCATCGTGAAGTGTGTGGCAAGCATGGCGCACAACGTTTATCATTTCCCAAGGAACCCTTCATCAAGTTCAAGAATGTAGCCAAACAACAGCGAGCGCCGTTTGTCATTTATGCAGACTTTGAATGTTTCACGAAAAAGCATGAAGGAGACAAGTATCAACATCATCGTCCAAACAGCTTTGCCTACGTGGTTGTCAGCCAGTATGAGACACGTGCTCCAGTCGTATATCGAGGCGATAATGCCGTGAAAGTCTTTTTAGACCATATGGTATATGAACGTGATCGTATTGTGCATGGTCTACAGCAGAAAAAGAAAATAGTCATGACTTGTGAAGATGAAGAGCATTATAAGAACGCCACAGATTGCTACATTTGTCATGAGCCTCTAGGAGCAGATCGTGTGAGAGATCATGATCATATCAATGGCAAATACCGCGGAGCTGCACATAATGAATGCAATTTACAATTTCGATTTCGAAAGGATAAGCAGGATGTTGAAGATTCTTTCATCATTCCTGTCTTTTTCCACAATTTACGAGGCTATGACAGTCATTTGATCATGGAAGAAATTGGAAAGTTCAAAAATGAAACCATTACAGTCATTCCCAACACCGTTGAGAAATATATTGCATTCACCATGAGCAATCTGAAATTTACAGACAGCTTTCAGTTCATGAGTACTTCTCTACAGAAGTTGGTCTCCAACCTGGCAGCAGAAGGGAAAGACAACTTTTATCACATGACGTCACACATTCACGATAGTGACCAACAAGAGTTACTGTTGAGAAAGGGAGTATACCCTTATGATTACGTGGATGAGCCATCCAAGTTTGCTGAAACACAACTGCCGTCCAAGGACAAGTTTTACAGTCTGCTCAGTGAAGAAGACATTAGCGATGAGGATTATGCGCATGCGCAGAAGGTGTGGGAGACATTCCACTGTACTACATTTGGCGAATACCATGACTTGTACCTGAAATCAGATGTGTTGCTGCTGGCTGACGTGTTTGAAAACTTTCGTCACGTATGTCTCAACACGTATGAATTAGATCCTGCTCACTACTATACAGCGCCAGGACTGTCGTGGGATGCCATGTTGAAAGCGACAAAGGTGAAATTGGAATTGATTAACGACATTGACATGTACCAAATGGTTGAACAAGGTCTACGTGGAGGAATATCTGTCATCACACACAAGTATGCGAAAGCAAATAACCCCTACGTACCAGATTACGATCCCACGAAACCAACCAACTACTTGACGTACCTGGATGCAAACAACTTGTATGGCTGGGCTATGTCGCAAAGCATGCCGGAAAGTGGATTTATGTGGGTGAGCGAGCCAGAATCCATTGACTTTATGGATGTGGATGAAGATGACGAGATTGGATACATTTTAGAAGTGGATTTGGAATACCCATATTCAATTCATGATCATCATAATCACTACCCAGTGGCTCCAGAACGGAAATGTGTGAAAGTGGGAGAATTGTCAAAACATAGTCAGAAGCTACGGAAAGATCTAGACATGAAAAGCAAGCCTAGTGAAAAGCTCATTCCCAACTTGTGTGACAAGAAGAAATATGTGCTTCATTATAGAAATTTACAGCAATATGTCTCACTGGGATTGAAAGTCACGAAGGTGCACCGTGCCATCATGTTTGCACAGAGCAAATGGTTGGCAAAATACATCTCCTTGAACACGGAAAAGAGAAAGTTGGCTAAGAACCCGTTTGAGAAAGACTTCTTCAAATTGATGAACAACTCGGTGTTTGGCAAAACCATGGAAAATGTAAGAAAACGCATCAATGTGGAACTTGTTCACCAGGAAAAGCGGTTCAAGAAACTTGTAGCCAAACCTTCCTTCCACAAATTTAGAATTTTCAACGAAGATTTGACCGCGGTACATTTACGCAAAGTGGATCTGCTTCTGGATAAACCCATTCAAGTTGGGTTCACCATTCTCGACCTCAGCAAAGTGCTCATGTTCCACTTTCATTACAACTACATCATGACCAAGTATCCCGACGCCAAACTCTTGTTCAGCGACACCGACAGTCTATGTTATGACATAGAAACGGACGATATCTACAAAGACATGCAGGAAGATGCCGACTTGTTCGACACAAGTGACTATCCCCCAGATCATTTCCTGCATTCCAACGTGAACAAGAAAGTGCTTGGGAAAATGAAAGATGAGACGGCGGGCATTCCCATTGAAGAGTTTGTTGGACTTCGGCCGAAAATGTATAGTATGATATATGGTGGGAAAGAAAAACGTACGGCTAAAGGCATCACTCGCGCGTGTCAAAGACGGATGAAACATCAGCAGTATAGAGACAGTTTGTTCAACCAAACGCAAACGATGACTACAGGGCACATCATTCGAAGTCATGACCACCAGATTTTCTCGGAGAAGTTGAGGAAAGTGGCTCTCTCTCCCTTTGATGATAAGCGATATGTGATGAGTGATGGCTATTCCACTTTGGCGCATGGGCATTACAGTATATAAGGGGGAGACACTTCAACTTGAGAGTCAGTTGAGGTGTGAACACTGAAGCGTCAACATGAAAAGATCTGCACCAACGGATATGGATACTCTTGCTGATACGGTGAAAGACATGAAAGTGAAACATCCTGATACTACCATTAAGAAATTAAAAGTGGAGATAGCACCAACACCACAGTCGTGGGATGGAATGCTTTCTCTAGGCAATGGAAAGTATATCAAGATTATGAAACAAAGTAATGAAGGTGTGGTGAACATTCGCAAATACCTCAGAGATGAGGGGACTGGAAAAAACCGTCCAACGAAAAAGGGAATTTTGCTGACAATACCTGAATGGAAAATGCTGAAGAAGCAGGTGAAAGAAGTGGATAAAAGGCTTCGCAGACAAGACGACAAGTCATAACAAGGTAACAATCATGAATGCACTCATGCTGAACGGTGGTGTTTACCTTACTGTCAATGAGAGGAATGAAGTGATACTAGATTCTAAGACAAGTTATCATCGGTTTAAACCTGAAGTGTGGAAAGACTTTAAAAACATACCGCTTGAAGCTGGGTTTAAACGCAGACTTGAAAATAAAGTGGAAGTGACGGTAGCTGAATATGATTCTAACATACGTGTAGAACTCTGTAGAAATCTTTTACAGGATTATCCAAAGGATTATAAGGGAGTTGTGCCAGATACACCATATACAGATTTGATCATCTTTGATATCAAGAATTGGCGCGCAGTCTTACGATTCCTAGAAGTGATACAACATCCACTCTTCGCCATCTTGCGAGCATAAAAAAACGTCTTTGCAGACAAGGAGACAGCTCATAGTTCATCTGACTGCTGGACGAGATGGAAGACTTTTTAACGGAATATAAACCAATTACGCATGGGTTCTCATATCTGAGAAACGAATATGATGACATTGTGCTAAGACATTTTGGACAGTATCTCGTCCTATCACTTGATGACCAATCCGTGTTGAAAGACCATCTAGAGAAGTTCAGGATACCTGGCTTTCTCCTGTAGAAATCTTTTACAGGATTATCCAAAGGATTATAAGGGAGTTGTGCCAGATACACCATATACAGATTTGATCATCTTTGATATCAAGAATTGGCGCGCAGTCTTACGATTCCTAGAAGTGATACAACATCCACTCTTCGCCATCTTGCGAGCATAAAAAAACGTCTTTGCAGACAAGGAGACAGCTCATAGTTCATCTGACTGCTGGACGAGATGGAAGACTTTTTAACGGAATATAAACCAATTACGCATGGGTTCTCATATCTGAGAAACGAATATGATGACATTGTGCTAAGACATTTTGGACAGTATCTCGTCCTATCACTTGATGACCAATCCGTGTTGAAAGACCATCTAGAGAAGTTCAGGATACCTGGCTTTCTCCTGACAGTCTCAAATAAATTAGAAGTGCGTGTGACTGAGAACTGCTTAGACGTGTTTATACAATTTCGCCAATATGACGAGCTTACAGAAAACTATGATTACATCACCCTCAACACAGTGGAATGGAACGCGTTGTTACAAGCATTGGATTGGAAAGAACCTAACGCTTGAATTCAAAGAAACAGAAATATGGCTTACACGAGGCACCAAATCCATTGAGCTGACACAACCTATGCGTGTGATGGACATTGACTTAGAAGAAGAAGGATATGAACTGAAACTGTCTGAACATGTAACTGTTAAAGTGATAAAGTTTGGTGATGTGTGTTATGTGAGCTTTCATAGCATTTACAAACATGGATGTAGTGTCTATGATACCTATATCAATTTAGATTCTAATGAATGGTATTCATTGATGAATGTATTGAAAAATGAATGTGTTTGTAAATAAAAAGTTTGTAAATAGTGTAAATAGACTTTGTAGTTAAGAGTTTGTAGTTAAGAATTTTGTAAATAGTGTAAATAGTGTAAATAAAAGTTTGTAAATAGTGTAAATAAAAGTTTGTAGTTAAGAATTTGTAAATAGTGTAAATAGTGTTTGTAAACTTTGTAAATAGTGTTTGTAGTTAAGAATTTGTAAATAGAACACAATAAACAAGACAGTTGTTTGAAACTTGATTTGTTTTATTTAACAACAACAACTTAACTAATATAACAACAACAACAACTTAACTAATATAACAACAACAACAACTTAACTAATATAACAACAACAACAACTTAACTAATATAACAACAACAACTTAACTAATATAACAACAACAACATTAATAAAACAATGGTTTATAATGTCTATATACAAAATCCTTTACAATAAAATCACCATCCTTTCTTTTTAATATATTCACAATATCAAACATACTCTGACCTCGAGCTCTATGTAATATATAATAGACACAATAAAAACCACATGACGATGATATTGGCGTTTGTAATGATATAGAATTATACATATAGTCATTTCTTAGAAACATATCTAAACGATCATCGAGAGGGAACAGTCCATAAGAGTCAAAATATTCTGCAGGGTCTTTGTCATAATACACTGCCACCCAATGTTCTCCTGGTTCATCTTGATCGTCTGTGTTGATCACATAGGCGCCGCGTTGTAAAGACGGTAACTGGTCCATGGCAAACACGCCTTGAAACAAGTCTTTGGTCATGACATCATGACTTAATATGGCATCAATCTGCTTCGTGTTCATGACTGGTAGTCGAATTGGATGCTGCGATTTGCACTGATCTCAATAATGTTGTCAAATTCAGCATAGACAATGACATTGATGGTATGTTGCAAAGCCGTAGCAAAGTTCATTTCTAGCCGCAAATTCCCATGCTTGATCAGGGGGAAATGATCATCGCCATCATAATCCGGTGTTAAGTCAAACGAAAATAAAGCATAACCTCTAGGCCAATCTTCCCGTTTTATAATGGAACTTTTCTCACCATTCAACCGATCAAACGATTTGTAAAGCGTTTCAAAAGCGTCCAGGTATTTGTTCTGTGTAATGTCAAGCTTGAGAGGTTTGGATAGAACTGGTTCACCATCCGTGTAGAGTTGCATATAGTCCAGATTAAAATGTTTGAAATCATATGGATTCCTCAATACTGATCCACCAAAAGCTTCATTATGAACCAGACCAATGACAATACGATTTGGTAATTGACCCAAAAAGATGTTATCTTTCACAAAAGACTGAAATCCTGCTGGAATAGCCAAGACTTTACATTCTTTTCTAGTGATGATGATCTTGGCAGGACTTTTCATCAATGCATCTGTATGTCCTAACTGAATACCTGGACTCACCCTCACTTTGCGAATGGTTAAAAATGCCTCTTTCACTTCTACCTTATAGGTATTATCTGCAGCCATCAATACATAGTCATCTTTTTGTCTATGGAAACGCAATTTCAAACTGATACCATTCGGAAGATAACGATCCTGCTCAAACAAATCTATCCTTAAACCGCCAGTAAGCATAACATCACGGCTAAGACGTGTATGCAAATAACGATGATGTAAGCCATTGTTGCCTTGCTCAGCCAAGTCACCGCCGTCGGCATTGACATGAAACCCGGATACATATTGTTCATGATTAGGTCTTTTCACCTCATAGCTAGTCATTGACCCAGCAGTATCCTTATACATGAGACGCATAGAGCGCTCAGAATGTAGACTTTCTTCCGAATCATGGATGAGATGAGAGATAATACTGGTATAACCATGAGTATTGTTGCTATGCGAAACCAAACGATCATTCAGAAACAATTCAATATTAGACCATAACCCATTAAACACATCATTGATGCAAGAGACATTATCATCTGCGCCACACGCTGTTCCATCAGCCTTTAGAATGCGACATACAATATGAAGTTTGCTGTTCTTTAAATCCAGATATTCTTCTGTACTCGCAGGAATGTAGAATTCTATTGGAGCGCCTTCTCTAATGCTTGTAAGTGGTTGATAGTCAACATTATAACTTTTCTCTACAGCAGTTTGCGTTGGTGGTACGTGAAACCATTCCAATGGAGAAAGACTACATTCACACGAATGATTATGAATGAGAGACATTTTTTTTTTCTTTAAAAAATATCTTTGCGATATTTTGATGTTATCCGTCTGGCTGTTTTTCGTCTTCTGGCACGTTTCGTCGGTTGCATACGCTTTTGTTCACCAAACACACGTTCTGCTACTCGACCCGTCACATCTTTCGCGACATTCTTTGCAGCCTTCTTAAGATGTGGCGCAACGATCTTAGCCCCAGCCTTAAGTAGTGGAATAGCTTTGCGAGCCAATGATCCCAGTATTGAACCAATACCATCGCCATACTGGATTCGCGCTCCTTTGAATCCTGGTAATTCCCCGCCCACTTGACGAAGAAAATGGTTGCGATATGCAGACGGATCGTGTGTATAAGCTTTCATATTGCTTTTGGTCGAAAATGAAGTTTACAGATCACCTTTCCAGTTTGAAATGGAACATTATAGCCTGTGTCGTCCTTAATATTCATTTCTATCACGTCAAATTTGGACGTGTTTACAGGAACATAATGCGGTTCGCCGTACGTTTTCATGATAATGTCACCATCATGGCCTTGTATGCCAACAGAACGTAGTAACGGCACATAATAATCACCAACAACTTGTGGTTCACAAATGCTACAATACACATACAGTGTATAAAATCCCTGTTTCACATCCGCTTTATGTTCAGCTGTACATGTTTCAGTATACCATTGCTCTGGGATAAATCCTAAAATCTCAGCCAATCCAGCGGAAAAGGACACTTCAAAACCATAATTTAGAAATAGAAACACACGTCGTCTAATTTTATCATACTTTATCCGAATAGCTTCTTTAAGATCATCTTTCATAGAATGAGTTGCTTCTTCATTCACTGCCTGACATATTTCTTGTATGGATCTATAATAACCATAGGGAATATTGATAGTGTCAAGTGTCTCTGTCAGTGGTTGTTGTCGATACTGAATAGAATAGTCCATGTCATGTCTCATCGTTGTCCATGTATGTGGATATTGAATTTCAGCTAAAGCCACTTCATATTTTCCATTCAGATAGATGGTTCGAGGCATACGAATTTGATAATTCGAAGCCTTGTTGTTGGGATAATAGTTCATACTCGCATTGCTAGGCAAAGTGATGTAAAAGCTTGTCGACTCCATGATGGTGGGAACTAAATGGTATAGGTGCGTTGACGTTGTCTATATACTTCACGATAGCGCGCGCCATTCGACCAAGTATGCAAATGGTCTTTTACATCATGATGATGATCTAGATGATCTATAACTTCTCCTTCACAACAAGCACTTGTACATCTAATCTTCACAGGAATAGTTGATTTATCTTCCTCACAACAACAACAACATAGCTCTTTCAGCCATGTTAAAAATTTTCCCATCCTTCAGGAAACTGTCTTTGTTGACGTTGTTTCATTTCTGTTGTAATGTCGTCACGAGTGGTCTTTTTACTAAACATTGTTTTTGGAATGTTAGCATCAACAATTTCCTGGATAAACGGATGCCAGCCATGTGGTGGTATGGCTCGTTCTTTTCTTCTTGTCGCCACCAATGCTTCTTTCATCAAATCAACCATGTTGGAATTTGCTATAATATCGCCCGTTTTCAACACAAGTTCATTCTTCTCTGACCATGTCGTACCATATTTCTTCAGTTCTGCTAAAAGTTGTGTTACTTTTCCATGATAGATAGGTTGAAAATGACTTAAAAATAACTTTTCTGGCTTTTCAGGTGGTGATGATGATGAGGGCTTTTGCTGCCTAGACTGACTTGTTCGTAAATGACGACCAAGAAGTTGAGACATTTCAATAACCTTTTCACGTGTTCGTTTCCCACGTAAAAGTTTATTCACTTTCGTTTTGATTTCACCATCTTTACCCTTCTTTTCTAATAACAGTTTGTATTCATATTCAGGAATGAGGACCATTTTCATCGTATGTTTCATTTTAGCAGCAGTTTGGCTAACAAGGGCAATGCCAATCTAGCAATAACTCCAATGAATCCTCCTTTCTGATTAATCAACTTCTTTTTTCGTCGAAGGGATATCTTCTTATCTGCTAGAGTACGTAGCGTATGACGTTCACGTTTAAATTCCTTAAACCGTTTTGAGCTTAAGGGTAAATGTCCTTGCAATATATTCAAACAAATTTCAAACAAGCTTGTTAATTCCTCCTTTGTAGCTTGCTGTAGCAAGGATTTACGTCGTTTAGGCCCACTGCGTGCAAGCAAATGAAGAAACGGCTGGTTCGCTCGAATACGTTTAGACATCTTGACTGCGAATGGTTAAATGACTTGGTTCTTGTTCATACACTGCTTTATCAATATATACATAATGTGTATCTTTTGGTAAAATGCCTGTACGAATACGTAGTTGATCATTTGTCTTTGGTTTTAAATCAATGAATAAATAACCATGAGGTTTGCTAGTAGCATCTTGATAGGCTTCTATGAGAAATTGAGATCTTCTAGGATACATTTGCCGCGCCAATGTACTAATTTGTTGACTGTCTCTCGGATTTTTAAACAGAATGATATAATGTGTATTCAAACTAATATTTCGCATCTCTTTCCCATGATGGAATAAATTATGCACAATAAAAATAATGCTTAGATTTTGATGACTGCTGCCAACACTAAAGAGACGTGTCATACGCTCATCACTATGGCATTTCGTCATTAAGTCATCAATGATAAGTAAGTTTGGTTTCTTCGGGTTAAAACGCTCTTCAATGTCATCTGGAATGCCTTGGTAAAATTCCACGCCTTTCATTCCCTTGTACAAAGGCTGATCTGCTGCATAGAGCCATAAAATGCTTTTTGGAGAGGGTTTAATCAACTTTTGTTCTAGAATTTCCTTCACCAGAGACGTTTTGCCACTGCCTGTAGGTCCAGAGACTAAACATGTAAATGGATGCTTCATTGTTGAATGTCTGTTTCTTTCACCCAACTGTTAAACTTGTTTGGCCAACCTAACCACTTGACAAATAATTCTTTCACACCTCCTCCTCGTCTTTTACGTGTTTTCAAGACTTTTTCAATTCTATAAATAGATTCAATATCTTTGGTCACTTTCTGCAGTTCTTCTTCATAGAAATGACCATCAATATCTTCGTCTAAAAAGTCTTTCACACGATATAAATGTATTCCTTGCTTCTTACAACGATGTGTGACAATGAAGACTTCTTGCGTCCATTTGATGTGATAATCCCGTTGAAACACATATTTAATGTGAGAAATGCGAACATGATCACCAATGTTAAATTTGTACTTCTTCTTCTTCTTCTTAGGTTTCAATTTCAGTTTGTCGACATACATATACTTCCACACTTTTGATTCGTTGTCTTTACGAATCTCGGCTGGAGCATATTTATTAGGAAGAGAACCATGAGGTCTATGGTTGTAATTGTACACCAAGTCTGGAAGAATGTCTAAATAACGGTAAGTTTGATTATGTAGAAAATACCGATACATCATTCCCTTTAGAGTACGAATGACTCTTTCAGCAAAGTTGGCTTTGGTTTCATTCTTTGTGGTATAAGCATGAATGCCTTCTTTCTTCAAAAATGCTTTTACCCATCTGTTTTTAAATTCTGTTCCTTTATCAGACCTTAGAGTTCGCGGTCTTCGTCGTGTGTCATGAAAAATCTTTTGGAAAGCTTGTATGACGCTGGTATGTGATTTATTAGGTATTGGCTGTACCCAGACATATTTGGAAAACACATCAATGACAATGAGTAAAAAGCGTATGTCATCATTATAGGGAGCTATGTTTCCCATATCAGCCAAATCAATATCCCACATGTCATCAATACCACCTGTAATGACACGTTGTCTTTTGAACCTGTATTTGACAGGTTGGAGTAAACTAAAAGCATCTTGATCCTGCAACCATTTCTTCACTTGTGACTGTGTGACTGGTTGATTATGTTTTCGTAAGATGTGATACAGTTTGTAAGGACCAGCAAATGCTCCAGGCTGTCCAGGTTTGAAGTAAATATTGGTCAAGTAGTCTTTCCACGTCGACATGGTCACACCGAATGAAAACCACCTTCTCAACAGAACAGCTTTTATTTTATAACTCAACCAACATCACTTAACTAACATGCATTTATAACTTAACTAACAAGTTTTTTACAAATCAAGTATAGATACAATGGTATGAATAACTGGAGACCATTGGTCTTCAATGAACACTAACCAATGACTGAGTTCATCCAATGTAATAGCATCTACACCATATTTCTCACAACGTTGATTTGCATTCTCTAACACTTTATCTAAATGCATGTAATATTTAGCTTCATTCCAATATGTATAAACAGATGCAAAATGACAAGTATGTTCTTGACACTCTTCATGTTGACAAGCAGGACAGACTAAATATGCAAACTTTTTTACAGCTGATAACATTTCTTCACAATAAGCTTTTTGCACAATATATTGTCTCAGTGTCATGTCCGCCATTGTGCAGTCTTGAATCAATGCAACACAAGTTAAACATACTTCAAATTTACATGTTCACACGTCTGCACACCATGACGGTTGGCAAGCAAATGAAAAAGTCTCTAACCCTCACACAACAGTTCTAACAACTTTCCCATGATATTCTGACCAGGATATCCAGATGACACTTGTTTCACACCAGCTCCCCACCAATGATCATACGTTGCTTCAACTAAAGTTTTGTCTTTACATTCTTTCAACTTGTTGCGAAACAATACACACTGATCCAGTTTGACTTGTAAAACATCTTGCATTTTGCTTCTCTTCACTGTATGCCATAAAGGACATGGCTTTATCACTTTAGCAATACGTTTTGCTTCATATCCATTTCTACATGAAGCAATGGCTGAAGTAATATCTGGACGGTGATGAAACACTGCTTTCTCATATTGATACAACGCTTCACTTGAGTTGAACACATGTCCATACTTTTCAAGTCGTGTTGGAAACATATTTGAAAGAACGTCCTTATGACCGCTGAATAGTACAAGATTCTTCATGTTGACTTTGCTTCTTTATTCTGACATGTCGGTTTCTTCCTGTAATAAAATATCTTTTAATATATTTGCTGCCTCTTCTATCATATTCTTTCTTTGTTTACGTTGAAACCACTCACATAAAACTAAATTTGCTAGTAAGAAAAACATTGTTATGTCTTTGAGAAACAATTCACTATGTTGTCATAAACATGTTTAAAAAAGGTTTTTATAACTTACCTGATAAAGCTGCTCGGTTTCCTCTTCTTCTTTACAACAATCTCTCAAATGATCAACCACGGTGAAATATACTTCCACATCAGTGCGAGCAGAATAAAGTGCAGAATCAAAGTCAAAGTCAGGATCTTCTTCTATTCCAGTTTTATGACATTCTCCAAGAAATCTTGAATGCAGTTCAATCACATCAAGACTATGATGTACAACATCCCAAAAAGCATCCAAATGATAAAGTTGATAGTCTGGAGTGCCACAGCAAGCAAGTTTAGCAATCATCAAGTCAATATAAGCATTTTTAAAACATGCGTCCATCTTGTTTCAGTGTCTTGTGGGCTTTTACTTTGCTTCACTGACTTTAAGTACTCCACACTTGCCGCAGAAGTTGCTTGGTTCACACAACTTGCAATTATACTTGTGGCAGTGGCAATGATAATCCTCCACATATCCACAAGCACCGCAATAGTCACAGGTAAGTCCAAGTTGATTTTGTACGTTCATGTTCTCCAACTGAACTTCAGCCAGCCTTTTCTTGGATAGCTTTGACACCTTCATCCGACCATCCTTTTGCAGCTTGATGATCGTTTTCTTGTCATGACATTCCTCACATGGTGATAGGGCTGAGTTGATGTTGTCCATCTCCTGAAGCAGTGTCTCCCATTCACCATCATTCATGTTGATGTGATGTGTGTATTCTTTCCCTTCAAACCGTGACGTGCGCACAAAACTCACATAGCGCATATCCAAGTATGAAATGACTTCAAGCCACTTCGTTTGCGTTAAGTACAGTTTGAAGCCAATGTCGCGTAAATTTTTCAAGCTTTGGCATACAATCTTCCACAAAGATGGTGAATAAGCACACCATCTCTCTCCACGTGTGATGCGTAGAAATGGCCCATATTCTCCATGCTCCACAGTAATGGTTAAGTTAGCACTAATTTTAAAGCTGCTGCTGCGCTGCGTTGCGTTGCTTGTCTTGTTCTCCATGGCTGCTACAATGTACTGATGATCCACTCCCTCCAACTGTCTGCTGAGAAATGACTTCACTCTGCTGAGTTCACTCCCTTTTATACCCAACTATCTGCTGAGTCAGCAAAGAACTTGCAAAGTTTTGAATTCACTTCAACTCGTCCATGGTTGAATCGGACAAGCTCTGATACATTCGTCTTCAATGGAACATCATCATCATAATGTAAAATGATTCTTGCAGCCACATCTAACATGAGCTCAACTGCCCAAATTGTATTCACGTTGATAAATGCTAAATCAATGTCATAAGTTAACGGTAAATGTAGATCTTCACATTCACGTAGAAACGAGCGGATGAAACGATCTCTTGGAATGGTCTTTCCAACAGCTTCCCAATGCTGATGTAAGTTCTTCACTTGCAGCATCCAATCCGATTCAAAAGCAGGAAGCTTTGAAAACACATAGTCAGCATAATTCACTTTGAAGACGTCATCCATGGTCTCTACACATCGATGAAGAAGCAATGTTGACATTGTAGATGGTTTTACCTCCTTTTATACAGATGTTACATGTAGGTTTTCATGAGATGTTTGTAAAATCGCGGAGTCATGTCATTGAAACCGTCGAGAAAGGTTGTTGGTAAACCGTTTGTTAGCGATTGTACCATGACAATCACTAAAAAGTCTCCTGGGGTCCGATGCCCTAGTATCCATTGAAACAGCATTGACATAGTGAAATGTCCTTTTTCATAGAGGTAAGCCATCATATCATACACATGAATGCGTTCTTCAAGGTATTTGAAACCATGCAACATGACCTTTGCACATTTGAATTCACGATCCTCATCCAGAGACTTTGGCGCCGGTAGAGATAAAGTCTTAAAAAGTTCCTCATGAAGACTTTTAATAAGTTGAATGAAACGTTGAGTCATAGCTTCGGAGAACTTTGGCTCTGACGCCGGAACATGTTCTGTGTTTCCTTCTAACATGTAGATGAGTTGAATGACGGTATTCACTTCTTCCGTTAGATACATGTACGTGTGGTTGTTGAAAAAGCCTTCTTCACATAAACACCATAAAATGTTACAATCAATCAGAGGAAGTACTGCTCGAAAGTTCCGTTTCAACATTATAACATCTTCCTCAGTAACAGGTATGGTCTTACTCGATTCAATTTTAGATTTCAGCTGTTTGTCTTCTCCGTCATCGCTTGACATGTCCACTTCTGAATCCTCATTATCGCTTGACATGTCCAATTCTGAATCCTCATCATCATCACTCACTTCGTTTTCCTCATAATGTGCTAGATGCGCTTTTAACTTTGCACTTAGTTGTGAGTTGTCACCATTGATAAGTCTATTCGCAACCCAGAACGGGTAGTCAGACCCCTCAGGATCTGGCATTTCTTGCTGCACTGCAGCGACATCTGATGGTGCATTTAATGCTTCCTCCTGAGGCATTGCTTGTTGCACTGTAGCGACATCTGATGGTGCATTTAACGCTTCCTCCTGAGGCATTGCTTGTTGCACTGTAGCGACATCTGATGGTGCATTTAACGCTTCCTCCTGAGGCATTGCTTGTTGCACTGTAGCGACATCTGGCAGAACAACTAACGCTTCCTTCAAAGCTGTTTCAGCGTCTTCAAAGAACGCATCTATCTCTTCCAACGATAATAATGTATCATCAAAAGTAACTGTTTCAAAGTCATCCATGTCTATGTTGATAGCTGGTGTGTCTGACGATGCCTAAGCCTCGAGACACTACACTTATATACGATTTTATCATGCTGAATCAACGATTTCATCATGCTGATTCAGCACAATTTTTTTTTTAGTTTGTTCTCCTGGGGGGGGGGGGGGTCGGTACATAGTCTGTCCTAGGGGGGGGGTCAAAGTCTGTCCTGGGGGGAGGGGGGGTACATAGTCTGTCCTAGGGGGGGGGGGGTCGGTCGACCCAAAAAAATGAAAAATGTTCAGAATCGTCTGAAACGGATAAATATGCAAAAATCACAATTTCGAGGGGGGGGGGGTCGAAAAAAAAAAAGAAAAATGTTCAGAATCGTCTGAAACGGATAAATATGCAAAAATCACAATTTCGAGGGGGGGGGGGGGGGTCGGTCGACCCAAAAAATGAAAAATGTTCAGAATCGTCTGAAACGGATAAATATGCAAAAATCACAATTTCGAGGGGGGGGGGGGGGGTCGAAAAAATGAAAAATGTTCAGAATCGTCTGAAACGGATAAATATGCAAAAATCACAATTTCGAGGGGGGGGGGGTCGAAAAAATGAAAAATGTTCAGAATCGTCTGAAACGGATAAATATGCAAAAATCACAATTTCGAGGGGGGGGGGGGGGGTCGGTACATAGTCTGTCCTGGGGGGGGGGGGTCGTGGCTTTTTAGGGTCTGTTGCCATGGTTACACTGATTGACAGGTCGGGTTCATTGGCTTCATGATGATTGACTCGGCCAAACCACTTTCGCTCCAGACAGCATCATCTCAGTATGACGTCATGATGACGTCACAGATGGTCGCGCCTATCCTAACGCTTATCATGACTTCCGGTCCAGACATGATGACGTCACTTCCGGTCCAGACATGATGACGTCACTTCCGGTCCAGACATGATGACGTCACTTCCACTCCAGACAGCACTTCCGGTCTAGACAGCACTTCCGGTCCAGACGCTATGACGTCACTTCCAGACATGATGACGTCACTTCCAGACAGTATGACGTCACAAAGTGCAGTAGAACCCCCATTATCATACTACTAAAAATAAATGTAATAATAGTCTCACAAAATGGAGCAAGAAATGAGAAGAAATGAGAAACCTTTAACAAAGCAACACACAAGCGCAATTTAAACATATAAGTATTTAAATATTTTAATGCATACTTTATCAATATTTTTCAGGTGACCGGAGTCAAGGATACCAAAGACCACTGCCATGAACCAAGTCCGGACCAGGTTTCCGTAACGACCTTCCAAAACACAGTGAAGCTGTGTGCAAACGACGTGATATGCCGACCGGGTCAAGTCCTAGTGGAGCAATCCAGAACGCAAACAACAACGTCAGGGTTCGGCTGGGCAATCATAAGAAACACAAACGTAACATTCGGCTGTACAATCGGGATGCAATGCCAAAAGATCCCACCACTATGAAGGAGTTGATGATCACCGAGGAATGGGCCTCGACCGCAGGTGCAACAGCTTCCAGGTTCCTCCTGCACGACTTCAGACCACAAGGTCGTAACGGCATCGTGATTTATGCGACCAATGAGGGGTTCCAGAACCTGATTTATGGATGGGAGTTTTCTATCGGCCCGTCTATTTTTCAACCGGTTTACGTCATAAGGGCACCGCTTGGCGTGCCGTCATAGCCGTTTGCGAGCCCCACGTGATCGTGCACGGCTGCTATTCCTATCTGACGCAGAGCACGTGCCGGAAAGTCCAAGATATGGGACTCATACGCTGTACCGGGAATCCGAGAGCGTGCGCCTTTACTTTGGGATGTTGGACGGTTCGGCATTTTAGCCACTTGGCAAAGCAGCGGAGGGCATGACCTATATTCAGAAGACTGCACAGGAGAAGTTCAATGACCTCATTGCCTACTTCGATCGAATATACGTTACTGGCAGCTTTCGTCGGGTGCGACTAGACAGAATTTCAGAAGCACGCCAAAGTTCTGTCTAATGAGCCCATCGAAGGCCTTAAAACATTTGAGGAATTTCTTAGCAAATTGGACACAGCGTTCGATTTGAACATGGGTAGCTTGTAGTGTGGTGCAGTAGTGATATATAGTCTTATCTGCTTTTGATATGGTAGTTAACAGAAAATATTTTATCTGAAAGTTGGTCGTTTTTTTATTAAGGCGTTGGCCAGTTGACCGTTGGTCAGTTTGTATGTTCCGCATACGAAATGAAGTCCAACACATTTTGCGCGATAGAAACAGATGACGAGAGATGGTTGTGAGCCCATGCTCACCGGAATGAAGAGAATTGAGCATGTCTGTTCGTAGTAGCTCCCGAGTTAAAACTTTTTGTTTGTACGTCGTGATTGGTTTGATCGCTGGTAAATGTTGACCCTTCAATCTTATATAATTTCATTTGGTTTCGGTTGGAAAATTCTTATATTTGTCATGAGAGTGAATGAAAACCCATCCAGCGAAATTACTTTGTGTCCTTATCTGTGATAGGATAATTTTATAGGTGTGTCGCAGTAAGCAAATGAAAACTCGTTATACAAATTAGCTGTCACGCCACCATTTTATAAACAAAACATTAGGATATTAGGACACTTTGAAAAACAGAAATGTGTGTGAATTAACGAAGATCGAGGGGTATGTAAGGTTTGGAAATATACAACTTATATTTTTTGAAACAGTCTGAATCCCTAAGTTGTACATTGGGCGATCACCGAAATTCGTCCTTTCAATGTACCAGTGTAGAGTGCATCTCAAGTGCATGAGCCAATTCGCACTTTCGGATTTTTCCGGTGGAGGTGTTGTTTCGACTGAAAATGTTAGGGGATAAATGTTAATTTTCATTGGTGGATGTAAGGTTGTGACGTGAACTTGTCCGCAAGAATAAAGAAATGATAAGGGAAAACATCAAAATTCTAATTTTCTTTCAAAATGCACACTTTCAGATTTATAAAGCCATCATATATGATCTTTTAAAAACTATTTTACATATTATTCAGCCCCTTTAACAACCATCATGTGAATATGTTTCTGGCAAAATGGAATTTTGTTGATTTTTGCCGTTTTTTTCTATCATTCCTTATCCCACCTGAATTCAGCCGAAACGTAAAAACTTTTCGGCAAAAGTCAAAAGTGCGAATTGGCTTATTGGCCTGCAGTTTGTAGTATATTATAAGATAATGATATGGTAAGTTTTAAAAAATTATCAGATGTGGATTCCAGATATACTGAAATGCTTAAGGCATGATTCCGGGCAGCTTTCGTACTTGCACCTATTTTAATGCCTGAAGTGTTGACTGGTTATTGTATGAAGTTAGTCCAGGTGACTCACATCAGAGTGGAGATGGGACTACGATCACTCGATAGTCACTGTGGGCTAAAGTGCCTAAGCAAGTTTGCACTTTGTTTAGTTAAACTAAAGAAGTATCTGACAAACAAGCTTTAAAAACAACAACAAAACTCCTCTTTGCTGGAACATACTCGCAAATGTGTTATAATAAGCGGATTCACAGTTAGCTACGAAAGAGTCTCCCTTTTATTCCGTATATCGCTGCTGTATAGTGGTGAGTGGCGCCCTCCCCCATCCCCCCCCCCCCCCCCCAGCAGCGACTAGCTCCGAATCAGCTTAAATAACAACTCTCTGTCAGAGCTACGAAACCTTACATTGTTCCGCTAATAGGGGTCAACTTCGTATGTTCTGAGGCGCGAATCCTGCATATCACTCCCAATTATTTAAACATTTACAGAAAGTTTATGCAAGTATTCCCTTTTAGTAAAACAGGCACAATTTTTACTGGGCTGTATATCTTTTATTTATTCAGTGCAGAAAAATCAGATTCCGCGCTCAAAATTTGCATAAAGGGGTTATAGATTAACTGTAAAATATAATATATAATATATTTATAATATATATAATATATATATTTAATATATACAGTAGAACCTCGTTAATTTGTACTTGTCGGGACAAAGCCAAAAAATACAAATTAACTGGGGGTCAAATTTTCTGCCTTGCAAAAACCAAATATGTACTGTGCAAGTTTTATTACAATTTTTGTCTACTCTGACCAGTGAAATAATACATATACACAAAAACAGTTATATGTCATAGGGATTCATAAAAATAAATGCTCAGTGTTTACACACAGATCGTCGGTTAAAAACAGTTTACTTCTCGATATCTAAGGCAATGTTGTTCAGTTCACTGTTGAACAACGAAACAGACCTTCATTGATATTTGCTTTGTTTTACTCGCTCGATTTCTAGCCAGAAAGTCCAAAAGAAAATTGGCGTGGTTAAAAGCCTCTGTAGCATTCTCGCATGAACCAAGAGTCAAACGAATGTCAGCCAGCAATAGCGCTAGCAGATGGGGGTACACGGGCAAGGTCGTCGTCCTCCACCGGTTCTTTACGGTCGGTAGTGTTTGTTTGGAATTTTGAAGGTCTGCGATTATACTTTCGTCGATCACGAGCCTGGTGCAAACTGCGTTCGAGTCTGCGGTGACGTATTTCTCAAATTGTTATGCGTCCATTGGCCAGTTGCTGGTAATTTCTGGCTGTGCGTCGCTTTCTGGATTATTGTCTGAGCTTTCCGGATTACCATCAATAACCACAGTTAAAAAAATAATGCCCTGGTCCATGGGCTGCGTGACAGATGTAGTGTTGGGCGGCCAAAAATAAAGTATGATAATGTTACTCTTTTATTGTGCAATCAACTAAGCTTGAGGAGTTTCACAATCTCATATCTTACAACATGTATTTTCTTTGATTTTGTTCCAAAAACTGGTAAAAAATAGAAATTGTTAGGTCTCACATTTGGGACGAATTATCCGAGCCCTCGTTAATTCATACTTTTTCCGTAGGAACCAATAGGTCCCAGATTTGGTACGAATTAACTGGGGGTAAGAATTAACGAGGGACTCCCATAGTAAAAAAGTTGATAGATTCAGAATTAAGTATAAGTTAATTTTATACACTAAGCTGGCTGCTTGGAGCTAAGTAGCGCTCCGCTTCTTTTTGCTAGTTCCAGATTTGGGTAATAAAAATTCATGAGTGACTCAAAAAATCACTGTGTAATAGATGTAGAGCTCGTTTTTGCTTAGAAATCGATGTTAATCATGTCATGCATAAATTTTCCTACACCTTTAGCGAAGGTTTGACCCACTTGTAAGATCTGTTATGACAGAGAAAATAATATTTTCCTTATTTGTCTCTTTGTTGGATTTCCATTGGGATCGTTAGGAAAGTCAATTGGGATTAAAAAAACCCGACATACCCGAAAATTTCGGTTCTGGGTTCGATGTTTCTGGTTTAGGCCCGTTTTAGCAACTGTTCCAGGATCGGATAAGAAAGACGACAGTAAAATCTGTTTGTCGTGACCTGGATAAAAAAAGATTTACAGTAAGACCTCTACTGAACAACTTCGAGACCGTGATTTCAAAAAAAAAAAAAAAAAGAAAACAAAAAAAAAACATAGAGTACAGTTCCAGTTTGAAGTGACCACATTCACATTGCGTAACTTGTACTTAGACAAATATAGTTTTGGGGGAAATATTTGTTATTCTGCACAAAAACAAAATGGTAATGGCTGGCTATTAAAAGTGTCTGACATGTTTGTGTACACTGATTTTAGTGGGCACTGGCCGCTCTAGTTTATATTTTGTTTTTAAAACAGTACGATTATATGGTGATAGAGCTCAATGTTTGACGGTTTATTAAGCAGTATTATTTCTGTCTTTATTAATAACCCTTTTGCTATTGTTTCAGATACATTCTAAATGAAAATGGCAGTGGTTAGCTTTGATCTTTGTCGGGGAAGATTGATGAACAATGTTCGTTTCACACAAGTTTCACTACTGCACCAAGATTCAGAAACATTCGTAACCTCAGCACCCGGTGGTTGTGAACGAAGGCAACGACGGTCCTTGTCAAGTTCGCTGCATCGTGGGGCCCAAAAGCGGCTGTGTCACAACAGTTCGACAAGCGGTGTTGGTCTTGCAAGTAGAAGGCTACAAAATGCGGTGGGATCTGTGGCTAACAGTGCTAAAGAGAAGTGGCATGCTTGGAATACGGTGGGAAAATTCAGTGGCGGTTCCTGTTCAAAATTAATCGATAGTTTAAACATAGATCTTATAGGAGGTGTAAAAAGTTATGTGTATAAAGTGCCAGATTTATGGAGCAAGAATCGACACGGACACGATGCTGCCTTTACATTGAAAAACACTGAGCGAACTTTAGGCACAGACGTTACTTTACAGGAAGAAGCGAAGCATGATTCGGAACAAGCAAGTTGCTCTGCAGTGCCAAAGGGTTCAGGCATTCAGGGCGTATCTGGCGTCGTTCGTTTCCAAGAAACTGTAATTGTCACGCAAGAAAAAATTGTTCCGATTGAAGAAGCAGCTATTAGTTTTACGGGTTCAAGAGAACAACACAATTTTGGGAAGGCAATGACAGTCAAGTATGAAAGCGTTCAAACGTACTACAATCAAACAGAACTACCTCATTTTCAGCCCAATGAAGGGCTTAATGTTTTTCCGTCCGAAAATATTACGTTTCAACCGGTTGAGAACAATAGGGGTGTAGCTGGTGAACAGGAAGGGAAACAGAGTGGCAGTGCGTGGGCTGAACGACCCGCCCGATACATAGGCACTACGACAGAAACGCTTATGAAAACTGCCGGTGCTGCTGTTGTGGGATCACAGAATTTAATCTCCGATGTTGTCAAACGCTTTCCTAAGATCCGTTATACCATACCAGAAAGTGTTGCCATTTCATCTCAAAGAGCAGCTGGAGAAAAAGACCTAACTATTGAGAACCAAGAAGCTGTTGTAAACGAAACTGGACGAGCAGACGCAGCTGATGCGTTGGGTCAGCTGCCAGCTAATAGGATAAACGGTACTAGAGATATTATTTTGAAAACTGCCGGTGCGGCTGTTTCTGGATCCCAGAATTTAATTTCCGATGTTGTCAAGCGATTTCCTAAGATTTCGTACACCATACCGTCAAGGGTTGCTCTCTCGACGCAGAAAATATCGAGTAAGGAGGATGTCAAACAAACAGTTGAAGTGAACAGAACACCACGCATTGTCCATGAGCGGCGGGCAAAGGACCTGGCAGTGGCGCTGAAGAGAGCTTCAGGAAACAGGTCTAAGTTGGTTCGTTTAGAGGATTTATGCGTACACCTGGCAGAACACCCAGAAACTAAAAGCATAGTCTACGAGGTAAGCAGCACCTCATTTCCCATCACTAGTGTGTTCGGGAGGGGGGGGGGGGGGGCAGATACGTGCATGTGCTTATATATATATTTTTTTTGTGGGTTGGTGGTAGAGGCGGCTATTTTAAATAAATTTCGCATTTTGTCTGTTAATTGGTTCAGACGGTAGATTTTTAAGTTTAATCATTCTTTGGTTTGCTCAGCCAAGATGGATAAGTCGCTGTTATTCCCTTTACTTCCCTGAAGACCAAAAAAATAAAAACAACAAAAGAAGTGCTTATATTACGCACCCATTGGAAAATTAAAATGGTCCATATATAATCATTGCTTTGGAAATTACTGGCTCACAGGTATTTAGTTTAATAAGACAGTAGCCCTGAAAAAACAAGCGTCAAGCATTGTCCGATGTGCGTGAACATTGGCCATTAGTTCTCTCCCGCCCATTTACAGGCGAATGCACTCCCAGTGGTGTTGAAAATGCGAGACAGCAAGGACGAAGCTACGTACCAGCAGGCTAACCAGGCGCTGGCACTGCTCGGTTATATCAACCCCGTGAAGTGTCGGGGAGTGAAGATACTCTCACTAGATGGCGGTGGAACCAGGTAATGCGGTGTTCGCAGTCGGTATCTGAAAACAAAACATTGGTTGGCTGTGGTGTGTTTTTTTTTCGCAAGTGACTGTGAAAACTGCGCGGAATATCGGCGCCTTTTATTTGAAACATTTGCTAACGACTGCAAAGTATGTTTTGAAAATATGTGTTCATTAATAATGGAGTTGTAAGTGTGAAAGATGTCTTTGTCATAATTTTTTTGTGTGTGTTTGTTTTTTTTTTTTTGTTTTTTTTTTGTGGTACTGGATTGTTCCGTGTACATGTGTCATAATATCAATCGACCTTGTGTGCTTGCGAATTGAGTACATTGGCCTGCGGCGAGGGGGAGGGGGGGGGCGAAACCAATACAAAGCACCTACCCCATGGTCTATCCCTGTAGAGCCGTTATTTCCAGGGGTCTGTACACGCTTGAGCTTCTAAGGCAGCTCGAGTCAGCGACAGGCAAGAAGATCCCCGAGCTGTTCGACTTGATCAGCGGGGTGAGCACGGGGGCACTGATAGCCACGCTGCTGGTCGTCAACAACCTGAGCGTGGACGAGTGCGAGCGCATGTATAAGGACGTCAGCAAGCATATCCTCAAACAGGCCCGCGTCTCCGGCATCACGCAGCTCATACGCAATCATTCGTACTACGACTCCGACCTGTGGGAGGAGCGTTTACGGTATATGGCGTGTTTATTGGAATTTGTTTTGTAAGAAAAATACACTTGAGATGTTTAGGGTTGTAGAAAATATCGTGGAAATACGAAAATATTCCAGGTTTGAAAATTCCCGACTTCTTTGGTCGCGATTTTCGAAACAACATAAATTGAAATGTTATATTCTTGGGGGGGAGGGGGGGGGGAGCACTGAGTGCACTAATTAATTGTTCACAGTGTTAGCTTGTCTTGCTTTTCTCAGCAATAAAGTTACTGAGATCGAGTCGAGTTAAACAAAGTCCTTCTGTGTTCTCGTTTTTATGAAAGCATGAGACATATTTTATTATAATTTTTCTTTGCGATACTTGAATTTATTCCTAATTCTACCTTACGATACTTGAATTTCAATTTTTCATCAAAAGCAATGTGATGTTTGCCAACGTTACATTATATTCTCTGGAGAGGAGCTTGCGTGGAACTGAAAGGTTTTTTTTCTCCGTTTTTCAGGCATGCAGTCGGCAGTACAACTTACTTAGATGCAATGAAGAAAGCGTCGATCCCCAAGATCGTGGCTGTTTCCACTATTATGAATTCGAAATGGACAGAAAATTTCCTTTTTCGGAATTACGAGTACCCAAGGGGCACCTGCTCGCGGTACCGAGGGAGTACGAAGCATGCAATGTGGGAAGCCGCCAGAGCCAGCTCGGCTGCACCGTTTTATTATAAGGATTATAAACTTGAGAAACACTTGCACACGGTATGATACATGAATAAGTAATAATATAAAGTACATTTTGATGTGATGTACGTAATGTACAGTATTGGTTTAGGCAGTTTTTGTGATCCCCGGTCGTCTTTTTAAACATTTCTGGATCAATACGTCAAGTAAACAATGAAGCCATAGCACTGGTTGCACCGAAACTCTCTGGCATACCCAGATTGAAATAAATGCAACATTTTCTTGTTTTCTGATTATTCGAAATATTCTGGAATTGGTTGAACGGAAAAAGGTATTTTAACATATGGGATGTCGTTGCTCAAATAGAACAGAAGTTTGTAGTAACTGAGGTTGTGGATGGGGTTGTCCATAGAGCCTACTACATACACCTTCAAACATACCGCATGCTGTGTTAGTTGAGGGCTGTGTTAGTCGGGGATAGTTGTGATTACAGGATGGCGGTGTCCTTTCAAACAACCCCACGGGGATAGCAGTGCACGAGGCGAGACTTCTGTGGCCTGACGCCAAGCTGCAGTGTGTGGTGTCCATCGGTACTGGTCGGTTCAACGCGGAGGAAGGCTTCCATGGCGTCGAGTCGAGTGCCCTCAAGGACAAGGTGGAGATTTTCGTCGAATCCGCTACGTGTACGGAAGGTGTGTCTTCTGAGTTTTCTGTTAATTTGCACAGCTTTTTATTCGCGTGTTCTGCCGTTTTCATCTGTGCTAATGTAAAGTGTATTGAATTGGTGTAGGTGCGTAATGGAGCATATCTTTAGGGATTGTTCCAAAAAATGGCCGTATAGCGTTGTAAGATCCCACAAGCGGGGATTTTGTTGCGTGTTTTAGTTTGTGTCTCTTGGATATCATGTATCTTTTCAACAAAAAATCAGATCAGCTGGGAACTCCAAGTGATTTTTTATGAACTTTATTGTTTTAGACACACACACAATCCTGCATGATATCCTGCAGCCGGGAACATACTTCCGGTTCAACCCGTACATGTCGGAAGATTTCCTGTTGGATGAAATTCGGGACGAAAAATGGGAGCAGATGAATAGCGATACGCGAGCGTATTGCAGGCTAAATGAAGCCAAGATTAAGCGATGCGCTGAACTGTTGCTGAAGGAGAAGAGTGCCGTACAGAAACTCGGTGATATGGTCAAGTTAACATGTGATAAACGGTCTATGTCACTGTTTAAAAAGAATAAAACTGTAATGTGATTCATTCACAGTATTATAGACAATTTTGTTTGAATCGTGGCATTGTTTTCTTTGTTGATTGGTACCTGAAGTCACGTAATACCGAACTGGCAACGCTGTTTTCTATAGTGAAGGGGTTTTGTATATATTTTGAGAGGAAGGAATGATTCAGAGAAGGGGATGTCAGAGCGCTGGAATGATAATCCCAAGGTCGTCGGTTATAATCCCGTGGTGGATGGGGAAGAATCTCTTCTGCGCTCTTGTGAAACGGCATTGGATTTTCTCTTCCTGTCGCAGAATTCTAAATTTAACGTCCCTTAACACTGAGTTTCAAACTTAAAAAAAAAAGGAAAAGAGAAGAAAGGATTAGGAAATAAGTTTTAGTATTTTGAAAGTGAAAATTTCAAGCGATTTATGTTATAAACTTAGGAATGTGTTGGAAGGAGGGGGGAGGGGGGGGGGTGTACACATGGGAAAAGGTGAAGGACAATGCTTACAGAATATCAGATGTGATGGTTAAGAACGAGAGCTTTTACCAACGAAGGTATGCAAAAACTCCCCACCACCACCCCTCCCCCCCCCCCCCCCCCCGACTTCAATATTTACGCACGCATAGGCCCTTCCCATGCGTGCTTTATGGATATCCCATAGCAGTGCCAGCTAAGGCGTTGTTCTAGTTACTAATTCAAAATAATGATTTATCATTTATAGGATTTGATTCATAGAATTTGCTTTCTAATTCGCCTGCATAATAATCAGGAAATAGTCGTATTACGATGTAAAGAATAATGTGTGTTACTTTACGTGAAAAAGTCGTATGATCGTTAATCATGGGCTGATCTCGTCAGATTTTAGTGTACGTTAAGATGAATCACTGCCTTGGATAATACTATAGATAAGAATTGATTCATGCGAGGAGTGCATGTGATCTAACCGCACCTGCACATACCTGTGTGCTCACGTCTGGTATACGTGGCAAAAAAGGAGGGCAGCGGTATACGGCCGCCAAAAAAAAAATAGTCGCGCCGGTCTTGTTGAGTCGTGACTGCGTAGACCCGTAAACGCGAGGTCGACTGCGGTCTGTGTGGAAACATACAACCCTACCCCCCCCCCCCAAGACTGGATAGTACCGGGGTGTATTCAAGTAACGCTTCCTGGTGAACCTGCCATTCACCTCGTTTTCGTTCTGTACCCGCCTTGTTTGTTTCTGATTTCTATATCCACGTGGTCATTTAGTTATTAGCAAATCGTTGTTTTGCATTTTTGTTTTTGGTGATTTAAGACAGATGTAAGAATGGAGTCGTTACACCAAGCTATGAGAAAGTTGTGTGTTGAATAAAACTATATGAAAATTAAGATAAAGTGCGTCCATGTGCGTTGGCATTGTTGTGTCAGAGTTATACTGAGCTGCAACTGTCCCCTGTGTGCGTATCAGGCAAGGACTGAGATGTTTCGATGTTCATCATGTGTGGGTGCGACTTTCGTGTCAAAAATGAATTTTTGAAATAAAAATAAGTCTCGGAATTTACTATGCATATTTCAGAAGGCAAATGCTTTCTGCCCCAGCCGTTTGCAGAAGGCTTTTATGACATGCTGCTGTTTGTGTTTTCGAGGGATACTTCCCCACCAGCTGAAAACAAAACCCTTAAGAAAGCTTCAAGTTATTTTTTTTATTCTATTGTTAGGTATACAGGTAGAATTATTGTTTGTGCTGTGTAAGAAGTCTTTATTTAGTCATTGGTTGTTTGTTGAGGTGTTGGTAATATGGACTGACTTATGATGCAAGTCTCGCTTTGTGTCGCAGTAGTGCGAGAATTGAAGAACGTGAACTCAGCATCAAATAAGGCAAAAAAAAAAAAAAAAAAAGAACAAAAAAAAAATAAATAAATAAAAACTGGTGGATTTCACCCTAAGATAGCTCAGCGGGATGGTGCACACAAATTATAAATTATAAACTTGAATCCATGGAAAAAATTAGTTCTCTCTTTGCATTATTAGAGGCAGGTAAAAAGAGGCATTGCATTCTGCACCGCTTAGATCGCATATTGATTTTTAAGCTCTTAAAATTTTTACAAAGCTTTGTTTGAGGTTGGTTAGTGAGTTTATGCAGATACATTGAGTTTGCAATTTGTGTTTGACCTGTATCCAGGAAAAGAGAAGGCAGTCCAGTGCTCAAAAGCCTTTAGTCAAGGAAGTGTTCACCATGTCTGGTATTGCGTATGGATATCGGCGTATTGGTGAGTGCGCGAAATGCAGCCCTAGAATACCAAACTAACAGTTTGAAAGGAGTATTAAGAAAAGACGTTCGCAGCGTTTCCCGCGTCGTTTTCTGCAACAGTGTTGATTGTTGTTTGGGCAGTAACAACACAAGCGAGTTTTCGTTATCCGGTGAATTGTTGTTATCTTCAATATTTTTTTAGGAAATAATTATTGAGGGGAGGGGGGGGGGGGGGGGAGGGGCTAGTCATTGTGAATTTGGCACCATTTTTTTCATAATATTTGGATATTTGGATGTACTGCGCGATTAATTCTCTACATTTATGCATGGTGTATCGCTGCGTTTTCCCAAAATAAAGAAATTTGTAATAAAACCAGCCTTGTTATTTTCTATCTACATACCTCTGTTCAAATCTCTTACAGGATTTCCGGTTATTTTCTTGACGGGATTTGAAGGGAATGTTTCATTTGGCAGTGCTGCTACTTGATACTTTATTTAAAGTATGATACTTTATTTCGAGTAAAGTCCGAAATGATACTTTTATTGATACTTTATATACTTTATTAATACTTTATTTGGGTGTTATTTTTATACTTTTCTAAACTTTTTACTTTGCCTATTTTTGACCCCAGCTCCTTACAGAAGAAGGGCTATAGTAGTCGTTGAAAGTATGTGCGTGTGTACGCCTTTAAATTTAAAAATCGTTTCTTAGGTTTTTAGCCTGAATGTCTTGAGATTTTGATTGATGGTAGCGGGCATAAGTATCTACCTGGCTATTACTTTTTTTGGTGATTCGCCAAAAATTGGCGGACGTGTTGGCCTAAAACCAAATTTCTTTAAAACGTATCTCCTTTTAGGGTTTTGGTGGAAACGTTCTAAAATTTTGTTAGAACGAAGGGTGCATAAGTGCACCTAGCTATTACTTCATTTTTTTATTTATTCTTTTTGTTTTTATTGTCATTTTTTTGGCGAATTGCCAAAATTTGACGGAAATTTTGGCGAAAAATCATTTTTTTTCGTACATTCCTTACTTTTAAGAAAGTGATCTTACTGTTTTGAAATTTTAAGTGAAGGTAGCAGAGGTTGCTTCCTACCTGGCCAGTACTTTTTTGTGATTAGCCAAAAGTTAAAAAAAAATCTGCTTGAAAATAGCCTTACTGTGTTGAATTTAAAGTGAAACTAGCAGGAGATACCACCTACCTGGCTGTAACTTTTTTGGGAGGATTCGCCAAAAATTTCGGCAAAAAACCAAATTTTTTTCGTAAAATCTTGACTTATTCCAGGAAAGCAATGTTACTGTATTGAAATTATGTGAGAGTAGCAAGCGCTACTATCTATCTGCCTATTACTTTGCTTTGTTTTGTTTTGTTTTTGTTTTTTTTTGGGTGATTGCCCAAAAATTGACGAAAATGTTGGCCAAAAAACAAAAAAAGAAAAACAAAAACAAAAAAAAAAACGAAGAAAAAAAAAGCAGTAAAACCTTAAATTACTGCTGGAAAATAGTCTTAGTGACTTGAAAGTTGAAGTAAAGGTAGCAGACATTTTACCTAACTCGCTGTTACTTTTTTCCCGCGACTGGTCGAAAATTTCGGCGAAAAACCAACAAATTTTCAGTAAAATCTTAAAAAACTCCAGGGAAATAGTATTATTGTCTTGAAATTTTAAGTAAAGATAGCAAGCGTTACTATCTACCTGGCTGTTACATTTTTTGGTGATTGGTAAAAAAATCTGCAAAAATTTTGGGGAAAAGCCACAAAATTGTGGTGAATTCGTAACGAACTCCAGGAAAATAAGATCATTGCATTGTAGTTTTATGTAACAGTAGCAGACACTACCTGTCTAGTTGGTTGTTAAGTATGTTGTGATTGGCCAAAAATTTACATAGATTTCGGCGAAAAACTAAAAAAAAATCAGTAAAATCTTAACTCCAGGTCTTGCTGTCTTGAAATTTTAAGGAAAAATAGAAGGAAATATCAACTTAATGGCTATTACTTTTTTTGGTGCTTGGCCAAAACATCGGCCAAAATAAGATCATTGCATTGTAATTTTAAGTAACAGTAGCAGACACTACTACCTAACTGGCTATTTCTTTTAATTTTAGATAAAGATAGCCATCATTGGTACTTACCTGGCTATGACTGTTTTTCGTAATTCGGGAAAAGTGGCGGGAAATATTTGCGGAAAACCAATTTCTTACTAAAATCTGAACTAACGCCAATTATATAATCTTATTTTCTTAAAATTTTTGATCAGGGAAGCAAATATTCGAACCTACTTTGATGTTGTTTTTCTCTCTCTCTTTTCTTTGTGATTCGCCAAAAATTGGTCGAAATATTAGCCAAAAAGCAAATTTTTCAGGAAAATGTTAACTAACGCCAGGAAAATAACCTTGTTGCCTTGTAATTGTATGAAATAGTGGCACGTATTAGTATCTACCTGGCTTTAAATTTTTTGGTAATTCGCCAAAAATTGGCGGAAATATTGATCAAAACGCAGTTAAAACGTATATCCACCTATGATTTCAGTGGAAACGTGCACATAATTGTCCACCTGGCTACTATTTTTTTTACTTTTCACCAAAAATTGGTCGAAATATTGGCGTGAAATTTTAACCAACCGCAGGAAAATAGCCTTCTTGACTTGAAACTTTACGTACACGTAGTGGGATTTATTGCGTGCCTGTCCATTAATTTTTGGTGATTGGCCAAAAATTGGCGAAATGTTTATGAAAAACGAAAAAATTCAGTAACAGCACAGAAATAGCCTTACTCTCTTGCAATTTTGATTAAAGGTAGTGATCATTGGTACTTACCTTGTTTTTGCGCTTTTGTGTAATTCGGAAAAAATGGCGGAAATGTTGGTGAAAAACCAATTCTCATTAAAATCGTTACTAACACTAGGAATATAATGTTACCTTCTTTAAAATTTTGAATTATGGGAGCGGAAAAAACGTAACTGAAAACGCAACTGGCTCTAGGTATTTGGCATTAATCTTTTGAATTCTGATTAAAGGTTGCAGGCTTTGGTACGCTTTTTTTAGTGATTCACTTAAAATTGGTTGAAATATTAGCCAAAAACAATTTTCATGAAAACGTATCTCCTTCAATGATTTAAATTGGAACGTCTAAAATTTTGATGGAAGGTAGTGGTATGTATGCATCTGGCTATTATTATTATTGTTATTATTATTATTATTTTTTTTTTTTTGGCGATCCGAAAACAATTGGCTGAAATACGTGACTATTACTTTTTTGGTGATTCGCCAAAGCTGACGCCACCCTTTCTGTCTTGAAATTTGAGTTACTGATTATACTTATGTCATAAATCTTGACATCAGCATTCGTGAGCTTGAGCACTGTTCACGGACAGGCTTCCTTCATTTATTTCTAATAACGCCGCTTGAAAATTATATATATATATATATTTCGTTTATATTTTTAGCCCAGCGTACGTTACACGTAAGCTGGGGTATTCCTGTCGGTTTGCGGGTGGCGTCCGTTAGTTAGTTAGTTAGTTAGTTCGCTGTAAACTTTGTTTCAAAATGCATCTCCTCCTACAGTTTTAATCCGATGTCATTTCTTTTTGGTGTGAGGCATTCCTAAGGGGTCGTGCATACGGCTTGTGCTTTTCTAGTTGATCGGGTGATTTTTGAATTTTTGGCAAATTTTTAAAGAAAAAAATTAAAAATGTATCTTCTCCTACATTTTTAACCCGATGTCATTTATTTTTGGTGTGAGGCACCCCTAAAGGGTCGTGCATACAGCTTATGCTTTTTTAGTCGATCGGACAATTTTTGTATTTTTGGGGATTTTTTTAAGCAAAAATTTTGAAAAAAAATGCATCTACTCCTACAATTTTTATTCGATGTCATTTATTTTTGGTGTGAGGATTTCCTAAGCGGTCGTGCATACGGCTTGTGCTTTTTTAGTCGATCGGGTGATTTTTTAATGTTAGTTAGTTAGTTAGTTAGTTATTTGATTGGTTTAACGACACCGCCAACCTGTTGCAGGTCATATTGTGTCATTCCTGGTAGCTTTGTCGAATTTATACTTTATTGATTAAAAATGATTATAAAATAAAATCTTAAATATACTAAAAAATATACTAAAAATAGACTGAATGGTAGTCTACACATAGGAATACATATTAATCTCTTTTAAAAATTCTAGGACCTTGTTGGAATTTACCTTCTCAAAGAGCTCTCTCATGGAATCAACTCTATAATAACGGGGACGAATGTGATTGAAGTCTATAATCTATCAAGATGTGTTTTACTGTATACCGTTCCTGACAACTTATACATTCGGGTTGTGGTTCACCTCTTAAGAGGTGTTTGTGAGTAGTGTAAGAATGTCCTATTCTTAATCTGTGAATTACCATATCGTCGCGAAGGCCATTTAGGGAGGGCAATTTGCGCCCTTCCACAGGGTTAATTTGGTATAGCTTATTGTCTGTTCATCCCAATATTGTTGCCATAGATTTTTGACATATCTAGAAATATGGCACTTAAAATCTGATGACGGTATAAGGAAATCTGAGCAGTCTTGGTTTAACGCTTCTTTGGCGCCTTTGTCGGCTGCCTCGTTGCCCGGGATTCCAACGTGGCTCGGTACCCAACAAAATATTATCTCTTTGCCATCTTTTACCACTTCGTCGTGTTTTTCTATCAAGTCCAAAATTATTGGGTTGGATACCTGTAAGTTGTCTAGTGACTCAAGCACTGACATGGAGTCCACGCACAATATGAATTTTTTGTAGCGGCTAATCTTGACAATTTGCATAGCTAGCTGCAGGGCTCTAATTTCTGCAGAGAAAATAGAAGACCCATCAGGGAGCCTGGTTCTGAATATATTATTTTCTGTGACAATAGCTGCTGCAGCCTTGTCCTCAAGTTTGGAACCATCGGTATATATGAAATGGTAGTCATTATAATTATCCTTTAATTCTGCAAATTTTGACTGAAATACACACGGGTTAGTTCGTTCTTTTGTGGACTCAGAAAGAGTCTTCAAGACCACAGGTTTCGTTAACTTCCAAGGGGGTTGGTTAGGTATTTTGTAATTTGCAACAGATTCAACGATTATACCTGCTTCTTGCAGGTGTGGTATAATCCTATTTCTAAAGGGGGGGATAGCATTGGTACCTCTATCCGCATAATGTGATCCGAAAACAATCTGATGAGTAGGGTTATTTCTATTGGCGTAAAGTTTTATACAATACTGCATGGCAAGTTTTAACCGCCGTATATTGAGAGGTTGTTCATTTGCCTCAACGTGTAAACTGTCGGCTGGGGATGTTCTAAAGGCATTTAAACATATTCTTAAGCCTTGATTCTGTATCGGTTCTAGCATCTTGAGATATGATGGTCTAGTTGAGCCATAAACTATACTGCCATAGTCCAGTCGCGATCTAATTAGAGCTCTATACAACATGAGTTTAGTATCACGATCTGCTCCCCAATCGTGGGAGGAGATGACTCTCAGTAAATTTAAGGCCTTCTGACACTTTCTTCGGAGGTGTTTGATATGTGGGATAAAACTAAGTTGGCTATCAAAAATTAAACCTAAAAATTTGTTTTCCTTGACAACAGGGATTTGCACGTTAGAGATGTGTAAAACTGGATCGTCGTGCTGTTTTCGTTTTTTACAAAAGTGTATACAAACCGTTTTGGTTTGTGAGAATTTAAAACCATTCTTATTCGCCCAAACTTGGAGAGAATAAATACTATGCTGAAGACGACGCTGTATTAAATTCATACTTTTGCCTCTACACGACATGGCAAAATCATCCACGAAGAGTGAGCTATCTATCCCCTGTCTCAGTGTATCTTTTATATTGTTGATTTTTATCAGGAAAAGTAGAATTGAAAGGATGCATCCTTGGGGGAAGCCTTCCTCTTGTTCAAAGTATTCTGAGAATATTGTACCAAGGCGAACCCTGAATCGACGGTGGTCCAGGAATCCTTTTATGAACTGGGGCAGACGGCCTCGGAGGCCGAAATCAAAAAGATCCTTTAGTACTCCGTGTTTCCATGCTGTGTCATAAGCTTTTTCCAAGTCGAAGAAAACGGTAACAACATGTTCCTTGTTATTGAAAGCTTCTTTCACAAAAGATTCTAGTCTTACAAGATGGTCCAGAGTGCTCCTTTGTTTCCTAAAGCCACTCTGTATGTCGGCAAGCAAGTTGTTTCTTTCCAGGTACCATTTTAATCTTTCAGCTACCATTCGCTCAAATGTTTTGCACAGGGCACTTGTCAAGGAAATTGGTCTGTAATTCTGAGGATTTCGTGGATCTTTGTTTGGCTTTGGTATTGGTATTATTGTGGCTTCCTTCCATATTTCTGGAAAAGTGTCGGAATTTCAGGTATGATTTAACAATTCTAAAAGGATCTTTAGGGTATGGTCTGGCAAATGTCTAAGCATCTGATAATGTATGTCATCTGGTCTTGCTGCTGAATCATGGGAACTATCTATGGCCTTTCTCAATTCATTAAGAGAAAAGTGCTCATTATACGCTTCGCTGTTGTCAGAATAGAAGTTAAGAGGATTAGTTTCTTCTGTTTCTTTATAGCGTCTAAACTCGTGGCTATAATTTTCGGAAGATGAGTTATGTTCAAATGTTTCGCCTAGGGTATCTAAAATGTCCTTTGGGTCGGTGATCATATTATTGTTAGCTTTTAGATGGCTTACTGTGCTAAAAGTGTTCTTGCCAGATATTTTTCTAACCATGTCCCAGGTCTTTTTTAGAGAATTATTTGTGTTGAGTTGAGAAACATATTCATGCCAGGACTCTTGTTTGCTTTTTTGACTGTTTTACGCGCAACTGCCTTGGCCCTTTGATATTCTATTTTTCTTGTAATGTCTAATTTTTAATTTTTGGCGAATTTTTAAAGAAATTTTAAAATGTCTCTCCTCTTACATGTTTGACCCGATGTCATTTATTTTTGGCATGAGGCACCCCTTAAGTGTCGTGCATACGGCTTGTACTTTCTTAGTTTGTATTTTTGGGGAATTTTTGAAGCAAAAATTTTGAAAATAATGCAAAATGCATCTACCCATAAAATTTTGATTCGATGTCATTTATTTTTGGTGTGAGTGGATACGGCTTGTGCTTTTTAGTCGATCGGGCAATTTTTGTATTTTTAGGGAGTTTTTGAAGAAAAAAACTTCAAAATGCATTTCCCCCAACAGGTTTTTTTTTTTTTTTTTTTTTTTTTTTTGGTTTGAGGCATCCCTAAGGGGTTGAGAATACGACTTGCGCTTTTTAGGCGATCCGACAATTTCTGTATTTTTGGGGAATTTTTGAAGAAAAACTTTAAAATGCATTTCCTCCTACAGTTTTTATCCGATTTCATTTATTTTTTTGCTATGAGGCATCCTTAGGTAGGTCTCGCATACGGCTTGTGCTATTTGACTCGACTTGGGAATTTTTGATTTCGGGGGGAATTTTTGATGAAAAAAGTTCAAAATGCATTTCCTCCTACAGTTTTAATCAGATTTCATTTTTTTTCAATATGAGCCGTCTCTAGGGGGTCATGCATACGGCTTGTGCTTTTTGAGTGAATTGGAAAACTTTTGAATTTTTTTCGGAATTTTTGAAAAAAAAATTAAATGAATCTCCTCCTACAGCGCATAAACGCAAGTTAAATGAACTTGCGCAATAGTCAGATTTAACAGCTGCACATCGACGCAAGTTAAAGAAACATTCGCAGTAGTCCAAATTAAGTACTCCGCATCGATGCAAGTTAAATAAACATGCGCATTGGTCCGAAATGTGAACTGCGCATCGACGGAAGATAAATAAAGATGCGAACTGGTCCAAAATAAGCACCGCGCATCAACGCAGGTTAAATAAACATGCGCACTGGCCCGAAAAAAAGAACTACGCTTCGACTTAAGTTGAATAGACATGCGCAGTGGTCTGAAATGCGAACCGCGCATCAACGCAGCCTAAAGAAGCATGCGCACTGGTCCGAAATGCGAACCACACATCGAGGAAAATTAAATAAACATGCGCAGTAGTCTGGAATGCGAACCGCGCATCAACGCAAGTTAAATAAATATGCGCACTGGTCTGAAATGAGAACCATCAACCAAGTTAAATAAACATGGGCAATGGACTGAAATGCGAACCCGCGCATCGACGAAAGTTAAATAAACATGCGATCCGGTCCAAAATAAGCACCGCACATCAACGCAAGTTAAACATGCGCACTTGTCCGAAAAAAAGAACCACGCATCGACGCAAGTTGAATAGACATGCGCAGTGGTCTGAAATGAGAACCGCGCATCAACGCAAGTTAAATAAACATGCGCAGTGGTCCGAAGAAAGAACTATGAATCGACGCAAGTTGAATAGACATAAGAGTCGGGCATCGACGGGACTTAAATAAACATGCGTTCTGGTCCAAAACGCAAATCGCGCGTCAACGCAAGTTAAATGAACCTGCTCACTTGTCCCAAAATGCGAACTGCGCATCAACGCAACCTAAAGAAAGAGGTATACTGGTCCGAAATGCGAACCGGATATCAACGCAAATTAAATAAACATGCACACTGGTCCGAATTGCGAACCGCACATAAGCGTAAGTTAAATAAACATTTGCACCGGTCCAAAATAAGCATCGATCATCAACACAAGTTAAAAAAAAACATGTGCGCTGGTCCGAAATGCGAACCGCACAGCAACACAAGCTAAATAAACAAGTACACTGGACCAAAATAAGCACCTTGCATTAACGCAAGTTAAATAAACGTGCGCACTATTTCGAAATGCGAACTGAACATTAACGCAACTTAAATAACATGCGCACTATTCAAAATAAGAACCGCGCATCAACTCAAGTTAAAGAAATATGCGCATTGGCCTGAAATAAGAACCGCGCATCGACGCACGTTAAATAAGTATACGCAGTGGTTCGAAATGCGAACCACGCGCCAACGTAAGTTAAATAAACATTTGCACTGGTCTAAAATAAGCACCGCGCATCAACGCAAGTTAAATAAA
This sequence comes from Protula sp. h YS-2021, assembly GCA_949752745.1. NCBI lineage: Eukaryota > Metazoa > Annelida > Polychaeta > Sabellida > Serpulidae > Protula > Protula sp. h YS-2021. The sequence continues at coordinate 63,455,528 of OX457027.1, read as the reverse complement.
CATGCGCACTTCTCCGAAATTCGAACCGCGCATCAACGCAAGTTAAATAAACATGCGCAGTGGTTCGAAATGCGAGCTACGCTCCAACGCAAGTTAAATAAACATTTGTAGTGGTCCAAAATAAGCACTGAGCATCAACGCAAGTTAAATAAACATGCGCACTGGTCCGAAATTCGAACTGCGCATTAACGCAAGTTAAATAAACATGCGTAATGATCCGAAATTCGAACTGCTCCCCAACGCAAGTTAAATAAACATAGGCACACGTCCAAAATAAGCACCGTGCATCAACGCAAGTTAAATAAACATGCAAACTGGTCCGAAATGCGAACCGCGCATCAAGGCAACCTATGGAAACTTGTGCACTTGTCCAAAATAAGTACCGCTCATCAACGCAAGTACAATAAACATGCGTGTTGGTCTGGAATAAGAATCGCGCATCGACGCAAGGTAAATAAGCATGCGCATTGATCCGAAATAAGAACCGCACATCAACACAAGGTAAATAAAAATACGCACTGATCCGAAATAAGAACCGCACATTCACAAAAGATAAAAAAAAACATGGGCGCTCGTCAGAAATGCGAACCGCACATCAACGCAATTAAATGAACATGTGCACTGTTCCAAAATGGGAGCCGCGCATCTACGCAAAATTAAATAAACATGCGCACTTGTCTGAATAAGAACCGCGCATCAAGGCAAGTTACATAAATATGCGCACTGGTCCGAAATGCGAGTGTTGTTTGAAGGTATCTATGGCAGACTATCCAGTCTACCAGAGATACAAAAAATCTGTTTCCCATTTTTCTGGGAAAGAAATCTTTGTATGCATTTATCGGTCTATGTTCTGGTCCGGTGCTAAATTAATTATTGGGCTAGCTCTTTGCCGTCTCATCTTTTGAAGCCCAATTTTTCAGGAAAATTCCCTTACTCATGCACACTGGAATTGGGTCTTATTGCTTTTCGTAAGCTGGGACTTTGTCCTTAGACAAATTTGTTCAATTAATGTTTTTCGAAAGCGAATGAGAACTAGTTAAATGTATTATTGCTTTAAAACACATGTAATTATTTTGGCGCATTCTTTTGTAGTATCGAAAAATTTGTACAGCTCTGTAACCAAGTTTGTTATTTTGATCTTTTGATATAGATGCATGAAATAAAATTCATCAGCTATTTGTCAGGTTTTGAAGTAGTTTGATGTTATAGTACAAATATATATATACATATATATATATATATATATATATATATATATATATATATATATATATATATAGGCATCCATAAGGTATTTAAGCTCGGAGATGGAGGGGTCTAATATACTGCGTAATCTTGTTCGTATACGTGCAGGTTGTGTGGAGGAGGAGTTTGAAGTAAAGCATACGCAATTTATTCAGTTGGAAAAGGAAAACTGCCTGATTTGGGCATACATCCTTTATGTTTGTCAAATTAATATTCCCATTCGTATATTTTATTATTGCTCACATATTTTAACAAAAAAGTCTTATTTTCAGATATTTCCATATTTTTACCGCATTTTTAACCAGTTTGTTTATACTTTATATTTTTTGTCCATAAAATAATGCTTTATTTATACTTTATATCGGATCTGACATTTTGGAGTGGCAGGACTGATTTGGGTCATATTGGGGTTGTCCCCAGCTCCTTCTGATGTGTACGCTATGGCGGGGTGAGACTACTTTCATTGAGAACTTCCGTTGGCCATTACATGACCCTTAAAAGATCGCAAATTAAAAATTATCTTCTCACAGTCATGTGTTGGTACAAAGGCTTTATTGAGTCTTATCCTTAAGCAACATCAAAAGGCCTGTAATCAGCAAATCTCTCCGTTGGGGTTCCTCTGAACACCGATTACGCAATACCGTATCTACTTAGCCGTTCAAAACGCCAATAAAACAATGATTTTTATATAATTTTTTTATTATAAAAAGCTATCTTTATACATTATCTTTCGCATTTAAAGACAACCTATATGAAAATATTCTACAGATAAAAACATATACTCTGTACAGTATAACTGAATACACTTAAAAATACAATTTCGATATGCTAATTAACGGAATGACGCCGATATGGAATGTTTGAAATCCAGTGTTCATGAACAAAATTGCCTCCTGTTGTGAAAAGTAATTTAAATTTCACTATTTTTCTTTGTCCGTATATGCACTTTATATCTGACAGTTCGAAATCTGCATCAAACTTTAGTGATAGACTTCTAAGCATTACCAATTTCACTTCCTTTTCAATCTTATCTTATTTGAAGGTTAGAATTGCAATCAAGAAACGAAATAATGATATCATTTGATTATATCTCTACACTTAAAAAAAGAAGAAACTTCCAAGTACAAAACCAGCACGAATTGCAAGTGGTGTCGTGCTTCAAAGGCACTCTCGCGAGGTGCGAACCAGAGCAGTGAGCTGACCCCTCCTGGCCAACTCTTCATTTATTCAGCCCACTGCAAATCCAGCACGCGTTCACAGTACTGATCTTCGTTAAGCTTTTCACATTTAGACAGTTTACTCGAGAATTTCTGGCGTATTTACAAAGTATTCCTGCTTGTAAGTGGTAATGACCCCACTTGTACAATGTGACAAGTACTGAACACAGAACAGTCTCGAGTAGCATCAATACCATGATTCTGTGTCTATCACAACTATTGGCATCACCTTGCTGTGCTAGCCATCACAAGAAACGTAAATATGACGTCACTCCATGAAACCGCCCCGCAATAACCGTAATGTAACGACCATTTTTATTTCAGTTTACTTTTATTTTCAAACTTTGTAAATTTACTTGAGTACGACTCCTCCGCTTTAAGTGTTTGTGTGGAAAAGAGCAAAACAAACTGATTTGATCACATCCACATATCTTCTTTCAAGGAAGGATTAGAAAGAGAAATTTTGATTTATAATTCCATCTTGGATTCTTTTCGTATCAATTACGGAATGCACTTGCGTGAAACATTTTGCAAAAATCCAGACAAACACGCCGGGCTTTTATTCCCGCCATACAAAATCTTCAATTCTACACGAACGTATCCGCCGCTGAGCTCCTAGATCTATTCGGGTCCTGCAACGTCACAGCAAGCTCACCAGGTGGCTCTGGAGTGCCGCCACCCCTAAACGCCGACCCGGCAGTGGAATAGCTTGGCGGCGGTGCGGTAAAGTCTTGGTGGGGTGGCGGCTGGTAGCCCTGGTGCTGCGGGTAGCCTGAACCTGGGGAATAGGGCTCGGGCTGGTACGGGGCACCTATAGGAGCGCCATCTTTCGTGAAGCCGTACCCTGCATCGTCCCCATATTCATCACCTGCCAACAGTCGACGCCACTTTGTGAATAACCACAACAGCCAATGTGATAAATTATAACAGATGCTTCATTTTTCTTGCTTCTAACTGGGTTTATATCTGCGTAATACCTGGTAAAGTTTTATGAGATACCTTAAAATTAAATGCCATATGATACTGGTTGTTCAGATCATAAAAACCCACCCACAATAATTAAATAAAAGAATACTAACAACAGAATACAAAGACTAACCCGAGTATTCCTCTTCCTCATCCTCATAACCGTCGGCCTTGTAATCGGTGCCGTATGACATGCCATGCGGGTCAAGGTCACGGCTGCCTCTGCAAAGTCAGCGTGAAGGTCAACGTTAAAACCGAACAGACACCATCAGCTGAATTGCTGCTAAATTGAAGTTTTGTTATCCTCAGGTTAGCGCTTGCTGGAACTAGAACTTTTATCGTTCCCTATATTTTATGTTCACTACTCGAGAAATAAGAATAACAGACACTGATTCATTTTAAAAGTTGCTTTGATTTAGTCTCAATGATTTAGGACTCGTCGTGCCTTGTTATTGCACTTTCTTACTTATGAAACGTTTTTAAGTTAAAGCACTAACTTCACTTTCTCTTCTAATCGCGACTAATTAATTAGAGATCCCTGGTGTTTCAGCCCTATCTATGCATTAGAATATATATCGCACAATTCCTTGCGCTTGACATATCCCTCTTCGACTTTTACATTTAGTGCATTTAAACAGCAAAACATTTACTAAGAACTTTATGCTAACCAGTCTGTTTTAGATAATTAGGTTTTTATTTTGTACTGTACTGACCAACAACACAATCTAAGGTCAGAGAAGATGCGATGAATTCCCCCCCCCCCCTCCCCCCTCACAGATCCAGATATTTCCTTGCAAATGCAAGAAAAGAAACACACAAACACAGACCAAATCTTGATATTTCAACATGAGTTCAGTTTTTATACGGTATTTTGCCTAATGGCTCTCTAACTGGGGGGAGGGGGATGGGGGCGGAGATATCCGTGGCTTCAAATCACCCCTTCCCCCCCTCTGCCGCTGATCACATGCGGTTTGATACATGCAGCCCAAATTTACGCCACCGGTAAACTCCACATCAAGCACTGAGACCCAGTACCGCAGAAGTTACGAGAAAATTCGATCAAAAGTATGGGATAAGGAAAATAAGACGCATGACTACTTTCTAACGTAATAGCATCAAATAAGTTCTCAAAATTTCTGTCGAAACCGCTTAGTCTGCGTAATATTGGCTCATTGTAAAGGCGTTCGTTTCATTTTTTAAGTTAGAGCTTTCGAATGCACGTGCTTTAATTGCAAAGCAGTACGATTATCTTCTGTGTTTACTGCTACTGAGAAGCCACATTTTCACCTGTTTATTTGAATACATATTTGATATTTGAATACATCCATAAATAAATGATAAGACTGTATAAAAGTCTGCCTGATCTTTCTAATTCGGCTACATTTTTTCTCTGTGCAATTTCAAATACATAAAGTGATATCTATAAGCCGATTTAGAAATATCAATAACAATACATCTCTGCTTGATTTTGAGACATCTCTAGATTACGTATAAAGTTGAAAATGTACTTAGAAATGATATTGTCACACTTGTTCAATTTTTTTTTAATTCAAAATTCAACACATGTAATAAGTTATTTAAACCAGCGGCTTTAGTTTGCATCGGTTTCCCCTAGACTTAATCCGCTTATTTCGTAACTAGTTACACAGACGAGGGGGCTGGTGGAAGACACTGCAAAATAACTCAAGAAAACTTTCAGGAAACTAGCAAAAAGAAAAAATGATAAACATTTTCACTTTTTTATATCGTTTCCTTTCGAGACTTCCCAACTGTCAAAACGAGCGACATTCAAGTCTCCTAAACTGACGTAAGATACAAGAGAACAAAACTTTCCTAAATTCATTAAGCGATGTCAAACATCCACCTTAGGCTTATTAAAAATTAGGGTTCGCAATCGAGCCAAAACCGAAAACACCGAGCCCCGAACCGAAACTTCGGGTATTTCGGGTTTTTTTTTTTTTTTTTTTTTTTCTTTTTTGTAGTGTCCTCAAGAAAATGCACAGCACATGTTCAGTAAGAACACGCATCTTGCTTGTGCTTATTATGCTCTCAATCATTAATTGCTTGAGGTAAAACAAACCTTATTGCTTTTCACAATACGCGTTAGGCATGATATCTATTCGGTTTAAAAAACAAGTTTGTCCAAGGACAAAGTCCCAGCTTACGAAACGCAATAAGACCCATTCCAGCGTGCATGAGCGAAGGAATTTCCCTGAAATATCAAGCTTCAAAAGATGAGACGGCAAAGAGCTAGCTCAATAATTAATTTAGCACCGGACCAGAACATAGACCGATAAATGCATACAAAGATTTCTTTCCCAGAAAAATGGGGAACAGATTTTTTGTATATCTGGTAGACTGGATAGTTTGCCATAGATACCTTCAAACAACGCTCGCATTTCGGACCAGTGCGCATATTTATGTAACTTGCCTCAATGCGCGGTTCTAATTCAGACAAGTGCGCATGTTTATTTAATTTGCGTTGATGCGCGGCTCTCATTTTGGAACAGTGCACATGTTTATTTAACTTAATAAAGATTAATGCGCGGTTCTTATTCCAGACCAATGCGCATGTTTATATTACTTTCGTTCTTATTTTGGACAAGTGCACAAGTTTCCTTAGGTTGTCTTGATGCGCGGTTCGCATTTCGGAAGAGTTTGCATGTTTATCTAACTTGCACGGTGCTTATTTTGGACGTGTGTATATGTTTATTTAACTTGCGTTGGTGCGCGGTTTGCATTTTGGACCAGTGCGCATGTTTATTCAACTTGCGTTGATGAGCAGTTCGAATTTCGGGCCATTGCGCATATTTATTTAACTTGCGTTGACGCGCGGTTCGAATATCGGACCAGTGCGCACGTTTATTGAACTTGCATTGATGCGCGGTTCTTATTCTGGACCAATAAAAGTGTTTGTTTAACTTGCGTTGGCGCGTGGTTCACATTTCGAACCACTCCACACGTTTATTTAAGTGGCGTTGATGCGCGGTTCGGACCAGTGCGCATGTTTATTTAACTTGCGTTGATGTGCGGTTTGCATTTCGGATCAGTGCGCATGTTTATTTACCTTGCGTTGATGTGCGGTTCTTATTTCGGATCAATGCGCATGTTTATTTACATTGTGTTGATGTGCGGTTCTTTTTTCGGACCAGAGCGCATGTTTATTTACCTTGCGTTGATGTGCGGTTCTTATTTCGGATCAATGCGCATGTTTATTTACTTGTGTTGTGTTGAGTATAAAAATGTGCATACAGTTTTGGAACATCCTATCCAGAACACGGTACGATATTTGTCAAATAAAAATATATATGTAAAAACAGGAATTTTTCTCCAATTTAATTTGATATCAAAGAAAAGTAGAACTCCAAAATTTAAATAACGTCCTTTCTTATATGCACTTATCTCGAGCCTTTTGTTGCATACGATTACTTAAACGTGGATTCCTATCCAGGGTGGTACTAGGCCAGCGTTTAATTAAAAATCGATAAATGATCGGGTGAGGTATATCCAGACCGTGGATAGTCTACCCTGACAGGCGTACTTCAAATGCCCTGGTAAACTTCAAAGCGGGGGGTTCGTCAAAAATATGTGGACCCTAATTAATTTTAATTTGCGTGGGAAAAATGAAAAAGAGGCTATCGACCACCCGAAAAATATCATATTTATCATATTGTCGGGTCATATAATTGCTTCCTGCACTTTTAAAGCGAAAATTATAACTTTCTTACATTATCGCCCAATGTTCCCTATTATCGCCCACCCGAAAAAATATTATATTTATCATATTTTCGGGTCCTAGAATTGTTTCCTGCACTTTTAAAGCGAAATTACAACTTTCTTGCTTTTTCGCCCAATATTCCCTGATATCGCCCACCCGAAATATATCACATTTATCATATTTTCGGGTCACAGAATTGATCTCTGCACTTTTAAAGCGAAAATTACAACTTTATTGCATTATCGCCCAATGTTCCCTATTATCGCCCACACGAAAAATATCATATTTATCATATTTTCGGGTCATAGAATTTATTCCTGCACTTTTAAAGCGAAAATTACAACTATCTTGCATTATCGCCCAATGTTCCCTATTATCGCCCACCCGAAAAATATTAAATTTATCATATTTTCGGGACATAGAATTGATTCCCCTACTTTTAAAGCGAAAATTACAATTTTCTTACATTATCGCCCAATATTCCCTATTATCGAATACCCGAAAAATATCACATTTATCATATTTTCGGGTCATAGAATTGATCCCTGCACTTTTAAAGCGAAAATTACAACTTTATTGCATTATCGCCCAATGCTCCCTATTATCGCCGACACGAAAAATATCATATTTATCATATTTTCGGGTCATAGAATTGTTTCCTGCACTTTTAAAGCGAAAATTACAACTATCTTGCATTATCGCCCAATGTTCCCTATTATCGCCCACCCGAAAAATATTAAATTTATCATATTTTCGGGACATAGAATTGATTCCCCTACTTTTAAAGCGAAAATTACAATTTTCTTACATTATCGCCCAATATTCCCTATTATCGAATACCCGAAAAATATCACATTTATCATATTTTCGGGTCATAGAATTGATCCCTGCACTTTTAAAGCGAAAATTACAACTTTATTGCATTATCGCCCAATGCTCCCTATTATCGCCGACACGAAAAATATCATATTTATCATATTTTCGGGTCATAGAATTGTTTCCTGCACTTTTAAAGCGAAAATTACAACTTTCTTGCACTATCGCCCAATGATCCCTATTATCGACCATCCGAAAAAATATCATATTTATCATATTTTAGGGTCATAGAATTGATTCCTGCTCTTTTAAAGCGAAAATTACAACTTTCTTACATTTTCGCAAAATGTTCCTTAATATCGCCCACCCGAAAAATATTATATTTATCATATTTTCGGGTCCTAGAATTGTTTCCTGCACATTTGAAGCGAAAATTACAACTTTCTTGCAGTATCGACCAATATTCCCTATTATCGCCCATCCGAAAAATATCATATTTATCATATTTTCGGGTCACAGAATTGATTCCTGTACTTTTAAAGCGAAAATTACAACTTTCTTACATTATCTCCCAATGTTCCCTATTATCGCCCATCCGAAAAATATCACATTTATCATATTTTCGGATCATAGAATTGATTCCTGCACTTTTAAAGCGAAAATTACAAATTTCTTACATTATCGCCCAACATTCCCTATTATCGCCTACACGAAAAATATCACATTTATCATATTTTCGGGTCATAGAATTGATCCTTGTACTTTTGAAGCGAAAATTACAACTTTCTTGCACTATCGCCCAATGTTCCCTATTATCGCCGACACGAAAAATATCATATTTATCATATTTTCGGGTCATAGAATTGTTTCCTGCACTTTTAAAGCGAAAATTACAACTTTCTTGCACTATCGCCCAATGATCCCTATTATCGACCATCCGAAAAAATATCATATTTATCATATTTTAGGGTCATAGAATTGATTCCTGCTCTTTTAAAGCGAAAATTACAACTTTCTTACATTATCGCCCAATATTCCCTATTATCGCCCACCCGAAAAATATTATATTTATCATATTTTCGGGTCACAGAATTGTTTCCTGCACTTTTAAAGCGAAAATTACAACTTTCTTGCTTTATCGCCCAATATTCCCTGTTATCACCCCCCCCCCCCCCCCCGTAAAATATCACATTGATCATATTTTTGGGTCACAGAATTGATTCCTGCACTTTTAAAGCGAAAATTACAACTTTCTTACATTATCGCCCAATGTTCCCTATTATCGCCCACACGAAAAATAGCACATTTATCATATTTTCGGGTCCTAGAATTGTTTCCTGCACTTTTAAAGTGAAAATTACAACTTTCTTGCAGTATCGCCCAATGTTCCCTATTATCGCCCACTTGAAAATATCATAGAAATGACCCACTGACAACAAAATTACTGAAAAGTCCAACCAGAAGTACTTGCATGTAACATATTGTGCCCCTCTGCAAATTGAAACTTTGCTTTTTTAAGAAGAAAATGGAAATTTCCAATTTTTTAAAAGCTGCAAACTCCGAAGCTCAGTAGATTCAAAAATAAGGCGAAATTCAAAAATCGAAAAATGTACTTTTTTCACCCCTTAGTTCTAGTTTCTTCATAACAAATTTCGGAATCTTCCGATGAAAAATGAGGGACTAGATAGATTTTTTCGTATTTTGCCCAAATTGGCAATAAAATCGCCAAAAATGGTTTAAACCAAAAAATAAAAAAAAATTCCTAATGCAGTAGAAGGTTAAAAACTCGCGTTTAAAATTTGGTACGAATCGGATGAAAAATAAAAAAGATATTCCACTTTAACTACTTTGTTAAGAAAAAAAAATGGAAATTTGCCAATTTTTAGAAGTTGCAAACTTTGAAGCTCAGTAGATTCAAAAATAAGACGAAATTCAAAAATCGAAAAAAGTACTTTTTTCACCCCTTAGTTCTAGTTTCTTCATAAAAAATTTCGGAATCTTCCGATGAAAAATGAGGGACTAGATAGGTTTTTTCGTATTTTGCCCAAATTGGCAATAAAATCGCCAAAAATGGTTTAAACCAAAAAATAAAAAAATTTCCTAATGCAGTAGAAGGTTAAAAACACTTGCCCCCATCTGTATAGCCCTGTTGGCTAAAAAGCCAACTGGGCTAAAAAAAAAGACATCGGATCAAAAATGTAGGACGAGATACATTTTAAATTTTTTTCTTCAAAAATTCCCCAAAAATTAAAAAATCACCCGATCGACTAGAAAAGCACAAGCCGTATGCACGACCCTTTAGGGGTGCCTCATACCAAAAATAAATCACATCGGGTCAAAAATGTAGGAGGAGACACATTTTAAATTTTTTTCTTTAAAAATTCCCCTAAAATTCAAAAATCACCCAATCGACTAAAAAAGCACAAGCCGTATGCACGACTCCTTAGGGATGCCTCACACCAAAAATAAATGACATGGAATCAAAATTGTAGGAGTAGATGCATTTTGAATTATTTTCGAAATTTTTGCTTTAAAAATTCCCCAAAAATACAAAAATTGCGCGATCGACTAAAAAAGCACAAGCCGTATGCACGACCCTTTAGGGGTGCCTCATACCAAAAATAAATGACATAGAGTCAAAAATGTAGGAGGAGATACATTTTAAAAATTTTTCTTTAAAAATTCGCCAAAAATTCAAAAATCACCCGATCGACTAGAAAAGCACAAGCCGTATGCACGACCCCTTAGGGATGCCTCACACCAAAAATAAATGACATCGGTTCAAAATTGTAGGAGGAGATGCATTTTGAACCAAAGTTTACTAAATAAACAACTAACTAACTAACTAACTAACTAACTAACTAACTAACGGACACCGCCCGCAAACCGATAGGAATACCCCAGCTTACGTGTAACGTAAGCTGGGCTAAAAAGTGCCCTCCAAAGATTATTTATTGAGATAGGTTGCGCTTTCTTTACAAAATCTAAATCAAAAGGAGAGTTTTTTTGTGACAGACAACTAAAATGAATATCAAACCGGACCGGAGTGGGATGGGGTGGGGGACGGGAGGGAGGGGCTAGACAGTGGGCAGATAGTCTGCTACCCCGAGGTTAGAGGGTCCGAGAGGTCTTTCCGCATGAGAAATCTCGGACCCCGCGAGCCCCGACCGAAGAGAAGAATCCGAGCCCCGAATCGAAAACTTCTGCAGAATTGCGAATCCTATTGAAAATGTATAAGTAATCATGGCGGCCCTTAATTCACTTCCTTGTCCAGCACAGAACCAAAAGTGTCCATCACCGTGGGAGATATATAACAACACTGTACAGCGATAATTTTAACCGCAAGGACAGTCACACCCAAAACGCGGTGGATGAAATCAGCATCTGTGCATTGAGAAACGTATATACAGCGATTTCTGTGTGTGTTATTTAAATTTTGTAAGATTGAGCAGTTAAAGGAAATAACCAATCACCCAGTGAGGCATTCACGGAGGAACATGCCCTGGCTTCACTTGTGAGCAAAACGCGACACGGCCGTGTAATATTTTGGTTGCAGTACCCCCACCCCCAATCCCGCTGGTTCACCAAATTCACAGAAGCCGATCATGTTACGTTCTTTCGAAAATGCATCACAAATCCATCACCTCCGCATCAGACATTTGATTAAATGTACATGTTCACGTAGCAAGCATGCATAGCCGGTATCCACCAAGGAGACCTCACCACACCGTAACATGGAGACCTCACCACACCGTAACATTCAGAAACACCTTACTAAGAGACGATTTGTTACATACTGACACTGAAAATGTCTTGTAAAATGTTAAACATTTCAACGAGTTTAAAAATACCGGGAAACTTAGGACAAGACCGAAAGAGATTAATGTTTCTACAGCCAAATACGTTAATGCTTATACTGGAAGAAATCAGTCTTTCTAAGAGGAATATATTATAAAAGTAACATACGGAGGCCTCAAAAGTGAAAAGTTTTGACATGTAGCCGTGCTGTCAATTATGCATATCAAAGTACTTCAGAAATGCTTGTTTATTATTTTTTTTAGGTGTCTCAAAAATATTAAATGATTATAAATACTACTGATGGCTATTCACATTTTGGAGTCGATAAAAAAAAAAAAACCGGGAAAATTTGAGGAAGAATTATGCGGAAATTTCTGCCATCTTAAACCTTAAAATAGCCATTTGTGCATCTTGTACAGCAAACTTATCACATACAAGAGAAAAAAAAAACTTCAAAAATGTCAAAAGAATTTTTTTAAACAGAAGTTATGCATTAACATGCTGATATCATTCCTAAAATTATAGGTCAATATATATTATTACAGAGCGACGCACCTGCGCGCTAAAGTTTAAACCTTCTGGGTAAGTATATTGTGACAGTCAAAAAATTATTTCTCGACCCCTTCTGCCTAAAAATCATGTTTTGAAATCTCATTGGATTCGCGTCAATCTCATGGATGACTCAATCACCTCAAATTTCTGGAATTTAGGACATTTCCGGAAACAAATCATGTCTGCTCAAAGATTAAATTCTTTTTTTTTTTTTCAACAGCATTTCCAGAAAGTGTATCATCCAAAAGGTAAGTGATCCTATCTACACTAAAGCGGTCGTTTTTGAAATAAAAGCCTACATATGTTATCAAAGGCCGGAGTGGGGGGCGTGTGAGCAAAGTTAGGGTGTGGCTAGCCAACAAGCAGTGGCGGATACAAGCAGAGTACTCTCACGTTTCTGCGTACGCATTGAACAGGCCCATTTGGCGGACGGCTTCCTCGGCTTGTAGCTGCTTCACCTGGTCCGCAATCTCCTCCTCTGTGTAACGGGACACCACAAATAACATGTCACTTCATTAGGCTACTCGAAAAAAAAGGTTATGTGCTACAAAAGCGACTTAACCATTTTTTTTATAAAACGCTTCTTTACATTAACTACTTGCAATTCTCAACTATCATCTTAAGAAGAGATATTTTGACCGATGACGGTGTTTTGGTTTCGTATGCCTGAGCAGTAGCGATACGTCAGTGATTTGCCTCTCTTGTTTTTTTTTGTTGTACAAATGATAAGCTACTACATCACTTCTTGATACTTCGTGCAGGAAATGCCCCCATTGACACACTTCAATAGGTAGCATTTGAAGGGTGAGACGATGACCTCAGCATTATCTTCACGTTTTTTATTCACAGCCGAAAGCAAATTAGTAAATCTGGCTTTCGATGAAAAGTCAGAGCTTTTGTATTTTTCTTTTACAAGAAATTACCAATGGGTTTGTTTTCACATTTACAAACTAGACCCGACAGAACGGCTCCCGATCCAAGCCCGGACAAAACTTTCGGATATTTCAGTTATTATGCGAACTCTCAATCACACCTTTTTCGCAAGTTGCGAACACTACTTTCTTCGCTTGCAGTCTGTCCATTTGATTATCTATACGGACCCAAGAAGCAAACCAGTGGTGCTGTTTTACCTTTTTCAGTTTACATCAAGCAATTTACATCAGTTTACATTAAATTGCCAGTCCTTGACTTTCTGGCAATTTAATCCAAATACAGACACAATTAAAATTGGTAACAGGGGGGATAAAAATGGCAAGGATGTACCTTTCTTCTGCCACCACTGGTCGGTGACGCGTTTGAAGAAGATGAAGAGCACCACGAGGATGATAATCAGTAGCAGCGACAGGAAGATACCGTAAAACCAGGCCGATACCTTCAAGTCATACCGCCCGGGCGCTAAAATAAAACCACCGCCAAATTAAACAAGATTACTGTCCAGAGGCAATGGGCTAAATTGATGATCAACGTAGAAGTCATTCAATAATTTAACCTTGGGGTTTTTTTTAACTGTTTACATCTGTTTCAAGTGCAAATCACATCGCATTTTAACATCAAAAATGACAAATTTAAAAACTAAATGTTCAATATTAGATAGAGCTGCAATGTGTGACTTTCCTACCACACTGTCAAAACCACACTGACGTCACGAGTCTCTTTATTTCGTGAAGTTACAGAAGCAAATGAGTCCATACCAACGCCGTCAGTTCTGAATTCCTGCCATGGCGACGGCGACTCCATCTCCGCACCATTGACGGCCACGACACGCACTTGGTAGACGGTGCCGGGGTCAAGGTTGAAGATCTCCATGAAGTACTCCTCGTATTCGTCGGCCGACCTCAGCCAGTGGTACATGCCGCGCGGCCGGTACTGCACGTAGAAGACGCTGCCCGGGTTGCCGCTCCGCGACGGCTCCCACGTGATGTTCACGAACGTGTCGTTAAGGTCGATGATGTCAAAGGTAGGTGGGCTAGGCGCTGCAAGGCAAGACATCGCCAAAAAAAAAAATTGAGTCTAAATTTTTCTACTGAACATTTTATCGTCGCTTTCAAGAAGTATTCCGACATTGAAAACCAAACAGGAGGATAGCAGTGATTTCGTTGGACCATTTTGACCCAGCATAACTATGTTTTAGGATTGTAAAAACAGAGAGACCCTGGAACAATGTGGTCTGTTTTTTTTTCTTTTTTTTTTTTATTCTCTTTTTTTTTTTATTCTACCATTACATAAAAAAACTTTCAACTCTTATATACATGAGGCATCAATCAGTGAACAAACAGCTTAAAAAGATACGACTTAACACAACAAAAGAGAAACAAGTTTTTCGAAAACACGGATCAACAAAGAAAGTTTGAAAGCGCATACGTTCAGCAGGCGTCGTCTTCATGTCAAGAAAAATATGCTCGCCGCTGCCCTGGGCCGTCGCCGCCGACAGATAGACGCGGTAATACATGTCCGGGGATAGGCCCGTCAGCCGCGCCTTAGTCGCGTCATCGTCGTCGATGGGTGTGCGGTACTGCAGGCGGCCTAAGTTGAGGCCAGTAACTGTAACGCGCGAAAATACAATAATGCTAATACGTAAGGCTTTTCGTTTGGAGGGGGGTTTATTCAAGTTCAAAACTGTTGCCTAAAGCCTACCAGCTCCCCGTTACGCATATATGCACGAACTGATTAGGGGCATAAACTCTACATGGGCCATCATCTTTCTCCAATGTCACCAATTGCCGAGAATGCTCAGTGAGCAAGAAAAATGCCCAACGTTTTAAATCACAATCCCGGTAAAGGACAGAAATTCAACTACATGGGTATTGTACGAACTTGTTTGATAGGAGATGTTGTAGCCGACCAGTTGGCCATTGGTTTCATACGGTGGCTCCCACTTCAGATCGAAGTGTGTTGGACCGCGTGCTGTGACGTCAAACAGGGCCGGTGGTCCGGGCTCTGGAAATTAACCAGTACACGTGTACTCAGTATTGAGTAAACAACATAGAATAGTAATAGGACATCCTGAGTCCGCCACAAAACTAAACTAAGACGCAGACGAAGGTTTAAACACTAACTGCGTTTACGGGACCAAGCTAAGATGCTTGCACAAAACAGCCCTGATAAATTACCTGAAATTCATTTATTGACATAGACAAGGATAAGTCTTCGCTAATGTCTTCTAGACATCAACACCACTCAGAATTTCGTATTATATATATTAATAAATATTTCATTTTATTTTAATACGTTTCTGGGTAAATCTGGGCTGTAGCTTAAAAATTTTGGCAATGGATGCTCAATTTTAGATTTGCCGCAGAAGGACAGTCCTAAGAACTGTCTCCAAAAAATCCTCTCTATCATATAACTGATTTCACATCGCTAAACATCTCAAAACCGGTTCGGTTCAATATCGCGCCAATATCTAGAAACAACTAGAAAAAACATACTTTGAGGTCTAAAGACGTAGTGCTAAAATAAAAGTACTCACGTCCTTCCAGGGTCGTAATCTGGATCTGATTACTGGGCGGTCCCGCGTAGTACTTGTTGAGCACGCGCACCTGGATGATGACGTCAGAGTTGGGCGGCAGGTGGCGCACCGTGACCCTGACCTCGTCTGTCTGGCGCTTGATACGCGGCCTTGGGTAGTAGGGGGGCTCGTTGATGATGAAGTCTTGCTCTCGGATGTTCTCCCCCCATTCCTCGGTTTTAGCGAACTGTACCTGTAGCATTAGAGAGGGGGAATTTCTCAACCCAAGCCCAGACTTTGACTCCTTGTTTCCGTTAGTTTAGCTATGGCACACTGGGTCTAATTGAGAAATGCACTCTTAAGAATTAACAATGTACTAATGGGAAATTACAACTGAAGGTGAGCATAGAAAATTTCGGGCTGTACTTCGGCCTACTTCGCACGAAGGGTCACTGAGTAACGGAGGTTAAATACATAACAGATAAATGGTGGTGTCGACATAATGAACTGATTACTCCTCCTCCCTCTCTTCAGTCCGTGATGTGTGGACAAACTGTATTCTATATTCATATCCACATCACGACACATCGGCCTCAAAACCGATTTGGCCAGAGTGCAAACTCCCAGTAAATTGTTATAAAATTGGCCTCATTTTATGCGACATTTTAAAAAGATTGTGTTGAAGACCATTTATTATCAGAAGAACATTTCGACATATTATAGATACCGTAGAATACCACTGCTTTATCCTGTAGCGATACCCCTTAACAAAAATCATACGAAAACAATGTGCTTACCCTTTTTCTCACAACGTCGCATTCACAGCAGAAGGCAATATCAAGTGTGCCACAAATACGAAATACTCCGAGAAACAGACTATTGAATTTACTTTTGTTGACACCATGGGCACTTCTAAATTTTTTTCTTTTCTATGTTAGATAAGACTGAAAGTGGTAAGCAGGAAAAGGGGAACGGGGTGGCGCGGAGCTTACCCTGTAACCCCGGAAGAATCCGTGCATGACGTCAGGGCTCTCGTCAACAGCCGTCCACACTAATTCCACTGTAGTATCCGTAACAGTCTCCTCGTTCGCGGTGACGTCATTCGGCGCAACCTCCGGGACTGTTGAGTATAAACAAATCAATACATCTCCATTTACATGCCAAACTGTTTCTGCTACTTGACGTCACTGAGAAACCACACCTTCTACGCTCTCATTGGGATTATAATAAACCCACGCATAGAGTGGGTCTTGGGTCAACTCATCCCAATGCCAACTCATCTCAGGCCAACTCATCCCACCCTGAAAGTCAACTCATCCCACTTTAATACCAAATCATGCCACCCTGAAAGTCAACTCATCCCACCAACCAACTCATCCCACATTATTTTTTTTTAAGTTTTCATTCTTCGGAAATGATAAGTAATGATAGAAATGTTTCTAGTTGAAACAAAACTTTATTAAATAATCTCGGTGTCTTCGCATGACAATCTTCTCATCACTTTTTACACATCACAATCCTTTTCAGAATAACAACTACTCAAGGAATATGGGTGTATTAAGCATAGCCAATAGCAATCATCTGTCAAAGCTTACTCAACACAATATACTTGGGTAAATCACAACTACCAAAAGTATCGGCTAATCAAATTGCGTTAATCCTACTCCGGGTCCAGTTGAATCGCTGCCCTTCTGATTGCAACTGGAATTTGTCATAATGCCACAAGGGCAAGCATGGTTTCTGTGATTTTATGCAATTCAAAACATAAGACAGCAGATCACATATTTTGGTACTTGCATCCCAATTGCAATTTGCCATAAGGCAACATGGCTCATGCAATTCAGAACACGAATTGCAATTCAGAACACGTCCGGTTGAATGGCTAAGTGCAATTATTTTTCAAAGCGTTGTCTCTGTCTGTCATTGTTTACAATCGTTTTTGGTGTCCGGTTGAATTGGTAAGCTCAAGTGCAATTCATATTTCAAAGCATTCCCCCTGTCTCATCTATCGTTCAAAATCTCAATACTCATTATTATTATTATTATTATGTACCCGAGATATGAGTGTAATTGCAATACTACATAACACACGACAATGTGGCTTCTGTGATTTCATAAAATTGAATACATCGAGGGGAATTCTCGGTACTGGGATGAGTTGACTTTCAGGGTGGGATGAGTTGGTATGAAAAAAGTGGGATGAGTTGACCAAAGTGGGATGAGTTGGCATTGGGATGAGTTGGCATTGGGATGAGTTGACCAAACCCCACAGAGTGCACTCATCATAAGGGCGCTTTCTGCACTCAGTGAAAACAAGAATGTCCGTGGACATTGCGCCCAGCCTTAAAACCAAAGACAAAACGAAGGTGGAGGGAGAAATCTCACACACAAGATTTTAACTTACTGACGTCATACGTATTTGTTAAATCGCTACACCCGTCAACCGCCCGGCTGTCTAAAGGAATGTCCATATAAAATCGTATGTAGTTAAGAATTTCCGTTATCGAGACATTTTTGTAAGAAGTGTAGCATTTTAAAAAATTGTGTTCACACACACACTTATACACGTAACAGACGATGAATTCTCTATGAGTGCAATGATGAGTACAGCCAAGCGACGATAGTCAACTGAGATAAAAATAGGTCATTTGCAACCACTCTCGTACACTGCCGTTCCGCATCGACCAACTCTCAGCAACAAACTACCGATTTAATGCTGCGAGTCGGTGCGATGCCGCCATAACGTCATAATGTTACGCAGCACTTGCATAAAGGTGTTCATTTCACGGAAGACACACATATACTTTTTTCATGTCCACAAATATTTTCCAGTCCAGACTAATTTCGAATGACTCTCATACCCACAGTATCACCAGCAAAATATCTTATAACATTTATTTTTCAAGCACGTCATCACACTTACTATCTTCACCACTGTAGCCCAGCACTTTCGACGGTGTTACTGTAGAGTCGCCCTTGGCATTGCTGGCCTTGACTGTCACTTCATAGGGGGTGTATGAAGGAACATCGTCCAGGTCAAAAACCTACACATGAAGTAGTAAGAAATAATCACAAATACAAAATCAGTGCCATTAATAACACTTTGGTGTTGTTATTTCTTTTCTCGTGTTTCCCATAGTACAAGCCACAAGTAAGTGCTTCTTGTTTTCACCCACTCCGAAATCTCTCCGGGTTATCTGTTAGCACCCCACCCACCTCCCTGGGGATGACAGTTTGGGAAAATAACCACTTGTCTGCTCCACACCTCTTGATACACCCGACAGAACTTTGAAAATAAAACCGTGTGCCGAGCATTTTAACCACTTTCTATTTGTGATATTGATTGCCCAGAAACGAAATACTGTTTAAATGTGAGTTGCTTTTCTTTGCACAAACAATGCAAAATGATCGCAGTTGCCAAAATAACCTGACCCGTGCTTGATTTTAGATGTCACCTCTTCCCCACCCCTACCCCCCCCCCCCCTCCTCTCTCTGACACCGCACATAACGATATCATCGCGGGGTACTCACAGCGGTGAGGCTTGCTGGGGCTTACCTGGTGCCAGGCTTCCGGCAAATCGACTGTGTAGGACTCCTCTATAGCGTCCGGATCGTCCATCCGTTTATACGTTATTATATACTTAAAGCCGTCGCCATTTTGTTCTATCTTCGGCATGGGCTATCGAAAAATAACAATACACAGAAATAAGTACGTAGGTATCATTAGCATGTATGGCTGACTCTCTCCACTGATTATCTTTCGAAGGACCGCTCCGAGAAACAAAATGGGTTATGGCAGCACGGGTTGGGCCACACCAACAGAGGAGTGAACGCGTCAAAGTTATGCTATGAACAGTTGATAGAATTACTTTGGCTGAATTTTCGCTAGACAGATACATCCAAGCATGTTCACCTTTACACCGTAGAAGAAAAAAATGAGAGAACAGGGAAGAAATACACAGGCCATCATAAGAACTGCTTTATTTATCGATTCGGCTGTGGTACTGTTTAGTCACTGTGGTGATGTGTAGTCACTACAGTACTGTATAGTCACTGTGGTACTTACAGTCGCTGCGGTACTGCATAGTCACTGTGGTACTGTATAGTCATTTTAGTACTGTATACTCACTGTAGTACTGTCTTTTCCCTGTACTATTATCTAGTCAGTGTAGTATTGACTGATCACTGAGTATTGTCTAGTTACTGTAGTATTGGCCGGTTACTGCAGTACAGACTTGTTACTGTGGTTCTGGCTGGCCACTGTAGTATTGTGTAGTATCTTTGAACTAGTGTCTTTTTTCAAATTCAAGCAGCACTTTTGACATGAAAAATGACCCCACACTAATGAATGATAGTTACACTAAACTTCGACAGACCGCAAAATTTTTCCAGGAACAACGTCATGATTTAAAACCACTGCAGTCCACTGAGTTTACAAGCTATATATAGACTGAAAACAACAGCAAAGAATAACAGTTGCGACCTATTTATAACTTACCGTCCAAAAAACGACGAGATTCTCCGGTAAATCTCCCTCAGCTATCACATTCTCCGGATTCTTCTCGGGCTCGGCAGCTTCCGTTCTGCATACGTCCGCCGTGTGCTGACTCGGATAACTCAGCCCAATCTTGTTCCTTGCCAGAACCCGGAACGTGTAGTTCCCCCAGGGCGACAGCTGCACCGTCTTTGAGCGCTCGTTTTGGGACACGTTCGACTCTATATCGATCCACGTGTCTGGGGTGAAGGTCGTGTTGAACTGAATGATGTAATTGAGAATGGGCGCGTAGTTTTCTCTGCCTGGCTGCCACTCGATTTCGGCCGCCTCCGCGTTGTCGGTGCACCGCGCGATGACGTTTGTCGGAGCGTCGGGAACGCCTTTAAAACAAGGTCAGCAATATATTACTTAACGATATGGGGAGTAGGAGGGCACTGCATCGAGTTCAGATGATTTTGCACACTCTTAGTACCACTCAAATATACAGTGAAATACCTTTAGCAATTATCAATTATTAAATTATTTCATGTATTTCCTTAAATTTCAGACGTATTTTTCAGTTTCTTTTTCGGTTTTTCTTATTCGGGTACTTTTCAGAAGCCAACTGTCTAAATTTTAAAATTTGTCTTTGTAAATTTAAATTTGCCACAGTTGACATACTGCCTAGTCATATCGCTTTCAAAGGGATCCTTTCTGGCTTTGCTTATTGTTCTATCCAGTTCGTTTTACTTTTTTCGAAGTTGGATTTCTAGTACGTGATCTACAGTTAACAAACCTTGTACAATAAGCTGGGCACTTGCTTCATCGGAATCCAGCCCGTTGCTGGCCTCGCAACTATACTTGCCCGTGTCCAGAGTAAGAGTCCCGGAGATGGTCAGGGAGTTATCCATGTCATTCTTGAATACTCTTTAAAAAGACAACTTAATATATTATAAAAGGTAGACCCCAGCTGTTTCATAAAACTGATTTAGTTGCAAGGGAGTTGAAACGCATATTATAACACGCACCGATTGAATAATGCACTCCCGTATAAAGAAATGATAGGAAAGCGTCAGCGGTCTCCAACTACGAACAAAAGTCGCGAAACCAATTCACAGAATAACAATAGGCATGACGCATAGAAACTATGACGATGGCTTTGTGACGCAACACGTTTACCTTTACACTGCACACATTGCTATGCGTCATTCAGATCGCAGAACAATACCATGAAAACAATTCCACGAAAAAATAACGAGTTTTTTGCCATATTTTGCCATTTAAGCAGCGATTTTGCCCATTTGTATTATAATAGTGATAGACCCTGGATCAGGCGTGTTTTGTATGGAATTCGAGCACTTGTGGAAGGCCACTGATCTCACCGCTGCGCAGTTCGTTCACAGGCCTTCCGCGCCTGCCCGAATCCCATACAAAACCCTCATCTCCATGATCTATCCCTATAATAATGAATTACACATTTGGGACAGAATTTAAGGCAACTGAACAATGCTGGAAAAAAATAACAAATATACTGTTACTCTTTGATGTGAAATATCTGAAAGCAACAAAAGCTCATCATTATAAAGGGGTCAGTGTATGCCCTCAACCCTGACCCAGTGAAGGTGGACCAAAGCACACACCTCTGAGCCAGCTGGTAGTCAATATATTCCCCATCTTTCTTCCAGTTGATCTCCAGATTCTGGACCTCTTCGGGATCCGTCGTTCCGGTGCACGTGAACTTAGCCTCAGTTCCCTCGTACACCATGACATCTAATGGAGCTGTCTGAATCCTCGTCATGCCTTCAAAACGGAAATAACAATTGCAAAAAAAAAAAAAAAAACGGGGAGTATACTGGCCTTTCAAGAAAGCGCTTAGGACATACACTAAATAATATTTAACAGATGTATATACGAAAAGGCATGGAATCATCTCTTCGTTTCTAAGCTAAGACTACAGACAGAGTGGTTATTGCCGTGATAATACAATGTGTTCTTACGCCTGACAACGAGCGACCCCGTGGCGCTGGCCTGGCCATGTTTATTCACTGCGGTGCACGTGTAGCTTCCGGAGTCCACCAACGACACATCCTGTCAGCGTCACCAGTAAAAGAAAAGTGACACGATGAAGTGCACATGAAGTGCTGTACGTCATACCCCATGATATTTTACTTTACTCATAAAAAAAAATACATTATCTTTATATACATATACCGTGCAAAGTAACAAAAAAGTCTTGGTTTGCAATATTCTAGGCCGAAGTCCAGGTCTCGGTGTCTAGGTGACCCGAAACGGGCACTCGAGGTCACCAAAATTTTTGCTTCCCTTGAATAATTAATCTCTATACCTGCCAGAATGGCCACCTGTGCTAAAAATAGTGCGATTCATACAGGCGACACTGAGTTTGTTTAAAACGCTGGTTGGGCTTCCTTAAAAATCTAAATGAAAAAAGAGAAATCCATGTTGTGCGACGGAAAAATCCAAGGAAAAGCACAGCGGAGAATATCACAGGCGGGACGCTAGTTAAGTGAGGAGGGGGCAGGGGTGTACATCGGGGGAGAATATATGCTACAGCGAGAGTGTGGCGGGTCCGAAGGGGCTTTTCGTATAGTACTCGGCCCTCGAGCCCCTATCGAACAAAACACTGTGGTTCCTGAAGCGAAAATTTCGGCCAAATTCAACACCATTTAATTATTTATTCACATGCACTCACAGTTATCTCCAAGTGACCCTCATCAAGAACACTATACCGGCCTCCAGTCAGCTGTTCTGTTCCCTTGAGCCACGTGACTAGTGGTTTGGGCGAGCCGAAGACTTTACATGTCAAATTGATAGTCTGCATCTCGGCGGCCTTCTGACCAATCAGTGGCGGTTCCTGAATCATTGGCGGCTCAGCTAGAGAAAGTGGAAACCAACAATCATGGATTAACATTCAAAACATTAAAACAATAATAAGGAATCTTAATTTTCAGACTTCAGACCGTGGCTTTCGTTGTCTACTGTTGCCTTGCCGTAACACTGAAATATTTTAGTGAAAAGAAAAAGACCTGCACTATTATCCCCTTTCCACAGTAGCAGTGCAAGTGCGAGGTTGGTCTTACTCCTCTGGCCCACGCTCGGAACCATCCAGAGTACATTCTACAAGCACTACGAAAGTTCACACCCATTCGTTTGATCGTGACATTTCCGCAAGGAACTGCACAGTCTTCGGAATGTTGCTCACAAAACACTCTGGACTAACATCACTTACTTTGGACATTGAGATAGGCATTCGCGAAGATGTAGCCATGCTTATTGGTTGCATTACACTGGATCACCTGGGCGTCGTCTTTTGACACGTTCAGGAAGGTGATTTTATTCTTTTCCACGACCCGGTCCGGATCCCCAGGCACCTCTGCAAATGTAACACGTGAACAGCATGCGTGAACACACACCGTGCCCAGAGCGTCAACACACGAATATCACTCAGCTTGCAACTGGTCACTGATATCTTCATGTTGAATCGAAATGTGTCAGTTTATGCTCTGTGACATGACTTAACTGGTGTTTTCAACAAAAAAAACTGCACTTTTAACAGATATTTCCATTCCGGTAAAAAATTGAAAAAAAAAAAATACTTAGGAATCGAGCCATCAAATTACATCATTTAGCAAAGTTTTCCATACATCACTGATGTACAGCCAGGTTTTGTTACAAATGTAAAAAACATTACAGGTATTACTCATTGGTGACACACGAACCCTACCAATTAGTCGTTAGCCAGCCCTGGTAAAATTAAAACAAAATAGAACTGCGTTGCGCAAGGTCAGTCTAGGTTTCCTCTGAACTTCAAATTTAGCCAACTCCTCATAACTAGCTCCTGCGGCAATACGCCATCAAAAACATTTCAAGCGCCTAGTGACCTGAAACATATCTGCTCCCACCAATGGTACATTATACCTTAGGGAAGTAATCATGACTAAGGAAAAACCTTAGACACCTAAACATTGTACACCCAAGTTGACGGGGAGTGGAGTAGGGGCAATAAAAGACTGAGGATTCACCAATCTCTTTGCTTACTTGATATTGGAACACCGTTAAGAAACCAGAAGTATTCCGGGTCTGGAATAGCCTCGGCCACGCAGTGAAAAACGGCGGTTTCGCCTTCGGCTGCGTTCTGCGATTCCGGCCTGTGGATCCAATATGGCTTCGCTGGAAACAAAAAGAAAGTACAACGATACGGCAAATAAATTCCTCAATATTCTTTGGTATGGGATGACGCACAGGGGTATCGATGCCACAGAAAGACATGTGTCTAAATTTAACAGGTAAGCACTGCATCTGGCCAGTACTTCTCGCCTCGTGAATAAGGTGAGAATGTCCTGTAAAGCACACGCGCTTTTTACTCCTTCCTCTGTATATGTTACTGTGAATCTCTCAAATCAGTGACTTTACAGTGACTTGAGATTTTGTACAAGGCAGAATAATAATAATATTTTTGTAATTGATTATGATTTAGAAGACGTCCAATTTACTTTTCTAAATTTACTTCCGTTGTTCTTTATCAAAACATTTTTAAAATAGAACAAAATACAAGAGAACAAAAAAAAAGAAATTATTTTTCAAATGAGTAAATATCTGTTGTTGCTTATTAAGCATTCTGTATAAATTTCAGGCTCAAATGACACATTTTACTCACGTCTTGAGAAGCGGCATTGTTTATTATTAAAAACATTGTTTTCTGAAAATTGTTCTTTAAAATGTTTAATTATAGTGCGTGAGTTACGGTTGCTTTACTATGCGCTTCTATTCACTGACAGTGGATCTAGCGCAATTTACCACCGCACTCACACCACTTTCGTTCAGCCTTTCTTATTTTCGCTATTAAAACCCAACTTACCTTCGAGTTCAAGATCAAAGGATCTTCTAATGGGCACCTGCGCCTCGTCGTTGATGCCTTGGCACTCATATTTGCCCGCGTTTTCATACTGTAGGTTCTCTATGACCAACTCCTGACCAAAGCTCTCGGTCCTTGAATTCGTGGGCAGGTTATCACCTTGTCGCACCCAGTCCACACGAGGTGTGGGGCTGCACAACAGAAGAATGCCATCAGAACTACTCCATGAACAGAAATCTCTTTTCTTAACTAGCATAACATTTTAATGGTTCTGTCAATAATATATTAATCCTAAATTTGGCCCTGTAATACAGTCTGAAGTAATTCTTTTTTTTTTTTTTGTTTTTTTTTTGTTTAAAGAATTCTGATTCCGATAGTCATGGAATCGACTGTTCGGTTTTAGGAGGAATGGCTACTAGCTGAAACGGCATTTAAAAGAAACATCTCGAACCCGTATTTAAACCACTTTATAAACCTCCATCACTTTGGTGTCTCCCTGAAAAGCTCACGAATTTCCTAACGCCCCCAAGAGAATATAACCAACGCATACTGATGACGACACATGCTAAACTTGTGTGAGATGTTATAGCAGAGCGTGTATTTACCTGCCCGAGAAGATGCACTTGACACGCCACACCTCGCCTTTCAGCGCCACCTGGTGCGTGGGTGAACTCCACATGATATCAGGCGCCATGTTCTGTACATGCTCTGAAACGTTAAAAAAAACACGCACACATATTTTTCATTCTAAAATTTTCAGCACCACTCCCACCTCACCCTGGTAACACGGACCACTTGCAAGTGAGGTCTCCTATCCCCCCCCCCCCCCCCAACCCCACCAAATTCCCCAAGCCAAAACTATGGGGACTCTACTTCCTGGAAATTACTCAACTCAATTTGAAAATATATTTTAGAATTATGCGTTTCGTTCATATCGTTTTGTCATGGACGCCGTTTAACCCTTAAATATCCACCACGATATCACAGTTAAAAGAGCGAAATACAAGGGTGAAGCCTAAGAGCGAATTAATGGCACACAATTCTTATACAATGCCGTTTTTTCTGTCTGGGGGTGTATTTCTTCCTAGCCTTCGGGGATTGACTCCGTCACTGGCAAAGATCAACTGCAAGTTGAGGTATTAAGAAAAAAAATGCGACATGTGACGTACGTCCTTGCGGCTGAATGACGGCATACTCCCCCTGCTGTAGCGTCCTCATGACGTCATTTTGCACGATACACGCGTATGTTCTACCGCTCTGTGCATCCTCTTCTTTGATGTTCGCAAAATGCAGACTTCCTATGAATTAGGTATGTATGAGTTAGCTTATAGTGGTCTGAATGCAGCAAAAGAAAATAAAACAAGCCTCAGACTAACACATTGGGACACTAGTGTAAGACTCTATATCTGCCAATCAAATAATTATCTTGTCGTTAATTACCGGTACCCAACCAAGACAGCAACCATTTTGCATGAACAAAAAGTTTACATACATCACAACCATTAAAAATCAAGCCACAGAATATTCAATACAAGAAATACTCTTCAATTTGTAGAGAACAATACAAGAAAAAAGGATGATGTCTTATCTTTAACCCGGAATGCAAAATCCGTACCCTCAGGGTCTATAGTGATTCTGTCAGTCAACTCGATTGGGTCAAAGCCCTCCCCTGCGACGATAGTGGCCCAGTATATTGACGGCTTTGGGTAACTACGGGGAGGAATGCACTTCAGGGTTTGAGGGTGGCCCAAATGCGGTCGATGGTAATCAGTGTTTGTGTTTTGAAATGGATCCAAATCTACAACGACGAAAGGTTTATACGTTAGACATGCGTTACGTCGTTAATTATGTTCCACTTTTTCCTATAATTCTGCAACACATTTGAACTTTTAGAACGACATTTCACGACATTTCCAAAAAAATCTTAAAACAATTTCCATTAATATCCCAAAACAGACATTCAAATGTCATGTTGGGAATGTGTAATTTTATGACTTTTTACGATCTGACGATTTTTTCAGAATAATGTCAGGTGTTCTTACAATCACGCTTGTAGCATAACTGCATGCTGCGCACAAAGTTGCCTTTCTCAATGCATAAAAATGAACAAACCCAAAGTTTGGGGCGAACAAAATTGACGTACATGCTTGTCGGAGATTGACTTTCACTGTTATAGCTGTCCCGACCGTATTTTCGGCGAAACACTGGTACAAAGCCTCATCTCTTGCGATGGGACGAGCAAAAATGAGGGTGCCAACTCCGGGTTGTGTAGCTATTCTGCCGTCAGTACCCGATGGGTCAAAACTTTCTTCGTTCATTTGCCAGCTATAACTGTACAGAAAAAATGACTTAAAACTTTTTCTCTTGACCCCATCTAAATTCGGGGTTTAGACCAGACGCACCCCAGCCAAGTAACATTTTAGGACACCACATAGACGTACTTACAAAGATCCATTGCGAAAAACAAGTAAGCATAAAACAAGACATAAAATGCTTTCCAATCTAACGTATACCAAACTCCTTGCGCTTTTCGCACATTTTAGCCTCAAAATAAAAATGAGGATTTTCAATATGACCATGCCAAATACACAGCGCACATTCAAAAACTTAAATGCCGACTACTGCACATACAAAACCGTTACTTACTTTGGGTATGGTTCACCAGTTGCTACACACGGTAGTTCTAAACTCTCCTCTTCCCTAAAAGGGACTTCTTGTGGAGGTTCCTCCACGATCATCGGAGGAACGGTTACTGAACAGAAATACAACAAGACACAGTGCTGATAATATTTTCCGTTGAAAGCACCACTTGCTACTGAATCCCGGAAATATTAACTTCCCGATCGATATTTCTCGGCTGAATAAGAAAGGCATGTAAGCATTGGTACTGGATAGTACTCTTTAGTCAGATTATTTAAATAAACAGAGAATTTAAAAATCAAAAGACAGTGTTGAAATTTTCGTGGTGGCCACGATGAACAGGGTCAGAATGACTCTGAATGAACATTACATTCCTCTCCCGAGTAATGGAGCCTGAGTAGTCGGGCTGGATGATCTCAGAAGACACTCACCTCTCCGAGTAGGGGGTGCCGTTGTGGTGGCTTGCTGACACCATACTGACGTGTAACAGCCGACTAGAATCAAGGCAACTGCAGCTAATTCGCCTCCCACTTTCTTCATACTTAAGGTGTGGAAAGAAAAAGATAAAAAATGTGTAAAATTTTGCACGCTATCTCTCCAATGTATTCTCCCTCCTCATTTATATCTTTTTTCTTGTTTTGTAAACAATATACAGGAAACACGTCAGTTACTAATTTCCATTTTTCAGAAACTGCGCCTCTGCATACAAAATGCATATTTTTCGGAATCACAAAATGCCCGACTACTAAATAGCACTAAAACGAGCGATAAGACCACATTGTTTACATAACTGGCAAGGTTTATTATATCCATGGTGTAAATCCGCTATGCTACAGGGGATACAGTAAAGATATGTGCTGAACATAAGCGGGAAGTAACATCACTTCCGAACGGAGGTCCGTCTGTAAATTTTTACTGGTATGTACGAGAAAAGCGATATGAAAATGGCAAAGCGATACTGAAATGGAACAAATCTAAACCTTATTCGCTTTACAAATATCAAAATACAAACTTTCTTCATCAAAATACAAAACCTGTTCATTAAAATGTATTGTAAAAGCTGTATCTTTGAAGAAAAAGGTTTTACGTCGAAATGAACATTTAGAACAGCGGTTCTATGTCTACTGTCGCTGGGTGTAGTTTATCGCTTCGATCGTAGCTTCAGAGCACACTGATGAGAACACCACCGTTCAAATGCAAAAGCACGAGTCCTGGAAAGTTCCCGCCAGCAGTAACAAACGTAATTGTGGCGCGGTCCCACTATCAAGGCTAGAAGTCTGCTGGGGGCCGGTGGCCCTGCCCCCTCCCCCCCCCCCCCCTCATTTCGACTGACCCCATCCCCTCCTATGTCTCGCAAACTTTACTATAGAGTGGACAATCGCTTTTCGTCCAAGCCTCCTGTGTAAACAAAACACAAGAGCACAGGCTTACACCACACACTTTCACACCTATTTAGTTTCTTGTCTTTGTAAACTAAAACAAATTTCTCCCCTACTCAACCCATAATTCCCCAAAAACCAATTTAATTTTTTTTTTACTGAAGTAAAAGATTCACTTCTAAACACATAATCACAATAATTATTCATTTTCAAAAATTCAAACAATAAACTAAACTAGAGCGCAAATGCCCACCAATAACAGCGTAGCCGAACATGTCAAAAACCTTTCACTGGCTAGCCGTTTGCTTTTTGTTTTCGAAAACAAAAACACATCTTGCCCCTTTCACAAAGTTTTATTTGAAAAAGTTATTTGAACCCCTTTTTATCCGGGCCTGGAAGGTCGTCACAAAACGAAATTTTACTGTACGTCTTTTTTGTCCGGATCCTAATGGGAGTCACTCCGAAGAGGTTTTACTATGTGTCTTTTTTTGGGTCTGGAAGGAAGTCACTACCACAGGCTTTACTCCGTGTCTTTTTTATTTGAGTCTGAAAGGTGGCCGCTATGATAGGTTTTACTGTATGTCCTTTTTTCCGGGTTTCGAAGTTGGTAAATAAAGCAGTTCTACTGTGGGTATGTCTTTTTCCCGAACCTGTCACTACAAACAGGTTTTACCTGACGTCTTTTGATGTAGATGGTCGCTACAAAGTGTGTGTGTATGTTTTGGTTTTTTTTTTCCTGGCCTTCACCTCCGGCCATCTAATGTCAATGCAACTCTAAACGCAACCCTTACCCCTTTTAGCGAACGTTACGTTAAGCGTCTTTATTCTAAGTGTAGTTGTATTCATAATATACACCTTGTCTCCGTACATTCCCATCTGCCAAAAAAAGTACTAGAAAGGCCTTCTAACAGTTTACTCATTTTGGTGGAAGATGGGGCATTTTGGTCTCAAAATGTGAGCCGCTTGTCATAACAAAAGATGGTCCACTTTAAAAGTGAAACATACTTCCAAGTACTACCAAGTCTGTAGTAATAAAAACATTTCTGACGATTACATAATAATCCCAATATATGGAACAGCTTGGCAACCCAATAAAACAATTTTGCAGGAAAAAAAATCCTAGACCTGCTGAGGCCTGTAAATACCATCATATTCGTATCCTTTCATAATGTCCCCAAATCCCGGCGTACTAACATCAGTGTACCTGAACATATCAAATATTTCTGTTCGCCAGTAATTGCCGTTTTGTTTTTGTGGCCAAAAAAAAAACAAAAAAAACAGATGTATTTCTTTAATTGATTTCCGTACTCATTTCAGGTTGTGCAAAACAGTTCCGGATTTACGGAAAAACTTCACCACGTTTGAAGTCGATTCAACTACTTTTCGATATACTTGACGTTATGTCGGCATACTCGGTCCTCGCTAGCGCAAATATGCAACAAAACTCAACAGAACCTAACAAACAGCAATTCCAACTGCCAACCTGTTTCTACTCGAGAAAAATGATGGAATCCAACGTTTCGAAGTTCAGCGGCTGCGAAATTTTACAATTTACGATTTGTGCGTTATGAAGACATGCGTCTTCTCTTATAATGCAACCTGCGTCAAAAGCTGAGAAACGTCCGACCTACTAAGGAAAAAGTACACGAATCAACGAATTCCTTCTTGCCAGACACATATTCACAAGTTGGCTATTAAAAGGACTGAATATTACCAGTAACCTAGGACCGTCTGCCACTTTCCGATGGTTTTTGCGCAATTACTTTCGTGTTTTGGACGTATGTGGCATGATTTTACGCAGGAGCTTCGAGCAGAGCTTTAACTCGCCGCTTTGCTCTATCATTCCGAATGTCAACAGAATTAGTGCAAAGACATATCAACTGGCTTTCCAAAATGACTACTAACAGTTATAAGAATTACACGTGAACATAAACCTGCATTTAGATGTGTATACTAACTTGGGCTGTGTTCCGAGAGCCGGCCCTTCTCTTTCCGTCGGGCTGGGCCGAGCTGAATTACGGGCCATATCGGGTCGGGCCGGCCTTTTTCATATACATTTATATGTTTATATGTTTTTGTGAAATGTAGTTATTAAAATTTGTTCACACTTGAATACAAAGTACATATAATATGGTATTGTATCTATACATAGAATAATATATATCTTTTAACTTTTCCTGGCCGGCCCGGGACAAAGGTCCTCGGAACACACCCCTAATACTAAACTTTACTCATAGCAGCTCAGTATTTTGCATTCGAACACAAGTGGCAGTTGTCGGGAGGTTAGGCCAAAAATATCATTTCCGGAATAGGTTTTGTTTTCGGGAGGTGGCGATACTACAGGCATAGACAGGTTTAACCTGGTTTACTGGCATGTTAAATAGCTTTTAAAAGATCATATGGTGGCTCCTTACATTCTAAAACGTGCATGTTGAAAGAGAACTGGAAATTGGTGATTCCCTCATTATTTCTTTATAATTTAACCAAATGACACTTCCATTGGAAAGATCCGAAAGTACGACCTAGCTCCAAGAAGCGGTGCGCTGAAAAGTTTCCAGGCACCGCTTCAAAGCCTCGCTACATAACGATAAGCAAGTCAACTGCGCTTGCTTTGAGGCACCCCTGTGGCTACTTTGTGCGAGATTCAACGACCCAAAGGTTTTTATAGGCATTTGCTAAAGGCCCTCCAAGTACAACGCTAATCATATATAACTTCTATGTTACGCTTTCTTTAAGAGAAAGTAATGCGGAAATAACCCCAATCTTCCGCAATAATTGACATTTGTTTGTATACATGGAGCATACTTTATAACGTGAAATGGTTACAATAATTTTTGCAATTACCCTCCAAACAACTTTTAAATTGATATTTCAAAAAGAACGTAAAAATAAAAAATCAAATATTGTGGGTATACAAAATAAATTTATACCTAACTCTGTACCTATCAACTATTTTAGTATGTATTTTAGAAATAAACTACGACCCCTTTATAAATTTTCGGTCCCTTTACTTTGGTCACGTGACATTTAAAGAATGTATACAAACATTTGACAGGTGGGTGGGGAAGCTAACTTTTCTGCACTTTTATGAACAAATAAAAGATATACAGCTCACTAAAAACTGTGCCTGTTTTACAAAAAGGGCATATGACAAACATTTGACAGGTGGGTTGGGAAGCTAACTTTTCTGCACTTTTATGAACAAATAAAAGATATACAGCTCACTAAAAACTGTGCCTGTTTTACAAAAAGGGCATATGACAAACATTTGACAGGTGGGTGGGGAAGCTAACTTTTCTGCACTTTTATGAACAAATAAAAGATATACAGCTCACTAAAAACTGTGCCTGTTTTACAAAAAGGGCATATGGGGCATGAACTTTCTGTAGATGTTTGAATAATAGGGGTTGGTAGGCAGGATTCGTGCCTCAGAAAATATGAAATTGACCCCTATTAGTGGAGCAATGGAAGGCTTCGTAGCTCTGACAGAGAGATATACGATGTTATACAAGTCAGAGCTACTCGGAGCTGACCTTGTGTTTCTTTCAGGCAATAAATATCGTAAACAAATGGCAGCGTTTTGATCACGTGAACATGACTCACTCTGATTGATAGCACTTTGTTTTGCACATACATCATTGTGAAAGAAACAGACTGGGGAGTCATTTATTGATTGACTGCTTGATATTTTATATATTCCATGTTCAATACCATAGTAAATCATGCAGCTATGTCAAAACATAATTCTTGAATGATTTTGATTAAATGCCTGAAAAACAGAAAGGCGTAGCTGGAAATGTAAAAACTTATACTAGAGCACGCCCATACTAATAACACACACATGAGGTAGTAATATACAATTATAGCACGTAAAGGCACAAGAGAAAAATTAATCACTAGATGATGCTAGGTAAAATTTCTTTATCAATTTTTTAAACAACTTTATACTGAAGCATAATCTGATATATTGTCAAATAGACAATTCAAAGTTTTAACCCCAACTACAGACATACAATTTGATTTTAAATTCGTCCGTACAAAGTTTGTTTTAAACAATTTACAGG
Source organism: Protula sp. h YS-2021 (assembly GCA_949752745.1). NCBI lineage: Eukaryota > Metazoa > Annelida > Polychaeta > Sabellida > Serpulidae > Protula > Protula sp. h YS-2021. The sequence continues at coordinate 63,422,338 of OX457027.1, read as the reverse complement.
GTTTTACCTCAACTTCAAAATCTTTGCGTCCCAGGGACGTCACGCTTTCATATTTTTGCGTCCCCCAATTTGCACGCTGATTTGTTTGTATCCTCTTATTTGAATAAACACCAAGGGTGTGTGCTTGGAGGGGGGGATGGCTAAGAGGTAGGGGTGTTACGGTTCGTACCGTAACCGAAAACAGACCGCGGTTTTTCGGTTCGGTTCGGTTAAAAAACCGAAAGAGAAAAACCGCGGTATTTTCGGGGTTTTTTTTAAAATTCCTTCACTAATATTCGACAGCTATAAAATAAGGTAAGTAAAGCGTTTCCATTCTAGTACGTTGAGCGGGACCTAACAAACAAACATGTAAGTGTTGTAACCGACAATGCAGCCAATATGAAAATAGCTGTTAGGGAGGCTGGTTTAGCGCCTCACCTACCCTGCTTTAGCCATACTTTGAATTTAGCTTGCAGTAAAGCCCTAGACACATCGGAAGTGCGAAAAAAATAGCCAAAATTCGCAGAATAGTTACATTATTTCATAGATCTAACGTAGCATCGACACAGTTAAAAAATATCGATGGAATTCGTCCTATGATATGATTGACCGATACCTTGAGCAGCAAGCAGCAATATTTGCGGTACTTACCACGAAAGAAGTGAAGAAGAACATAAGTGACTTCTCTTTACTATCTGAAGGAGAACTTTCTGATCACACCCCTACTAAGAGGTAACGTGTACAGTTGCAGTTCAGTCTATCTTTTATTACCAAACCAAGAAAATTCTAAAAGCAATGAATTCTCATCTAACCAGGAGTTCTTTTTCGTATTGTTTAACAATTTGGCAGGGTCGGGAAAATCAAAATGGTCTATGAATGGTCCTTACAGTTTAATGAACATTGAACGGTCCAACCGCTCAGGGTTTAGTCTGTTTGTTTTTATTGCGTTTTAGACCAAACATCTTCTTTCACATGGAACAGACGAAACCGGTGTAACCAGAGCCAGTTTGCACAGCACGGCTCGAAATTAGCCAGGGCCCTTGGTCCTGAGGCCCCATAATTTCTGGCCCGGCCCAACGATGTTCAAGACTTGGGGTCCGGGGAGCCCCTTAATTTTTTTCGGAAAGGTCCATGTTAATCTTCAATATAAACGATTTTCAGAGAAGAGGAAATAGCGGTGTGGAAAGCAGTCGGACCCAATGTATAATAAAAACCATAAAAAGACAAACTGAAGACTTTGTATTACCGGTATGTGTACGAATAGTTAAGAGAAATAAATTACATTTATGGGAATATCGTCATTTTTCTAATATACAGTATAGCCTATACAGGGTTCGCGCTGGGTTCTCAGGAAAGTGACTCAAAAAAGGAGAGTTAGACTCAGTTGGGGCCAGAAAAACTCGGTGGGTTCCGAAAAAGTGTCATTTCGTAAAAAATGCCCAAAAAGTGGACAAAAACCCCGCCAACGCGAAGCCTGCTATATCTATCCGGGCGCCAAGATTTTCGGCCGGTCCCCAAGAAATTTGGTAAAAAGGGTTAATTTCGAGCCCTACTAAGCCCCTCAAAGGTCATCGTGTTTTTATAGGACCGTACGATGTGCTTAAACTGTAGGTAGTTTTTTCAGTAATAATGCACAAGTGAAGACAGATTTTTTGTGCGTCCCCTGGGACGCAAGCCCCAAATTTTTTTGCGTCCCTCGCCAATTTTTTTGTGACATTGACGCGCAAATCCGCGTCCCGTAAATCCCCGAATTTACATTTAATAAATGAATCATTTGCATGATCATAAACAACAGGTTTTCATTCCAGCTAGTCTGATTCAATAATTTTCATATTATTGTTAAAAAAACCCGTTGTTGCACTCCTCAGAGGTCAGCTGTTTCATAACAACGAAAAAAGCAAAAGTCCTTTACCTTCGTGGTATCCCTATTTTCGCCAATGATGTGAAATGATTTGCCGAAAAGAACTATCATAAAAATCAAAACAAACCCAAAAAGGAAACATGTGTGAAACACGTGTGATGATCTTAAAATAGAAAACCACGTGTTTTTGTTATTAATTAATATTTTAAACAAAGGTGAAAGAAACAGGAAATAGGATTTTTTGGATAATGATTGACAAAATTATCATGAAAGAAACACTAGGAAAGTACGACCTGGCTTATTCAGTACATATTAAAGATGTGCATGTCATCCCCACACGCAACACAAGCCAACGAACCACAGTCATTGTCAAGTTCAACAACAAGGAAACCAGAGATGAGCCCATTCGTGCACGCAGACAACTGAGAGGATGCAACATATTCATCAATGAAGATCTCACCGTAAAAAAATGCCGAACTGTACAAGAAAGCGAGGGACCTGAGAAAGAATGGAACACTGAAGGAAGCCTGGACAAAGAATTGCAAAGTCTACATCAAATTACAGAACAACAACGTGAGGTGTGTAGAAAATACGAGAGGTTTGTGCGACACTTGCGGTATTTAGATGAACCCATTAACAGACAAACTTCTAAAATATAAAAGCTTGGAAATTGACTCATGACAAGTTACAATGTACTCAGGGAATGAAAAATGCCAATTGAAATCCATAATGTTATTTTTACAAAAAACACTTTTACATCATAACAGTATTTTTTTTTGTTATTGCTACCAGTAATTTTACAACATAGCAATATTTGTTTTCTGCCAACAGTGTTTGGTGTTTGTTGCATAGCAAAGCGTAACTACAAAAATATATACATGCCAGTGTTTGTTTGTGCTTATCATTTCAGTATTAATAAAATCATTGTTCATGGGTAAACAAACTATCTACCCTTGCAGTGTATGTAGGAAGTAGGTTGTAAGTGAATCTGTTCAATGTGATCTGTGCCAACTATGGGTGCACAGAATTTGTGCAAAACTTAAGCAAAAAAGAATTAGCCCGTATAGGAGGAACAGAACAAAACTATTACTGTCCATCATGTACTGAAGTATATCCTTTTATGCATGTTAATAATGATGATTTACTTTTTATATTCAGTGAGTTTGAGTCTCATGAAAATATTTTCAATGTATATAAAACATGCCAAGATTATACATTCAACTCTTTTGAACTTGATGATTGCATGATTGGCGAATGGGAGGGAAGCATTGACCCTGATTCAAACTTCTTCAATAATTACATTGTTGAATGTAAATACTTGACTGACAAACTTTTCGACATCAATATAAAAAAAGTACGAGGTCTATCATTAATCCACTTTAATGCAAGGAGTATGAAGGCAAATTTTAATTGCATTAAAACATACCTTGCAGAGTTAAATCATTATTTTCATGTAATAGCAATTACTGAAAACTGGTTTGACGACAATGATGAATTAAGCCAATATGTTTTAAACGGTTGTGAAATGTTAACACTATAAGATCTCGTAAGAGAGGGGGAGGAGTATCACTATATGTAAATAATGAACTGAAGGCTAAAAAGATAACAGAATTATCTAACGTGTATGAAGATATTCTGGAATCTTTAACGTTGGAAATATTTGTGGACGGTGGTAAAAACATTTTACTGTCGTGCGTATACCGAGTTCCGGGTTCGGAAGTTGTTAAATTCACCGATTTTACTGAAAAAATTTTGAATTATGCTCACAGGAAATCGGTATACTTTTGTGGTGATTTCAACTTAGACCTATTAAAAATCAGTGAACATAAGGGAACTAAAGATTTTATTGACATGATGTATAGCTACGGGTTGTTCCCTCTTATCAATAAGCCTACACGTATAACCTCAGTGTCGGCTACTTTAATTGACAATATATTCACAAATGATTTGTCTTTCAATTGTATCAGTGGTATTTTATTTAACGATATCTCCGATCATTTACCAATTTTCTGTGTTTGCGAACACAATGGCATTGCACAAAACAGCTCCAAAAAATATAAAATTATTCGAAAATTTACGGAAGAAAATAAATCCCAATTTTTAAAAGAAATCGAATCTCAGAAGTGGGATTATATTTATAATTCTTCAGATTTAAATACAGCTTATAATTATTTGGTTGACGTACTCAAATTCTTGTTTAATAAGTACTTTCCTTGCAAAAAAGTATTAGTGCGTTCTAACACTATACAGATGCCATGGATAACACCAGGTCTTTTAAACGCTTGTAAAAAGAAAAATAACTTGTATATGCAGTTTGTTAAAACTAAATCAGTTATTCTTGAAAGAAAATACAAACAGTACAAAAACAAATTGACAAGTATTATGCGTTCCTGCGAAAAACGATACTATAGTAAATTACTTGAACAAAATAGGAAAAATGTTAAGTCGACCTGGAATATCCTAAATACGGTTTTAAACCGTGGTTCGAGTACAGTTAGTTTACCGAATGAATTTATTGATGACAGCAAAAATGTAATACAGGGAAACAATAAAATTGCAGATAACTTCAATAAATTTTTTGTAAATATAGGACCACTTTTGGCCAAAAAGATACCTAAAATTGATGTAAATATTTTCGATTATATGAGAGAAAAAAACGCTCATTCAATATTTTTAGAACCAGTTTTAGAATGTGAATTAACGAATACCATAGGTATGTGTAAAGATAAATCATCTACAGACTGTGACGATTTTTCAATGAAATTTTTTTAAAGAAATATTCTGCTATATTGTTAAACCTTTTTGCTATATTTGTAATTTGTCCTTTATAAATGGGGTATTCCCGGATAAAATGAAAACTGCTAAAGTGATACCACTTTTTAAAAATGGGGACAAATTAAGTTTCAATAATTATAGACCAGTCTCATTACTCCCCCAACTTTCAAAAGTACTGGAAAAACTTTTTGACTGTCGTTTACAAAAATTTATTGACAAGTGTAACATACTAAATGATAGTCAGTATGGCTTTAGGGCCAGCCATTCTACTTCGATGGCAATTGCTGAACCAATAGAAGAAATTACTGCAGCCCTGGAAGAAAAAAAGTATTTACTTGGTGTTTTCATTGACTTAAAAAAAGCCTTTGATACCATTGACCATTCTATTTTATTAAGTAAATTAAACCACTATGGTATCAGAGGCATAGCCAATGACTGGGTAAGAAGTTATCTGTCAAAAAGACATCATCATGTTAAAGTGGGGATCATAGTTCAGATCATCTGGAAATTTTATGTGGACTTCCGCAAGGTTCAATTCTGGGACCTAAATTATTTATTCTATATATAAACGACATCTGTAATGTTTCTGAACTATTAAAATTTATATTATTTGCAGATGACACGAACTTATTCAAAAGTGGTAATGATTTGACTGAACTATGTAACACTGTCACTGAAGAATTGAATAAATTGCATACCTGGTTTATTGTAAATAAATTATCTTTAAACGTACTCAAAACAAATTATATGATATTTTCAAAAAAGTGTATTAGTGACACAGTACGGGTAGCTATAAGTAATAATGTAATTGAAAGAGTGCACTGTACAAAGTTTTTGGGTGTCTTAATTGATGATAAATTACTATGGAATGAACACATTAATACAGTCACAAGCAAATTGTCAAAGTGTTGTGCCATTATGTTTAAAGCTAGAAATCAAATTGACTCGCAAGCACTGTTAATTCTATATAATTCCTTATTTTTACCCTATCTAAGTTATTGTTAAGAAGTTTGGGGCAATACGTTCAAGACAAAACTCCAACCTATAGTGTACCTTCAAAAAAGAGTGGTGCGCATATTGAGCAATGTACATCAATACGCACACACAACAAAAATTTTTTATAAAAACAATATTTTAAAGTTTCAGGACTTAATTGCTTTTAAAACCTCGTGTGTTATGTTTAAAGCTTTTCACAGTCATCTTCCTAAAAAGATGCAGCTATACTTTGAATTAGGACAGAATAAAAGTCAGTATTTAACTCGTCAGTGCAAAAAATTTAAAATTAATTATACCAGAACAAGTATAAACAAGTATTCAGTGAACACTAACAGGCCCCAACGCCCCCAAAATTGTAAGGGGTCGTCTATGGTTTTGAACCTGTTGGCCAGTTTAGGCCAAGAAAAATAAATGTCCTACTTCTGCTCAAAACAATGATACTGGCTGGCGGAAAATCTTTTTTTACCCCCAAAATTTAGCAGATCACGTGACCGAATTTGGCCAAAATGGCCTAAAGGCACATCTATAAGTCGAGACTTTTTAATTGAGCCCAACATCAAGTCTCTAGGCCTCTGCGTTCTCGAGATATCGCCTGTACAAACACAAGTCGATTTTTGGCGTTTTTGGCCAATTTGGCCAAGATCACGTCATCAAATTTGGCGAAAATTGCCAAAAGGCACATCTACGAGTCGAGACCTTTCAAATGAGCCCAACATCAAGTCTCTAGGCCTCTTCGTTCTCGAGATATCGCCTGTACAAACACAAGTCGATTTCTGCGTTTTTTTGGCCCATTTGGCCAAGATCACGTAATCAAATTCTTCCAAAATGGTCAAAAGGCACATCTACAACACGAGATCTTTCAAATGAGCCTAACATCAAGTCTTTAGGCCTCTGCGTTCTCGAGATATCGCCTGTACAAACACAAGTCGATTTTTTGCGTTTTTGGCCAATTTGGCCAAGATCGCGTGATCGAATTTGGCCAAAATGGCCAAAAGGCACATCTACAACTCGAGACCTTTCAAATGAGCCCAACATCAAGTCTCTAGGTCTCTGCGTTTACGAGATATCGACTGTACAAACACAAGTCGATTTTTTGCGTTTTTGGCCAATTTGGCCAAGATCACGTGATCGAATTTGGCCAAAATGGCCAAAAGGCACATTTACAAGTCGGACCTTTCAAATGAGCCCAACATCAAGTCTCTAGGCCTCTGCGTTCTCGAGATATCGTCTGTACAAACACTAAGCATGCCTCACACCCATAATAAATGATATTGGATCAAAACTGTAGCAGAAGATTCTGAGGTATTTTCTTCAAAAATTGTCTGATCTATTAAAAAGCAACAGCTCTATGCACGACCCCTTAGGGGTGTCTCATACCAAAAATAAATGACATCGGATCAAAACTGTAGGAGGAGATGCATTTTGAAACAAAGTTTACTGAATATACTAGATGCTCGAGAAGCATGAATCCGCCGGGTTCGCGCAAATTGTATACCTGATTATGATGTTCCTGTGAACAATTGTTCCAAAGAACACCATACAGCCTTGTGGTCAGTGAAGTAGAGGTTTGTAGAGCCAGTGGTACATGGTTGATTTGGTGTGAAGATAATCAATCCACTCACTAATGCGGCCTGTAGGCGCGTGAGACCGATATGTGTTATGCTCATTCCTAATTCATTTCTTCCATTTTTTAAAGTTTTGTCATTTTGACAATTTTAGTCGGATCCGGTTGAATCCTGGTCACTGCACTGCGGGATGCTTAGGAGCAGCCCTGGGTAAAATCTTAAATCAATCCACCCACTAATGCGGGCTGTAGGCGCGTGAGACTGATGTGTGTTAAGCAAAGTCATTATTCAGTTTCTGCAATTTTTTAAAGTTTTGCCATTTTGGCAATTTTGCTCGGATCCGGTCGAATCCTGGTCACTGCACTGCGGGATGCTTAGGAGCACCCCTGGGTAAAATCTGAAATCAATCCACCCACTAATGCGGGCTGTAGGCGCGTGAGACTGATGTGTGTTATGCAAAGTCCTTATTCAGTTCTGCAATTTTTTAAAGTTTTGCCATTTTGGCAATTTTGCTCCGATCCCGTCGAATCCTGGTCACTGCACTGCGGGATGCTTAGGAGCACCTGTGGGTAAAATCTTAAATCAATCCACCCACTAATGCGGGCTGTAGGCGCGTGAGACTGATGTGTGTTATGCAAAGTCCTTATTTAGTTCTGCAATTTTTTAAAGTTTTGCCATTTTGGCAATTTTGCTCCAATCCCGTCGAATCCTGGTCACTGCACTGCGGGATGCTTAGGAGCACCCCTGGGTAAAATCTTAAATCAATCCACCCACTAATGCGGGCTGTAGGCGCGTGAGACTGATGTGTGTTATGCAAAGTCCTTATTCAGTTCTGCAATTTTTTAAAGTTTTGCCATTTTGGCAATTTTGCTCCGATCCCGTCGAATCCTGGTCACTGCACTGCGGGATGCTTAGGAGCACCTGTGGGTAAAATCTTAAATCAATCCACCCACTAATGCGGGCTGTAGGCGCGTGAGACTGAAATTGCACAGACGGACAGACAGACGGACAGAATGAAAACTATATCCGTCCGGTTCCCGGCGGATAACAACTAACTAACTAACGGACGCCATCCGCAAACCGACAGGAATACCCCAGCTTACGTATAACGTAAGCTGGGCTAATGAGGGCATGCACGTGATTCATTCGTAAATGTGTGAACATCACTTACAGTCACACCCCTCACAAAGACCTAGCCACGTAGACTCGACATAAACGCCATTTATGAAATGTACTAGAGCATGCCTCTACTTATTCATAAATTACTCAAATATAGATAAAAAAGTAGCAAGAGATTTGAAAGGTAGGGGTCATGCCATATTTTTTATGTAACAGAAGTACTGCAGTATTTGTTTAGGTGCCAAGTATTCAGTGTTCGAATAATGAAATCCAATGCGCAAAATAAAGAAAACTAGACTGGTAAGTGTTTTTGTTAAAACCAAAACGGATGTCTCCCCCGCCATCCAATCAGTCACGTGGGAAAAATTCCTTGCTTAAAAGTACAACAATGGCGAGCCCAAAAAATTTAAAAATCGTCAAAAATACATTTTTACAGTAAATGAAGAAAAACTTCGCAGAAAACATTTGCACTATATGAGGGTTCTTCTTACCACGTTTCAGCCCAATCGAACAAACTGTTTCGGAGATATCGCAACAATATGGCCAAAAAACTTAAAAATAAAAAATAAAAAAAATGGTCAAAAATACATTTTCAACAAAAATGAAGAAAAAATTCGCCAAAAACATTTGAACTATATGTGGGTTCTTCTTGCCATGTTTCAGCCTAATCCAACAAACTGCTTCGGAGATATCGAATATGGCCAAAAAAGTTAAAAATCAAAAATTTAAAAATTCGCCAAAAATACCTTCTCAATGGAAATGAAGAAATACTTTGCAGTATACATTTGCGCCATATGTGTGTTCTCCTTGTGACGTCTGAGCCTTATGCAACGAACTGTTTTGGAGATATAGCCTGCGAAAGTGAAAAAAATGCACGAACCCCCCCCCCCCCTATGTTCAAAAATTTTCAAAAAAATAGCATTTTTGAAGGAACGAAAAAAATAACACGGGCATCAGCTAGACATGCACCTCAATAAAAGTGTATGTTTTGAGAAAAATCGACTCATTACTTTCATAAGAACTCACTGCGGACAGACGGACGGACACACCAAATGCTATACATGTCTCCTTTAGGGGGAGACATATAATTACGGTGTAACCCAGAGCATTCAAGATAACAATTCCGAACTTGAAATGTATCACGATCATAACGGACATGGCAATATTTATCTTTATTGCCAGAAGTTCATATGAAAGTGTCTACGATCTACCAAACTCTGATAAATAGGACAAATAGAAAAATCATCCTGTTTTTATATAATTATATCAAAATCTGGATATGCATATGAATAAGAAAATACAAATTAATTATGATTTCGATTTCCAGGAGTTTTCCTGGAGTCTTGATGGAATTCCAGGAGTTTTCCAGGAGGTTTTGTGACCATTTCCAATTTCCAGGAGATTTCCAGGTTTTCCAGGAGGCGCACGAACCCCGTGTACGAACACAAGTCGATTTATTGGCCAATTTGGCCAAGATCACGTGATCGAATTTGGCCAAAATGGCCAAAAGGTACATCTACAAGTCGAGACCTTTCAAATGAGCCCAACATCAAGTCTCTAGGCCTCTGCGTTCTCGAGATATCGCTTGTACAAAAAAAGCGATGACGGACAGACAGACACCCCAAGTCTATAGGCCCCCAACCCTGTCGGGTTGGGGCCTAAAAAGAAGTGCATATCGGTGGTAGGTCCGAAAATTTGGAATGCACTTCCCAAACGTGTGACTGACAGCAAAAGTATTCAATCTTTTAAGCAAAAACTCAAACAGCATTTCGTAATGCAGTACAATGATTAGGAACCTAGGTATATCAGTTGACATATCTTTAAAGAAAAATTTGTTCCAATTTATATGTTAAGTTTATTCATGGAAGGCAAGTTCTCGAATAAGTTCATAACTTCTAATCCTTGCCTTTCTGATTTCAAATATGTTGTTATCCAGATATTGTAAACCAGTTAAATTTTATGTTTGTATTTTTTCATGTCGATTATTGCAACAATTGTATACATTATCCTTGAAATCGGAATAAACAATTCATTCATTCATATTTGAGAGTTTGAATATGCATTGCATTTCCTACCCTACAATCCATATCCAATAATGCACCTTTCTTAATAAGAAAGTTTATCACTGCTGGGTTCTGAATAAGCGCATGAGGGCCTTTAGTGTATCTAAAGGTTGGCAGTTGCCGAATAAAACAGGAACACAGGTATCGCGAATGTTGCATTATCGCTCATACAAATTGCCAAACTCAAAGCCAAAAATACCACTGATAAATTTCTTGAACGATGCTATGACACACATAAACGTAACCTTTAGGGTACCTGATCAATTTCGCCGCATACTTGAGAAGAAATATATATTATCTTTTGTTCTTACTGTAGCTCAGATCAAGGTTTGTGTACACCTGAAATGACCCAATTATGACGTCATAAAATCCTCTGTTTAACCAATCACACTGCGATCCTCACCTGCTCCACTGGAGGTCTGCGTTAAATTGTGCAGTTGCCAGTGATCCGTTATTGTCCAACAGCCAACCTCTACGGCTGTCAGTGTGTGGTGTACAACATTTACACCTTTTACTCCTCAGACCCAGTGAGGAGTCCGCGAAAATAGCATTAATAAACAGAGGTACTACATTTTAAAATATTCGTCCACTCTGTGTTTATATATAACAGATAGATCTTCTCAGAGGTCAGCTGTTTTACAACAGCGAGTGATCAGTAAATCTCATCTATTTGCAAGTAACAGCAACAGTCACAAAAATTTCACGTCGAGACACAAAAAATTACTTGAGCCGGCGATAAAGGGATGAATGAAAAACTGTCCACTTTTCCCCTCAAAACCGTTACGTTAGGAACTTTAAAACACATCATTAAAACCGAATAAACAGATAAAAAAAACCCAAAAACTGAATTAACACGAGTGTTACTAATTGTGTTCTAGAAAAACCAGTTTGTGAATCGGGCGGCGCTTTGTAGTGTTCTTGCACCGACCAATCTCAATCTCCTCTACCACAACCAGTGGCCACTGACCACGGCTTGTGTCTTCCTCGATGATCAGGACTAAATCACCCATTTGCAGACAGTCTTTCGTGTGGTACCACTTGCTTCGCACTTGAAGGCTGGGTAGGTACTCACTCACAAAGCGACCGTAGAATTCGTTGGGGATGGCTTTTACCGTTTGCCAATACCATCGGATGTGGTTACATTCACTTGATGGGGCACAGGTGCTGCTACGGAGGAGCAGCAGATGGTTTGGTGTGAGTGGCGTTTGGTCGTGGAGATCTTCACCCATACGCGTGAGAGGCCTTTCGTTCATCACTCTTTCTACTTTGCACATGAACGACAGCAACTCTTCGTCTGTTAAAAGCCTATCCTGTACGAGGTTTCCGAGAAGTATCTTGACTGACTTGATAAGCCTCTCCGATACTCCTCCCATATGAGGTGCATGCCGCGGGTTGAAGTTCCACTCAACAGCTTCCAGTAGCATTTCGTCTGTAAGCTTCTTGGTACCGATTGCTTGGATTTCCTGGGGTAACTCTTTGTCGGCAGCCACAAAGTTGGTGTCATTGCCTTCTTCTACGGTTTTCCACGGGGAGCGACAAATCTATGGTAAGCCATCAGGAAGGAGTCACTCTCCATACTGTGTGCTATTTCAATGTGGACGGCTCTTGTGACGAGGCATGTAAAAATGCACCCATATTTCTTGATTGTTCCGAGATGATACTTGACGAGCATTAGACTGAAATAAGCAACCCCGACTCAAGTAAAAGGCGGATTTGATGTAGCGATACGCTCTTCCGGCAAACTCGACATCTTTTGTTCCATCGGTTTTCCATGGTAACGCTTGCATGTCGCACAGCCTTTGAGAACTCTCTTGACTTGCCTGTAACCCTTTGTGATGTAGTACTTGCGGCGTAGGATATTAAGTGTTTGATTTGCACCGGCATGAGCATTGTTGCTGTGCGTTTGACGAATGATGAGATCCGTTAGTTCTGTGTGACCACCGACACACAGAACTCCATCGTTAATAATTGGGCACAACTGACAAGTCGAACTTGGCTTGCTAAGGGCTTCATTCTTGGCCAATGACTTCAGATGAAATGAGACGACTTGTCGTTGCACGTACTTTACTAGTGCAAACTCTGCAGAAGTAATATCGTATAGACTAACAGATTTTGACACGTTCTGTCCATCTATGTACTGTATGAACTTGAACAACCAAACTATTGCCTTTCGTAGAGGGTCGTGCAAATGGAGAAGTTTATGAACGTATCAAGATCGCTGCTGACTTTAGCAACAAACGCTTGCTTGACTTCCAATGTTGTCTCCTCATTGGCTGGCTCTTCAAACATTTAGTGGTATGATGACACACTGCGCAAAACGCCGGTTCTTTTAACCACAGTTCTATGTTTTTAGTCACTTAGCTTGAGTCCTCGTGACGCGAGGTCAGCTGGGTTCTGATCAGACGGAACGTAATTACAGAAGGACCATCATAGAATCGGTCAGGAAGTAGACTCATCCATTTTGTCGGTCAAAAAAACTTATGAAGTTTGGCAGCGACTGCGGCAGCTGTCAATTCCAGACGTGGGATTGATATAGCCTTAATCGGTGCGACTCGGCATTTACCCATGATAAGAGACACAAAAACTTGATCTTGAGACTTGACGTTTAGATAAGCCGCAGCTCCGTAAGCGAATTCGGATGCATCTGAAAAAATGGAGCTCTTTTTCGCAACTTGCACTTGCAACTTTGACTTTGTTGGTGGCACTGGGGTATCTTGAGGCTTGACAGATGTTGAATGCTCTCCAATGCCGGATGTGTTGTGCAAGTTGGTCCTTTATTTGGTCATTCCAACCAGACTGCTGCCGGCACAACTCTTGCTGAATCAGCCTTCATGCCAGTAACACGGGTGCGACAAGACTTAGCGGGTCGTGCAAACTTGCTGTTATGCTCAATACAAAGCGTCTAGTTGCTGGTTTGCTCGCCATAGACAGAGAATACGTGAAGTAGTCACCTTCAGCGTTCCACTGAAGTCCCAGTGCTGACTCTTGTGGCAGCAAACTGTCTTCAATGTTGAATTTTTTTAGGGACTTGGCTCGTTTATCCACCCGGACACTTTCAATGACTTCTCGATGTAGGGACATAAACTTTGTTAACTTGAATCTACCTTGTTGCAGAAGCAAAGTCATTTCATAGATCAGGTCTTTGGCGAGATGAATCGAAGCAATCAGCTTGTGCATAAACGCTAGCACATGATTTTGCTCCAAACAAGTGAACAGTCATAGCATAAACCATTGCTGTCTTTGTCGTGTCTCCCTCTGGCCACCAAAGAAAGCAAAGAAAGTGCTGATCTTGTGGTAAAACGTAGCACTGATGAAACATTGACTTGATGTCCACAACAATGGCAATTGGTTCCTTGCAAAACCGCGTAAGGACACCTGCAAGGTTGTTCAGAAAGTTTGGTCCTTACAATATTGCATCATTCAAGGAAACTCCCCTGTACTTGGCCGCACAGTCAAATAAAACTTGACACTTGTCTGGATCGGACTTCTTAAACACTGCATGTTGGGGTAAGAACCGTTGGTTTTTCTCTTCAGCTTCTTCATTGCTAACCACTCTGGCATGACCATCTTGAATGCAGGACTCAATGGTGGTGGTATTCTTTTCTTGTAATGCAGGGTCATTGGTAAGCCTTTTCTTGAGTATTCACACATAATATGCCTTTGTCAAGAATTTGTCGAAAAGTTGTCGAACTGACAAGAGACTGACAAATTTCCCTTGTCCATTTGACGATGCCCAATTCAACGAATCCAATCAAAAATTTGTCAACACTTTGTCATAAATTTGTCATTAATTCGTCAGTTTGCAGCTTGTGACTAATTCGTCATGCTAATAATTCGTCAATAATTCGTCAGAAACTTGTCATTTTGAACTTGTCAGTTTGTCAAAAATTCGTCAAAACTTCGTCAAATTGATTGACGACCATAAACTCGCCAACCTGACGATGCCTAACTCAACAATGTAAATTTGTCAAAAATTTGTGTTTGTCACTGGCTTGTCATTTTCTTGTCACGTGTTTGTCAAATCCTAATTTGCAGTTTGTCAATATCTTGTCACAAATTCGTCAAAATATCTATGACAAGTGATTGACGAACTATCCGAATAAAGAATATTAGACAAAATACTTACGATTTGAAAACATTTAAATTAACACCATTGACCAAGGACATTGTGGCCAGCCACGTTCAAGTTACTCAAGTATAATAAGAATGTTCAGGGACATTGTTACCAGCCACAAGCATTAATATTTAATTATACTAGAGTGGCCAGTGTACACCAACATCAGAATACCCGAAAACGTCAAACTGTTTTATTAGACAGTCATTGTTTTTTTATTCTTGTCAACAAAAGCAAATCTTAGCCCATCCCCACCCCCTTCCATGGCAATCTTTTCCCCTGCCTATTTTATTTCAAAATTAAGACTATTATCTTATATAAATATGAATGAATACATATATGGGATATGTGGATATGTGTATGGGAACATGTTTAACCATGCGGAATGTGCGACTATAAACTGAGCTTATACTCTACGTCTTTTTTATCCGGATCTGGAAGGTAATCACCGTAAGGGTTTTACTGTCAGTCTTTTTCATCTGGGTTACGACAAGCAGGTCTTACTGTTTGTCTTTTCATTTGATTCCGTAAGGGGGCGGCTAAAAACAGGTTTTCCTGTGCGTCTTTTTATGCAGATCTTGAAGGTTGTCGCTCGTAATGAGTTATGCCATGGTATTTTTATCCGAAACATCTGAAAGGTGGTCACCACATCGCCTATTCGCTATTTCATTGTTTTTGATAACCGTCACCCACCCCACCCCCACTTCCATCTAATGTCGGCGCGGATCTCAACACAACACTAACAACCTTACCTCTTTCACTGTGTGGGACCGTACCCAAAGTGTACTTACATCAGCAGAAAAAGCAGAAAAGGCACAGAAAGGCATCCTTCTTACTGAGGATTTATTGCGCCAATTTTTTGCGACAATAATCCAAGTACTCAACAAGTATTTTTTTAAAACAAAGATTTACCTGAGAACCATTCGGACTAAAATGGAAGGCACAACAAAATTGTGGGAGAAGGAACATTTTGAAAATGCCTCGAAAAAAATAATCAAAAGGCATATTTTGAAGACATTAAAAAAAATTTAATATGCCATTTGATAATTTTAATGAAGTCACGAATATTACAATGATATTGTGACAAAGAGGATTTTTTTACTTATTTCGACAGCTGATTTTCAATGATATATTATATCAATAAATTTCTTATATTTTTTATTTATTAACTGATATTATTTATTCACTGATTTCTGAAATGACGACTGAATTTGGCTTCTTTCTAAAAGATTAAGTTTTAGAGTGGAAGCATCGTCAGACATGAAATTCCCAGGGCAGTCCTTTCACATTAAATTGGTCAGGTTGACGAACTTGTGACAAGTTTCCGACAATTTTCTGACAAGTTGCTGACAAATTTTGCAGTTTTGTAATATATAATATCTTGCACATGGCGGTTTACTTACGAACGCAGATTTTGATATTTATACCATCAGTTGTTATTTTCATAGTTATACCATCAGGTTTTGTTATATTAAACATTAAAATAATAGAATCCAATCACCCTGTTTGATTACATACCAGTAACTACACAGTACACATTATTCATTGCAACACTGGGCGATAATACAATTTTCACAAATTTCACAAGCATTTTACAAACATCACAACTTATTTCAAAACATGCAGAGAATACACACATAATTTTGCCTGGTCACACTTTGCCAGTAGTTTGTCAAGAACTTGTCAGTTGATTGTCAGTTGGACAAGTTTAACCTCGTCAGGGTCTTGACGAGTTTCCGACCAATGCCTCGTCACACATTGACAAACACTTGTCGCCATCTTGTCAGAAATTTGTCACAAATTTGTCAAGTATTGCGTCACTATGACGTCACATCCTTTTCAAAACAAGTGAAAACACGCGGACATCCTTTTTGGGATTTCTTAGGTTTTAATGAATATTACTAGAAGTTTCAAATTATCACGTCTTAAAAACATGTTTATTGGATAAACCATGATGTAAGTGCACACATCATATTCTCTGCATGTTTTGAAATCAGTTGTGATGTTTGGAAAATGCTTGTCAAATTTGTGAAAATTGCATTATCGCCCAATGTTGCAATGAATAATATATATTGTGTACTTACTGGCATGTAATCAAACAGGGTGAATGGATTCGATTATTTTAATGTTTAATATAACAAAACCTGATGGTATAACTATTAAAATAACAACTGATGGAATAAATATCAAAATCAACCTGACCAAAACCTTCGTAAGTAAACCGCCATGTGCAATATATTATATATTACAATACCGCAAAACTTGTCAACAACTTGTCATAAAATTGTCGGAAACTTGTCACAAATTCGTCAACCTGACCAATTTGATGTGAAAGAACTGTCCTGGGAATTTCATGCCTTAATACGATACTTCCGCCTCTAAAACTTAATCTTTGAGAAAGAAAAACCCAATTCAGTCGTCATATCAGAAATCAGAAAATAAATAATATCAGTTAATAAATAAAAAATATAAGAATTTTATTAATATAATATATCATCAAAAATCAGGTATCGAAATGAGTAAAAAAAATCCTCTTTGTCACAACATCATTATAATATTCGTGACTTCGTCAAAATTATCAAATGGCACATTGAAATTTTTTTAATGTCTTAAAAATATACGTTTCGATTATTTTAATTTTTTTTCAGAGGTATTTTCAAAATGTTCCTCCTCCCATAATTTTGTTTTGCCTTCCATTTTATTCCGAATGGTTCTCAGGTGAATCTTTGTTTAAAGAAATACTTGTTGAGTACTTCGATAATTTTTGGCTCAATGGATCCTCAGTAAGAAGGATGCCTTTTCTGTGCCTTTTCTGCTGATGTAAGTGCACTTTGGGCACGGTCTCATACAGTGAAAGAGGTAAGGGGTTAGTGTTGAGATCCGTGCCCACATTAGATGGAAGGGGGGGGGGGGTGACGGTTATCAAAAACAATGAAAATGGGGAACTGGCGATGTGACGACCACCTTTCAGATGTTTCGGATAAAAATAACAGGGCATAACTCATTACGAGCGACAATCTTCAAGATCCGGATTAAAAGACTTACAGTAAAACCTTTACAGTGACGACCTTCCAGATCCGGATAAAAAAGACGTAGAGTATAAGCTCAGTTTATAGTCGCACATTCAACATGCCTAAACATGTTCCCATACACATATCCACATATCCATATATCCCATATATATATACATTTATATTTATATAAGATGAGAGTCTTAATTTTGAAATAGTACAAAATTGTATAACTTCGTAAACAGGAGAGGCAGGCGGTGGAAAAGGATGGCAGGGGAGGGGGTGGGGATGGGCTTACACTTGTTTTTGTTGACAAAAACAAAAAACAATGACTGCCTAATAAAAGAGTTTGACATGTTTAGGTATTCTGATGTTGGTGTGCACTATCCACTCTAGTATAATTAGATATTGATGTTTGGGGCTGGTAACAATGTCCCTGAACATTCTTATTATACTTGATAAACTTGAATTTGGCTGGCTACAATGTCCTTAGACAATGGTGTTAATTTAAATGTTTTCAAATCGTAAGTATTTTGTCTAATATTCTTTATTCGGATAGTTCGTCAATCACTTGTCAAAGACATTTAGATGAATTTATGACAAGATACTGACAAACTGCAAATTAGGATTTGACAAATACATGACAAGAAAATGACAAGCCAGTGACAAACACAAATTTTTGACAAATTTACATTGTTGAGTTAGGCATCGTCAGGTTGACGAGTTTAAGGTTGTCAATCAATTTGACGAATTTTTGACAAATTGACAAATTCGAAATAACTAGTTTCTGACGAATTATTGACGAATTATTAGCATGACGAATTAATGACAAGCTGTAAACTGACGAATTAATGACAAATTTATGTCAAAGTGTTGACAAATTTTTGATTGGAATTCGTTTAATTGGGCATCGTCAAATGGACAAGGCAAATTAGTCAGTCTCTTGTCAATTCGACAACTTTTCGACAAATTCTTGACAAAGGCATATTATGTGTGTACACACATAATTTTGCCTCGTCACACTTTGTCAGTAGTTCGTCAAGAACTTGTCAGTTGATTGTCAGTTTGACAAGTTTGGCCTCGTCAGGGTCTTGACGAGTTTCTGACCAATGCTTCGTCACACATTGACAAACACTTGTCGCTATCTTGTTAGAAACTTGTCACAAATTTGTCAAGTATTGCGTCACTATGACGTCACATCCTTTTCAAAACAAGTGAAAACACGCGGACATCCTTTTTGAGATTTCTTAGGTTTTAATGAATATTACTAGAAGTTTCAAATTATCACGTCTTAAAAACATGTTTATTGGATAAACCATGATGCAGGTGCACACATCATATTCTCTGCATGTTTTGAAATCAGTTGTGATGTTTGTAAAATGCTTGTGAAATTTGTGAAAATTGTATTATCGCCCAATGTTGCAATGAATAATGTATATTGTGTACTTACTGGCACGTAATTAAACAGGGTAAATGAATTCGATCATTTTAGTGTTTAATATAACAAAACCTGATAGTATAACTATCAAAATAACAACTGGTGGTATAAATATCAAAATCTGCAGCTTACGCATTCGTAAGTAAACCGCCATGTGCAATATATTATGTATTACAATACTGCAAAACTTGTCAACAACTTGTCATAAAATTGTCGAAACTTGTCACAAGTTCGTCAACCTGACCAATTTGATGTGCAAGGATTGCCCTGGGAATTTCATGCCTTACAATGCTTCCGCCTCTAAAGCTTAATCTTTCAGATGTTTCGGATAAAAATAACAGGACATAACCCATTACGAGCGACAGCCTACAAGATCCGGATAAAAAGACAGGCAAACCTGTTTTTAGCCACCCCTTCCGGAATCAGATGAAAAGACAAACAGTAAGACCTGCTTGTCGTGACCCGGATGAAAAAGACTTACATTAAAAGCTTTTACAGTGACCACCTTAAAGATCAGGATAAAAAAGACGTAGAGTAAAAGCTCAGTTTATAGTCGCACATTCCACATGGCTAAACATGTTCCCATATTCCTTCATATTTATATAAGATAATAATCTTAATTTTGAAATAGTACAAAATTGTAAAACTTGTCAGTTCGACAACTTTGACAAATTTTTGACAAAGGCATATTATGTGTGTATGATGTGTGCACTTAAATCATGGTTTATCCATTAAACATGTCTTTAAGACGTGATAATTTGAAACGTCTCGTAATATTCATTAAAACCTAAGAAATCTCGAAAAGGATGTCCGCGTGTTTTCACTTGTTTTGAAAAGGATGTGACGTCATGGTGACGCAATACTTGACAAATTTGTGACAAGTTTCTGACAAGACAGCGACAAGTGTTTGTTAATGTGTGACGAAGCATTGGTCAGAAACTCGTCAAGACCCTGACGAGGTCAAACTTGTCAAACTGACAATCAACTGACAAGTTCTTGACAAACTACTGACAAAGTGTGACGAGGCAAAATTATGTGTGTTCTTAACCTTGACTCGGCCACAGAGGGATTGTTTTGAAGAAAGTTTTCTGGGTCTTCCTTCCTTGAAGTGAAGCGTCCCCTCCATGCACTTGAGAGCAGCTTTGGCTTTTACTCTGTAGTATTAATTTTGCTTTCCAGTCGCAGAACATGGAGTTCTCCTTTTATTCAAATTTTTCAAGAAAGCCCAGTCAGTCCCAGAAACCTTAAATTGAATATCATCTATAGGAGTCTCGCTTTTTCAAACAAATGAGTTGCTTTGTTCTCAAGCATTTTCATGGAATTTTCAGTCACAATCATAATATAAAAGGAACAAAAATTAAACAGTTAATGAACAACACTTTTCAAAATTTGTCTTACTCGGTAAGGAAATGCTTAAATATACTCGTCACTCAATGGCTGTTTGCCAGTTCTAATTTCTATCTTTCCCACTGCACAATTAACCCCTCCCTTAATATCTGGACATGCTGAGCCAACAGCACACACAAGCACTAAACCTTAGTGTTTGAGAACATACTTATGCGCAACGCGGCATCCCAACATTTAGCCGAACGACATTTTGCCTAGCGAAATGTTGTTGAAAATGGCATCTACGGCATTTAGCTGAGATTTATAATTGTAGGAAATATCTTTATGACTGAATCATCAAATTGTGGGTTGTATCGTTTTAACTGGTCGGGGAACAGAAACAGGCAAAAAGTAGGATAATAATGTATAATTTTGGATGACTTCCCTTTACGATTCAAGCTGTCAAACATTGCAGTACCTCTCAATTAATTATTTCATTATTTGTCCTTGTATTGAACTGCTGGATTTCAAAGCCATATCGTTCAATTAAGCGTTGAGTTCATCATTTTCTTGAGACCATATTGGAAAGCTGTGGTATTAATTATTTAATTAATCGTAGTTGCTTAAACTTATTTAATTTAAAATTCAACAGTGTATTGATCCATTTATTGTTTGATTTCAAAGATTTATTGTTCACTTAAGAATTACAGTGATCATGTGCTGGAGATATTTATCAAATCGCAATTGAAAGATACAATAAATACAAAACGCTGAAATTTTACAGCATTTCAATGATCGAGCCATTAAGATGATAGTAAGAAGTTATTAAATTGAAATTATCACTGAACTGCTATTACTCAATTGCTTAATTATTCAAGATGATTTAGACTTTTCCGGTAGTTTTAAAGATAGTTTTACATGACTTAAGTAGTGTTATGGTGTGGAAAAAATGAACAAAAGAAGGATCCGTTGTTGGATTATTTCATTTCTTCTCCTTGACCAATAAATTAAAAAGATATTTATTGTAAATTATCAAACAATATGATTATGATTAATTGCTATTTGTTATAACTAATTATAAATTATCAGACAGAATCTAACTGTCATCTCATCTTTTTCCTGTTTCTTTTTTGAATAAAAATTAAATCTAATAAACAGATGTAATGCATAATTTGACAAATCAGTTAAAAATATCCCCCGGCGTAATGCTGTAGATGCCAATTTCAGAGAAACGTAGCTCGGCTAAATGTGTACATTTGCAAAAAATCTTTAGTGAAAAGCACAGTTAGGCCAAGAAAGAAGCGTGTTGTTGTTTAACATATGCAGTGTCTTTGCTTCAGCATATTCCAATTGGGTAAAAATAACCAATATGCCCGAAGTGTCGGTTAGGGGCCATGTTTCGACCGAGATTCGATTGCAAACCCTATATGAAACAGAGTTAGTTACTTGTATCACTTGTTTAACGACACGATCGACCCTTAGCGTCAATAATCGGCGATTAGAAAATAATATCACAAGCTTAAATCCAGGTTACTTGAAACCATGTCTATTCTAAAATCATACAATAAGCAGCTTCTAGAAATACAGATGCAGGTTGATTTCTTTTAAAAATTGTGTAATTTTACTAGGTTATACTTCATCGAAGAGTTGCCTCAAAGAGTCAACTCTGAAATGACGTGAGTGGGCGTCTTGGAAATCGGTACATATGAAACAGATAAATATTCATATTTAGCAATGCTTAGTTATACAAAAATATGCATATTTCACACCGAAGATCACATCTAGCCCCCAAATTCTGTATTTTTAGATACCCTTGGTAGCTGCTAAGCATTCCTAATCTCCTCACGACCTAAACTACCTGTTCAACCAGCACAATTTTTATGTCTTTCCAACCAAGGGGAGACAAGGTGTTTGTACGTTCTGTTTGTGTGTATGCATGTACATGTGTGTCTGTGTACCACTCTGTTCTGAACAACATGTTGTGTGCAAGTTAGATCGACCCGACTACAAACTTGATCTGTTTATTCCTTGGTTAGGTTGGACGGTTCTGTCAATTTTTGAAGCATATTATATTCTTAGCGCATGACGTCATAACATAAAAATCTTGTATGCGAAATTTAAATCGATGACCTTCGAGAAAGTTGAAACTTATCTATTTGTAGATCCCAAATATTCTGCAAAAATTATCTTGCAAGCAGAACGCACGAGTATGATGTATGACGTCATCACGTAAAGTATGTATACATTGTGAACAAGGTCTTATGTACAAAATATCTCGACGCAGAAAAGTCGTATCGACTTCAAATTTTACATGAGAATTCTTCGAGCGGTTCTTTAACTTTTGACGGGTGCAGCAAAATTGAGAAAGGTAGGTGACGTCATTACGTTTTAATCTTTTCAGCATTTTTCAGCCGTTAACCATCAGGGAATGTTGAAACTTGACGAACATTTTGTTTGGTAGGCCAGAAAGATTCTGCCAAATTTTGCCCTGAGTAGAAGGAACGAAAACGACATATGACGCCATTGGGTACATATACATCGATAGCGGAAAGTGGGATCGACTTCAGACTTTGTGCAGTTATTTTCCTTGTGTGAGTCGTGCGGTTTTTCTAACATTAATCTCATAGAAAATTAAGAAAGGCGCCATATATTGGTGACATATTTTGCAGTCTGAATCTAACATCAACCCCTCCTACTCCGCCCATCTTCCCCGTTTTGTCGGCTCCTTTGTTCGTCAAGCACAATTATTAAGTACGCGTGGGATTTCAACGTTTTCCAGGGAAGATTCTCCGATGTTCCTGCATTCTTTAGACACACTTGAAAAAAAGTGGCAACTCAACTATTTAGCATGGCTATTTTTAACATTTCGGGTAACCTTTTCGTGTGTTACTCACACACAGCTATTACGCGTTTTCATTTGGTTGCCAAGCAATTTCATATGTGGGAGTAATTATGTAACGTTTCGGAATATTTGTAGTACCTGAAAGTAATTTTAACTTTTAAAGTGGGACATCTAATAGTTTTTGATACCAAAATGACTCCCTACCGAGGGGAGTCATCTGTTGCACAGTTATGAAGAATGCCGTTTTAGTATCTTTTGGCCGATGGGAATGCACGAAGACAAGACATACATTATGGCTATAATTACACTTTGAGTACAGACCCTTACTGTAACGTTGACTAAAGGGTTGGAGGTTGCGTTTAGAGTCGTACATACATTATATGGCGGTGTGGGATGGCAGGAGGGGTTGGGGTTAGGAAAAGAACCTATTTGTATCTACCACCCTTTAAGATCCGGATAAAAAGACGTAAAGCAAATTTGGTTGCATAGTTATATGGGTTGTTTAAAGACAGGAACGACCCTCATCGGGTTGCGTTGTGTCAATACACGTCAATAATTACCTCAAGGGTATTGGAAACTGGGAACCATTAAATAAACTTTGTCTTGATTTTGGCTGGATTTTATTCACAACGCTTTTCCGCATTAATATACACAATACAAAGAGACATGATTTAACACTGATGCCCCTAATTAAAATACAAAACTCCGCCAAACACCAGCCAAAAAAAAAGAACTTAAAATAATAGAATAGAAACCAGATGGACAGTAATACCCTAAACCATCTATAAACAGAATTTAATGGGAAATATCCCGTCCATCATGCTGATTTCAAGACCCTGTCTTTAAGCGCCAAGCTGACTTTTTTTCGAACCGCAATAGAGCGATCAAAATTGCATTTAATAGCATCTGATTTCCACAAACCGTGAGTCATTAAATCAGACGTTAGTATATTAGAACATTTGGCCCCTTCCTGTAACCCCCCTGACCTGAAACTATGACCAGAAAACCGGGAGGTGTCATATCCACACTGTTGCAAGAATTTACGTAGAAAACTTACAAATGAAAAATGAGTCAGAGTTAACACTCGTCCTTTAAATGGAACAACGAAGGCTGGAGAATTATTTGGAGCAGGTATTAGCTGAAACATATTTTTCAAGGCCGTAACTGGGCAAAGGGGTGACTGGGGTATTTCAGAAAGAGGAATTTGGTGAGTTGCCTGATGAAATTGATCAGTCTTGGACCATTTAATGCTAACTAAGTATCCAAATGACGTTTTAACAAAGGAACCACGAGACAGATGTTTATCTAAACAAAACGCCTGAGCACTCGGTGGTACCACATTTGATTTTCTAAAAAACCCGAAAAATGCCACTAAAAATGATGCCCATAGAGTGACATGCAGTTTACTGGTAAGATCTAAACAAGAGTAAATATGCCGAAGTATGTTGATAGTAATTGGTAATTTATGACTCTCACACGCTGACAATTTTTTTCTTAACCCTCTTAACAACAGTTGCACTTGAAAGTCTTGGAGACTCCAAATTGATATCCTAGTTGGCAGTGGTAAAAACGAACTCCATCCATGTAATTTTTCAATGCCTGAAATGTTTGCACGGATCGTGCCAAAAACATTAAATAACGTTGTAAATTATCACTCGATACAGGAACTGGAGTAAAATTACAAAAGAGTGCGAACAACAAAAATGCCTTTATCTGACAATGTCTGTTTTTATTGGTTCCCAGGGCATACGCATCCCCTTTGACCTGGTAAATCTGGCGATCCAAGGACTTCACCACCGCCTGGTTTAGCTCTAAACAAAGAAAAAACACATTAGGCCTGTGACACTAACTACTTCTTTCACCAACTGTGCGTGAAACTCAGTAACTGATACGGTGCATGAACTCGTCTCCAGTCTCCATTCCGTATCAGTTTTCGCAACTGGCATTTATACCTATCATCACATAACCTGCTCAAAATGTCCGGGAAAATATTCCTTTTGCTTGGTATGTAAACACATTGTACTTCAAACGAATAGATAGATAGCCAGTAAAACAGTTCCCTTAAACAAGCCTGCATCATGATATCTCTGGATTTGCCGGTGTTTACCGCTATGACCGTACATTGATTATCGCAGTACGCCTTTATTTTCTTGCCACCCCAGTGACCACCGAACACCTTAACTGCTGCTATTAGCCCTAGCATTTCTAATACGTGAATAGAAAAAGATTGGTGTTCTTCTTTTAATGTAATGCTGAAATAACTCTTCTCGCAATAGTTGACCGCCGCAATACCCGTCTTACTAGCATCACTAGCAAATATTCCCCCGGGAACCGACCATTCAAGTTCCCGCATAATAGAAACCCCATTAAAGTCATGCATAAAATAGTAGAAGAATTTAACATCTGCTTTGAACTCTTCCGTCAGTTTTACCGAATAGTCTTGCTGTTTGTCTGATACACTGCGCAGCAAATTAAGCATCCTGTTAATAAATATTTTGCCCCCACGTATGCATGCCGAAACGTGCACCAATTTTCCAACCAAACTTTGTAACTGCCGCTTGGTGCAAAAGGCAAATTCAAGCCACTCCTTTAGTAGCCGGCGACACACCTGCAGCTTTTCAGGTGGGATTGTTAGCGTAAGTGCATAGGAATCAAATTGGATTCCTAGGAAAACCATTCGCGTGCTAGGAAAGCAAGCCTTTTGCTTATTCTCTGCCAAACCAAGATTTTGCAACAACTGCCTTAACGTTTGAAACGCCATAAGTGCCTTGCGGGGCCCCTCAACACCACCATAATCATCGAGATAAGTACAAATCTCATACCCTTGGCGACCCATTATGTACTTAACACACAACGACGTGCGCTGACACGCCAACGCACTGGACCGTAGGCCAAGAAACTGACGCACATAAAGATAATATAAACCACGCCACATAATTCCACACAAACTCCAGTCTTTTGGGCAAATAGGAATCTGTTTATAAAAGTTTGACAAATCTGTTTTAAACATAAGGCAACCCTTGCCCTTTTTTCGCACCATTTCTGCAAATATTTCCACTGATGGATAGGATAACTTAAATGGTTGCCCTAAGAAGTCGTCTGTGGAATTCCATCATTAAGAGATAATTCTTCGGGAAAACTAGCATCCACTACCACCCTTAATTTAGAGGGGTCCTTAGATATCA
Organism: Protula sp. h YS-2021; assembly: GCA_949752745.1. Lineage (NCBI taxonomy): Eukaryota > Metazoa > Annelida > Polychaeta > Sabellida > Serpulidae > Protula > Protula sp. h YS-2021. The sequence goes on along the minus strand of OX457027.1, from coordinate 63,396,064 downwards.
CTTGTAAGGGAGAGCAGGTTAATGTTGTTCCCAGTGGGGGTTGTTGAAACGGACCAATTAATGCCCCCATAGCTAAGTCACTGTTTATCACTTCATCAACTCGATAAGCGTGCCTGATTGTGGAACTGTGATTATAATTAAATTCCACTCCCTGTGGGGCAAAATCCCTTTGGTAATTAATCGGCCACCCAAATTGCAAATAATCACATACCCGCTTATCACTATAGTCAACTAACAAAGATCGCCATAGTGGTATGTTAAGATTACTGGGTACAGAAATACAAGCCCCCGAGGCATTAGACGCATTTACACTGCAAACTTGATTATAAATCGAAAGCATGTTACCGACATCATAAAGAAGAGGCGTGAATGCAGCAGTATCCCCCGACGTATTGTTTATCGAGGGTATGTTGTCTTCGTATTGCCTTCTCCGTTTTTTGCCGGTCTGTGGGTGTTGATCTTCCCTTGGGGACAGTCGCGAACTGGATGTGACAGTAGGGATCCGGACTCGTTCCAGCAATGGATGCAGGCATGATGAAACTTGCAGTGTGGAAACATGCAAGTATCAAAGTTATACTTGCGGCAAAGCTGAGGACTGGCGCTTTTTCTCGATGGGCCGTTGGGCTGGTGAGACAGCAACATGGTTTCTTTCAGGGAGGACAGTGAGTCCGGCCATTGCCTCATACCACCTTGAATATCTTCAAGCGCTGCTGCATACAGAGAACGGACCCTGGGCCATGGGAAGACAGCAACGAGAGACATCATATATTTCATATGGTCTATTCTACAGTCTTTTTCCAGTTGGGAGATCTCCGGAAGTTGAATAATATTGCATGTTCCCGCGACATATTCTGCCAGCGTGATATCATCAAAGGCGAGATCTTTGGCCCCGGCGCGGTGTATCATCTGATGGGGCCACAGAATAGACATACGAACCGGGCGAGCTGCGGACAGGCGGGGGTTTTTGCTAGTCTTACTTGAAGTTCCGGCCGTAGAAAGCTCCGGTGTTGGACGTTGTTGCAAAATGGAGTCCACCCGGCTGTTCAATGGTGCCATTTGCCTGAGGTCATCTAGAGTCATGTCCTCCTGTGGCGTTTGTACCGCTTCGATAGGAGTATGGTCTGGCGTGGTATGGAGACGTTTCTCAAAGGTTGTAATTCTTGCTTCCAGGGACTCCACAATAGACGTTAACCTGTCAATCTTGGACGCTTTCGGTTTTTTAGGTGGCTTATCTTCTGCAGTAGTAGGGCGTTTTTTCGGTGCCATCTTATCTTTGATAAGTCCAAATAGCCAAACAAATCGCAGTTAATTAAGTGTGTAATCCACCGAGCACGGCACACAGTCTTTAAACAGCAGATAAAATCCCACACTATGATAAGCCAGAAAAGGCAACTGTCGAATTAAACAGCCATTAATTAAGCTGCAATCAACCGTCTCACGAGCACGCAGTCATTACACAGCAGGCGAAATTCCCGCACAGTCCAGAAATTGCTAGAGCATCAACTAATAATGTTCGTACTAGCCACGCTTTATAAATCCGAGTAACTCTAAATCCTGATTTTTAACCCGTAAGCCTTCTAACCAACAGATATATACATGCAGCAATTCAGATTATAACATTTTAACTATCTCCGTCTTAACACTGGCGCGCTACACGAAAAGTGAGTACTCATTCAGGAGAAAGCCTGCAGATCCACACGATGCGAGACTCACATTATTTTTCAGCCAATGAACGTTCCCGAATAACAAACAAGGACTGCCCCTTGCTGTAATTAGGGGATTTTATTTACCAACAAAATCCTTATAATTGGTGACCAGCAAACAATATTATCAGTTAAAATCCACTTCAGTTAAAGCCTTGTATAATCTAAAACTATAAAATAAGCAGCGTCTAGAAATACGGATACAGGCTGAATTCTTTTAAAAACTGCATAATTTTAATCGATTCTACTTCATCAAACAGCTCCCTCAAAGGGTCAACTCTGAAATGACGTGAGAGGGCGTCTTGGAAATCGGTACAGTCCATTATAATATGTTTTACTGCGCAACGTTCCTGACACCCTCATTTTCAAAGATGTTTTATGACTCACATATGTATGTTCTATTCCTGCTCTAGGTATTATCATATCATCCCGGACATTACTTAGGGAGGCAGTTTATGACCAACATTAGGACTGATTTCAAACAGCTTGTTATTCTTTTGTCTGTCCCAATGCCGTTGCCAGATTTTTTTGTTTACCTGAGATATGGTATTTGAAGTCTGAGTACGGAAAGTAAAAACCTGGTTATAGTGCCCACCTTCCAGTTTAAGATAAAAAGACTTGCAGTAAAACCTGCCTGTCGTGACCACCTTCCAGATCCTGATAAACAAGCATGTCCAGGGACATGGCGACCAGCCGTGACCTACAGAATATATATCCAAGAATCACAGACAAAATCATGATCAAATTGGCAGACAGCGGTTACGAAAAAAGCCGTAACTGAATGGAGAAAATATTCGCTCACTTACTCGGTGTAGTTGTGGCTGATGAGGAGTCATTCTTTCAATTCTTTCATAAGGGGACAAGAATACCAAGCGTGTGGTGAAAAGACCAAACACAGGGAATAATTTCGGGAAAAGCAGTGGTAGAAGAGGCAAATGCAAGATCTAATGTCGTGTTAAGAGTGTGTGGTGGGATTACATACAATCTGATTAGTTGAAGGAAAATACTCTAATGTGTAAACACTCAAAGAAAATTACTTTGAAAATTACTCTAATGTGTAAACACTCAAAGAGTGCAGTTGAAATGAACTCCTTGGACAACACTTCATGTATGTTTTTTAGATCAAAAGCAAGGCCATGCGGAGGTCGTCGACATTCTGTTGAAACGAACTGGTCACATCTCAGTATGGGATGAAAGCCATCTATTAAAAATTTTTTGTTATCATCGTCGGCTGTTAAACGGCTTTCAGCCAATGCGATAATGTCACACGCAAGATAGTTGTCATCACAGCGTACCAAATCAAAATGAGCGGCCATACTCAAAATTGTATGAGAAGAAGCAATCGGAAAATTAGACACAAAAAAAATTAAAAAAAATGTCCCCCATTTGGTCAATTTTTTTCGGATCGCCAAAATGAGTAATTTTTCAAAAGAGGCCTACCTAGGGAGTATTCGTGAAAAATTTGAAGAAAATTTGATCAAAACTGTGGGAGAAGAAGCATATTGAAAATTGGCAACCACAAAATTACAAATGTCCCCCATTTGGCCAATTTTTGGCGGATCGCCAAAAAAAAAACAATTTTTCAAGAGAGGTCTACCTTGAGAACAACTGTCAAACATTGGAAAGGAATCCGATCAAAATTGTGGGAGATGAAGCAATTTGAAACTTTGACACCAAAAAATTAAAAAATTTCCCCCATTTGGCCAATTTTTGGCGGATCGCCAAAATAAGAAATTTTTCAAGAGAGATCTACCTTGAGAACAACTATCAAAAATTGGAAAGGAATCCGATCAAAATTGTGCGAGAAGAAGCAATTTGAAAATTGTAGACCAAAAAATTTGAAAATGTCCCCCATTTGGCCAAGTTTTGGCGGATCACCAAAATAAGCAATTTTTCAAAATAGGTCTACCTTGGGGATATGGGTGCAAAATTTGAAGAAAATCTGATCAAAATTGTGGGAGAAGAAGCATTTTGAAAATTGGCAACCACAAAATTAGAAATGTCCCCCATTTGACCAATTTTTGCCGGATCGCCAAAAAGAGTAATTTTTCAAGACAGGTCTACCTTGAGAACAACTTTCCAAAATTGCAAAGGAGTCCGATCAAAATTGTGGGAGAAGAAGCAATTTGAAAATTTGACACCAAAAAATTGAAAAACGTCCCCCATTTGGCCAATTTTGGCGGATCGCCAAAATGAGTAATTATTCAAACAAGCATGTCCAGGGACATGGTGACCAGCCGTGACCTACAGAATATATATCCAAGAATCACAGACAAAATCATGATCAAATTCGCAGACAGCGGTTACGAAAAAAGCCGTAACTGAACGGAGAAAATATTCGCTCACTTGATCGGTGTAGTTGTGGCTGATGAGGAGTCATTCTTTCAATTCTTTCATAAGGGGAAAAAATTAAAAAATGCCCCCCATTTCGCCAATTTTTGGCGGATCGCCAAAATGAGTAATTTTTCAAAAGAGGCCTACCTAGGGAGTATTCGTGCAAAATTTGAAGAAAATCTGATCAAAATTGTGGGAGAAGAAGCATTTTGAAAATTGGCAACCACAAAATTACAAATGTCCCCCATTTGGCCAATTTTTGGCGGATCGCCAAAAAGAGTAAATTTTCAGGAGAGGTCTACCTAGAGAACAAGTATCCAAAATTGGAGAAGAATGCGATCAAAATTGTGGGAGAAGAAGCAATTTGAAAATTTGACACCAAAAAATTAAAAAATGTCTCCCATTTAGTAAATTTTTGGCAGATCGCCAAACCAAGTAATTTTTCAAAACAGGTCAACCCAGGATATATTGGTGCAAAATTTGAAGAAAATCTGATCAAAATTGTGAGTGAAAGAGCATTTTGAAAATTGGCAACCACAAAATTACAAATGTCCCCCATTTGGCCAATTTTTGGCGGATCGCCAAAAAAAGTAATTTTTCAAGAGAGGTCTACCTTGAGAACAACCAACAAAAATTAAAATTGTGCGAGAAGAAGCAATTTGACAATTTGACACTAAAAAATTAAAAAATGTCCCCCATTTGGCCAATTTTTGGCGGATCGCCAAAATGAGTACTTTTTCGAAAGAGGTCTACCTAGGGAATATTCGTGCAAAATTTGGTGAAAATCTGATCAAAATTGTGGGAGAAGAAGCATTTTGAAAATTGGAAAACCACAAAATTACAAATGTCCCCCATTTGGCCAATTTTTGGCGGATTGCCATAAAAAGGAATTTTTCACGAGAGATCTACCTTGAGAACAACTATCAAACATTGGAAAGGAATCCGATCAAAATTGTGGGAGAAGAAGCAATTTGAAAATTGGACACCAAAAAATTAAAAAATGTCCCCCATTTGGCCAATTTTTAACGGATCGCCAAAATAAGTAAATTTTCAAAAGAGACCTACATAAGGAATATTCTTGCAAAATTTAAAGAAAATCTTATCAAAATTGTGGGAGAAGAAGCATTTTGAAAATTAGCAACCACAAAATTACAAATGTCCCCCATTTAGCCAATTTTTGGTCTCTCGCCAAAAAGAGTAATTTTTCAAGAGAGGTCTACCTACGGAAGAACAATCCAAAATTGGAAAGGAATTCGACTAAAATTGTGCGAGAAGAAGCAATTTGACAATTTGACACTAAAAAATTAAAAAATGTCCCCCATTTGGCCAATTTTTGGCGGATCGCCAAAATGAGTAAACTTTCAAAAGAGACCTACTTAAAGAATATTCTTGCAAAATTTGAAGAAAATCTTATCAAAATTGTGTGAGAAGAAGCATTTTGAAAATTGGAAACCACAAAATTACAAATGTCCCCCATTTAGCCAATTTTTGGCGTCTCGCACAAAAGAGTAATTTTTCAAGAGAGGTCTACCTAGGGAAGAACTATCCAAAATTGGAAAGGAATCCGATCAAAATTGTGGGAGAAGAAGCAATTTGAAAATTAGACACCAAAAAATTAAAAAATGTCCCCCATTTAGCCAATTTTTGGCCGATCGCCAAAATGAGTAATTTTTCAAAAGAGGCCTACCTAGGGAATATTCGTGCAGAATTTGAAGAAAATCTGATCAAAATTGTGGGAGAAGAAGCATTTTGAAAATTGGCAACCACAAAATTACAAATGTCCCCCATTTGGCCAATTTTTGGTGGATCGCCAAAACGAGTAATTTTTCAAGACAGGTCTACCTTGAGAACAAATATCTAAAATTGGAAAGGAATCCGATCAAAATTGTGGGAGAAGAAGCAATTTGAAAATTTGACACCAAAAAATTAAAAAATGTCCCCTTTTTCGCCAATTTTTGGCGGATCGCCAAAATGAGTAATTTTTCGAAAGAGGTCTACCTAGGGCATATTCGTGTAAAATTTGAGAGGAATCCGATCAAAACTGAAGGAGAAGAAGCATTTTGAAAATTGGCAACCGAAAAATTTGAAATGCCCCCCATTTGGCCAATTTTTGGCGGATCGCCAAAAAAAATAATTTTTAAAGAGAGATATACCTGGAGAACATTCGTGTAAAATTTGAGAGGAATCCGATCAAAACTGAAGGAGAAGAAGCATTTTAAGTAAAAGTTTACACACGTACATACATACGTACATACGTACATACGTACATACGGACGACGGATACCCCTCTATTGATAAGATAAGACCAGCCCGACATAGTCGGCTGGTCTAAAAAGGTCTACCTAGGGCATATTTGGGCAAAATTTGAGAGGAATCCGATCAAAACTGAAGGAGAAGAAGCATTTTGAAAATTGGCAACCGAAAAATTTGAAATGCCCCCTATCTGGCCAATTTTTGGCGGAGCGCCAAAAAAAAACAACTTTTAAAGAGAGGTATACCTAGAGAACATTCGTGTAAAATTTGGTGAAAATCTGATCAAAATTGTGGGAGAAGAAGCATTTTGAAAATTGGCAACCACAAAATTATAAATGTCCCCCATTTGGCCAATTTTTGCATGATCGCCAAAAACAGTAATTTTTCACGACAGGTCTACCTTGAGAACAACTATCCAAAATTGGAAAGGAATCCGATCAAAATTGTGGGAGAAGAAGCAATTTGAAAATTTGACACCAAAAAATTGAAAAATGTCCCCTATTTAGCCAATTTTTGGCGGATCGCCAAACTGAGTAATTTTTCAAAAGAGGTCTACCTAGGGCATATTCGGGTAAAATTTGAGAGGAATCCGATCAAAACTGAAGGAGAAGAAGCATTTTGAAAATTGGCAACCGAAAAATTTGAAATGCCCCCCATTTGGCCAATTTTTTGCGCAGCGCCAAAAAAAAAAATTTTTTAAAGAGAAGTATACCTAGATAACATTCGTGTAAAATTTGGTGAAAATCTGATCAAAATTGTGTGAGAAGAAGCATTTTGAAAATTGGCAACCACAAAATTACAAATGTTCCCCATTTGGCCAATTTTTGGCGGATTGCCAAAAAAAGTAATTTTTCAAGAGAGATCTACCTTGAGAACAACTATCAAAAATTGGAAAGGAATCCGATCAAAATTGTGGGAGAAGAAGCAATTTGAAAATTGTAGACCAAAAAAATTGAAGTTAGTTAGTTAGTTAGTTATTTGATTGGTTTAACGACACCGCCAACCTGTTGTAGGTCATATTGTGTCATTCCTGGTAACTTTGTCGAATTTATACTTTATTGATTAAAAATGATTATAAAATAAAATCTTAAATATACTAAAAAATATACTAAAAATAGACTTAATGGTAGTCTACACATAGGAATACATATTAATCTCTTTTAAAAATTCTAGGACCTTGTTGGAATTTACCTTCTCAAACAGCTCTCTCATGGAATCAACTCTATAATAACGGGGGCGAATGTGATTGAAGTCTATACAATCTATCAAGATGTGTTTTACTGTATACCGTTCCTGACAACTTATACATTCGGGTTGTGGTTCACCTCTTAAGAGGTGTTTGTGAGTAGTGTAAGAATGTCCTATTCTTAATCTGTGAATTACCATATCGTCGCGAAGGCCATTTAGGGAGGGCAATTTGCGCCCTACCACAGGGTTAATTTGGTATAGCTTATTGTCTGTTTGTTCATCCCAATATTGTTGCCATAGATTTTTGACATATCTAGAAATATGGCACTTAAAATCTGATGACGGTATAAGGAAATCTGAGCAGTCTTGGTTTAACGCTTCTTTGGCGCCTTTGTCGGCTGCCTCGTTGACCGGGATTCCAACGTGGCTCGGTACCCAACAAAATATTATCTCTTTGCCAGCTTTTACCGCTTCGTCGTGTTTTTCTATCAAGTCCAAAATTATTGGGTTGGATACCTGTAAGTTTTCTAGTGACTCAAGCACTGACATGGAGTCCACGCACAATATGAATTTTTTGTAGCGGCTAATCTTGACAATTTGCATAGCTAGCTGCAGGGCTCTAACTTCTGCAGAGAAAATAGAAGACCCATCAGGGAGCCTGGTTCTGAATGTATTATTTTCTGTGACAATAGCTGCTGCAGCCATGTCCTCAAGTTTGGAACCATCGGTATATATGAAATGGTAGTCATTATAATTATCCTTTAATTCTGCAAATTTTGACTGAAATACACACGGGTTAGTTCGTTCTTTTGTGGACTCAGAAAGAGTCTTCAAGACCACAGGTTTCGTCAACTTCCAAGGGGGTTGGTTAGGTATTTTGTAATTTGCAACAGATTCAATGATTATACCTGCTTCCTGCAGGTGTGGTATAATCCTAGTTCCAAAGGGGGGGATAGCATTGGTACCTCTATCCGCATAATGTGATCCGAAAACAATCTGATGAGTAGGGTTATTTCTATTGGCGTAAAGTTTTAAACAATACTGCATGGCAAGTTTTAACCGCCGTATATTGAGAGGTTGTTCATTTGCCTCAACGTGTAAACTGTCGGCTGGGGATGTTCTAAAGGCATTTAAACATGTTCTTAAGCCTTGATTCTGTATCGGTTCTAGCATCTTGAGATATGATGGTCTAGTTGAGCCAAAAACTATACTGCCATAGTCCAGTCGCGATCTAATTAGAGCTCTATACAACATGAGTTTAATATCACGATCTGCTCCCCAATCGTGGGAGGAGATGACTCTCAGTAAATTTAAGGCCTTCTGACACTTTTTTCGGAGGTGTTTGATATGTTGGCTATCAAAAATTAAACCTAAAAATTTGTTTTCCTTGACAACAGGGATTTGCACGTTAGAGATGTGTAAAACTGGATCGTCGTGCTGTTTTCGTTTTTTACAAAAGTGTATACAAACCGTTTTGGTTTGTGAGAATTTAAAACCATTCTTATTCGCCCAAACTTGGAGAGAATAAATACTCTGCTGAAGACGACGCTGTATTAAATTCATACTTTTGCCTCTACACGACATGGCAAAATCATCCACGAAGAGTGAGCTATCTATCCCCTGTCTCAGTGTATCTTTTATATTGTTGATTTTTATCAGGAAAAGTAGAATTGAAAGGATGCATCCTTGGGGGAAGCCTTCCTCTTGTTCAAAGTATTCTGAGAATATTGTACCAAGGCGAACCCTGAATCGACGGTCGTCCAGGAATCCTTTTATGAACTGGGGCAGACGGCCTCAGAGGCCGAAATCAAAAAGATCCTTTAGTACTCCGTGTTTCCATGCTGTGTCATAAGCTTTTTCCAAGTCGAAGAAAACGGTAACAACATGTTCCTTGTTATTGAAAGCTTCTTTCACAAAAGATTCTAGTCTTACAAGATGGTCCAGAGTGCTCCTTTGTTTCCTAAAGCCACTCTGTATGTCGGCAAGCAAGTTGTTTCTTTCCAGGTACCATTTTAATCTTTCAGCTACCATTCGCTCAAATGTTTTGCACAGGGCACTTGTCAAGGAAATTGGTCTGTAATTCTGAGGATTTCGTGGATCTTTGTTTGGCTTTGGTATTGGTATTATTGTGGCTTCCTTCCATATTTCTGGAAAAGTGTCGGAATTCCAGGTATGATTTAACAATTCTAAAAGGATCTTTAGGGTATGGTCTGGCAAATGTCTAAGCATCTGATAATGTATGTCATCTGGTCCTGCTGCTGAATCATGGGAACTACCTATGGCCTTTCTCAATTCATTAAGAGAAAAGTGCTCATTATACGCTTCGCTGTTGTCAGAATAGAAGTTAAGAGGATTAGTTTCTTCTGTTTCTTTATAACGTCTAAACTCGTGGCTATAGTTTTCGGAAGATGAGTTATGTTCAAATGTTTCGCCTAAGGTATCTAAAATGTCCTTTGGGTCGGTGATCATATTATTGTTAGCTTCTAGATGGCTTACTGTGCTAAAAGTGTTCTTGCCAGATATTTTTCTAACCATGTCCCAGGTCTTTTTTAGAGAATTATTTGTGTTGAGTTGAGAAACATATTCATGCCAGGACTCTTGTTTGCTTTTTCTGACTGTTTTACGCGCAACTGCCTTGGCCCTTTGATATTCTATTTTTCTTGTAATGTCTGGGTAGTCTGAAAAATTTTTGAGAGCTTGTTTACGAAGCGCTATGGATTCTTTACAAGCGTCATTAAACCACGGTTTGTGTGGTTTCTTGCGGGATCCTGATGTCCTTGGGATAGATTTTTCACACACTCCATGGAGAAGAAAGGTAAATAATGAGATATGTTCGTCTTCATCATCAGTAAAATGTTTCCTTTTGATACTCTGATGACATAATTCTTGGAATTCTGACCAGTCTGCTTTCTGAAACTTCCATTTTGGGGATCTTTTTTCGTGGTATGCTTTAGACTCAGACAATAAAATAGGAAAGTGGTCACTGCCGTGGAGATCTCCCAACACTTTCCAATTAAAATCAAGATATAAATTAGCAGATGCTATAGAAAGGTCAATAGAGGTTTTTGAACCAGTACCAGGGTGAAGATATGTGTATGACTTGTCGTTGAAAATGGTTAAATTATGATGGTTAAGGAGATTTTCTACCAATTTTCCCTTCAAATCTACGTAACTATTGCCCCACAATGTACTGTGAGCATTAAAGTCGCCCACGAATAGGACTGGCTTAGGTAACTGATTTATTAGGTCATTCAACTCTTCTAGTTGAGGTCTCAATTGTGGTGGCAAATAAATATTACAAATTGTGAAAGTTTTGCCAAGCGTGATACGAATCGCCTGGGTCTGGAAAGGCGTATTTAGTTTAATTTCGCTTTGTAAGAGATCACTTCGAACAAACATAGCGATTCCACCCGTCGCTCTGTCATCCGATGAGGGTTTGTTGTATGACGTATATCCTCTAAGTTTTGGTGGATTGTCGTTTTTGCTGAATGTTTCCTGAAGACAAAATACTGCCGGATCATTTAAGTGCATAAGTGTTAACAATTCATGGTAGTTGGTCCAAAAACCTCTGATATTCCAATGAATTATTGTCATCGTTACTTGCTAAGAGCTCGATTTCTGTTAATCGTTACTTTTGGAGGCTTTTCATTTGAGCGGGGTGGCTTAGGGGAGGTTCTGCCTGCAGGTCTCCCATCGCCAGCATCCATAAGAGGGGAGTATCTATTCCCACTCATTTCCTCCGTAAGGTTTGTGCGCAACCTCTGTTTGGCAAGTTGAGCTCTTTGTTTGAGTCTTGCCTTTGTTTCGTGGCCCAGCTGAGAGGATTGGGGGCTTGGAGTACAAGACCCGTCTCTCTTCCCTGACAGCTCAGGAGATGTGCTTGGTAAAGACTCACAAAGACTGGAGTCCGTTTCAGTTTTAGTTTCTTTTGTTTTTCTAGAAGGCCGTTGTTGCTTTGGTGGCGAAAAAATCTTTTGTTCCGTAATCCATGTGATGTCAGTTTGACAGGCAGAATCCTGAAACTTGGGTCTTACTGAGCTAGCATATGTTTTCGCATTTGATGGGAGGAGGGTAGCAGCCAGTTTTCGGGCTTCGGGATAAGACACCGATTTTTCAAATTTTATCTGTTGCACTTTCTTTTCAGCATGCCACCGCGGACAATCCTTGGATGAAGCCGGGTGGCTGCCCATGCAGTTTATGCATTTGGGGTTGTGAGAGGTACATGAACTATATTCATGCCCTTCCTCCCCGCATTTTGCGCAGGTGGGTTTTTGATTTCTGCATTTGTCTTTGTTATGCCCGTATTTCTGGCAGTGGAAACAACGAATAGGGTTCGGAATATATATTTTCACTGGTAGGCTTAAATATCCATGGTTGCAAAATTTGAAGAAAATCTGATCAAAATTGTGGGATAAGAAGCATTTTGAAAATTGGCAACCACAAAATTACAAATGTCCCCCATTTAGCCAATTTTTGGCGGATCGCCAAAAAGAGTAATTTTTCAAGACAGGTCTACCTTGAGAACAACTATCCAAAATTGGAAAGGAATCCGATCAAAATTGTGGGAGAAGAAGCAATTTGAAAATTTGACACCAAAAAATTAAAAAATGTCCCCCATTTGGCCAATTTTGGCGGATCGCCAAAATGAGTAATTTTTCAAAAGAGGTCTACCTAGGGCATATTCGTGTAAAATTTGAGAGGAATCCGATCAAAACTGAAGGAGAAGAAGCATTTTGAAAATTGGCAACCGAAAAATTTGAAATGCCCCCCATTTGGCCAATTTTTGGCGGAGCGCCAAAAAAAATAATTTTTAAAGAGAGGTATACCTAGAGAACATTCGTGTAAAATTTGAGCGGAATCCGATCAAAACTGAAGGAGAAGAAGCATTTTAAGTAAAAGTTTACACACGTACATACACACATACATACGTACATACGTACATACGGACGACGGATACCCCTCTATTGATAAGATAAGACCAGCCCGACATAGTCGGCTGGTCTAAAAAGTACACACATCAAAAGGTGCTGAAAACTGCTGTAATGACCAACTTCGAATCCCAAATAAATAGGATGTAAAGTAAAACCTGTTTTAGCGACCACCATCCGGAACCAGACAAATCAAAAAATCAAACAGCTGACGATTGGAAGTCTAAAATCTCTTTTGTGTGCACTGACCGGTCTAGTTTTTATCAATTAGAAAGTCAGTTATAGTTTGTAATCATAAAGAGAAGCTAGAAATAATCCAATGTTAATTTATTATGCGATGTCATTTAAAAATTTTTAATTCGGTGTCTGTTTAACAATTTAATTTTAAATTTTCGCAATATCAGTTGAATTTAAGGCAACAATGCGACAATATAAATGATTACATTCAAGCAACCTTAATTTTAATTGGAACTGAACAACTTTTTTTTGTTTGGGAATGAACCAAAGATGTGCCAAATCGTTTTGATGGTTTCAGGCTAGCGCCAGTACCAAACCTAAAAGCCGGGGCTGTCGTTATATCTTAACTATACACAGGAGATCCTTGTTAATACGTAACCGTTAATTCGTTTCTCCACTTTATTCGTACTCATATTTAGGTCCCAGTTTCTCTATATCATACCAGTTTTCCCCCGGATAATTCGTTCACCCGGTTAATTCATACCAAATTCCCCAGTCCCGTGTGGTACGAATTAACGAGGGGCTACTGTATAAGCAATTTATCGATTGAATCACTGAGGCCAGTCTCAGTACTAGAACTAACAGTACTCGGGCAGTTCAGACCCCCACAGGCCAGCTGTCTGCAAAGTGATGGTACCGGGATTCCGGTTTAAAAAGACCACATCATCTACCAATATTGATATTTATTGATAATCGGAAAAAGTCCTACATGAAATGTGAACAAATTTTAATTACAACAAACTAGATTTTAATCCAATTAAACGAGATTCGACGACAGTCTGTCCAGTCCTATTTTTTTTTATTTCTATCTTTTGCTTTTGGATGCTTCTAGACGATTCCACCGTCGATAATTTTACAATATCACAGAAAACGTAAACAAGCACCAAGCTACACCCTCTGACTACTCCCTATTCCACATCTGACATCAACGATTTATATACACTGATTGCTACTTTCATACAGGAGGAAAAATAAATAAATAAAAGAAGCTAAATACAAACGATTTCAAGAGTTCAAAACGAGGACTAGATGTCTCCTCAGAATAAGTTTGTTCTCTATCTCAGGAGTTTAGAAAATAGTTTACAACTTCATAATTTACCTCCAAAACAGAACAAGAACCAGTAAAATGCATAATGCCTTAAAAACTTGCCCAGGTATATTCGTATTTCTCAGCAGAGCAAGAGCATTTTAATAGTCTTCTGTTTTGGAATTGAGGCCAAACTCTATGGACTGCCATTTTCATATGATGAAAACTGGACAATTATTGATATCAAGAATTAAATGTTGATCTTAAAAAATGATTTTTTATATCATGAATTAATTTCTGATCGCATTTTTTTTTTGGATATCAAGAATTAATTTTTGCATCTGTAATAATCTGTAATTATATTTTTCATTTCTCTAAATGTATTCTTGATCTAAAAAAAAGTGATAATGATCTACAAAACTGATATTTAGACCAATTCAAAAGTCAAAAGTCCAATTCTTGATAGCAAAACTGAAAAATTTCATAGCAAAATATCAATTTTGAGGCCAATTATTCATTTTCTTTTTATTGATAACTCAAGAATTTAGTTTACATGGCATTTTTTCAGAATGAGACTTTTTGAATTTATATTTTGAAATCTGCAAATGAATTTTTAATCTCAAAACTTAATTTTTTATATCAAAATATCAGTATATTTCTCATATGTAAAATACAGAAGAAAGCATCTGTGAATGAAATAATGACTGGCCCTTGCATGTAGAATCTTTCTTTTATTTTTTTTAATGCACAAAAAAGATGCAATTTCTCAGATCAAAAACTGTGTTATCATTGATACAAATAATTCAATTTTTTATCTAAAAAGTTTAACCGACAATTTGTGAAATTTTATACACATGTGTGTCTCCTTTAACTTTTTTTATAAATTTTTTATAAAATTGTTTTTTTTTCTTTGTCTCAAAAAATATATTTTTGCGATCTCAAATACACGTAGCAGTAGCAAAATATAGATTAATGAGATGTACATTGATTTATTGATATTTTTAATTATATTTTGACATAATAAAATTAGCATTACCGGTAAAGTTAAAATGGCAGTCCCTAAAACTTAACCTTCATACAATTTTTTGGCCCTGCTAACTGTCTGGCAAACCAAATTGATATTAATTTCATTTGCAAGTAAGAAGTATTCCGCAGACGCAGTCCTGTATGCTGTGTTACATTTTAATAGTCTAAAACCGGAATTAATTTTTTTTTGAAGAAAGAAAAAGAAATACAAATACAAGAAAATGACAAGGAACATTTAAAAGAAAAACGAGTTACATTTAAAAACTCGAACATACAACAATAATTTACAGCCATAAAATATCACCCCCAGGCCTGAAAATTGTCAAATTAATTAAAATTAGTTATTTTTTCTTATTTAGCCAAGCAGCCTGTCACAGTCTGTCACAATGGATTTATAGCTCTGCCGGTTTCCGCCCAGTTACGAACATTTCACAGGCTCGGTGTCGAGTCCATCATCAGACAGCAAGTCCTGGCCTTCACTGCCGCTGTCGTCACCGCTGTGGTACCTGTGAGGGCTAGCGGCGCGCTGCTTGCGCGGGGTCACGACCGGCGACACGCCCTTCAGTTCCTTGATCTGCGCCCTCTGGTGGTCATCGAGTTGATCGAGGCGGTCTTTGATAGCCGACAGCTCCTTCTCGTGCTGATTTGCCTGCGCACAATCAAACATACTCAATACGTGAAATTGAACACACGTCTAATTAGTTCGCTTTTTTCCGTCTTTTGTCGGTTCAGCTCAGCATCTCATTAATTTTCAGTTTCCATTTTTCATTACTTTAAACCGTTCATGGCTTCTTGCATAAGACGGTTTGAAAAGGTTTAGAAATGAGATTCTCTGATCGTTTCGACTTGTTAAATTAATTTATATAACCCCCCCCCCTCCTCCCCGCGAAAAGATATCCACAAAAATTGGAGGTTTGTAAAAAACCCTGCCCTCAAAACCTGGCCGGGGTAATGTTGCTGTTTAGGATTATCAACATGAAGCAGTTACCATGTCAACAAAATGTGGGTGCATATTCATGTCAATTGAACCAAACTGCATCTCTCCGATTGGCACTTCTTTGAGATCACCTGAAAATGTAACACAGAACTCAATGTCTGGACCTACAAGTACACATGCACTCCAAATGTGATGATATTAACCACTTTCTTTTGTTTGTTTGTTCGTTTGTGTTTGTATGTTTTTATGTTCATTTGTTTTTTTTTTTTTTTGGGTAGTCATGTCTTATCTGCTGCTACACATAACTGAGGTGAACCAACCATCCAACCCAGAAGAGGATAAGCAGGAGCCAACCAGCATTATAACTAGATTTAACAAAACATGTATGCTTAACTAAATATTTACTGCGAGGCAAAGACTGCATGGGAAGTTGGTTGTTTATATTTCCGTTTGCGACTAAAAAACAGAAAGAATAAAAATTTTTTTTCAAAGAAAACCCTTAAATTTATATTATAAGTAAGCCTGTAAGCCAGCTCTTTATCATTGCACTCGGACGTCGGACGTATTACTGTAATAGTAACCCGTGTAATAGCTGGATTGCGGAGTATTTTTTGTGCAAATAACACATCACCTCACTTTTAACTTTTATGAGATGATTAATGTACTGCCCGGAATACAAACTGTAAAACCAAAAATTAATAATTTGATTATTAAGAAAAGGCCAATACAGTTATGCCCATTTCTAACTTTCAATCTAAATTCGTCGTGCAAAACTGACTTCGACTGGTACGGATGAAAATTTACGCGTCACAACCGTATAAAGTTATATGAAGTCAGTCCGCGGAACCTCATATAGAGCAAAATAAATCAGTTCCAACCATATACCCACAAATCCACTTCATGTCGCACCTGCAGTCTGCTACACCATTTCGCATTTCATGTTGTAAGTTAAAGTATTCTATTTCATTTACAAAGTGGAAATTTTAGATGTTCCTTAAACTTTCGAGGATTAACTTTTCTCAAATACTAACTGCAAAAACATATATTTAAAATAATGGAAAATCGAACAGCCCGTGTAGGGACAGCACAACACAAACGCAATTAGACATCTCGCCACACATTTGATATTCCCTGGAAAACATTTCTTTCCTAGGCGGAAAGGAAGAGGCAGTTGCAGATGTGACGTAAGATCACAGCCCTCTCCCCCCTCCCGTCCACCCTGCTTCTTACTTAACACTCTCCACTCGCTAGAAATGAGCCTGAATCACAAACCGATTGATTAATTAGGGTGCATTTTTTACATGGTGCTTAATAAGCAAAATTATTAAATAAGACTGGGACGATAAAACAAAACTAGCGCACAAATTAACTTCTTTGCTACGCTGAAAACAACGTAAGTAAAATATAGCATTTAATGTCTTTTTCACTTGTAATTTAACTATGCCAAAGAAGGCATTGTTAAAATCGTGTTTTTGTTCCTGATATATGTGTTATTGTTCCAGCCTTGGATTTAGAAGAATAAAACCTCCGTTCAAGAACATCTCTCTCTCACTAAGGACCAACCTTTAATAGCCCAAAAAGCTTTTGGGCCCTATTTCTTCCCAAAACCACCTCTATTTAAGTGACATTTTGGCACAATGAACAGTTTTCTTGGTCCCAGAGGTATTCCTGTTTTTGAGGTTTTTTTCTTCTTTCTGTATTATGTTTAAGAATCACACAATATACAGTGTATGTTAAAGCGCGGTGCATCTCAGAAATTGTGCTTCCTAAAAAACGTTTGGTTAATTCAGGTGTAGATTATTACAAAGAGACATCTGAACACAGGCATCTTCACTCAAAACTTAAAGCCATAATGTGAAATACAAGTTCAGTTTTCGATTTAAAAAAAGCTGCAGACAAATGTGGTACAGAGGAAAAGAAAGAATACATTTTCGATACTAGTTGAACATTTCTTGCTGGAAAATGCCTATTTTCAGAGAATACTGCAAAGATTAATTCAAGAGCCAAGCGGATCACAGTGAGTACCCTTGGACGCCAGTATGTTTTCGTCATCAAGGGAGGCCGCCTTGAGGAGCTTTCTCCTCGCTCTACACTGTTCCGGTGTCAACTTCTCTGCAAAAAATGCCCTCTTTGTTATTTTTACTACGCCCCCCCCCTCCCCCCCAACTCCAGCAACTCAATCTGTTATTGCCGTCAATTGCCACGTACCTGTCCCCAATACCTTGGCTTGCTACCATAACACTTTTATATTTCGAACCACGTAATAAAATAAAGTCCGACAATGAGGAAGAATAAATAAGGCGATAATTCTAACCATAAGCCAGTTCAAGTTTTAATATTACTGAGTACGGGCCAAGCAAAATACATAATATAACAACATATAACATACTGTCTATCTGTACGAACATGGAACTAGCCGGAAATAACTTAAAAATTCGACCAAACACTCGTGCTGATATTTTAAAAGACTATTACTACCACAGAGAGAAAATAAGACTTTGGGATCTGTCACACGCAAGGCATTTTCCTTCCACAACTTTTGGTTAACATTCTTTACAAAATAAATTGATTTAGGGAAGCGTCATTTTGGGTACTGCCAATGAAGCATTGGTGAAATGTTCTGACTTAGCATTATCCAAACTCGTTCATTTTAGACTATTTACCTGATAGTATGATGTTTCTAAATTCCCTGTGGCGTCTGATGATATCATTCAGCTTCTTTTTCAAACCCACGTGCTGCTCTGGCGATACATGGTGTCTAAAATGTGAGGAAAAACACTTCTATGTTACAGACAAACTGCCAAATCACCCACATTGCAGTCTGGCTAAAAATTTGAAGCAGACTGTAAAATACTTGGTTCAACCGGCCACTCTTTTACGCAGATGGCTATGTGGCTGGCCAGAATGCAGTGTGGGTAATTTGACAGTTTGACTGTAGCATATATATGACCTTCAAGTCCATACGGATTTTAGATCTAAATAATTTTTAGATAGCCAACAGAAGCCATTTTCTCCTAATCAGATTTCCCATCAAAGGACTGTAGGCACACATTTGAAAAGTAAACAAAGGAACGTCATTTAAAATGCCAGTGAAGTATGGTCGACTTTTAAATAGTGAACAGAGAATCACTTAAACTGAAAATAAATCACCCAATTTTTACCCTGTAAACAGAGCGAAAAAGGCAACTTACTTGAGTGCATCTCTTTCTATTGACACTTCTTCAAGCTTGGCATTGAGGTACTGGATTTTATTCTTCAATTTGCTCACAATCCGCGAAATCTTTTTCTTTTTCTGCGATAAAACAACAAAACAGGTAGTGTCAAGTTCAATAAAGACAGTCATCCGTTATACCGAGGCACTTCCAACCGACGCTACAATCGAGATTGTTTTATTGGTCACAGTCTGTTACAAAAAGGGTCAACAGGTCGTTGTATCCGGTTCCTAGGCGTTTAGGTCTCGGAACACTTCCGAGACATTTATGCTTCGGGACGTTTAGAATCGAGTCGTTTAGGTACTGGTTTCATTCTTTTGATGTAAATTGTCAATCGGGTTTTTTTTTTTTTTTTTTTTTTTTTGTTAATGCTTTATTTTCTATACTGTAACTGATTTTGGAAGGACTTTTATTTTATATAATAATTATTGCTTTCCATCAGCTCTGTGCTGTATTTCAAACACCACAATGGGCTATAATTGTTGATGTCATTACGGACTGAAAGGCTTCGGATACTTTATGACTGTTTATGTAAAAACATGATAAATGTACAAATTTTCAAATGTATTGATCTCAATTAGTATGCGGTGCTCAAAAGTAACAAGCAAGATATGGCCGAATTCCACACATTCCAAATTTTATTTATAACAAAAAGTACTTGGAATAATCAGTTCCTTTAAATGCTCTGATTTTTACTGGATAAATGACACCCGAATGCTGCTCGTATCACTTCAGATGGTCTCTTTCAAAAATTGCTCCGCAAAGTCCAAACAACATTAAATGGCAATATTAATTTAAAAGCAGCTCAAACAATAAGTCAACAATGCAATCAAGTTGTCTGTTCAGTCTCAACTGCAGTTTAACTTATTAAAAATTGAACAAAGTTCCATATCTTGTTGCAATTTTTAGCTTTTTATCATAACCAAGGCATATGACTCCGCTCTTGCGCTTGGTTCAATTATAGTAACTCCAAATTCTGGTCCAGTCAAAAGAAATGCCTTTCGAAGTTTTTGTTTTAAACTGCATTTTAGTTAATAAACAATAAAGCAAACGGTGTTCCATGTCATTTTTGAAGAAAGAAACTGAAACACGGTGTGTAAATTTTCAGGCCTAAACGTCCAGTTTTGAGGCCAAAATGGCAGTGAACTCGATGGGGGCCTAAGCGTCTCTGGGACCTGAGGCATTTTGGGCCAAAACGTCAAGGCCTCGTGATATCCGTCGTTGTTATAACTTAGCAGATATAGCTAATATGAACGCACAAGAGGGGTGGGGAGGGTGTGGGATGGGATGGACAAAAGAAAAACTAATGTAGAGTCGTGAGAAAAAGCGATGAAAATATTATACTATTCATTTAGAGACAGAGAGAACTACAGCGAATTACCCTGGCCCATATGGAAAGAAAGCAATATTCGTGAAAAAGAAACAAGATATATATAAAAGCCTTATTTTTCTTCATAATTTCAAAATTCCGCATTACTCTCACAATTGCGCGGGAGTTTTCGAAAAGCGCGGGATCTAGTTCGCACTGTAATAGGCGCAGTGCGGGATTTTTTCAAAAACGCTGGATTCTCGCGCATTCCGCGCAGTACATGCAGCTCTGACTTAGGTAAGATCTACTTCCATGTGACAAAAATTGATCAGCTTTGTTCAGTTTTATTTCATTTTTTTTTTCATTATTTGGTCGTATTAAAAAAACTTTTTCCTACCTTTTTGTTTGTCTCCAGGATAAGCGTGAGTTTCTTCTGAGCATCTACAAACTGCGCTTGAGCCTCTTCAAGTCTGTGCTGCAAACTCATCCTTTCTTCTATCCATCCAGCCTCGCGCTGAGCAACTACTTTCTCCGTTTGATTTCTATTCCTACCAATCTCTTCTTTGGCGCCACGTAAATCCTCCTTCAGCACATCTACTTCATTCTTCAGGCGAGTGTTCATATCAACCAGTTCGGTTTCAGAGTTCATATACGAGGCATACGTAGATTCAATGCGGTGTAAGCGATTTTTGAGGTCCGAGTTTTCCAGGCGCTCACGTTCCAACTGCCCCAGCAGCGAGTCTTGATGAGATACTTTAGTTCTGAAATAAAAAAGTAGGGGTACACTGGTCATACTGAGCTGCTAAGTTTACAAATTAATACCTTGTCATGGGTTTTTAGAGGGGAGTCAGAAATGGGTTGCGTGTAGACGACTGTTATCAGAGGAAAAAAACAAGATTGTCTTTGGTGCACACATACATACTCTCCCAAATCAAACCTCACCACCAACTTCCCCTCTGTTCTGTCGTCATACTTTCCTTACCTCTTCACTGCTCCCTACCCCCTCACTCTCCTCCCCCCCCCCCCCCCCCCAGGATACTTACTTGAGGACTAAAGCCTCTTTCTCGGCACTCTCCCTGGCATCTTTGGCGGCTTGCAATCGCTCCTCCATTTTCTCTCTCTCAGCATGCAGCCTCGATTCTTCGTCTATTTTCCGCCTTTCAATTTCTTGCAGCTTCGTTTCCATTTCTAGCCTTAAATCAAGGTATCCAAATTTATCCACAATGTTGACAGCTTGCACTACTTGTGTTTACAACTACAGAAACTCTTTATTTTGAAATTTTTATTTTGTTGTCAAAATTTATTAATTACACCCCCTCCACCCTCAGATCGTTCATTTTGTTGTTTATTTATGTGCGATATTCGCGATAACATAATGTGCATGCCGATGTGTGCCTAGAATAAAGGATTAGGCATTAAACGTTGGTATTCCTTCATTAAATCTTACGGAAATGGTCGGAAAAAACTGAAGTAAAATCAAGCAAAGCTGGCTTACTTGTCGGATTCAATGGCGTGTAATTTGGACCACTCCTCCTCCCTAGCAGCCTGCACTCTGCGAACAGACTCGCGCTCTTTCTCAGCCATGGCACTTTCCTGTTTCTCTATCGTGTGCCGGTGTATCTCAATGTGCGACTTCAAATCTGAGAACCGAGACAGGTAACCGTAATCAGCAAGATAAAGGTACAATCCCAACTATTCAAATGACATAAAGGATGGGATCTCGCAAGCAGTAACTTATACTATGTTACTTTTATATAAACAATACAAAGAAAATACCTTCTATCTGGTTCTTGAGTTTGTCTCGCTGCCTTTCTAAATCCCCCCTTTCTTTCAACATATCCATCTTTAAATTTGTCAGCTCGACTTTGCTTTTATGTGACACCTCCTCAGCTTTGTTTTTGAGTACAATGTTCTCCTTCTCCAGGTCATGGATCCTTGCCGTGAACTGTGTCTGTAGCTCTTGTGTACTACTCAGCTCCTTCGTCAGACCCTCCAGCTGTAGCTTCAGTGTGTTCCTCTCCGTCTACACAAAAATACAACTCAACTTTCCACTGCAAATGCTTTACAAACATAATAATCCATGGCGGTTGCTGCGGCGATTAAAGGTGTGTTTTTTATCACCATCAATATTTGTTCAAAAATCATTTCCTCGCTTTTGATTGAAGATGTTATTTATTTCTTTATTTTCTATTTTTTTTTTCTGCTGTTGTTTTTTATGTATTATGTATACCGCAGAGCAAAACATTTATTGCACAAAACAAGCAGTGAATCCAAGCTGCGAGAACGGACGCTCCCTGTGACACACCTGTCACGCCATACGTCACAACGAATAACACCAACTGACATCTACACAAAAAGTAACATTTGATGACATGCAACAGGACCCTGAAGAGTTACCTATTTAGGCGACCCACACTTCTCGTCCAAAATGCATATCTCTGGGAATTACACTCAAGGCAATACAAATTACAATCCACGTATCTGGTGAGTAAGGTAATTCGTTCTTTTTTTTATTTGCTGATTACCTCCAGAGCTTTCACACTGGCACTGTGTTCCGCTAACTGCTTGGCCTGTAGCCGCGAGACACTGTCAGACTGGAGCCCTAGATGTTCCCGCTGCGCACGTATCTCCTCCAGTTCTGTCAGCAGGCCCTTCATTTTCATGTGAAGTTGCGCATTTTCACGCTGAAGAGTGCGAACCCGCTGCGCATCTGTGCCTTCGTTTTGCGCACGCGCCAAAATGGTTTCCCTCTCCTTACGCAAATTCGTGACCTATATATTGAAATTCTTGAGCTGGGTAATAAAATGTGCGGTGATCAGTATTAACAAAATTTAAATGCCAAACTTGTGAAAATAATAAACCGTGATTCTACAAAACATGAAAGACACCCAAGCTGCAAGACCATGCTTATTTCGAAATAAAACCTTAGAGAACGTGAATTTGGTGTCAATGTCATCAAACTGTTGATCTGCAAAGTCTCTAAGTTGTTTTTGTATTGATTTGCTGATGTGGATAATCCTCGAAACCTGAGTAACAGATTTGAACACCACTTAACATAAGCAATCACATGCCTAACAGGCCTTATATTACGACTGTCTGTCATATTTCACTGAAAACAAATATCCGAAAATATCACCTGGCACAAAAATCAAAACTTAATCACAGTACCTCATATATACATATACTGACACACAATGGAGGAAAGAAAAGATGAAGATTTAAAATGTAAAACAAGCACTTACCTCGGCCTCGTTTCGCAGTTTCATCTCTTCAATAATGCGAACATTTTCAGTCTTCTCATGTTCATACTCGGCTTTCAAAAATGAGTACTCGTATTTCAGTTTATTCAATTCCGTCCGGTAGCGATCGGTCTCTTCGTCCAGCTGCTGGAACTTCTCCCGGAATGGTTTCTCCACATCCTCCTGCACTCGGATACGGAGCAAGTCGAGCTTGTCTGGGTTCAACACCTAACATTCAACAAGACGACCTAGTCTCAATGACACTCAAGGTCCTAAGCTGAAGACTCTAATAAGAAAAGGTATATTCAAAGAAAGGCATGTTAGAAGGGGAGATTCTCTGCCTTTGAAGAAAGTCAGGGTATTTTAACCTGAGGGGTTGTTTTCCGTGTGTGTGTGTGAAGGAGGGGGGAGTGGGTAGGGCAGTCCGTTCACCGGAAACTTAACTCCTATATAGTGTCACTTGATTTAGAGATGCATGATTTTTTTCAAAAGTTGAATAAAAAAAAAACTTTCGCTTAATTGTTTCGTTTGAGTTTCTTTTGAGTTTTTTATTTACTTTCCCAAAAGCAGGGGAAGACTGAGCTCCTTAATTTTAGCAGCGGCCATTCACCGTTCATCTTAAATGATCAATCATTTTTTCAAAGATATTAAAGATATAATCCTTGCAATTTTGAGTGATTACTTTTGCATGCGATCTATTTAAATACCTGACTCCTCAGTTCATCACATTCGACTTGTTTATTCGCCATATCTTTTCTGGCCTGCTCCAATAAATTCTTATATTTCTCCTGCACCAGTTTTGTGTCTTCTATTGTAGCTTTTAATTCCCCCTGTAGCTGAACATATTCATCCTGCAATCTGAAAACGTATAATACTTTAAACCTCTCGTCAAATAAGGGCAGACGTGTTGCTTTTTTTAAACCTGAAGTTATTTTGCATACTACCAATTTCAGTTGTTATTCCAACAGAAAATATAAAAAATGGAGTACATCATTTCGATGATGCTACCCCATCTCACTTTTCAATGAACGATGTTCATTTTCACTTCTTTATGCTGAAATATACTTTGTGTACCTAACAAGCTTACTGCTTTTATGTACCTTGTATGTTCAGCCTTTAGAGTTTGGTAATTGGTCCTGTGTTGCTCAGACCTCATCTTCTCATCAGCCAGCATTTTTTGCAGTTCAGTTTCCTGTGCCAAACGTGGCAGCGACTCGACCCATGGGGTTGTACCAGCCATGCCAGACTGTATGGCCCCGGTTGGCACGCTAGTAGCCATGTGGAGGGCTCCAGACACACTTCTGCGGCTTGCGGTTGAGGAAAACACACTCGGCCTAGTTCTGCCCAATTTTTCTAAAAAAAAGAAAAAAGAAAAAAATCATAGCCAGTCAACTAACATCTAATGTTTTAAAACCATCAAAATATCAATCTTTGGCGGAAGTCAAAAAAGTATACACATCCAGGGTTCGCGTTGGCGGGGTTTTTGTCCACTTTTTCGGCCTTTTTATTACGAAATGACTCACTTTTTCGGAACACACCGAGTCTTTCTAAACCAAACTGAGTCACACTTTCCTTTTTTGACTCACTTTCCTGAGGACCAAGCGCGAACCCTGACATCGGAATACTTTCTATCTTCACGTTAAGAGATTCAAACTGTGTTTTTTTTTTCTTGAAATGGACACCGAAAGTAATTATGTTGCAACATCTACTAAGTGCTCAAACTTGAATAACGACTCCTTTTACAGATGCATTTGCATTTTTGTCGATATTGGAAACCCAAGAAAAAAATTGCGTGTTTCTCAATACAAATTTGACTTCTAAAATTGTGCATAACAAAAAGAGCAACCTAGGATTAAAAACAAAAAAACTTTCAATCAGTGCCTGTCACTGTCTTCTATTCAATGCAATACAGCTAAGTAGAATGCTTCTTTTCTGGCTCAACAATGATATGGCAAAATAAAAATGATCGGTTATTATTTTGTAAGTAACTTTTAACGCTCATAAAGAACATTTCCTTGACGCCTTTATGGCGTTTCCCACATGCCTTAAGACCTGCTTTTAAAAGGTTTCAACTACAGTATAGTTCACCACGTTCTTCCATTAACGACAAATACAATGCTTAAATTTAAAAAAAAAAAAAAAAAAAAGTAATTGCGGCATAGCTCCAAGTCATTTGTGTTTACATTTGAAACAGAAGACCGTGCCAAAGGTTATATCTGTAACACGCTGCTGTGGCAAGTTGCCAACTAGAAATTATTTAGATGACTGGTATAACAAGGCTCAAGGTGCCGTTTCAAAGTCTGCAGACGTTAATATTGTGGTTCTTCTCATAGAGCAAATAAATGATCGTCAATCAACCAGCATTAACAATAAATAAGAAAAAGAAATGGAGCCAAAAAATCATCCTAGCAAAAAGACAAAATAATGCGTATGCTGACATAAAAACGTGTATACCATGCCAAAAGTTGCTGGGACAAAATCTTGGAAGTAATGCCGACGAAAAAAAAAACATTTAGACAAGAAAGCCCATTCTGACAAGATGCTGACAAGACAATATACAAACTGATACGAATGCTGGTGTTAACACAAAGTGGAAACCTTGTCAACAACTGCCGACAATGAGAAGTTATAGAAATAATGCCACACAAAAACAAATAGGTGTCTCATTACACTTTATTTGTACTTAATATAGCCACAATACGTATTTCCCTGTTGTATTACTACGGCTTCCAAAAACACATTGGCATTATTTTCATGCTCCCAGAATGCCCTGCACCGCATAAAAGAACAATTTTTTCTTCAAAAGTTACAACTACTCTTCACGACACTTTCATAAAATTTTATGTGGTACAAAGAGGTACTGCTCAGTTGCGACTGCTTAGCCAAGATACTGAAGTCTTTAACAGGTGGATTTGACATTTATGTCTATTTTACTTGAATCAAGGGACCTTGGACCCTTTCTGTCCTGGGGGATTGGACTAACACCTAACATAGAGCAGCCAGTCAGTCAACACTCCAGACGCTAAAATAGCGGTAAGTTCAAAGATGCTGAGAATCATGCCCTGGACATTTTTGGTGTACTTGGAACCCGTATCTCAGAACCATTTTTAACTTGCCATTTTCCTAGTGTCTGCTGTACAGACTGTACATACGAGGGAGAGAAGATGTAATTGATTACAGCATGTCCTAACTGGTTACAACAAAGTGTTACATTCTGACACCACTAAACATGCGAGCTGCAAGTTTTGGCAGCCCTTTCGACTTAAATATTTCTTCTTTTATGATACTTGACAAAAGAAATAGCTTTCAACTACATATATTCTTTTTCTTTCAATAATACGCCAGTTTGTACTTTAAGAAATTTTGGATGCATGCTGTGTTTCGACTGGAAGAAATGATTAGGAAAAAACCATCAAAAACCTCACGCGCTTTGATATGTAATAAATCCTAACACTTTCTGTAGGTTGAAAATTGTGACTTCGCTTATCTCGATTTACTCTAACCATTCGTTCTCCTCCCCTCGCGCGGAATACAGGTTACTGGGACTATGAGGGAAGAGATACAGAAATGTCGCAGCGTTGTCCCAGCGGACGCTTTCTATCTTCCAAGGACAGAATGGGTCACAGTCATCGAGGTTCGAACTAACAGGGTTTTTCTTCAAAAGCACAATGAGAAGTGTCCTAGTGCATTATTTTCGAACTCGACGAAACTTCCAAAATGGAGTGAAGAGTGATTTTGCAATTGTTTATGCATCTTTGTTGTGGGTGATAATGGAGTTTATATACCGTGATCTCAAGAAAACATTTATTTATCTCAGTACAAAAACGTTATCTGACCATAAAAATCATGCGCCATTTATATATATTTGGGCCATTTAGTTGATGCACCGTTTTTACAATAACGCCATTGGCCCCAGTCGTGCACCGAAATTACCAACATTAACATTAATAATAAGTTCTGCTACATGAACTATGACTCTTGCTGTCATGGGAAGACTGCAAGAGTCATCTAGGACTAGTCGCAGCGATATGGAAATAAGAAAATCTAAACCCCAATAACTTTGTCAAAACCTGGAGTATTTCAAAAGTTTCCTGATTAAAACATATAAATGTCCCCAAAAAATCGATTATAAAAGTTTCGTCTGCAAATAACAGGTTTCACGCACAAAGTGAACTTAGAAAAAAACGCTGCATTTCCATAAGCCAAATCACACTTTGGGGGTTACCAATAAAAATGCGCAAAAATTCTGAGTTTCGAATAAAAATAACCGGATGAAAAATGAAAGAAATGATAAGAGAGATTTCGCTTAATGTCAAATTTCTCTCGCACCAGAGATCAGTCGAGCTTTTAACAACCCGTATGCTATTTTAAAAATGTATTAAAGGTTTTAACAAATAGTTTCAAGTTTCAATTCCTATATATGTTCCAAGTATAAGCTGTTTTTGCGATATTTCGTCTATATTTTTCTATCATTTCTTTCATTTTTTTACCCGGTTCCCTCGCAGTCGAAATTCAAAATTCTTGCGCATTATATTCGAAACACCCAAAGTGTGATTTGGTTTACATCGCTGGCAGTATTATTGCTCCGCTCGTCGTGAGTACCTTTGTGATAGTCCTAGATGATTCTTGCGGTCTTAGCAGCAAGAGTCATAGTTCCTATAATAGAAAATGTCATTGATGTCAATTTTCCAGATCTCGGCGCACGACCGGGACCAATGGCGTCATTTTAGACTGGGTGCATCAAATAAATGGCCTAATTATAAATTAAAGCGCACAATTTTTATCTTCAAATAAAAATTTTTTACTGAGAAAAATATTTGTTTTCTTGAGATCAGGATATCAAACCTCTCATTATCGCCCACAACAACATTGAATCAACAGCTGCAACACCACGCTTTACTCTGGTTTGGGAGTTTCGCCGAGGTTGAAAATAATGCGCCAGGGTACTTCGCAGTGTGCTTCTAAAGAAAAAGCCTGCCGGTTCGAGCCTCGGTGTCCTAGCACGTGCGCCGAAAGATCAAAAACCTCGAAAGTTGAGATCAATGGCCATTTCTATTGCAGGAACTGTGACCCTTTCTGTCCTAGGAAGATGGAAAGGGTCTGCCGGGACTACCTTTGTGAAAGAGCGCTGCTGCCTATTTTTTGCAGGCATACGCGTTACATGTTTGTAATCAAAATAGTATAAAGTAGTAAGATGGCGACAAGAGGCTACTACTGTTTATGTTTACATAAACAAAATGGACGGACCATACATAAAATGAACAAAAAATCATATTCGGAAACAAGATCAGACAACAGCGGAGTCCCAATATCTTCAATCTGGTGTTTCTCCCTTAATTCACATTTCAGAATATACAAACATGCCTCAGAATCTAGGAATCCATAGCAACGTGCATTCACCAAAAATAACGCTACATTAAAGCAGAAGATTACACATCTTTCAAAAAGTGTCACTTAAAATTTTTGTTGCTGTGAAAGTGTAAACTTCCGCTAAACCGCAATGCACTGTGGGAATGTAAACAGACGTTTTCAAATTTTTACAAAGTCTGATGAGATTTGCCAGTAGATCGTTTTGAAGAACTTTAAAATGACCCAAGCCTTGTTTCTTTGATTATTCTTAAACAAGACAACATGGAACATTTGCACCGATTCAGATAAGCCCAGTGGTACTCACGTACTTCTCGAGATAATGTCATGTGTCATCAAATATTAATATTATATATATATATTATATTTTGGTCCCAGCCCCTTTCCTTTGATTAATTTCACTTCAATTCTCATTGCGTCATATCTATGGTGTTCTCAAGTATCACCTTAGTGTCTAATAGTAGTTGCCTTCCCCTATGAATAGAACCTTTTTCTCATCGGATGACACACCCATGCCTTGTAACTCTGTTTACACTTGTGGTTGATCACGCCTTTTGCTCTAGCATGGAATCTATTCTGATTTACGTCTCGCACACCCTCTTTTCAGCTATAGCCAAATCAAGGACCTCTCCTGTGCTTCTTCACTTTTCAGTGATTTCTGCTCTTTACATCTTTACCTGTACCAACCAGTACCTTACACATCGTTAACCCTACCTTGCAAACGAACGCCCTGCTACCTATTTCATAAAGCAAATACCAGACCCTCAATCTAGCGTTTCAAGTTCTTCCTCAGGGCCTCGTATTTTAGCGTTTTCTACTCGATTGTAACCTATATTCGTTCTTTCAACGATGAAGTCAATAGAGGCAAGGTGGAAACATGTATCTCCTTTGGAAAAAAGCAGGTTGAGGTGAGTTAAATCTACCCCACTTGCCAGTCTTGGGCTGTTGGCAAAATGAGATTCCGGTTACAGGTTATTTGGTTGCTGAGCCCACTCGCCTTCACGAATTTGATAAATTGGACAAGTTTGCGCTTCATTGTCTTTGTTTGCTCAGTATCAACTTCATTATATTCTCTACCTTACATAGTCTTTCTACTGGTACTGTTCTTGTGTAAACGATCACTGTGCACGTCAGTAATATATATGTTCAATCATTACTCTCTTTCTGCACAACAGAAAACCACCGGTTTCATTTTTTTCCACTCTAAAGATTCTTTGGTATTGGCAAAACTCGCAAATGCTTGTTAACAGAAATACAGTGCGAAAGAGTTTTCTTTTAGCATGTCTTTCAAGATAGTTGTCTCGGGGTTACAGCCTCCCACATAGTCCAGGCAAATATGATTCCCACTGCTACTGATTTTGCTCTTATAGCCTCTTTGTCCTTTTCATACTGAAGTTGTATTCGGTCTCGGACCCTGGTCATTTTGAATTTTCCTAAAGTGAATGATAAGGGTAACTGAAAGTGTACCGATTTGCTTAGCAATTCAATTGTCGATAAGCTCTTTGGATCCTAAAGCCATCGATGCAGGAACTTAAAACACTAAGATGTGTGACTATGTCAACTGGTGCAAGGTGTTCTTATTATTCATGGACGACCGTGTTCACTGTATCTCTTAAGCTGCCATTATAGTACTTTCCTTTTACTTGTTGTCAAGATATTACCATTAGCTTCTCTGCTTTGAAGTGGAAGTAGTTTAACTTGTCTGTTGGGCCTTTCTTGTAAAGGAATACAGTATATCTTGGTCTTGAATGAAATTCTTGTTCACTTCAGGAATTCATACAACATGCTCCAGATTCATTGTCCACATCATGACCTGCTCCTGCATATAGCCACGAGTTCAGGTTTGGTCCCTCCTTCTTGTATAATGTCTTCTCCCCATGCGACCGTCAATAGGCTCCAGGTCAGTGGTATATCAATGACAGCGAACGTTTCTGCGGATTGAGGAGGATTTTGCCAGAATGGCATGCCAACCAGTGGGATTCGTCTAGCTTTGTTGCCGTAGGCTTTCCTAGCCGTTAGCTCATATTAGCTTACGCTGAGAGTGCAAGCAGGTTTGGTGTGAAGCATGTCTTATTCTTACATCTCTACTTCCACAGTCTCTCTGCATGTGCTATGTTTTTCAAGCTTATTGAGTATGTTTTCTGTTAACTAGTCGATGGCCTGACTCTCTTTCCTCTCACCTGCTTCCACTGGGATGTTAATGCATTAAATTTCCTTCTCTCTATTTTTCTCCTGTTTCGCTTGGTGTCTGAGTTTTGTTTTTCTGGTGTCGTTTTTATTTCTACTGACATGAACTACTCTTTGCTCACTGTGGATACATTTCCGTAAAACCCTAATTTTTATATTTCCTCTAGCTGTATTGCCTAAAATTTTGTGAAAGTCGTCCTCTCGTTCTGGTTATTTATTCACATGATTCCACTTTATTTTAAAGCGTCTGCTTTCATCCATGGCACTATGCTCCACTTCAGAACAGGGATATATGGTTAGCGTCCTGCATCTTTCTTCCCTCCGCTTCACCGGCTACTTGTGACGTGCATTGTCGAAGCCCTTCTTGACAATTTGCTAGGTTTGATGAATATTTAATTAGCTTTTGTTTTGGCATTTTGCAATACCTGATATCTCCCGATCAGTCCGTGCTTGGGTTGATAGGCTTAATCAAGTCTTGTGGCCTACTCATCATCTCCTCTTGGGTCGATCAGGGATGTTGTTCTTTTTTTGCACTCATAGTTTGATGTATACAGAATGCAATAGCGCTGAACATGTCTGTCTGTCAGCTCCTACTAAGCTGTCTTTCCGAAAGTCATCAGGTTTTCATGTTAGCCAGTCAGTTTATTCTTGAAGTCATTGGTCGGTATTCAGTTTGTGATAATTCTAGGATTCTTGTACCTGAAGAGAGCAAGAAAAACTGCTGACAGAGACATACTGTTGCATGTCTAGTTGGCCACTTCTAATTTCTTGATATTCCTTTGCATTTAATATGCGAAAACAGTCATTGAAATTTTTCCTTTGAAGCCTATATAAAAGGCATACGCAAAGTATATAAGTGTGCAGCCTCGGCCTATTGCAAATGGTAATTTGCTTTACAAAGTCTAAACCTGATTTAGATCCCATCTTTATTAATAGCAAACAAATAGGAACTGTGTCATCTACGAAATTGTTGGGTGTTATTATCACGAACAACTTAACTTGGAATAAACATATCGACCATATCTGCTTCAAGCCTTCTCAAAGAATGCACTTTTATATGTACTTAACCGCTGTGGCTTAAAACAAAAAGAATCACTATCCGTTTATTGTTCGACAGTTAGACCAATACTTGAATATGCGGCACAAGTCTGGCACCCCGGTCTTACACAAGTGCTTGAAAATCAGCTTGAGCAATTTCAAAAAATGCCGTACGGATTGCATTTCCAAATCTCTCGTCTGACAGAGTTCTTACAAAGGCGAATTTGCCTACTGTAAAAGCGAGAAGAATAGCTATGACCAAAAGCCTTTTTGTTAAAGTCCAGGATCCTGAAAATAAATTAGCTATTATTCTCCCAAGCCCACATACACCATGCCATAACACAAGGAGCGAATTAAATGTTCCGAACAGAGCGCCACAGGAATAGTTTCGTGCCATATTGCCTCGGCCATTTCCAATAAGTTCTGGTATTCATTTGTGTTCATCTAGTCATTCTTAATCTCAAATTTTAAAATTTTAAAATTTTATTTTCTCATTTTCTTTTTATATATAGTATGTTGTTCTATACATGTTCTAGTTGCGTTTATTCAACAATTGCTTGTGTATTTGTTGTAAACAATAAATTATTATTATTGTTGTTATTATTATTATTATTATTATTATTATTATTATTATTATTATTATTATTATTATTATTATTATTATTATTATTATTATTATTATTATTATTGCCCTGCTGTGATGTTTAGCTTCCACATTTGAATATAATTACACTTGCCACTAAGTTGTATTCACATCATAAATGAATAAAAGATAAGTATGTTTTGTTTGCCAGCTATGTTTATATCATGCTTTATTTGCTATTTCTTATTTAGTTATTTCCCCCTTATCTTCCAAAGAGGTTACAAATTTCTTTCTAAATGCAAAGTTCTATACTATATGAACGGTCCCTTTGTCACAAGACTGGAAGCTATAACGCTGCAATAACATACCTGATGTTGTAATAATCTATTTATCTCAGTTAACATTTTGACGTTCAATCAAGCCTAGAACGCTTACCTACCAAAGTTATCTCGAGGCCGGGAGAAGGGAGAATATATATAAGAAGATATAGAAGATATATATATATATATATATATATATATATATATATATATATATATATAATGTAGAGGTTGTGACAGTCTTAATGAGAATCCCCGTCTAGACAGTGACAAGTCCCTTGGGCCAAAGGAAAAACTTTCTTTATTATGTCTTTACTTTAATCAATTTTCAGGCGATCAATTAGAACTTAGATTTCCTATTGAGAGATAGTATGATGAGTTGTTTTTGGTTGTGACCCAGACAACTTTGCCACGGGTTCCGGACATAACCCCAGGGCCAAATCACTTAGACCGTAACTACACATGCTTTAAAAGACTCAGGATCACGTGACCATTGCACCATACTGGAAAAGATATCGGGCTGCTAGTTGTTAATTTCTTTGAAATTATTATTGTGTATCGGTGTCATACAAAAGGTGTAAGTGTATCGGTTTTGTCGATTACTATTGTTTGTCATTTTAACATCTAGTGCTCATTTTTCCTATCAAAATATAATTAAATATATAAATAAATCAATATATAGCTCAATAAATAATTGTATGTCAATAATTAAAGTTTAGATTGCAAAAAATTATTTTTGAGATTAAAAAATCATTTTTACAAACTTACACTTAAGGGAGGCACACATTTATATAAAATTTAGCGAATCGTCAATTACACTTTGGAGATGAAAAAAATTAATTATTGATATCAAAAATAACAACACAGTGTCTGAGTTCAAGAAATGCTTCTATTTTTGTGCACTATAGAATTATAAGACAGATTCTGTATACAGGGTCCAGTCCTTATTTTATTCTCAGATATTTGCTTATGACTTTTAGATATAAAACAGACTGATATTTTGACATGAAAAACTAACTTTTGAGATCAAAAATCATTTGCAGATTTGAAAATATCAATTTAAAAAGTCTCATTCTGAAATAATATTATGTCAGCTGAAACTAAATTCGTGATATCAAAATTGAGATCTTGCTATCAAATATTTCATTTTTGCAATCAAGAATTGAACTGTTGATCTTTAAAAACCAATTTTATAGATAATTAAATCATTATAAATCATTCTGAAATAATGTTATCTAAAATAAATTCTTGATATCAATAAAAAGAAAATAAATTATTTAGCTGAAAACTGAGATTTTGTTATCAAATATTTCAGTTCTACTATCAAGAATTTAATTTATAATCCATAAAAATCAATTTAAGATAACATTAAATCTATCTATCTATCTATCTATCTATCTATCTATCTATCTATCTATCTATCTATCTATCTATCTATCTATCTATCTATCTATCTATCTATCAATTCAGAAACGTCACCAGGACAGGGGTTCCAGAAGATACCACACACTACCGGGCCAGCGCCTGAGCAAGTTAGAGCTATCAAAACGATGATGTCTTCCGGTCTGCAGTGGAGACGGGGTTATCGACAGCGAGGAGATGTAACAACTCTATCAGCCGACAAACTGTGCTAAGCGTGGAATGATACCACGGCGATTCTATGTCGGACCAGTGTTAAATCAACAGCGACGACGTCTTCGAAGAGACTGGATGACCAGCCATTTTGGAAACCGATGGCCATTAGCTTCATAGCTTGGCGTAGTATTTCACTTCCAGTCGGGTTTTCTGTTGTTTCGAAATGACGCCCCGCCCCCACCTCCAACGAGTATAAAGACGGTGAGGAGAAGCGATTCGAACAAGCTTGTGTGCGATTAGTAAATAGATTTGGTGGAGGGAGCATGACGGTGTGGGTGTTATTCGATTGAGTAGGAAATCATCGATGGCAACTTGACCGCAAGGCACTACGCGGAAACCGTCTTAGAAGGCAAAATCGTTCCGCACTGTGCAAACGATCGTATAAAGATTTCAAACACGATAACGCGCCCTCGTTTGGCTGCAGTTTGTGTAAATCTGTTACGCGCTGATCAGATCCAGACACTACAGTGGCATCCTTACTCATCTTACATGAACCTATTGAACACGTTTGGGATATGCTCGATTGTAGAGCTCATAGGGCGCTGCCACAATACTATACGGAGCTGAGATGCACATGGATTATGGAGCGATGCGTTGATCCAGACCAAACAGGGCACACAGGATATTGAAAACTGGAAAGTGCAACTGTTAAATTACCGGTGTTGTAAAGTTTGTATTGGACTGAATTTTATCGTATTTGTAGCGAACATCTATTTTGTTGTTGTGAGCCTGGTTTTCAGGCTCCAAAATTTAACATATGTTTATATTATAGGTTCAAATGTGGCGGCCATATGTTCACCATATAGTGAATACACAATTGCCATATGTTGCTGATATATGTTGTCCAATATATGGTTATTAAGACTAATAAACAGGGGTGATCACATGTTTTCCATATGGACATATATGGTTAACTGTGGTTCTTGAAAGTGCGACTAATATCGATCTTCTCAGTATAAAACGAAATATAACTTAAAAAGACGGTAACAGTTTAATGAAAAAAATAGTACGTAACGCACTTACCCATTTATATTTTATGATC
The DNA here is from genome assembly GCA_949752745.1 of Protula sp. h YS-2021. Taxonomy (NCBI): domain Eukaryota; kingdom Metazoa; phylum Annelida; class Polychaeta; order Sabellida; family Serpulidae; genus Protula; species Protula sp. h YS-2021. The sequence continues at coordinate 63,360,499 of OX457027.1, read as the reverse complement.
AGTGGCAGCAGTCGTTAAAAATTTCCAAAAGAGCTGAGTCTTTATCCCCCAAAATGTCTGGCGCCCAGCACATTCACTTGTCTATACACTAAGGCCAGGACTTACTAGAAATAAAATTTGAAATGAAATGCCTTAACGATTATAGCATAAAATGTCTGCAAAATTTTCTGAGCAAATCAGAAACTTCTGAAAATGATGATGCAGAGAATGTTCGCATGTATTGTAAGCTATGCATCTGCTCGAACATTACATGTGATTCTGAAGAGAGAGATGCGCGGCAAGCTCGGAATAGTGTAACAGATGCAGCAATGAAAATCTATGAATTCACCCAGATTTAATTTAAAAAACACATTCAATATTTAAGCATGCTTGCCAATTATGCATCAATCAATGCCTGTTTATTGATAGAATGGTGTTGTAGGTTTGTAGCATCAGACATCATACGGTAGTGCGCTGCTTACTAAACTGGGAATGTCATGCATAAATCTTAAGAACATTCTCTTGAAATTTGAAACTTTTACTTCTATAAAAGATTCCATATTGGGGCCATCCTTAAAGTACAACGCAAAATTGTCAAAATATGTCAAACAAATTTAATGTAATCTCAGGGTTTAAACTGAAGGGTTTCATTACTTAAATATTAAATGCCTCCCCCCTCCTTAAGACCGGGGAAAGATAGCTTGGACCACCCCGTCCGCCTCCCCGCTCAGCAGGTCACTTGGTACGAAATGAATTACAATGCGCATCCATAAAGACAAGGAGAAAGAGGGGTAATTTTGAGGCTGGACGCGGTCCGCGTGGAGTGTCAGTTTTGTTGAAAAGGGGGTGATTTTCATTAAGTACTCCACGTTTCCCACTAAAAAAAGTGGGTTGTTTCAGAATTTTTCCCTGCAGTTGGCTAAAAAGAGGGTGTTATTTCAAAACCAACACCCCGCGCTTGGGGGTCGTTTTAGGGGTCGCATGATCATTAGTTGACACGTGAGTGCCTCCCCCCTCTCGGGCCCGCTCAGTCAAAAAAAAAAAATTTTTGATTCCAGGAGTAGTTCTATAATTTGTATTTTTACAATTTAGATTTTCAATCCCCATAGTTTATTTAATTTATATTATTCCTTTTTTCCGCCATACCTTTTTTTTTTAGAAATTCATTAACATTATATACACAAAAATGGACATTGAAATTTTGTCAATGAAATCCATTATAAGGCTTAGATCAACCACTGAATTGCAGACAAAGAGTGAGCAAATATGTGATGTGCTGTTTATTTGCCGTCAGGCTGAACAGCAAATATCTCAGCGGGGATGCTTATCTCTCACGTTTCGGTTATGCTCATCTTCTGGGCGGGAGGGGGGTTAGGGAGGAGAGGCTCCGCTAATCATCTTCACAACGACTTCTTTAGTCGGAAGCGTGATATGTAGATGCCACGAAAATATTAATCACATCACCGTCTAAACAGTGACAGTCACAAGGAATAGTGATCATCGCTCCGTCAAAGTTCCCTTTGTGTCATCGTGTAACCAAAGACTATCAACTACTTGTAGTAAGCAGTCTTTGGTGTAACACAGGATATACATGAATTCAATTTTCACGAATATACTTCAAAAATAGGAGTGAAGAACTGACTCACTTCTTAATATTCCATACTTTATGATGATTTTCGTCAATTGTCAAAGCAACGAGTCATTTTTTGCCACCTGGAAATTTTTGCAAAGTTTTTTTTTTTTCGACGTCTGCTTAATTCGCGAATTTTCCGAAATATATCAACGTTATATATCAGAAACGTTCACTGAGCATCGGAAAAAAACTTGGGTTTTCGGCAACCAAAATCAACGTCACGTCTAAAAAGCCTTTTTACCTAACGCATGTTTAATAGATCTTAAACATGTTGACCAACCAAATTACAATCAGATTGGACGTTGCGGAAGTGTTTTTTTTTCTCGCGGACAAAATCAACGTCTTACACAGCATTGCTTATCCAACGCCTATTCAATGCTATGTCAGACTTTGTTCGATGGTCGCAACCAATCAAACCCAAATCACAACTAGAACCGCATTTCGCAAGCGAAATCCTCAACACTTGACAAAAATTTAAACTTAAAAATATTTCTTGGAACGCCTTATTATTTCTTGAACAGCATGAAGTTTTTTTCAACAAGCCGCATAGTTTGTAATACAACTAAGTAGAGAGCTTATGGTACAGCAGGTATGCGGCTTATACGGTTCATCTGCTTGGTTTTATGTTGGCTCAACGGCTTTATTGATTGGGCGGACTAGCACGTTTTCTCTACGCAGGCAGAGCTCGCGTAACGCCCATAAGCTATGCTTTTTTGCTCAACCGTTACTTTGCTTTAAATGCGCTGCATTTGTTTATTCTAAAATCAGCTGTGTTCACATGGCGTTTCAAGCATGAAAACGAAATCGTAGGCAAAAAAGGCGGGATACACACCCTCAGATCAAGTTCTACATAAGTACAACGTTTTGTAGTCCTGGGGCCTGTAGTGTCAGAGAAGAAGCTGAGACAAGAAAATTTATTTTTGCTGTCAAGAAAAAAATAGCCCAACGACTGCCCGCACAAATTCATATAAGCCTTGACCAAGTCAAAGACTTTGTCATGTGTTAACGAGATTCAATGTTGAGTTTTGGCCTGGTACTGGCGCGACCTTAAATCGATGGTTTATCGGCGTCAGTGTGTTAACTGGGATACAGCACGCCAAAAGCTGTCTTACGTAGAGCTTTGATGCAGGTGGCCATTTGGCATGACTTTGTTAATTTCGTTATTCGATGGCGAAAACGGTCTAGTTATTCGTTGCTATGCATGTACTTAACTTATATTTAGTAAGAATAAACACCGAGAGAAAAGGAATTTATTGTTCTGTTTTGTTGAAGGTGGCTTCTACAAAACCAGAGTATTTTAGTCCTTGCGAACAAGAATAACGAATGCGACAGTGAAATAAAAATCACCATATGAACATACAGGACAAGAGGTCTGAATGAGACAATTAATATAGATGCGCTGTAGCTGGTGAAAGCATATGGAATGCCGATTTAACATTTAATGCTTATTTCTGATATCAAAATATTATTAAAGATATCAATAAATCAATGCAGATCTCATTAATTTGTAGTTTTCAATCAATAATTGAATTTTAGATCGCAAAATTTATTTTTGAGAAAAAAAATTGCAAACTTAAAAAATCTTAAGGGAAATACATTTATATTAAATGTAACGAATTTCAATTAAATATTCCATTTTTGCTATCAAGAATTGAATTTTTGATCTGTAAAAGTCAATTTTAGATATCATTAAATCAATTTTGATATCAATAAGTATTTTTTTGACAGTGTCCGCAATGTTCCGGGCGGGCACTTTGTATTGGCCTCAGAAGGGGGCTTTTGGGTTTGGGTATGGTCCGTCCGTTCTTCCATCTCTGGCAGTTGACCCCACCTTGATAATTCCTATGATTTTGGTATATGGATGGCCTTTCATAGTTGCTAGGTGCACGGTATTTTTGTTTTGACCTTGACCTAATTTCATGGTCGGAATGGTCTTCATCTTCAATTTTCAGTCCAATTTGGACGGCTGTGCTCTCTATGATATCTTGTTTATCTGGTGTTTCGAGAAACGATTTTACAATGTCATGGACACGCATAGATAACATATTGCGACTGGTCCATCATAACTAAAATAACAAATGATTTATTTTTTCACGGCATTTCACAAAAAATAACCCTGATCTCCCGACCTTTCAGCATTACATAAATCCACCATAAAGTCCCGAAAACAGCTCTGCTGTGTCCAAAACTCCCACCCTACACCTAAGCCATGAGTGTTACGAGGATAGCAGGCGATGATACCAAGTACATTACTCCTCTATTATCTGTTCAAGCAAGACCACATTAACTTTTACGCAATCTGGCGGTGAGCTTAACAAAAACCCTAATAGACCCACTGATACAGTGTGGACTTAATGTGTCATTGACAAAACGATTTTGGTCTGAGAAAGTTTCTTTCAAAGCGGTTTTCTATTCTCCTGTGTCATTTACAGAAAATATTATGAGCTTATGCACATTGAACCATTATCGTACCGTATCTAGGGGAGGAATGCAAATGCAAAGGCCATGTTTATACATAAACTGGCTTTGCAATCCAATCTTTCACTCCCATAAATAACTTGTCTATAAATCCATGCCAGCCAGGAAACTAAACTACTCCCGTCCTTTATTTACTCGGGCCTTCTTTCACTGCTAGCTCAGTGTGATTTGAAAACATTAAAAGAACATTTGAGACACTCGGATCGATTGCGGTAAATCAGTGATCGGTGTCAAGTCTGATCCTTCTACAACCAAACATAATAGCAATTATTCATTATATTCAATAAAGTCTGCAGTTTTTAAACAACTGAGTGTGTAAAAACAAGCAACCTGATAACGATTTTATCACAATATATAAGCAATCTGACAAGGTTTTTTCAGGATAGATAAGAAATCGTCATGGCGGAGGAGCAGGTAGAACAACCCCCGGAAGGTGAGACTATGCAGAAGCGTTTTAACGGTAGTTTACCCAGTTATCCTAACGTTGGTGCACTATATATGCACTTTTCTTTTAATCTTACGGAGGTGGGAGGGGGGGGGGGTGATCGCAGTATTTTCGCATTTGTCGTGTATTTATTTTTCTCATTCTTTAGTTAAGCTGTTTTGGGTGGTGTGTTTGTGGCGTCACAAAACCTGAACCGCATTGGAGACGTATCATCTTTCACTTAAGCCGCTATTAAAAGATGTTCAAGTCTCATTAGATCTATTTTTGTGTCAATTGTCACTAAAGGTGACATACCAGCGTTCATTTCAGTCAAAATGAAGGTGATCTTTTAAAGTCTCGTTTTTGCTCATTATCGGTTAGGTTGCAGTTTTTTTTTGAGTTTGTTGTGACACGTAATTTTGCATCTTAGAGCACAACTATATCGAATTTCGCAGCTGCGGAGTGGTACATCCCGACATATAATCTTAAGTTATCTCAGCAATTCATCTATCGACAATGCATCTAAAAGTGATGGGGGCGACAGTTCATCTTAATTTGTATTTTATCCAAGTAACATTCTTTCTGCGCGAGAAAGTGGAACGAACGGAAGTGTGGGGTGGGGTGGGGGGTTTGGGGTTGTATTCATATTCAAACTTCTCCCTTTGTTGTGGCACCGCCCCACAAACATTATTTTAATGTTGACGTTATTCCAGCGTCTACTTAACTTTTGTGGATTTTTGCTTGCGCTTTCGACCAATTCGCCATTCAGAACTTTGTCGTCCCGATAATCCGGTACAGGGGTGGGTTTTCCGACTGCTGCCGCTGAACCAGTCGCTTATGCGTGTTCTCCTTCTCCCCAACAAAACCCGTGCAGTTTCTGAATTTTCTTTGCGTTTGGAGTCAATAATGTTTCCAGGATTCTCCCTGTTGACAGAGGCTGCTTGCTTTATTTCCCTCTTCGCTTTAAGCGTTTTAATTTCACTGTTATTGCCATTTGCTAGCTTCGTTTGCAACTGGGTATAAGGCTGTAGTTATTCTGGAAGTTTCTGTGCTTTTCAACCTGTTTTTCTTCTTTTTTTTCGTTGAACGGTTTCCAGAAAACTCCTCCTACACTCTTTGGTGGAGAAAGACGAAATTTGGCACACCTGTGGAAGATAACAAGGTTTTTTTTCACCTCAATGGTCAAGGTGCAAGTTATTTTTCTGCAAAATGATTTCCTGAAAGCTTTTGAGTCTGCGGAGCTTCATATTTGATACACTTATAGACAATCATAAGATCTCGGTGAAATCGCAAATACTTTTTACCTTGCCCTAAAAGGTCAAGGTGAGGTCAAAAAAATTCAAAGCACCTATTTAGTTGTAAGACAAAGCAGTTCGATAAACGTATTCAGTATAGGGTGTAACTCTGCATCCTGAATCCTGATAATGAAGGCCAAGGTCAAAGCGCACGTGACCTCGTGTACCGCTAACGATACGACGGTTTATCTCGAAAAAGTTACAAATAGAGAGATTTTGACCTAATTTGTTATCCTTTGGCCCTGAACAACGTTAACATGAGAGGTATTTCGGTCACCTTGGCCTTCTTGATCATAGTCAAGGTCAAAAACCGAAAGATAACCATTATCTCGAAAACAGTAAGAGATTTTGAGCTAATTTTCTACCCTTATGTTTCGAACAACGTTACATCAGAGATATCTCGGCGACCGTGGCCTTCTCGGTCACAGTAAAAAAACCGAAGTTGAACATTGTCTCGAAAGCAGTTAGAGATAGAGCGATTTTTAGCTCATTTTCGACCCTGTGGGCCTAAACAACGTTACATAAGACGTATCTCGGTGACCTTGACTTTCTTGGTCAAGGTGAAATTCCAGAAGTTGACCATTATCTCGAAAACAGATAGAGATTGTTGTCGGCAAATGATTGTCTGTAAATTATTGTGAAGCAAATATTGCAGCATAGGAAATTTGGTAAATGTGGTGATTGTGAAGAAGAGTTTTCCGCTTTAGAGTGCTGTGAAGTATGATGGTTTGCGTTGTGTGAAGTGTTAGTGTGGTAAATAAAATTCGGATGAAATGTCGTTCCTTAAACTATTTTTTACGGATGAAATATCGTCGGATGAAATGTCTTCGGACAAAAACGTAAAAATTCAAGAGGGAACCACCTAGGAAACAATCGTCCGAAATTGAAAAGAAATCCGGGAGAAGAAGCATTTTGAAAATAGCTACTAAATATTTTTCAAATGACCCCATTTAGCCAATTTTGGCGCATCGCCAAAAAAGAAACTTTGCAAAAGAAGACCCTATTGAAAATTTATGTAAAATTTAAAGGCAATCCTATCTAAATTGTGGGAGAAGACGGATTTTTTAAAACTGGCTACCGCGAAACGCCCCCCTCCCCCCTAATTTGGCCAAATTTTTGTGGATCGACAAAAAAGTAACTTTCCAAGGGAAGAAAGGCCAGTCAAAATTTATGCAAAATTTGAAGACCATCCGAAAAAAATCGCTAAAGAAAAAAACCTTTCCAAATTTGGTCACTAAAAAATTTAAAATGCCCCCTATTTGATGAATTTTTGGCGGATTGCCAACATATTTCAAAACAGTCCTCAGCCCAGTTGGCCTACGGCTCATGACGCCTCGATTTCAAATTTGACTGGTAAAAACTGCAGGTAGTAAATTCATCTTTTTTCAATTCCTTTCTTTTTCAAAAAAACATTTATACAATGAACTCAACACAAAAATCTAATTGCACTCAAAACTGAACCTCAACCCTTAGAAATCCTGTCTAATATAAAGTTTTTCAACTACACTTGAAACCTAGCACTTTCACAAAGCAGTAACAAAATCGAAGTGCCATCTTTATATGGTGAAATTTTATCCAGGGTAGAATCATTCCTGGCTATATACTCCGGGGACTTACGACGAAGTACACCGGAAAAGAAGTGACCTGCTCTGAAATAATGATGTGTCGAAAATACAGACGTTCTTCCAAATAACGGACGTTATGAGCCGTAGGCGTTATATGCCGAACAATTGCGGACTGATTCCTATGTTGCAATCTTATTTAACGATTTTATAACGTATATGTCGTGGCTTGGGGTTGCTACAGGGCAGGTGCTAAAAGCACCTTTCTCACATCGTCTGACTCACCAAAAAAAAAAAAAAAAAGAAGAAGAAGAAGAAGAAGAAGAAAAATTATGCTAGCTCACTCAGGATCGAAAGAAATTTTATCAATGCCAACAAGTGTCTGTACTGTTGGGGTATGAATGCCCGTTGTGGGCCCATTAACCCTGGAAAGCCTTAATTCCCCTGAGTAGGTGATGCCTGTGAAAAGATATATAAAGGTCTTAAAATGCGCTGTGATTATGCACAAGCAAATTTGCAATCTGGAGATAATACAAAGGGAAAGACGAAAACAATAAAATTACTCTTGAGGGATTTAGGTATAATGAAGACGAGTTTCATTACTTGGTACTACGTAAAATACGCAACCGGTTCATTCAAAGGTGTGCTCAAAATCTCGTTGACTATGACTGATCCAGATCTCAAAAGTGACCGTAATAAAGACCAAAATAACAGTGAAACTGAAACACTCGAAGCGAAGTTGGAAATCAAACATACAGCCTCTGTTGGTGGGGAGAATCATGGGCACATAATTAACTCAAAACGCACAGCAGTACCAGAAACAGTGCGGGTTTTGTTTGGGAAGGAGAACACGATTAAGCGACAAGTCCAGCAGCAGCCCCTAAACCAGATATTTCGATAACGGCCAGGGTTCGAATTCCAGGCTACTGATCTTTAGATGAATTGCCGTACCCATTACTTCCAGGTGAATTGTCGCTAGATAATTGTCTGAATAGAGTCAATTCAATGCGAGCTTTCGGTAGCAAGGCAGGTTTACATATAAAGATAGATTATGTGTACTGGCGATTAGGTGCTTTAATATCAGTAAAAGTTGGAAGTATTGAAAACAGATATGGACCTATACCTGGTTGGAATGTAGGACATTTTACAGAGTGACATTTTGCTGGGCGATAATTTACTGAGCCACATTTTACCGAAACTGGCATCAACATTTAGCTGAGATTTATAATTGCGGGAGATTTGCTGGAGATCTGCGGCATATTTTTTTTAACTGATTCGTCATATTGTGCGTGTTGAAATTTTTTATTGCGAATAGTAATTTTTCTCCAAAACGACCATTTTATACACACTGAATCTGTTCTCCGGAGCCTATTTATCCAACAATCTTTGATACATTCTTTTATGACTTCTAAAGGGACATTAACCAGTTCGATGATAGTCGCAATTGAATAGTTTCTTACTACCATCTCTCCCGATTGAGGTGTTAAAATCGGTGCTATAAATACTGTGTGATATTCCCTAATGTCGCATAGATTAAAAATATTCGATGAACAGTTATATATGTGTAAATGATAGAACTCAAAGAGGTCAGTCACTTTTTTTTGTAAATACTCAAACGACTATTAACGGAAAATATAACAAAGGGATGTAGTGCCATCTAGCGAGATGCTACCTGTGTATCCTGAGAAGGAGTGCAATGTCGGTGTAAACTGAGAGTGAAACAGAATGTGGTTTAATTCAAAATTAAATGAAAATTAAAACAAAACCTCCCAACTGATGACCCCATTAAGGAAATGCCGTACAGTTTCAAAGTGTTGTATTTATTTTATCTGTCAAATGCAATTCAATGAATTTTGCAATTGCACAGTTTTAAATGCCACCCCAGCACATGATCACTTCGACGCTTCATGGATCAATACATATTTGAAATCAGGATCTGAATTTGATTAATTAATGTATCAATGCATCTCAAAAATTGAGATTTGAAATTGAGCAATATCAATGCAACGGCAAATTAAAATAAATAACTAATTCCATAGCTATTAAATACCATCGTCAGCAGGTGATTAATTTAACACTTAATGGAACCAATCGACCAATTCAATACAAGGACAATTGATGAAATAGTAATCTGAGAGGTGCGTGCGTGACTGACAGCTTAAAAAAATTCATAAAAAATTACACATTATTATATCAGTTTTTTTCCCTTCTATTTGGCCTGTCAATAGAAACGATACCGCTCAACCCACAGTTATAATTCTAAGGTAAATGTCGTAGATGCCAATTTGTCAAATTTTCCATTTTGCAAAATGTCACAGGGCAAACTGTCGACCGGTAAAATGTCAGGCTACCGCTGGCTGATTAGTTTCTCTAAACTTAAGTGATCTTTCAAGTTATTTTTGTTTTTCCGTAATATTATTTACAATAAATTGCTTTTATAGGAGCGGTATTTCTAAATTAAGTATTTTTTTGCTTCCTTGTCTTTTTGTTTGTTTGTTTTTTTTTTTTTTTTGTTTGAGTGAGTATAAATATTTTGTTGTCTTGAGCCGAAGATCCCTATCGTTTTGAAAATAAGAGTCCCTACCCCACCTGCCCTCCACCCCCACCTAGTTCAGTTTATTACGTTGAGTCATCATTCGCATTAATCCGTTAAAAGTTTTGATTTTTGTAAATGCTGACAATTTAGGCAGTGTTATATGCTTCCAAATGCATCACTTCGCTCAGATGAAGTGAAGCGCCGCTACATTGAAAAAAAAGCGCAGAGAAAGGGATTGGTTAATTTTAGGGACAGATGCGGAGGCGTGGAGTGAAGCGGCGTAAGAAATAATTTGTTTATTTAATAATATTGAAATTCTTCGGTCGAAATGCGGTGAATGGGAATCAGCAGTAGAAATTCTATTATCAGGACGTTTCAATAAGTTAAACAGCAATTTTGAACGATTAAAATGCTTAAGCGGTTAAAATATTGGTCACTATGCTTTTTCGTGTCAGATTCTTCTTACCATGGCGAGAAGATCTTTGCTTCCATTTATAAAACAACAGTTAATCCCGTTGGTGGTAACTCCTTGTAATTTCGGCAACTGAAGTGGCTGTGATCAGATAATTCTTCACGATGTCGCTCAATGTCTCCTCAATGTCGCTCAGTGTCTCTTAAATGTTGCATTTTTTCTGTGAAACTCCTTAACTGCTGGACAACTAGACTAGACATGAAAAAAAAAAAATCAGTACAAAAGTATAATTAATGTTGCAGTATATTGCTGTTTCTCTCGGCTTAGTTATTGAATGAAAAGGGAAAGATAAAGAGGTATTGCACTTGGCCAGTCAATTCGCAGGGTACCGGAATGAACAACAAGGTCGAATGGAAGGGGTTGGGTGGAGCTCGAACTCATACTCAAACTGAGTCTGAAATTTGAGTTTCAAACACACTCCAACATTGGCTCAAAATGTGAGTTTAAGTGTTCCAATGTCGAAACTCCGATTAACACTAGACCTTTTTCTGTGGGCAGCGGGAGAAAAGTTTGCTTATATAATTTAAAAAGACTGAAATAAAGTATTTTAGACAGGTTATGGCGACAAAAAAGCTCATAAGCTATCTTATTTATTAATGTTAAGCTACCTTCCAATCTTGACTCAATTTGAGCCTAAGTTTTGCTTATTGAATGAGTGAAGCTCATACTTTGCTCAAATTTTTATGTTTGGACCACGTTATTGAATACGGGCGCAGGTGTTTTTATTTAAGTCACAGTATTTAGTTTTACGAATTCCATTATCAGGTTAATAATCAAGTGTTGAATTGACACTCTGGGCCTCGCAACAGTACATTATCTACCAGGGAATACTGTTTTGACGCGTTCATTTTTGTAACATAAAATAAACACACTAAAGCTGTGCAGTGTAATTCTCTCTTTTTTCAAAAATTTTCTTTAGGTAGCCTTGAAGATTACCAAACCAGCATTTAGCACGAATATGAATATGAAAATAGCTTACGTACATAAAACAATTAAAAATGCCTGATAACTATCTGTTGCAAATCGTGTGCGAATTTCCGAAAGGGATATACCTGGCGATGGATTACACGTGCTTCTCTGTTACAAAGAAGATTTTACGCTCCAGATTTGTGTATTACTAATGTTCATGAAGTGGCTAATCCAAAATAGCAAAACCTATTGCATTGATGTTGAGCGGGTTCGGAAATAATTTTTTCACATAATCATGAAGTTGGAACAATGGGATTAGATACATACATGTGACGAGTAAATAAACACATTTTATTGCTTCCAAGTGTATGTTTTAAACCAAGTAATCCGTTTGAGCATAGCAATGAATAACGGTGTTTTGCGATATCGTTCCGTTGAATGAAGTTGAATAAAGCAAATGCAGTTTTGCCAAATTATTGCACACCTTTACGGAAAACAACAGTAGAACAACACACTGTGTGGCAAATATTTGTTTGTTAATTTTGATTTTTATATGTAAATCATAAAAAAAAGTCGCAACGGATCGTATACCTGATAGAATACAGTAGAAATAGGATATTCTAAGGAAGTATTTAGCTGCACCTTTTAAATATGGCAACAGAAGCGAAAGACTCCGTTCGCGTACGTTGGAAAGAAGAAAATGGTATGTCTTCATAAAAAAATTATACTTGTTTTATCAAATTGCATTGCAAAATACGATTTTAAAATAAAAGCTCTTGCTAAGCATTGACTGGGCTTCAAGGAAAAAAGTGAAACCTCAATTCCTATCCCAGGTTATTATAACTGCATTGGACATAAAACAAAACCAAGATATTGATTGATTCACGGTTTTGTGTAGCTTCTGTTAGCATCGTGTGTGTCTTTTAAAAACTGAATAATTAAAGGACAGTTTGTTTGTTTTACTTTCTTTGATCACGATGTTTGGGTTTCCTGGGAGGTGCTGAGTTGATATTCTCACAATACATGTGTTTTTGAACATTTTAAATTTATGATGTTTTATTTTTAACTGAAAAGATACAAACTATGCCAATAATCATTTCACTGATTAAAATATTAAACATTGCGATAATGATAAACGCAGAGATTAGTCACAACTACAAAAACACAGCAAAGATGTATTTCTCATGCAAATAAAGTTTTAAATAACAAAAATTTTATGCCTCATCAAGGGCCATATGATCTGGAAGGGGGTGGGGTGCACTCATGCGGAAACCGGTTAGAGTGCGCGCCAATGACTTTTTAAAACGAGTGCTAAACGCGACGTTTGGAATAATACTCCTTTTTTAACCAAAAACGCGGAGTGCGGCACCGAAAGAACCCCCCCCCCCCCCCTGTGAAAAACGCGGAGTACTAAATGAAAATTCCTCCCCCAACCCGTTTTAAACGGAATTGGCACTCCGCGCGGACCGCGTCTGGACCTCCCTTTCTCCGCGTGTTGTTGGACATGCATGATAACACATGTGATACGAGGTGCCCCTACACACCCGGGCCTTTTATAGTAAACATATGCTGACCTGCTACTTCCTCGTATGGTATTCAAGTGTTGATATCTACTGTATGCATACCACATATTAAGAAACACACCAAGCACCTATCAAGAATCACCATGGTATACGACGAGGTGTTCATTTTTTACACTGAATGAGACGAGAATTCCACCAGGTTCTCCGCTACAGGCACATAAATGACTTCACCAGTGCTGTCGTGTAACAACTTTATACCATTCATATCTAAATATTTAATTAACCCAACCTTGTTTCTATAAACGGCCATTTATATTATTAAGAACACTGCTTTTAATGTACGAATCAATACAACACTCCAGGTTTTCACACTGTAGACGAATCTATCTTCTGTTATGTTGTACCACTTTAGTACAAGATCTATAAATCTTTATTCATAACTGGGTTTTATTTGACACTAACGCTACTAAAGTAAATACAAAATCTGCTTTGTTCTTCTGGTCTCTATTTTGACGTTGGCAATTAATATTTGCGTTTGATTGCAAAACCAAAATTATAGTATATTCTGGATATCCGATTCTACGAATTAAATTATACGTATATTTAGTAAGAATGAATTTGCTTGAATACAGCCTCGTTAATAAAGGTAGGACAATTGAACAGATCTTTGTTTTTCACGTTTAGGTGTTGCAGTTTTGGACTGACTCATATGACTTCCGCTGTTGTATTTGGCATTCTGTGTTGTTCAAAAAAAAAATCTTTTTCAAATCTCATTATTAGATATGTTAATCAATTCATTTTAATGCCCTGCTAGAATTTGTTTCAGAATATCGCGAGTACTAGAAATGTGTAGACAATCTTACCGAAGCGCATGGCCATATCGTAAACATATGTTACCATGACTAATACCACGTGATATGGAAATTGACAGACTCGATTTCAAATTCACCACGTGGTATAAATATGTTACATGAATTCATCAAACGTTTAGTTGCCCCATCATTAAATCACATATCAAGTACTTGGTAGTCAATTGTCCATAGCGCTGCAACTTTGCATACACGGAATATAGTTGCCATATGGTCATACTTAAGGGACTGTTGCAACCTGGAACCACCGGTGTTACTTTTCGTCACTTTTCAACGAAAATACACACACGCGCGGACACACGCGCACTCGAACACCTCACACACACACACAAACCCTCACAAACACACGCACATACATACACTCACACATCCCTCTCTCTCTTTCTCTCTCTCTCTCTCTTTTACACACAGCCACACACACTCTTACGTTTACTATCGTAAAATACCGGGACTATGTTGGCCCTTCTTGCGCTTGTTCCTCATTCAATATAAGTACGAAACGACGTTAAGGCTACTTGGGTGATGTTAAAGCTGAACTGATATGAGTTCTAAATTAACAGACACGTCAATAGGGTATGTCGATCAATGTGCGGAAACCCCCCCATGCGTGAAGTAAATTCCAAATACCTCGGGTGCTTGGTTCCTGAATAATCGCGTTCACGACAATCATATACATTTTATTTACATCAATTTGAAAAAGTTAAGTACTTTCAAAATATCTTATTTGTTCTGATGAGTTTTTGAGATATCAAAAAAAAAAAAAGAAAAGAAAAAAAACCTTAATAAATCCTCCGCAAACTGCCCTTTACATAACGCGAAAATAACCTTTTTTATCCCAGTTTAGTTCACGCTTTAATCTGTTGTCGGTGGTTGATTGAGAAAAAAATCGACCGGGGGCCCGCCAGTTATTTAAAAAATTATAGTGACATGCATTTCTCCAAGAGGCAAAAATGTAATGAAAATGGCCGTTCAGAGGAGAGATTTATCCAAAATCTTGGCCTAAGGCTTCATCTAAGCATCTTCATCAGGTGCTTCATCTAAAAAACACTTCGAAGTAGTGGCTTCTAAATTGATAATTGTTACATCATTTAAACGTTTTAATTAACCAGTAAACAGTATAAAATAAACGAAATAAGAATTTTAGCCAATGCTGTGCTACCCAAAATTTCCGCGAAAAATTGAAAAAAAAAATAACACAAGTATGTCCAAGGACATGACCCAGCCGAGTTTATCAAACAAGGAAAGAGAGAAAAACTCTGAAACGAATACTGTTATCCCAAAAAAGTGAAGTGTGTAAAATGCATTTAGTTCGAATTTGGAAGCTACCCGAAAAAGGATGTTGGAGAGGTTGGGTTTTGACGATTCACGTTTTTACCGACATTTACACAATTTTGCAAACTTTTTAAAATTAGACCATTTCGGCATTTTTTTTTTTTTGTCATTTGCGAAAAAAGCAAAGTCCAGGTGGAGAAGCACCTAAGAAACTTTCGATTAAAATTCTACAACTATTTGAAAAACACTGAGAGAAATGAATGGTTTGACAATTTAGTTATTTACTACCATTTATTCCAGTTTTTGCCAAACTTCAAAGTTCCGCCATTTCGGCAGTTTTCGGCGAATCGCGAAAAAAAAAATAAGTCTGGTAGGCGAACCCCTGAGGCACATCCCTGCTTAACATCTAAAGATTGGAGTAAAACTGTAGGAGGAGTAGCATTTAAAAAATGGGTCAAAACGGGCACATAAAGTGCCGCCATTTTGTCAGATTTCCGTCAATCGTCAAAAAAGTAATTGCCAGGTGGGGAACCACCCAGGGAACATTCCTGCATAATATCAAAACGATTGAAGCAAAACTGTAGGAGTAGCATTTTAAAGAAAAAGATAAACATACGCACATATATTCAAGCCCCCTATAGTGATACGACTAACCCAGTCCGACAATGTTGGCTGGGTTAACAAGGAAAGAGAGAAAACGAATACTGTTAAGCATAAAATGAAGTATGTAAAATGCATTTAATTCGAATTTGGAGGCTAAGCGAAAGGGGATGCTGGAGAGGTTGGGTTTTGACGATTCACGTTTTTACCGACATTTACACAATTTTACAAACTTTTTAAAATTAGACCATTTCGGCATTTTTTTTGTCATTTGCGAAAAAAAGCAAAGTCCAGGTGGAGAAGCACCTAAAAAACTTTCGATTAAAATTTTGTAACTATTTGAAAAGACTGAGAGAAATGAATGGTTTGACAATTCAGTTATTACTACCATTTGTTCCAGTTTTTGCCAAACTTCAAACTTCCACCATTTCGGCAGTTTTTGGCGAACCGCGCAAAAATTAATAGCCTGTAGGCGAACCACTGAGGAACATTCCTGCGTGTCCTCTAAACGATTGGTGTACAACTGTAGGAGGAGCAGCATTTTAAAGAAAAGGTTTAACATACGCACATACATTCAAGCCCCCCATAGTGATACGACTAACCCAGTCCGCCAAAGTGGACTTGGTTAAAAAGATCGGTCAAACGTGAAGAAATTCGCATGAGAAACAAGAATGTTTTTCTTCCCAGTCTTATCATTTCTATGTCCGGATATTTTCCGTTGCAAATATTATAAATATGCAATGTTGATACTTCTATGGTGGGTTTAGGTGTTCTGTTGCCAGTGTTTTTCCCGTTTTTATAAAACGAAGTATAACATGTTTACCTGTTCTCGTGAATAATGTTATGGCTCCTCGAGAAGGGAATGTTTTTCCCTTTGAGAGCCTACCTATCCCACACCGTATACAATCCAGTGACCCAAATTCCTACCTATTATAGTCGTTGGAGAAGACAATCCCAATATTGTATAAATTTCTTGTGATTTCAGTTCCACAGAAGAAAGAGCTGGCTGTGTTGTCTACAGAGAGCCTCACTCACTTGGCCAAAGAAGTTAAAAGTAAAGGGATGATACTAGCCATGTACCTAAACATCCCAACAACACGCCTGGTGAACATTCGTCTCGAGGGCACCGAAAAACAAAGCAGTGACGAGGCCATGTGTGCGGCTATGCTCCAGTACTGGAAAGAGATGCGCTCCGGAGCCAAGGACAAGGACAAGATTGCGGACTTGGAGAGGGGGCTCAAAGAGGCTGGATTCCTGGAAATCGCCGACGTTGTCGTGGAACGCAGCAAAGACAATGTGGAACTGACGTCCGATTGCTTTCCAGCAGCATAATCGTCGGTTTTTTTCTGTGTTATGTTTGGTACTTCAATACACGACTTTTGTCTTTGTAATAACCGCCAGACTGCAGGAAACAAGTTGAGTACGGGGGTGGGATGGGGGCGGGGGATGCAGTGTCCAAAGATGTAACGATGATGTTTATAAATACGCTCTCAGCTTTCTAATTGCCCTTATTTAAATATCTTGTCTCTTTTTTTTATAGATTCTTGATCCTTTCTTTGATAGTTGAGGAGGAATAATCTGCATGCAGCATAAGGAAAGACATTTCGATTAAATTGATTTTGAATGATAAATTTTACGGTTTGTAAATGCGGACTGTCACTTCTCATTAAATACGCAACGCTACAGTGACACTGGCATTTGATACCCGCGACCGAATATTAGTCTATCGCGGTATGTCATTTTGTCTTTCCAAATTTTATGTGAAATCACAATAACAAAAAAAAATTCAGAAATGTAAAGATGTATAGGAGCTCATAGTAGCTTAATAAATGTCGCCGGACAAAATGCCGTTGGAGTAAACGTCTGAATATAAGCGGGAATACCATATACCAATAGGGCATATATGGGTGAAGTTTATATTTCTTCATGCGTATCACGTGACTTGTCTCATATAGGCTATTCTAACGGCTAAGTCGTAGGGGCGCCCGCTTCGCGCAAACTCGAAACTTGCCCACAATTTCGCACACATAGCTCATATTTAATTTCAGGCTAGAAAGGAATCTGAATATAAAAAGAACGTTTCTGATGAAGTTGGTTTTAAACACAAATATTTGTATCCGTCTTTCTTTTTATTACCACAAATATTAAAATCCCATCGAATGGGCGTGACTTTTTCTGTTTAAAACACCTGTACACAAGAATGAACAGCCTTTATGTGACTTGTAGTATTATCTCTCATAATTTAAACATTTCCCATAGGTCAACTTAATTCATATGCAGCTCTGTTAAAAAATTTAAATAATCCACATAGAATAACGTAACTTCGAATTCAGGCAGCAGGATGCCAACAAGCCCGGGGGTGGGGGAGGGCAGGGGAGGATACCTCACCATCTCTGGACTACACGAATAGGAGGGTTTTTACTGTAGCAAATTAACACTAATATTTAATAAATGCACGTTTTTTTACTGAACCTGTTTTTTTTACTAAACCTTCCGAACATAAAAATGCACACGGCACACTTGGGGCCACCACACAAGGAAATGTCATGTCAAGATTCAGCGAAAGTCCCGTACACTATTTCAAAAATATGACTTAAAAATCGAACACATACATACACGATATACGTGCTTAAAAGATGGGATACATACACAATATAATTACATACATAATATTTAGAAGTACAGAATATTTACACACACCACGGCCGAAACGGCGCTCTGATTAATACCACTTTGTGCTCAAAACGGTCGGTCTCTTACAGGCACCTCTATATAACAAGGTATAATGAGGGCCTTCAAGGATGAAATATTTAAATGAAGAGATTCGTAGTTGCAGTTGAAAATTCATGATGATGGCGGACTCTGCTGTTGAGAGCTCTGGGAAAGGCGTAATATCTTGAGCCTGGGTGAGGATATCAAAGTGAATCCGAGCAATGTCGTCGCGTTGTTCACTCTAAGCAAGTACCTTATAAGATTTTCACTTCGCTGCATTCTGAATACAGTACACACATAAAAAAATTAAGCACCAACTTCTTGAAACTACTCAAGCCAAGACGGATATTGACTCTTTTCAACATCAGCGCGAAATGTATTCCTATCATCCCAAACGAAGGCATTTTTCAATCAAATCAATAATCGTGTTTTTACACCGATTTTCCAGTAATTCATCGGCAGCTTTCGAACACTTGATCATTCGTTTGAAGTAGCCAGGATGCGCTGTGCACTCACTGGCGTCCGTACCACTTGACCACCGGTCATATGACCACACGCGAAATGAAAAACAGACCATTTGATCACCAGCGGAATTTGAAGGGGGAGGGGAGAGACAAAGAGACATCGGGATGCTACCAACAAGAATGCTGCACTTATGAGCAAACACAGCTTGACAGCCTGGAGTAGGACGGACGGATTTAGAGACAGCGTGGCAGCGTAGAAAGCACAGGGATTAGGATGGATCTGGGGATAGCGTGGGATTAGGACAGTAGTATAGGAATATTTTATGTTGGGTCTGCTTTTGTAGACGTGCATGACAACAGTGGTGTTCAACAGAAATTGGTCGATGACAACAATAAATTGAAGTGGTGTTCGAATGGTCGTTTTTTTTTCGCTGATGGTCAAATGATCGATGGCCAATTGACCGGTGGTGAAATGTTCTACACCTGCATTCACCTACCGCCTGTTATAACACGCACCGAGTGAAAACTCGCTCGAATATAAAGAAATGATAGGTAAATATCGCGTTATCTAGCTACGTACTAAACCTCCACTGGAACGTCATAGGTATAAGCCGACGCCACATTAACAAAGGCTGCGTGACGAAAGTCTTTTTGTGTTGCGTAACGAAAGTGTCCATGTAACAGACAGGTGGCGCCTCAGTACAAAGGAGTATCTGAGAGGTAAAAGAAGTTTGTTTCTGTGTGTCTGCTCTGCTTGGCCAACTACGACACGATTATGCGTGTTTTTATTATAGCAGCGATAGACCATGGAGCTGATGTGCTTTCTATTGGATTCGGACACTTGTGGAAAAAACCAATGAACTCACCGCTGCGCGATTCATTCACAGACCTTCCACGTGTGTCCGAATCCAATACAATGCACCCAGCCCCATAATCTAACCCGTGAATTGGGGTCAGTTAATCAAACCGCCTTCATAAATGATACGCAGAAAGATGTTTCAAACCCTTGGAATACTGCCAATACACATGTCAATAACTGAACCCCAGCTGTACGGGTTAGTGGAGGGACGGGGGAGAGTCTCTGGTGGACAGAAAGCTTCAGCTCAGGCCCACCGCACGGGAATAGAAGTAAAGAGCTCAGCTGTGTCGTGCTACCAGAATCCACGGCAAGGATACACCAAGTCAACAGAAATATTGGGTCGATTTTACAACTTACGTTAAGGCCTGATTTGGAGCGAACTCAGTCTGGACCGCGGTTAAGACTGGGTTTCAGACCACAGTGAATTTCACAGCCTCGGTCCAGACCACATTAATATGTGATCTTCTATGTCCGTATACACTGCCAGACCAGGTCTAGACTTAAGTTGTGAAATTGGCCAATTATGTTTAGATGTCCAACATCCGCCGGCATCGGAAGGTGATACCAAAGACATTCTTCCACTGTCTCTCTCTCTCTCTCTCTCTCTCTCCTTTTCCCTTTCAGTTTTCATTCTTCTTTCACCCTTTCTTTGCTTCTCCTCTTTCTTTTAAAAGTTTTTCTAAGAACATCTTCTGCAAGTCGCTTAACCTAAATTTATTGTCGGCATCGTCTGAAAAATAAATCGAACTTTTCCACCAATCCCCATTCATGTGTTTTATCTCTGTTTTTATAGACACCCATCACAACGATACAACGCTTATTACATCGATTATCACTGGGTTCCACGTCAAAAGTAATGAGACACAAATTTACTCTGACATACACAAAGTAGACGGCATTAGTCGATTCGTTTTGGACCATAAAGACGCTGGTACTCCTCACACTAAAAAAACCTATTTCATGAAAGCAAGGCACAGTGCATTACAAGTCACTGGCTGAAGTTAAAGCATCACGTTCCATCTTTTTGTCAACGAGAAGTATGGGAAACTTACCGTGGCAGGTTGCAAGGAATAGACAATGTTGCCCTGAGAATTTGCTGCCTGTTCAAGTAAATTCGTTGTTAAGGTCGCTGAAAGAAAGCCATTACAATTTGTTGCCATTCATCTGTAAAACTAGAGCGTCAGAGAGACATGATCCCCCGTGTACCGCGGGTGACCTCTTAAGTCGGTGCTAAGGTCGGTTTGCAAACGTTTCTAATAACAAATCTAACACTTTTACATTCGTTTTTAAATTCGACAAAAGCTAAATTTTATATTTAAAAAGTTATTTTGGCAATTTTCATTATCTATTCTGTCCGTGAGTGACACTTTAAAATCAACTGAAAGCGTGGACGACACGTTAACATTGCGCGGATAAAATTATATGTAAACGCTAAGTTTTACCAAATTTCAAATACTCTCATTTTAACAATTTCTCATGAACCCAAACAAAAATGGAAAACTGCACATTTTCAATGTGTGCTCTACATGTGTGTGAGATTTTAACACAATTCAGTTAATAATTTTGGAGATCCGGCCTGGACACGTCCCCATAATAAAGTTCTGCCTTTTGAAAATTTCAAAAAAATCTGTCATGAATAACGACAAAAATACGACGCTGCACATCTTCAACATCTGTTTTATCCATACGTGAAATTTTATTATAATACAAATATTAAGAAGCTACAGTCTGGACATGACGTTCCATTACGTGGACAAAATTGTATGAACACTAACAGCCGATTTCACAACTTAAGTCTAGACTCTATTTGGAGCATACTCAGTCTAGACCGCGGTTAAGACTGAGTTTCAGATATTAGTGATTTTCACAGCCTCGGTCCAGACCACATTCATATGTGATCTTCTATGTCAGTATACACTGGCAAAACCCTGTCTAGACTGAGTTTCAAACCTGCTTTCAGACCAGGTCTAGACTTAAGTTTTGAAATCGTGAAATTTTACCAAAGTACAA
This sequence comes from Protula sp. h YS-2021, assembly GCA_949752745.1. NCBI lineage: Eukaryota > Metazoa > Annelida > Polychaeta > Sabellida > Serpulidae > Protula > Protula sp. h YS-2021. Next base: position 63,338,902 of record OX457027.1, on the reverse strand, counting down.
AATACTGTAATTCTGAAAAATTTTCAAGCAATCGGTTCAGCAACTGACGTTGCCGCATAGATTTTACAGACTTTTTAAAGAGCTGGACGACAAACCGCAAATGCCATTCTCCTGCTTACAGTCACAGGCCGGATTTAAACCTGGGGCTTTTGGCTTACCAGAGTAATGCCCTAACCAATAAAGTTAAAGGTCGCCTTCTTTACAGACCTGACTGCTGCGGACAGGAAACAACAGTAACATATCTAATATTCCCTTGACCTATAATTTAACAGTCAAATCTCTTCCTGAGCCAATAACGGCTCCAGCTTCTGCGATGCTTCCATATAACCTAGTGAGCTGCTGTATTTCTTCGGAGAATCTTATCATTCTGTGATGGCGAATAACTCAAGAAATTATTACCAACCAAAACTGAAATCAAGAACTCAGTAAAAGGTTAACGGCAACGAAGAAAGTTTTAACTGATTTTACTCAGTACACCCATCCAGCGACGAAAGCTGTAAGTATGTCCCTCTCCGCTCCACCCTACCCCCTCCCCCCGTCCTCTGGGCTGCGGTCGTACCTAATTGGTCCTCCGACATGTCCTCTATGACCTCTGTGCCGTCTGCTATGGACTTGTCGCCCTTGATTGACTGAAACAAAAAACATAATCAAAACTAAAAGATTTATTGCATAAATTGTAAGATTTATCTCCTTTTGTTTTGAATTGAGAAGGGGAGGTGTGGGGGGGGGGGGAAGGGGGGAAGGGAGTGAGGGCGGAAGAGATAGGAGTAGGGGCTGGGTTGGGTGAGGGGCAGGGGATGAGAGATAGAAGTAAACTTGTATTTATTGGTCACAAAATAACACATTTTCGAGTTTATATGTGGAATTTATATATTTAAAAAAGAAGGGACATTTTTTAACATTTTTTCTTTTTTTATTTTAACGTTTAAATATATTATACAAAGTCTAAAATGTGGTGCTTGGTAGCCAATAAATACAGGTTTACTTCCACGAGTTTAAGATACCTGGCAGAATTAACTGGCATTTATGGCTGAAAGCTCCGCAAATTTAATGTTCTTTTTTCATAATGAGTTGCGTGTGCAAAAGATAATGAGCTTTCAAATGTTAATGTTACAACTGATATCTTCTTTCGATAGATTCTACGTTTGATAAGGATGGCGCCGACGACAGACAATGCGGGGGGGGGGGGGGGGCGGGGGGCATCCACCTCTCCTCATTTTGCTGAAGAAAGTAGAATGGCACAAGCTCTGCATCCCCCCCCCCCCCGCATTGTCTGCCGTCGGCGCCAACCTTATCATACCTCTCTGTATTTTTGGAGATACAATTTCAGGGGCTCTACGTAGTTATCGAATCCTAGGGTGGACATCGCAAACAGTATGTCTTCTCCGTTAATTGTTTTTCGCTTCTCTTGGTGACACCTTTCACTTGCTCTGAGAAGTCGCTAAGGATCAAGTCTCCGAAGTACATATTCGTTACTGTTATCTGCATCAGCCATGTCGGTTTATGTTTTATTTAAATACAAGGCAGTTATCAAAAGCTTGAAAAATGTACGTCAACCAACAAAATACAGCCTAAACAGTAGAGCTGTGAATGTAAATACCGAGTAAGCTTGCACGAATTGCCTAGTCATCTCACGCATTGGCCAAAATACGAAATGACTAGTCATCTCACGCATTGACTAAACACGAATTACCTGTCATTTAACACAATGACTAAAGCATGAACTGCCCGGCCATCTCACGCGGTAACTGACTGCACGATGTGCTTAGCCGTGGACTTACAACCTATATCACGGAGTGTGCATGACATATATACGTGTATATCTATAGAAAGGATACTCGCTTGTGATGAAGCTTATAAATTCGGACACGCACTCCTGAACGCATTCTTTGGCGTCCTTGGCTATCTTGCCGTTCTTCGGCACAGCATTCTTCATAATCCGCGCAACATTGGCAATGGGCAGGAAACGATCCTGGGCAAAGAAGTCAAAAGATGAATGCACAAAGTAAAATGACTTTTTTCTTTCGACAAAAAGAATTCGAATGCCGCAACTAAATATGAAGCCTGTCATCTTTTTTTTTTCTATTTTTATTTTTTAACTTGACCTTCAGTGAGGCAGAATCCGCCGTGTAACACATAGACCGTGTTTTATTGGACGTATCTGAAAAAAAATAATAAATCCGAAATCGAAAATGTCCCAATAAAACACTTCAGATAATGTTTCGGGAATAAAAATGGCTGCCGGAGCTTTGGTGCTTTTCTCTCTAGTAGATAGCAACCCAAATTGCGAATTGCTATTGTCAATAGTTGTATTTCTACTGTAAGTTGTCATATGTCAGTTCTGAATCGACGTAAGTAAAGCAAAACTGTTTCACTTTTGGGCGATAATGGCGCGCAGGTGCGCAGAAAAGGATTATGGGAAGATTATCTGAATGTAAAGCTCGATACACTTGAGAATGTTTCGAGACATTATCGAAAAACCAAGAAACATTATCTGATTTCCGAAACATTTTCGAAACATTATCCTTGCCCAATAAAACGCAGGTATAATATCATTGGATGTTAGTAAATTCACTGAAACTGAAATCTTTGTACATTCGAACTAAATTTTTACCTATTTTCAAAATACTATGATTCTGACAATTTTTCACCAAATCGAACGAAAATACAACGTTGCACACCTTCAATATACGTATCAACCGCATGCAAAATGAAAAAGCATGAGCATGAATAGTTATGGAGTTACGGCCTGGACAAAATGTCACATCTTTGTACATTCGAACTAAATTTTTACCTATTTCCAAAATACTGTCATTTTGGCAATATTTCATCAAATCGAACGAAACCACGACATTACACACCTTTAATATACATATTAACCGCGTGGAAAACGAAAAAGCATTAGCATGAAAAGTTTTAGAGTTACGGCCTGCACAAAATATTACATCTTTGTACATTCAAACTAAATTTTATCTATTTTCAAACTACTGTCATTTTGACAATTTTTCACCAAATCGAACGAAAATACGACGTTGCACACCTCCAATATACGTATTAACCGACTGTAAAACGAAAAAGCATTAGCATGAATAGTTTTCGAGTAACAGCCTGGACAAAAGATAGTATACTAGAGCGGACGGCAAGACGGAACAGGCGGACGGACGGACAAGCTGAAAACTATATCCCTCCGTTACACAGGGGAATAATAACATTTCTAGACAAACTGGCAAGGCAATACATATATTTCTACCTCAATTCCCAGATACATATCCTTTTCAAAAGCATTTGTTGGTTAAATTCAAGTTAAATTTTCAACTCCTTGCACCATTTTCGTTTATGTTAAAGCAACCTCCAATTTACAGCAAAGTAGAACGGCCACTGCACAACAAACATCAGTGGCCAGAGATATATCGTATACTTGCTTGAGACCCATTTAATTTCTTGTTTTTTTTTGTTTTTTTTTGTGAACAAAACCATGTCTCCCCGACCAAATCCACGGTTCTGCAATACCCAGTTCTCATTTTTCTTTTTACAGGAACGAAAAAATAATTTTCCTTCCCTGCAAATATAATCATATTCACAATGAAAAATTCAAAGAAAATACAAAATTATTCACAGGTTATTCATGACCATCAGACTATTCTGAAAAGACATGCATTACGTAATTATATGCATTATTTTTAGTCATGGGATACCTCCCCAATATTTCATAGGAATCCAATCGAAACTGAGGGAGAAGCATTTTAAAAATTGGCTAACAAAAAAAATTCAACATAGCGCCATTTGGCCAATTTTTTAACGTCCAATTTTTTTTTTCCAAAGAGGACAACCTAAGAAACACTTTTGCAAAATTTGAAGGCAATCGAATCAAAATTATGGAAAAAGCATTTATAAAATTGGTTATCAATAATAATAATAATAACAACAACAGCAACAATAACAACAGCAACAACAGCAATAATAATAATAATAATAATAAATAATAATAATAATAAATCTGCCCATAATTCGGTAAATTTGGGTGGATCGCCAAAAAAAAATTTTTTTCAAGACAGGTCTTCCGTGTGATTAAAATTGTGGGAGAAGAAGCATTTTGAAGACAGAAACCACCTAGTGAATATTTTTTTGCAAAATCTGAAGGCAACCCAATTAAAATTATTTGATGACACCCTCCCCCACCCCCCCTTATTTTTTTTCAATATTTGGCGGGTCGCCAAAAAAAAGTAACTTTCAAGAAAGAACCACTCAGGCAAAAATCGTGCAAAACGAGAAAGAAATCCAATGAAAATTTGGGAGAAGAAATGACCAAGCCCTATTTGACCAATTTCTTGTGGATCGCCAAAAAAAGTAATTTTTCAAGAGAGAACCAACTGGCAGACATTCATACAAAATTGGAAATGAATGAATATTGTGGGAAATGAATCAACATGGTCGAGGAAGAAACATTTTCAAAACTGGATACCAAATCGAAAAACAAAGAAAAAAAACCATTTAGCCAATTTTTGGCGAATCCCCCCCCCCCCCCCACAGAGAAAAAGAGCACCGAGAATAGTTACTAATGAGAACAATTGAATAATGGATATTGAGGACACATTCGTACAAAAGTTGAAAGGAATCCTATCCAAACTGCGAGAGTAAAAGCATTTTCAGAATTGCCTGCCATGTAACTTTTTTGTGGACAGCCAAAAAAGGTCACTTTTCAAAAACGGACAGGCTAGTGAACATCTCGCAAAATTTGAAGGCAATCCGATCAAAATGGGAGAAGAAACATTTAGGAAATTGGCTACCAAAAAAATGAAAGTTGATATTTCGTTCAGCAGTTACAGTAATGACGCATATGTCAAGTTTTCATATCCTATGACGCCACGCGTTGTTTAATATACGTCAAATACAAGCCCAACCAACACATCAGCCAAAGTTTGAAGCTGATCTGACGTTTCGTTCGACAGTAATCGTGTTAACAAAATCAAGTTTCTACAACAGACGCACACACGACATACACATACTCCTATATACGCACACACGCCTACCCCACCCCACCCCCAAATACACACAGAGAGAAAGTCCCAAAAAAGATGTTTCCCCTTTAAGGGAAACATAATAACCAAGCTCTCGAATACTGTCTGGCCCCAGCGTACTAACTTAAAGAAAACGAGCTGAAGTTTCTGATGAAATGTTTTGAATTTGGTTCTAAAAGATAGAAGTTGACAAAGGCCAAATGAAGCCAATGATTTTGCTTCAAAATGTGAAGGCGTCGAAACTGTGCGAGAATCTCAGTAAACAGTAAACAAACAAACTAAGCATGCACGAACCACTGTTTGTTTTTACCGATTACACAAGGCAAGTGTTAAAAAGGAACTCACCTGCTCCCTGAGCGCATCATCGTCTTGAGATTCTGCGCCGCTCGCCGCGCCACTGTCCTGTTGCAGCTGCTCCTCCCCTACGCCATCTGGTGAGAGATTCGTAATTATCTTGCCAGTGCTACGATGCTTCAGTTTATTGCGAACACTTTAACTGCATGTAAAACATTTCTTTTAGACGGTATTTTTATCGTGTCTCTTTTCTGGCTTGCGAAAGCAGTCACCTACGGACAAGTTAAACAGCAGATACAAACCTTCCATTATATATGCTCCAGCCTTGAGAGGATGCACGAAGTTGTCTGAATTCTCTGACCCATCCATTTTTTGCTCACTTCAGACTTTTATGCCTAAACGTAAATCAGAGTGATTTAGAACAGGATGATCACATATGACACTGGGCTAGACATGTCCACACAGACATAGCACAGCCCGACATCAACTTCTAAATCCATTTGTCCATCGGACAAGTGAGGTCTTACTTTCGCCTGCCCGCGATAAAATCTATTTGTCCGACTTTTTTCAAGTGACGGTGAGCAGGTGGCGTCACAGTAACAAAACACGAACTGACACCGCAGTCCCATCAAAATACAGTTGGTGAAAATTTACTCCCATTGCTAAATATTTTATATATTCTCAACACTAATTTCTTTGTGGGTTGCAAAATCTAGCTTGTGTTCATTCCGGGTTCAATGACATCAGAGTTAAATAAAATGCAAAGATGCCTTAGTCACTTTCACTTTGTTTGGGACTGAACTCCTAAGTTACGATACCAAATATATGATTTTGTAGCAATATCTGACAATGTGGCTGATCCGTAATTTTTTGGCCGATTTCAAAAATAGTAAACAAAACAATGTTGTACAACTGCAATATATATATATATACAGTCGGACCCGCGAATTTGAAGTCGTCGGGACCGAGCAAAATACTTCATATTACACGAACTTTTACACATCCCACTTTCAATCACCCATACAATCAATAGGCCTAGATTTATTGCTTATTTTGGAACGATTATTGTGTTTATTCCTTGTCTGTGGTACTGCCAGATAAAATCGAACTAAAATGAGTCACACTATATGCAGTTAAAATCAAGCATAAATTTTGATTACAGCATTGAAACGCAACAGCTTTGAATCAAACAAAGTGCAATTAACCACTACTCCCGAACGAAATTAATAGATCGATGGCCGGAGTAAGATATAAAATCCCTGGAATACAATACAACAGCCAATACCCGAGTGTTTGATCACTGTATTGGTACGCAGTAGCTTTGAATCAAATGACTGTTTTATTTGCTTACAGACTGTCAAAGTGCAATTGCGACCCTTTTATAAACAATAGCATTCAATGTTGGCACTTTCTCAAAGTCTTCTGTGTACTTGTGTTCTTTGCGTTTTTGTTTTTGGCCTTTTATGAAGTTCATATTACGCGAACAGATTATGCAGTAAATGTGGCCTATGGGAGTTATGCTTGACTTCATATTACGTGAACTTCATATTAGACGTGTTCATGATATTCGAATTTCTGTCCATCATAGAAACCAAGACATTGTACATTGGGACCAAGCAAATCACTTCATATTATGCGAACTTCATATTAACCGTGTTCATATTAAGTGGGTCCGACTGTATATATATATATATATATATATATATATATATATATATATATATATATATATATATATATATATATGCAATATTCCAGCAGGCTACGCCTTATAATTTCTCACTTTTCTCGAGGAAATCTCTCTCTACACCCCACCCCCCTCCCCCGAGTCTTACGTAGAGAGCAAAGTTCAGAATAATTATCAATTTGCTTTAAATGTAGCTGAGCCCGATTTCGCAAACATATATATATATATATATATATATATATATATATATATATATATATATATATATATATGTTACAGTCAATGTTGGGAACCCGCCATTTCACGAAATGGCAAACAGTGTTGGGTAAATTCGCGTAATGCCTAAAATCTTTTGCCGTTTCACGAAATAACCTAAAAGGTAGGTTATTTCACGAAATTACCTAAAAATCTTACATTTTATTTCACAAATTGGCAAACCAAGATCAGGCAAAATTGTGAAATAAGCTTTTTTTGCTCGAATTACTTACAATCGTGACAAATAATGTGTCTTTTATCTTTTATAATAGCAATAAGATTACTTCAGTTTTCAAATACAATTAATACATCATAGTTGGTTTGTTCCTTTAATTAATGCATCACAGTTGATTGCAACTGATCACAAGCTTTTAACGCGATCATATTAATTGTAATTCATGGTAATGCACACAAGAGTTTGTGTTCCTTTTTGATTGATTTGATTGCTATTAGGATAAATTTCAGAACACACTGAACTAGGTTAAGATGATGTACTCAGGAACCAGTCACCGATTTGCCGTTAACCTACTCTGAAAAGAACATCCCATAACGTCTGCTTTTATCTACTCTGGAATTAACCCGTTTTCATGGATTGGTCATTATCAGGAAACTTCTCCATATTGGCCCTCCGGAGAAGATACATTTTGATATAAATTTACCTGAAATCGGGACGTTTTTATCAAATTCCTAAAAATCGGAGAATCAAATGAAGATAAATATAAACAGGAGCTGTACAAAGTATTTGAACAGCACAAATCGGTCTTTATGCCAAAAGACAACATTACTCGACTGTGGAGGAATTAAAAGCATACGCCTTGAACATCGGCACAAAAAGCAGGCGTGAATATTATATTATCAACAAGTATGAAATTATTATTATTTTCATAAATTTTGGTCATTAAAACTCGGATAATATTTGAAAATTTCAATGTTTATTAAAATAGAATTGGAGTATAACGTTATTAGGATACAACAGCTTTAATATTACTCTCAACTCGAGTTTTAAAGATAAAAAAATACAAGCTGTCTTTAAAATTCTGCATTTTTGTTCATGTTTCTGTCTCAAATGTAGGTTAAAACTTAAAAGATTTTCCTTTTTTAATTTTCAGATACGAAATTCTGCAATGCGGTGATGTGAAATTCATATCGTTCATCGTGTGGTGTGAAACATTCTCGTAGGATTGATTGAATTACCCTTTTTAATCAATTAACAATTCAAATTAGTGTTTTTTTTCTGATTCCTGTGATGTTCTCTTGTTATAGATAACAGTTTGCCATTTCACGTAATGGCAAACCGAAAATTTAGGTAATTTCGTGAAATAACCCAACTTTTAGTTTATTTCGTGAAACGGCAAAAGATTTTAGGCATTACTCGAATTTACCCAACACTGTTTGCCATTTCGTGAAATGGCGGGTTTCCAACATTGACTGTAACATATATATATATATACATCTTATTTTAGTTTGAGCCTGACAGTTTCTGAGCGAAATTCCCAAGTCTCGCTGAAAATCTGTCCATCTATCAAGACGTTGCACACCTGCAACATGGATATTGCTCCTGTGTATAGATTCAAGACAAGAAACGTATCTGGACATAATTCTGCAGTATAGATGCACAATTGAAAAACTGTAGCATTTGTATCGTCAATATATATATATATATATATCAAACACCGTATTATTTAAAATAAGAATTCTGAAGCAAATAAGAAACCAGATAATATTTGGTAGGCTATTCCGGAATAGACTACCTATAAATCGAATGTCACAGAAATTGAATTTTTTCATTATTTCATTGTGTGACGACTTCAGAATGAATTTTGTAAAACGTGTGGTCTACAGATATCTAAACTACTTTGTTACATATGTAACTTTTATTTACTTTCAGGTGTTTTCCCTGATAATATGAAGGTTGCCAAGGTTTTGTTTCTTTAAATCTGGAGATAAATCTGGTTTCAATTTGATATCTCAATTTTCTAGAATCCTCGAAAAACCATTCGATTTTCCGTTCAAAAATTTTATCGATGAATGTAAATTGTTAAGCAATAGTCAGAGCGGTTTCGGAGCAGTTAGTCACACTGCGGGTTACATTGTGTCAATACAATGTTAATGATTAGAAAACAGTAGCACCATAGTTAAAATCTAGCATAATTTAAAATCGTGTATTTTCTAAAATAAGAAAGTAAACACACCTACTAGAAATACTGAGACAGGTTGGTTTCTTTTAAAAATTGCATAATTTTGCCAGGTTCCACTTCATCAAGCAAGTATCTCAAAGGGTAAGCTCTGAAATGACGTGAGCGGGTGTCTTGGAGATCGATACAGTCTATTAAAATATGTTTCACTGTATAACGTTCCTGACACCCCACCCATTCGGGTGCAGGTTCGCCTCTAAAAAGCTGTTTATGACTGACATATGTTTCTTATTCTTGCTCTGTGTATAACCATAACGTCCCAGACGACCAACAGTAAGATTAACTTCAAAACACCTTGTTATTTATTTGTCTATTCTAATGGCGTTGCCAAAGACCTTTGGTATATCTTGAGATACGGTATTTAAACACCCTCCGCTTTGCTTGAAATATTAAAAAAATGCTCAGCTTTAGATGAAAGAAAATTCACATTTGGTGTTTACATTGATTTAAAAAATACACTTAAACGATTGACCATGAATTACTGTTAAAATGCATTTTTGTATTCGTAGGTTAGCGAACGACTGGATAAAGAGTGACTCATGCGAGAACAAACAGTTTGTACAATTTAAAGATTGCAAACTAGAGCACTGTGCATAGCCCACATATTCCCCACTGGCCCCCTATCAGTTAAACACGGCCATCAATAGTCAACCAAGAGCTGAAATTTTCCAAGTCCAGTTGGTGCATTTTCCTTGGACGAACCTGGCCCATTTACAATACCGATCTGTGTTTGTTTCCATAGAAGTACAAACCAAGTTTCATTAAAATCCCTGCATTAGTTCTTGAGATATCGTGTTAACAAACTCATTCCGATGCTGAATAATTTCCAGGATTTGGTAAATTTAAAAGTCCATTTGGTTCATTTTACTTCGGCCAACCTAACTCATTTACAATACCGATCTTGTTAGTGTCCACAGAAACTATACACCAAGTTTCATTAAAATCCTCGCAGTTGTTCTTGAGATATCGTGTTAACAATAATCAATCAAGAGCTGAAATTTTCTAAGTTTAGCTGGTCCTTTTTTCTTGGACGAACCTGGCCCATTTACAATACCGATCTGTGTTTGTTCCCATAGAAGCTATATACCAAGTTTCATTAAAATCATTGCAGCAGTTTTTAAGTTATCGTGTTAACAAGCTCACACAATAGTCAATCAAAAGCTAATATGTTTAAGTCCAGCTGGTTTATTTTCCTTGGACGAAGCTGGCCCATTACAATACCGAACTGTGCTTGTTCCCATAGAGGCTACATACCTAGTTTCACTAAAATCCTTGCAGGATTTTTTAAGTTATCGTGTTAACAAGCTCTTGATGACAGATCGACCGACTGACCAACACATGGTCGATCGCATACCTGTGGGAATAAATGAATGAAGTGGCCAGGATGAATTTAATAGCTTAAAGCAAAGCAATGCAACAAACCACAACTGCAAATAATTTTTACTGGATTTAAAAAAAAAATTATTTTTTTTCAGTTTTTAGTTATGCAACGTGTAGACGGGATTGGAATCCAGAAATAAGATAAAATAGCTCTATCTTTAACGGTTTCCGAGATAACTTTTATTGTAGATGTGGCCCTAGCCCATGATCAAAGCCAAATTTTATGTTCCTTATATTATATATAAACCGAAATGGAATCCGAAAGCGATGTCAAAATCGCTCCATCTCGGTTTCCGAGACAACATATCGTGACATTTGGCCTAGAATATGCAGGTCAAAGTTTAGATCTCAAAGTAACCCCTTATGTAATTCTACAGAAGTGCAATCCTTAATGTAACGTAAGTATGCGGTGGAATTCAAAAACAAGGTCAAAAGTGCTTTCTAACGGCTTATGTGTGGGTCAAAGTGCTCTCTAACAGAATGCACATATTCTGTGGGTCAAAGTTCAGATCTCAAAGTTACCCCTTCGGTATTTCTGTAGAAGGAGTGGAATCCTTAATGCAACGTAAGAATGTGGTGGACTCCGAAAACGAGGTCAAAAACATTCTCTTACAGTTTCCGAAACAATACAGATAACGTGATCTTTGATCTTGAAATGCTGGTCAAAATTCAGATCATGAACTCCGTCGAGGGGTGGAGACCGAAAATGAGGTCAAAATCACTAACCGCTACCGAGATAAGGCAGGTCACGTGACTCGCGACCTTGAAAATGTGTGTCGAAATTCAGATCACGAAGTGACATTTTATATTACTCTGTACAGGGATGGAATCCGAAAACGAGATAATAATCGCTCTATCTCTGACGTTTTCGAAGATAACACAATCACGTCACCTTGAAAATATAGGTCAAAGTTCAGATAAAGGCTTGCCGGAGGTTGTTTTAAAAAAAAAGTACGCAAACTGCTAAAAAAAAAAGAACGCTTGATGGCAAAAAAAAGTACAAAAAAAAAAAGAACGCTTTAGAAAAAAAGAACAAAAAAAGTACGCCAAAAATGTTGAAAATAAAAAATATAAAGATAAAAAGTGTCCTAAAAAAGCCTCAGAAATAGTTTGTATGCGTTTTTCTTGAATAAACAAGAAAAGCTGTCAACGGCAACAATAATAATAGATGTACATATTTCAAGAGGTGATAAAATCACCAAAACAAGCATGTCCAAGGACATGCCCCAGCCGAGTTACCGAATAAGGAAAGAAAGAAAAACTCTGAAACGAATACTATTAGGCCAAACAATGAAGTACTTTGTTTCTGAGCGTAACTTTTTCATAATTTTAATACACAAAAACGTGTTTCCCCGGGTGGAAGCTGCCCGAAAAGGGATGTTGGAGAGGTTCGGTTTTGAAGATTCATGTATTTACCGACATTTACACAATTTTAGAAAAAAATTATTAAAATTCCCCCATTTCGGCATTTTTTTTTTTTTGTCATTTGCGAAAAAAGCAAAGACCAGGTGGAGAAGCACCTAAGAAACTTCTGATTAAAATTTTATAATTATTTGAAAAAGACTGAGAGAAATGAATAGTTTGACAATTCAGTTATTTACTACCATTTATTCCAGCTTTTGCCAAACTTCAAAGTTCCACCTTTTCGGCAGTTTTTGGCGAACCGCGAAAAAAAAATAATAACCTGGTAGGCGAACCCCTGGGGAACATCCCTTCTTAACATCTAAACGATTGGAGTAAAACTGTAGGAGGAGTATCATTTTAAAACTGGGTCAAAACGGGCACAAAAAGTGCCGCCATTTTGTCTATTTTTCGTCACTCGTCAAAAAAAGTAATAGCCAGGTGGGGGACCACCCAGGGAACATTCCTGCATAATATCAAAACGATTGAAGTAAAAATGTCTGAGGAGTAGCATTTTAAAGAAAAAGTTTAACATACGCCCATACATTCAAGCCACCTATAGGGATACGACTAACCCAGTCCGACAAAGTCGGCTGGGTTAAAAAAACCACATAAGTACTAATTTCCGCTCCCATAGTTCAAAATTTTAAGAAGGTAACATTATATTCCTAGCGCTAGTAACGATTTTAGTAAGAATTGGTTTTTCACCAATTGGTTTTTCACCAATATTTCCACCATTTGGTTGTTCGCCAAAAGTTTCGCCGATTTTTTGGCCAATCACCAAAAAAAGTAATAGCCAGTAAGCCAGTAATGTCGCCTGCTACCTTTCCATGAAATTTCAAAAGAAAAAGACTATTTTCCTGGAGATCAGATTTTACTGGAATCTTCTTAGTTTTTCGCCAAACTATTCGCCAATTTTTGGCCCATCACCAAATATTCTAATAGCCAGCTAAACAGTCAGGCTTCCTGCCTTTGCTTGAAACCTAAAGACAGTCAGACTACTTTTATAGAATTCGTCAATATTCTATGGTTTTTTGTTTTTTGTTTTTTTGCTTTTTCGCCAAAATTTTTGGGAATTTTTTAGCCAATCACCAAAAACGTAACAGTAGATATTAAGTCTTGCTACCGTCAGTTACAATTTCAAGACATTAATACTATTTTCTAGGAGTTAGTTAAGGTTTAACAATTTAAAAAAATAAATAAATAAACAATTACGTTTTTTCTCCAATATTTCTGCTAATTTTTTGGTGAATCCTTTAAACAACTAATAGATAGGTGGACATCGACGCACCCTACCTCCCACCAAAATTGTAGAATGTTTCCATGAAAACCCTAGGAGATACTGTTTACAGAAAATTGGTTTTTGGCTAATATTTCTGCCAAGTTTTGGCAAATTCCTAAAAAGGTAACAACCACTTAGGTAGTCATGTGTGGTACTGCTATTTAAAATCACAAAGCGAGGAGACTATTTTCCTGAAGTTCTCCAAGATTTTACTGAAATTTCTTTGGTGTTTCGCAAAAAAATCGCCGCTTTTTGCCAACCACTAAACTCATAGCCAGTTAGGTAATATTGATTACTGCCGTTATTTAAAATTTCAAGGCAGTAACGTTACTTTCCTTGAAATGGTCAAGATTTTACGAAAAAAAGGTTTTTAGCCAATATTTTCGCTAATATTTTTTTGCTTTGCGCCACAAGCTTAGCCAATGTTTGGCCAATCACCCAAAAAGTAATAGCCAGGTAGGTAGTACCTCCGGCTACCTTCACTTTAAATGTCAACACAGTACGACTATTTTCCAGCAGTTAGTAAAGTTTTTGCTGTACTTTTTTTTTTCTCGCCAAAATCTGCATCAGTTTTTGACCACTCACCAAAACAAGAATGTCCAGGGACACTGTGACCAGCCGAGATCTAGGGAATCTATGAATAAGCTTGTCTGGTTGCCGAAAGTGGTAGTCACATTGTACAAGTTTGTCCAAGGACAAAGCCCCAGCTAACGAAAAGCGATAAAACCAAATCCGGCGTGCTTGAACAAGGCAATTTCCCTGAAAAATTGGGCTTCAAAGGACGAGATGGCAATGAGCTAGCTAAATAATTAATTTAGCAACGGACCCGAACATAGACCGATAAATACATACAAAGATATTTTCCACAGAAAAATAACTTCGAACAACGTATCGAAATTGCATCTACACATGTGTACTGTTGACATGTACTGTCGGACATACACAATTAGTTCAAGCAGCAGAAACGATCAAAACGACCAAACACATGTTCCTTTTGAAAAGAAGAAAACACCGCGTCTAAAACATCATTACTTAAGTTTAATGTTATGGTATGTATTATTTTGCTGGGTTTGCATTTCTGACCAGTGCGCATGTTTATTTAACTTGCGTTGATAAGAGGTTCGCATTTCGGACCACTACGCATGTTTATTTAACTTGCATTGACGCGCGGTTTGAATTTTGGACCAGTGCGCACATTTATTTAACTTGCGCCGATGCTCGGTTCGATTTCGTACCAGTGCGCATGTTTACCAAACTTGCGTCGATGCGAGGTCCGTATTTCGGACCAATGCGCATGTTTATTCAAGTTTTGGCGGATCGCCTAAAAATAAATTTTTCAAGGGGGGCCTAACTGGAGAAGAATCGTACAAAATTGGAAAGGAATTCAATAAAAATTGTCGCAGAAGAAGCATTTTCCAAACTAAATGCCAATAAATTAAAAAATACCCCTCATATCGCCAATTTTTGCCGGATCGCCAAAATGAGGAATTTTTCAAAAGAAAAATACCTGGAGAATAATCGCACAAAATTTGAAGAAAATCTGATCAAAATTGTGTAAAAAAAAAGCATTTTGAAAATTTTTAAAATCACAAATGTCCCCTATTTGGCCAATTTTTGGCAGATCGCCAAAAAGAGTAAATTTTCACGACAGGCCTAGCTAGAGAACAATCGTACAAAATTGGAAAGGAATTCGATCAACATTGTGGGAGAAGAATCAATTTCAAAACTAGATACCAAAAAATTAAAAAAATGTCCCCCATTTGGCCAATTTTTGGCGGATGGCCAAAATGAGTAATTTTTGAAAAGAGGCCTACCTAAGGAATATTTGTGCGAAATATGAAGAAAATCTAATCAAAATTGTGGGAGAAGAAGCATTTTGAAAATTGGCAACCGAAAAATTTCAAATGTCCCCCATTTAGCCAAATTTTGGCGGATCGCCAAAAACAGTAATTTTTCAAGAGAGACATAATTAGGGAACAACTATCCAAAATTGGAAAGGACTCCAATAAAAAATGTGGGAGAAGAAGGAATTTGAAAATTAGACATCAAAAATTTAAAAAAATGTCCCCCATTTGGCCAATTTTTAGCAGATCGCCAAAATGAGTAATTTTTCAAAAGAGGCCTACCTAGGGAATATTCGTGCAAAATTTGAAGAAAATTTGATCAAAATTATGGGAGAAGAAGCATTTTGAAAATTGGCAACCACGAAATTACAAATGTCCCCTTTTTCACCAATTTTTGGCGGATCGCCAAAAACAGTAATTTTTCAAGAGAGGTCTAACTAGAGAACAATTATTTAAAATTGGAAAAGAATCCGATCAAAATTGTGGGAGAAGAACCAATTTCAAAATTAGATACCAAAAAATTCAAAAATGTCCCCCATTTGGCCAATTTTTTGCGGACGCCAAAATGAGTAATTTTTGAAAAGAGGCCTACCCAGGGAATATTTGTGCAAAATATGAAAAAAAATCTGATCAAAATTGTGGGAGAAGAAGCATTTTGAAAATTGGCAACCGAAAACTTTCAAATGTCCCTCATTTGGCCAATTTTTGGCGGATCGCCAAAAAAATAATTTTTAAAGAGAGGCCTACCTAGAGAACATTCGTGTAAAATTTGAGAGGAATCAAATCAAAACTGAAGGAGAAAAAGCATTTTAAGCAAAAGTTTACACACGTACATACGTACATACAGACGACGGATACCCCTCTATTGATAGGATAAGAACAGCCCGACAAGTCGGCTGGTCTAAAAAGTAATAGCCAGGTAGGCAGTAACGCCTGGTACCTTCACTTAAAATTTCAAGACAGATTGCCTTCCTGGAAATGCTTAAGACGTTACGAAAAAAAAAGGTTTTTCACCAATATCTTCAACAATTTTTGGCGAATCGCCAAAAAAGTTACAGCCAGGTAGGTGGTAACTCTTGCTACCTTCACTTTAAATTCAAACACGGGAAGACTATTTTTCAGCAGTTAGTTAAGATTTTATTGAAAATTTTCGCCAGCTGGCCAATCACCAAGATTAAGATTTTACTGAAAATTTTAGATCGTTGGTCAATCACCAAAAAAAGTAATAGTTAGGTACTAGTAAAGCCTGCTAACTTCACTTAAAATTTCAAAACAGTAAGATTAATTTCCCACAAGGAAAAGATCTGGTTTTTCGCTAATATACATTTTCGCCAATTTTTGGCGAATTGCCAAGAAAGCAATAGCCAGGTGGAAACTTATATGCACCCTGCCTTCCACCAAAATTTCAAGACATTAAGGCTAAAATCCTGGGAGAATATACGATTTTTCAACTTAAAAGCGTTTATTCGCACATACTTTCAACAACTGTTATATTCCTGCTTCTGAAAAAAAAGCTGGGGCTAAAAACAAAAGAACAATAAAGTACGCTTGTGGAAAAAAGGTACGTTTTGAGGCAAAAAAAAGAACGATGCGAAAATAAAGACTAAATCTTTAAAAAAAGTACGATCCGGCAAGCCTGAGACCTCAAAGTTATCCCTTGTGTAATTCCATAGAGGGTGTGGAGTTCGAAAATGAGGTCAAAATCGCTCTGCCTCTAACGGTTTCCGAAATAACAAAGGTCATGTGATCCTTGACTTTGAAAATCTAGGTCAAAATATAGGTCAAAGTTCACAAAGTTACCTCTTATGTATCTACGTAGAGGGAGTAAAGACGTCTGTAAACAGAGTCCGTAAATGAGATCAAACCGCTCTGACCATGTATTTCTAAAATAAAACATGTATAAAATAACACAATGTGATCTGCTGTAGTCAATTTTATCTCCCCTCTCTCGTAACCAAAAGAAATACACATAGAAAGAGAGTCACAGTTCTCTTGGGAAAATCACTTTTAGCAACTGAATAAAACGTTTTCGTCTGTCGAAATGAGGTTATCTCAGGGCAATATTGTACTCTGCTTTATGAGTGTTTGAACAAGAATGCCTGCCCACTGACATCGTGTCTTAGATGTCCGAGCGAAGATGTAAGGATGAAAGGATAAACTGAGGAATTTTGACAAAATCTAGATTTGGTAGAAGGCGTCATGGCATTTTTGTGTTTCTCTTAAAACTATCCGTTTATTTGGCCAGTTTTACATCCAGGGAGCATGGTTTATTACGTGACAGTAAATTGTGTTCAACTGAAACTTTTGAATTTGTATTTCAAAAAGCATGGAAGAAACTTTAAGTGAAATATTGGGGTGTACAGAATAAACCTATACCCAATTCTGCGTGCATCAATTATTTGAGTATACATTTTACAGAAAACTATACATTGTACAGAATATACAGAATATACATTTTACAGAAAACTCTTCTAAAATTCTAGAAAAACTCTTTGATGTGCGTCTAGATAAATTAATAGATAAACACTGTTTATTGAGTGATAACCAGTATGGTTTCCGGAAAAAAAGGTCCACTGCCGTAGCGTTAATCGAACTTATAGAATAACTAAAGCAACAGATGAAAAGAAAATTATGGTTGGTGTTTTTATTGACCTTAAGAAAGCCTTTGACACTACTGACCATGTAATATTACTAGATAAACCGTATCACTATGGAACAAGAAGTATTGCTTATGACTGGATTCGAAGTTATCTTTCAGAAAGAAAACAATTTGTTCAAATTGATGAATAAACGTCAAAGTTATCTACTATATTATGTGGCGTTCCACAAGGATCCGTTCTTGGTCCCAAACTCTTTAAACTATATATAAATGATATATGCAATGTGCCGAATTTGTTAAAGTTTGTCTTGTTTGCTGACGATACAGACGTTTTAGTACAGGTAATAATATTCAAACACTATGTAATGAAATTAGCTCAGAACTTAACATGTTAAATACTTGATTCAATGTTAACAAACTTTCACTGAATCTAAGTAAAAAATTTTATGATATTTAGTAAAATACACTATAAAAATACTTTTTCGATTAAGATAAACAGTAAGAATATAGAGCAAGTGCATGTAACAAAGTTTTTAGGTGTCTTAATAGACAACGTTGTCGTGGAAAGCACAGATCGATAAAATCAAAAGTAAATTAACGAAGACGTTATCTATTATGTATAAAGTGAGACACATTCTGAACGTGACCACTCTTCTTACAATACACCGTGCCTTGTTTCTTCCATATGTTACATATTGTGTTGAAGTGTTAGAATGCCTTTTCATATTGCAGAAGAAAGTAATACGGTTAATGTCTAATGTAAACTATTTTACCAATTAAGGCTCTTAAAATTAAATCAGCTAATAAAATTTAAGGTTTTGTTAATTATGTTCAAGAGGTATCATAAATTACTTCCTACACATGTGTAATCATTGCTGTTTTCGGAAACGAAGGTATGACACACGAAACGCAGCAAAGCAACAAGTTCAAAATATGTTATTCCCGAACAACTATTAAATCGCATTGCATTTCGATAAACGGTCCACAGTTATGGAACAACCTTCCTCCTGACATAGCTATGCGTTATCAGCAACGTAAGTTGAAATCGTTATGGAAAGACCACTTCTTATGTGAATATATAAATTAAGTAACTGTTTTTTTTAGTAACACTCAAGCAAAACTTGGCATTCTACCTTGGCACAAAAGCAAAAATGTGTGATATAATTGTAAATGGAAAGGGTGGGCAGTATATAAGTAGCGCGCACTTCTTGCCTTACCCTTCTGATTTCATCACTCTAAAACAGATGTAGTTAAATGCCTACTGTGTGCAATTACATACCTCTAAACTTCTGTTAAATTGTGTGTAGATAGTAATACTGTATCTTCAAATTATATTTTCCTCTATCACTATGTACTTACGAGTGTTGTCAATGTGGATGAAATGAAAATAAAATTACCTTTATCTTATCTTGATCTAAAACCATAAATCCCTTTTAATTTTTGGCCACTTGATTCAATCACGTGACATTTAAAGCCCAGAACGTTAACAAACTTTTGACAGGTGATTCAGGAAGCTGAATTTCTACACTTTAACGAAAAAATAAGATATGAAGCCCATAAAAATTGTGCCAGTTTTGAAAAAGGGTATTTAGTGCATGAACTTACAGTAAATGTTTAAATAACAGGGACCGGTATTTAAGTGAGAGCTGACTCGGAGCTACGGTCTTCACTGAACAGCCGGGCGATAATATAGGATTTCAATATTTCCATGCATCTTGCACTTAGAAATGCATAATAAATATAAATTCAACAATTAGCTTTATTTGATTTCCTTTAAAAAATCAATTACTGACATTTGGAAAAAATGCGATCATAAAAAAAACCGTTTTTAGTTGTTGCTATTTTCACATCATCTAAAAAAACGCTGTAGCTTTTTGCAAACCACTTGAAGGATACCGTAAATCCATTTTAAACGCCCTTTCAACATCCACCTGAAGGATACATCCCGAAATTAGTTTATCCCGAAACGAGTTAAAAGCAAATGCCTACAGTTATACGAAAAATAAGCGAGCTTAAAAATATATAATAAACTACTCTCTATGAATTTTATTTATCTACATCATACTCCCTTGTCTCATCATTATAGACATTTCAAGTTCTATTGTTTTCTTTTTACTGGATGCAATTTGAGAGCCTCGTAACCTATATAGCGATAATTGACATGTATACTCTAGGTGGTTATTTTGTCATACAACTTTTATTTGTTCCGTAAAATCACACTTCTCGTTAAATATCCAAGCATATCATTACTCTTAATGCGCACAAATAGCACAAATAGCAAGAAAATGTTTCATGTGAGCCAAGAGGAGTACTGACTCTAGAAAATGTCGTATACATATATGTGTACTCCATGTGGTTGTCCCATATGTCAAGAGATATACTCCATGTAGATGATATCTACTTTCTTTTAATTTCATTTTTTAACATCACACCATTGTTGTCATTACAGTCAATTCAAGTCCATTGTTTTCTTAGACTGAATGCAAGCCGAAAACCTGGTAAACAATATCGAGGCAATTCACATATGTACTCCAGGTGGTTATTTTCTTATACAAGTTTTATTTTGTCATTTAAATTACATCTTTTGCCCAATATCCAAGTACATCATTATGCTCAATATGCTCAAATAACATAAATCACCTTTCAATTTGAGTCTAGAGAACTAGAGAACTAGACTGTGGAAAACGCCACATAGGCTCCAGGTCGTCCTTGCAATATATAACGAATGAAAAGTGTTCTTCATGACTGTTATTTTTCATTCAAACCAATGGACAAACTTTCTTCCAGTTACAGACCCAATTATACTAATACTCTCACCCCTCCTATTTTAACCAATCTCATATGTTCGCAGAATTCATGTTTCAACAGGTGTACTCGAGGTAGAGATAGGGTCTCAACTGAAGAGACAGCTACTTCTTAGTAATTTTATTCATTTTAACATCTTACCCTACTTGCCTTGGCATTAAAGTCATTTCATGCCCATTGTTTTCTTGTACTGGATGCAAGATGAAAACCCTGCAAACCAAATTTAGATAATTGACATGTGTGCTTTAGGTGGTTATTTTGTTATACAACTTTAATTTTATCATTAAAATTCATCTTTTGCTTAAAATCCAAGCCCATCATTATGCTCAATACGTACAAAGAACAAAAATACCTTTTAATTTATGCACAGAGGAGTAGAAACTGTGTAAAATGACATATAGACATCAGTGTGCTTCAGGTGGTTATCGCATATATCAAAAGGTGTATTCCAGGTGGTTGTCGAGTTATAAATTGAGAAGATCGATACTTTTTATTAATTTTATTCATTTTTCTACATCATACCCTATTTGTCTTGCCCACAGTCATTTCAAATGCCATTGTTTCCTTGTACTGGGTGCAAGTTGAGAACTTCGCAACCCACATAGAAATAATCGACATGTGCACTCCAGATGGTTTTTTGTTATTCAACTTTTATTTTGTCCGCCATGTTACATATTTCACAAAATATCCAAGCACATCATTATGCTCATCAGACACAAATAACAAAAAAACTTTCAGTTGAGTCTAGAGGAGCATGACTCTGGGAAATACCACATATGCATCAGTGTACCCCAGGTGGTTATGGTATATATCAAGAGATGTACTCCATGTGGTTGTCGGGTCTTACACCGACAGAACGGATAATTTCTGTCAATTTCATTCATTTCTCTACATCAAACTCTCCTTATTTTGTCATTATAGACATTTGAAAAGCGTTATGTAGGTCACGATTTTCAAGCCATTCTCCTCCTTTTCGCATATTCTGTCCGACTTTTGTTATATTGTTTGACTTCGGACTATCATCCACTTCTCCACACTGTCACCACACGATTCTTTGCGTCAGCTTATCTGGTGGATGGATTCATGTCATACCTCTTCAGTTTGTTATTCATTGAATCTAGAAAGAGCAGTTGTGAACGACACCCGAAGAATAGCACCGTGGATATGCAGCCGTCGTTCATGCGGACTAAGCGATCAGCCCAGCGGAAATGTCATTTCAGCAAGAGCGACTCTATATTCTGGAATCTGCACGTTGCCAGGATAGACATGTTTTGTAAACGTCCTTGACAGAGGATGTTGCAGAGTTATGCAACGACTATGGAATGCTTCTAGTTGGCGTAAATGCTTCTGTGTGGGGTCCAAGTACCATAGTCATGCAGAAGGCCGGATAGTATTTCACCCCTGTGGACACCAGTCTTAGTGTTTAGTTTTATATCATGGCTATTCCACAGACGGCCAGTTAGTTCGCTTTTGATATCCACTGTGTAATCTTGTCCTCGAGGGAGCAATGAAGAAGGCGGAAAAATTGGGCACCAATGTGGTCACCAACGTGTCAAAATTTCTCAGCCCTATAAATGAAAGAATTCCATTCAGATGCACTGGAGCTATTAGTGTAAACAATTTCAAAGAAACACAAAACTTTTGGAGAATATTCGTGCACACCAACAACAGTATCATGTCAGAACATGTCAAACACATTTATAAGTAAAACCTCGCCTTTTTGTTTTTATAAACAAAAACAATTATTTTCCCCTACAACCTCATCGTTCTTTTTTCACCGCTTGCCCATCCTTTTTTCACACAGCTTTGTTTTGACAAGTTTTCACAAATATTTTCCCCTACAACCTCATCGTTCTTTTTTCACCGCTTGCCCATCCTTTTTTCACACAGCTTTGTTTTGACAAGTTTTTACTATTTTCATGATAATGAAACCTTTGACGTCATATAAATGTATCACCGTTATCCCATATTTTAAAGGGTGAGTGCGTAACCTGACTTATAGTAATTTCAATCATCGTTTAAACAAGTCAAGAAACAGTGTTTTATTTGGGAAGGAAGGTTGTCACATGTTTACCGGTTCTTGAAGGTGGTAAATGAAAACAGATTTTATTGCAGAATAGCGTGTTACCAAAATATTATGTTGCTAAATGGCATGCCACCAAATGAGATGTCTCCGAGTGAAATGTCGCCAAATGACATGTCACCGAGTGAAATGTCATCAAATGGTACTCCGCCAAAGCAAAATATGCGACTTTATTTTTCTTATGATTGATGATGTCTTCACAAGAACCCATCCTTTCGGATCAATATCTACTCATCATATTCTGATGATTCCACCAAAGGCACAGAGTGGGCACCATTTCTACCAGTTTTCTAACACAGCCGCATATATAAACGAATGGCACACACAAACAGTAGTTACCATCCTTTAAACCTTCAACAAAGTGTTTTATTTGAAATTAAGTCTACTTGCATGTAACACATAAATGTTACCTCTACATAATATTAATCTTAAGGATTGAAGGTTTGAAGAGACGAATTACAAAAATAAAACCGAAATAAATAGCACATGGACCCAGTGTTTTTAAAATTTATAAATGAAATCTTCCTAAATTGCAACAATGTTGTAATTTCCCAAATGTCCTACTTCTTCATTCATGCTAACAATATATTATACGAAAACAGCCATCCAAATCCCCAAAATAGTCCACACATGGCCTTCAATTGAAATTTTTAAATAAGTACTCCGGGTGGTTAGCAGACTTTATAGCCAATATTTCAGAGCGAATTTTTTAATGAAATGAATCTCTTTTTAAACCACTCCTGGTGCCAGCTTACTTTATTTTGGATATCCTGCTCTTCTCCATATGCATTAGAGTGGGAGGGGGGGCGAGTGTTGTAATTTAACAAGTTTAAATATTATACACTCCAGACGATTAAATAAAAAACATTTTTTCTTAAAATGTGATACATATATATGTACAAGACACGCCTTACCAAATCTTAACATTCATGTTAAATTTTCAAATGTTTATGTCGGTTGGATTGTCATTTTTTCAACCCAAGTATATGTACTTTAAGTGGTTAACGAGCTCTTGTGCACTATGACGTATTTTTCTAAACCAACTATTCGTCCAATTCCATTCCTATACCCTCTTGCACCATTCTGTTATTAGTTTTCTGTATCATATATGTCCGCCTCTGAGATAAAATTAAACCGTCTAAAATATTGCTTTACTTTCGTTTCAAACATTTTCCTCATTTTTCTTTGTTAAACTATGATATCTCCACATAACCATCCTTACATGCCGTAAGGCTTATGACTTTCTATGTAGGCGTTACAGAGAAGACAGCGCTGCTTATTTGGACCGAGATGCATTCTCCTGGACAAACAAGTCCACCGTGTTGTAAATAAATGGATGTGGTAGAATGGGTTGACTTCCATACCTTGTATATTATTGGTCGTAAGGCATTGTGAAACTACTGCAGTACTTAGTTCTTAACTGTGTCCGGGAAAAATGAGAAATAACCCTATATGTATATATTTTTAAATATGAAGTGCCACTGAAATGCAATTTCAGCTTCGTAACAAGAATTCCCAGGGATATTGCGACCAACATAGCCCAACGCTTGCAGAGTAAACCACAAGCCCATTTCTGTTTACCAAATCCCGATCACTCCCAAACCAATATATTGTATTGCACTTTAGATCCGTTTCAACAGCAATTGTTACATCTTGCCACATTTTACTTAAAAGGGACATTCCATTCCACCCTCAATCAATGATATTGGAAGTGGCCAACAGGGTCCTCAATAAATAACATAGCTAATACCAGTTTGACTAGCCACTGAATATCACTAAGACAAATTTAAGAATGAAATGGTCAAGGTTAGTGGACTGCTATTTCTTTTTTACATTGTTATTTGTAAGTATTAATGCAATTTCAAATGTCCTCTTATATCTCTCACTTTTTGTCGATCGTGAAAAAAATTATTTTACGATACCCGACTACATATAGATTGAACATATGCGATATTAAGACGAATCCACCAAAATTGTAGCAGAACACGTTTTTGTTACAATCATTTATAACATCCGATCACTTTTAGCTCCATAATTTCTGCCCTTTAAGTCATCTAAATTTCTAATCACTTACAGTCATTTGAGGCATTTGGGTGGGCTACACTAAAAAGAAAATATATGAAAATTTCATCATGGTTTTTAATATTGAGCTCTGAAAAACATAACAATGAATGGCGTATTCATATTCAGCTATTCGCAATTACAAAAAAGAACTGAATGTAATAATTCATGCAGAAATGAAAATTTCAACAGTAAACGTGTCGACTTATGTTGAACAAGAACAGAGCATCGAAGACAAAGCTTTGTACTCCCCTGTAGATTCAATAAAGAATACGGTGACACAATAAGTGTACAACTACATCTTACTGACTGTTTCAAACGTTTATCTACATTTATAAAACGCCTTATTATTATTCATATAAAAAGAACTTATTGCCTCAAGCCATCACGAACGAAATTTGCCATGGCAGACAAATCATTGTACATGTACTTGTCCACACAGTAAACAAAAATCACTCAAAACTTTATTACACGCCAATCTAGCGGCGAAAAAAAATAACATAAATAAACATTTGCAGACATTTTATCCACATTAGAAAAATTTTCTTCGATAAAAATCATCTAATAAAATATCTTAGGTAAACTCTAAAAACCTGTCCGCCCTCTATTGCTTTGAGGACTGAGAAGTGAATGGTTTTCTTGCAACCAAGCAACCACTTCCAACTACTTTGTCAATGACATTTTACTTTGTTCAGATAGCTTCCATTCCATTCCACGTACGGTCATGTTTTCTTAAAATATCACCAAACTCACAATTTTCCTTCTTATTACGCAACACCAGAACAATAACTGTTCCAATTCTGTTTCACTATAAATATAACGTTGAACATAAAATTACTCAATGCAATCGAACCTGAGTCTCTATAACTATGCGGTTCACATAAAAACAATAATGTTACTTCAAACTTGCAGAAAACTCCATCACAAAATCCAGTTATAATGGCGACAAAGCATAAATTAATCCATATTGACTTTCTTTCAACCATGACACTCTTCTGTACTTGTCTCGAGACAAATTTATCGTAAACCAGACAAAACACTCATATAACGGAATTCTTTCTTTTAAGCCGTGCCGATGACTTACATACTCATCAATATATGTCTCACACATTCCACTGCAGCAAAGGTATCCCCACAATACATAGGACACCGTTTACTGCATAATACTGTACAAACATAACGTGTGGTACCCAATATTAATCAAGAACTGACACCACTATGCAGTAAACTGCTCATACCTAATCAGATTAACAAGAGTTAACTTTGCCTGTAGCGAAAGATAACAGTAGAGGCGCACTTTCTATAAATATCACTATAACATTCCTTAAATTTCTTGCACAAAATCAGTACTATCACATGCTTCACTAAAAAGTCGGTAATGAACAGTTCAAGCGAATTGCTGCTTCTGTAGATAGCTCCCTTCAATCTCGTTGAGCACGCGTTGAAATATTCCTTCTTCAAGATTTTCTTTGGCAATGTAAATAGTCTGAAAATTTAATTTAATTTTTCAACCCCATATAAACGTAACAAATATTATATTCCTATCACATGCAATTTCTTGAAGAAAACCATGGTAAACTGTATTAATGGGATCATCTAACTGCGTGATTATAAACTATTGGCTTAATGACATATAATTTTTATGCAGCTATTATTTTACACACACTTTTAACGCTCTCAAAATATATTCAAAAGACGTTCGTGAATCCATATCCAACAGTTTTTTCTTATTTCTGTCATCTTTTACTGTTGACATCAAGATACAGCACAATTTAATTGTAACTTACTCTCCGCTTTCTTCTATGTCTAGCATTTGCTCCTTCAAACCTTCCCTAAGGACAATGAGACCCTGCAAAACAAATGTATTTAGAACCATGCTTATATAACATTTTGGCAAATTTATTTTAATTATTGTTATACTTATTATGATCACTAATGTGGTTGCTATTGTTTTTTGACCCCGTAAATTCAAGATGGGCTCATATGAAGTGGCCATGTACTATCTAAAGACCTAAACTAACAGAATTGGCTTAAAATTGCGAAAACAAAAAATTCACTAAAAATACAGTTTCAGACATGCCGGACATTTTTGTCCAGAGATTAGTTTTTGCTTGTCTTATCATATCACGTGAACCATATGGTGGCCATATGTTGATGCAAAAGTAAAGTGACCAGTTACCATCTAGAGCCCTATACTTACAGTATTGCTAAATAAAGTCCAAACAGAAAAATCGACTAAAAATACAACTTTGGATCTGCCGGACATTATTGCCCGTAGATTAGTTTTTGGTTGTCTTGTCATATCACGTGAACCATATGGTGGCCATATGTTGATGTGAAAGTAAAGTGACCAGGTTACCATCTAAGGCCCTATACTTAGAGTATTGGTAAATAAAGCCAAAACAGAAAAATCGACTAAAAATACAATTTTTGATGTGCCGGACATTTTTGTCCGTAGATTAGTTTTTGGTTGTCTTGTCATATCTCGTGAACCATTCAGTGGCCATATGTCAATATTAAAGTGAAGTGGCCATGTACTATCTAAAGACCTAAACTAAAAGAATTGGCTTAAAATTGCGAAAACAAAAAATTGACTAAAAATACAGTTTCAGACATGCCGGACATTTTTGTCCAGAGATTAGTTTTTGCTTGTCTTATCATATCAAGTGAACCATATGGTGGCCATATGTTGATGTAAAAGTAAAGTGACCAGTTACCATCTAGAGCCCTATACTTACAGTATTGCTAAATAAAGTCCAAACAGAAAAATCGACTAAAAATACAACTTTGGATCTGCCGGACATTATTGCCCGTAGATTAGTTTTTGGTTGTCTTGTCATATCACGTGAACCATATGGTGGCCATATGTTGATGTGAAAGTAAAGTGACCAGGTTACCATCTAAGGCCCTATACTTAGAGTATTGGTAAATAAAGCCAAAACAGAAAAATCGACTAAAAATACAATTTTTGATGTGCCGGACATTTTTGTCCGTAGATTAGTTTTTGGTTGTCTTGTCATATCAAGTGAACCACTCAGTGGCCATATGTCAATATTAAACAGAAGAATCGACTAAAATTACAAACGAAAACGCAAAGCAAAAACAACAGAATGGGCGATAATAAATTTTTACCACAATAGCTTATCAAAATTATCAACAATTTGCTTTTAACTTAAATTCATAAAATGGTTTATATACCTGATCGGATAATTGACTGTTCGTCTTGTTTGGTTAACTGTTAAACTGCGCATCCCTTGCGAAATTTAAAAGTGTTGTACGCGGTAAAAATGCAAATGGCGGTTTGTTTATATCCTTCAGGCGGTTATACCGTATTTGCCTTCTATTTGCCTTTGCATATTTGGCGCACTACCAGAGGTGGTTAGCAAAGTGATAGAACCATCTAAAAATAAGAGTCTCGTGTGTTCGTTCGGGTTGACTTATGTAGTAAACAACCGAAGGCCCGCCCATGCGCACTTGACTCCCTATATGCAAATTCGTCGGTTTGTTTACAACATATGTACTACTCCAAAGAATAGCCTGTCAGAGTATCTGTTCACAGTCTTCTTCAAAATGAGCGATAACACGAGTTAACATTGTCAATTCCATTAAATCACTTGTTTGACAGCCAGCTGGGAAGAAAATGGAGTGAAGTGATATAATGCACCTCAATATTTGACCAGAAGGGCATAAATACTACAAACGTAAGAAAAAGTATCAGCCTTGCTTTTGGAGGCATCCGCTGTAAGGTCAAGGTTAGCCAATTACTTGCCGCAGTTGGTAAGTAATTCAAGTATAAACAAACTCAGACCGGAAGCACGTGCATCTGTCACTTTCAGCCCCGAAAGAACAACAAGTTTCTGTAACTGTAACAGAAAATGTGACATGTGTCACCGAACGAACACAAGGAGGGTGGAATATTGGGCTGTTTCACATTCACTGTCTCTGAAAAACGATACATGACGTCAAAATGACGAAACAACATGGCGTAGATACATTCCAAATGAGATAGGTATCTGAAATCAGGTACGATTATATCCGAAATCCTCAATTACCGCTCACTGAAAAAAATAATTTTTACACGTGAAACATCGATTCTCTATTATTTGCAGTATCATGCGAGTCGCATTCAAACAGTAACTGAGTTATGTCATTATTTTTAATAAAAAAGGTTAAACACATGAGAACCACATGTTGCCGCCATGTTGTGACGTCACACAGAACCGTATCTGACCGTATCCCGGAAGTTGAACTAGGATAGATAAAATGGCGTCGAGACATTCTATCTTTTTTTCGATATGCCATATTTTTTTTTCGAGACTCTCTAGAGAACCGTATCTGTGTGAATGAGAAACACGGTCAATGGACCACTTTCTTTTGGTTTATGCCCGTATTTTATTGGACGTATCTGAAAAAAATAATAAATCCAGATAATGTTTCGAAAATGTCCCAATAAAACACTTCAGATAATGTTTCATGAATAAAAATGGCTGCCGGGAGCTTTGGTGCTTTTTTCTCAGTAGATAGCAACCCAAACTGCGAATTGCTATTGTCAATAGTTGTATTTCTACTGTAAGTTGTCATATGTCAGTTCTGAATCGACGTAAGTAAAGCAAAACTGTTTCACTTTTGGGCGATAATGGCGCGCAGGTGCGCAGAAAAGGATTATGGGAAGATTATCTGAATGTAAAGCTCGACACACTTGAGAATGTTTCGAGACATTATCGAAAAAACAAGAAACATTATCTGATTTCCGAAACATTTTCGAGACATTATCCTTGCCCAATAAAACGCAGGCATCCGAACGAACACGTGTGATCGTGTATGGTAAAACAATATGTTGACAATATTATTGCCAACTAAGAAATAACTTAATCATGATCAGGTTGCATCTTGGTATCAAAATAAATGCACTGATCGCAAGTCCGATCGCTAAATATGAACACCTTGCTTCAAAAACTCTTCCAGAACCTTTCGAATCTGTTTTGCGTTCGCTGAAAGCACTGTCAAAAAAAAAAAGAAAAAAAAAAAAAAAAGCAGTGATTAAAATTTCTTAAGCCGTACTATGTAGTGAATGCTATACTTCAAGTTTTATCTCACAGGTTGAAAGTTAAGTTCAGTTCTACGCCAGAAAACTGCAATAGAAAATCTCAACAATAGCTCAAAATCATGTACTCACGCAAGCGATTACTACCAGCAACCGTAACACACTAGATATATTCTTCAAAAACAACAATAGTATGCTAAATAAAGCAGAAACATTACAAGATTTGCCAGGCCTTGACCTGAACTATATCCTAGCGATCTTAAGGAATAAGCTTCTTTCTAGCTAAACGTAAGGTAGTCCCTGTATTAAAAAACCCCAAATTTTAAAGATTTAAAAAGTAACTAAATTACTTTAGAGACAGATTTGTAAATGACACAAAATCCGTTTCAGAACATTAGAAGCTAATTAGAAGAGCTAATATCTACACACATCAACAACTATAAAACCTTAATAAAGTACCGCACCTACTCCAGCAAAGAGCACACTGCAGTGAAGAAAAAGGGTCTAGGAACATATTGCAGTCATCAGGTAAACATCGGAACGGACAGTTTTCGAAAAAATAACTTTAATAAAAGAATGAAAGTGGTTTGGAAGAAATAGCGGTACTTATCGCATAAATAAACATTTTCTGACCATTTCAACGTACTTTTTATTCACAAATATGTCAAATATAGTGCAGAAAACCTTTAAAATTTGAAATTGACCCGACCATTAAATGTCTAAATTATGTTTAACCTGACCTAACTGAGGTTTGATTGGCGTTATCAAACACGACTACATCGTATTTTTTAATAACACCACTCCACGGGCCCCTAATTTAGTAAGCGTAATGAATCGTTTCATCTGCTAAATTTCCGAAGAATGGTGCTGATAAACCAATTAGCCATTCTCATATGCCACTTACCAAACCGTTGGTTTTTACAAATAAGAAATATACGGATTCCAGATCTTTTCCTTGTACTGATATGAAGGGCGTTTCAGAATTATGTGTTTTTTCGTGAACCATTTTTTGTGTGCAAAACTGAAGTGTATTCTCTGTCAATATTTTCGTTCAAGTGCATAACACCAAGATGGAACCTAGCTAAATATTCCTCATGCTATTCATTTGTCCATGAAAATCACAAGTGTGTTATTAAAACTTTTAACAAAAAACGTGTCCATTGCTAAACCGAAGTCTGTCGGATTTGTGTAGTAAGAGTTCGACAACTTTGGTGGGCCTGCTCCAACAAGTCCTCCTCTGCTCAATATGCATCTGTGAGAAAAGAGTGCTACCAACGTTTATGGGGAATGATGTCAAACCGTGGAATTTGGAACATGAAGAAATATCAGTTGAAACGAAGTCAAGAAGAGAAATAATGACAGAATGCGTGTTAAAATTCGTGAGAGAGTGGTATCCGAATATTCGCCAGTGCCTTACATGGGACGCAAATGGTGCTGAAATTTGTTTTAAAAGAAGTTATATAAAATTTCAGAACTACTGAATAAACTGGTAAACATTGCCTTTTTGTGGATATTTTGTGGATATACAATAAATGATTGTGTGCTGTTTTCTCATTAGCGTAATTTACATGTGTGAAATTATTTATCACTGGTGCTGCAGTAAAGTTAGCTTTCCCTCCTGAAATAGTGGTAGGTTTGTTTAATGAGGATGACCATGTAAATTAGAAAGGGGGCGGACCCGATGCTATGACTAAAAGCAATATTTTCAAAAATGAACTTCTTAGAACATGCTGGTCTTACTTAGGCAACATATTTCCCAAGAGATTCAAATGGGTGATTAGTCTGAAAGAAAAACCCTTGAAAGTAAAACCTTTGGTCTTTCATTAAAAGTAAAAAAAAAAAAAATGTCTGAATATATCATTTAAGGGAAAATAACAAATTAATTTAAGATACAAAAAGTTAAGATAAACTTCATTAGTTTTCGTCGTTCGGTAAACAATGACATACCACAAAGCCTAACACAACTGCCTTTTAACGGAACCTTGAAATTACTCCAAAACCTAAACTCCCTTAAGCACAAGGATCGAATTATTTGCACCCAAGATTTCTAGAAGAATTTGCCTCAAAGCTATGAACAAATTTTGTTATATACCAAGATCAAAACTTTTTGGTGCCGGATGCATTCCAAAAGCTTGTCATCATGGCAGTATAGTGCCTATTTACAAAAAAGAGCAAAATTATGAATTTTCAAACCATACAGCTGTTTCTTTATATCAATATGCAGCAACGTTCTTGGTTATATAGTCCTATAAAACATTCGAAGCCATTTGGGTAGGATAATATTTTGAATGATCTACAACCCGGATTTAGGTGCAAAAGTTCTTGGAAGAGCCAGCAATAATCTTTACTCGTGAACTATTTTACAATGTGTCCCGAGGTGCACACTCGATGCAGTTGCAGACATAAAAAACTGTGTTAGCTGGCTAGTCAGGCAATGTGGTGACAATTAAGCCATATGTTGTGTGAACTCTTCAATAGAAGACTTAATGAAATCAGAACTATATAAAATTTACAGATGTAGATCAATTTAGTTCACAGAATTTAACCCAAATAAATGCTACCTCCTTGGATAACACGTAAAAGACTTCTTTCAAATAGATGTTTACTCAAAAAGATAACATTATAAACTGTTAAAACAACTTTATATTTGAGCACTGAAATTTTAAACGACCTCTACCGTGCACATAAAAAGCAGCACAAAAGGCTAATACAACGTTAGAGTTTCTATGGCGCAATATAAAGACAAACAAGTTCTCCGTTGAGATAATAATCCCTGATGCAACCTCATCTAAAAACGCTAGTCAGGCGTGGGACCGTCATAAAAATGAAGGCGCAAAACAGGTAGAAAGTTACAAAGTAAAGTGGCTTGATTCAACAGGTACTTACAACTCCAGCTTGTCAACAGATATGCTGAAAACATCAAACTGGGACAAATGTGTAAGTCTACATGAGAAACACGGTTTAAAACCAACCAGGTAGAGGTGACTCAAGTTTATTCCAAATACCATGTGGTGCACAATAGCAAAGATCTACAGCACTCAGTGTCTAGCAATCACGAATGATTAATAAACACTCAGCATTCACACGAAAACCCCAACCCAAAAGCTTAAAAACGTTGGGGACAGAAATAAGACAAGTGATGCCGGTATAATATCAAACTTTCACACTTGGAAACCTGACCCCCATGAAAATTTGACCTAATTCTCGCCACGATGGAGCTACGATGGTCACCGAATCCGCTTCCAAGTTTTCCAAGTTGTGCATCAGACACCATGTCTCGAACAACTGCCACTGCGACGAGCGTTACACTTTATTGTTCCACCCCATATATATGCCATTCATACCGTTCAGCAACCTCTGAGAGAATTCCTCCTGTTTCTGAAAACAGACAGTCAAGCTCCAGGCAAAGTGGTCGATTCCATACACAGATTAGTTGGATTAAAGAAGGAAACCAAAACGCTTCTGATAGCATCTGTGTTACTAATAGCGCATGCGGCCGCCTTCTCCCTACCTGGGCCAGAACTTGCGTCAGGATGGTGGCCTAGGTAAAGACACTGGGAGACAACGCCACACCGAACTCTTCTACCAGGAAACAAACGAATTTTCTCGTGAAGATTGGCATGGAAGAGGTCGATAGACTTTCCTCACAAGCCATGCGTTAAAGCATACTTCATCACATGTGGAATGTTCATCTGGAAAAATTGCACCAAAAGAAAATCAATTAATTTTAGCAGCTCTGACAAACCACCAACATAGAGACTAGAAAATACTGCTATAAAACCGGTTGTCTGACGGAACTGTCTCTGTAATTTCATTGTCTAGCAGTTCGTTTGCCATCTGTTCTAAAACCGACTGATGGCACGGTCCTGAATAACAGGCAACAAGGCTGGTATCTCACGTAAACGCCAGAAGGAGCGTGATAGGATTAATGGATATCAGCAGATCCTTGGGTTTTATGCCTGGAAGCTTTGATTCACTTATTCTGGATACATCCTTCCTGGATTTATTCTTGATTCACGCTGCGTCACTAACCCATGCCACAGGGTATCGTTCAACGCTGCACACTCGGACAGTGGCTAAAAAGTGTGCACAAGGAAACTCTGGGATACAAAGATTGTAATGATTGCCGATTCATGCTTATGGTTTAATTGGAAGCCGAACCTGCTCTACAAGAAAGGGACCAGTATCAGTGATCAACATAACTTCAAACTGTCTTATTACCCATCCAGAGTAAATATCTTGAGTGAAGTTAGGAGGGTAAAGGGCGAGTGTGAGGGGGAGAAGACAGCCTGGTAACACGTCGCAAATCTCTTGGCGTGTATCCTTGAGGAGGGGGCAGCCCTCTTAGAACCAACTACGGATAGTCAACAGATACTCGGTACCAAACATGCATGACGAGGGCATTGTATGCCATAGCACTGATAACTAACACCTATCCTATAAAGCTTCTATTAATCAAAAGCATGTAAAGCCGCGTGTAAAATCACCACATAGTACTGAACACGTGTTACAGAGGGTGTCGGTGTCTTAAATGAAGACTCCTGTCGCACCCAGTGTTTGTGGTGTGTAAACCCGCGCGATAGACACCCTGTGTAATTATGTCACGCAGCAGCTAAATGATCCTGACTTATGTATGATCTGTAGGAGCCAAGCATGGAGGAGTATGTACTCCTTGGAAATACAGACCTCTTATGCAAGTGGTTACTTGTGACAGAAAGTCAATGTTGCCCATTAGAGCTGGTAGCCACGAAGACCGAGGCAAACTGGCAAGCGCGACGGTGGTGTGGCGCTAATTGCTCAAAATAAAATGTGCTGACCTAACTCACCGATTTTTGGCCTATCCTTCTTTTGAGCTAATGGTGATAAAATCCTCAGTGTGCAGCGAAATATTAACATTTTTTCTGATATATAGGCCACCACCTTCAGAGAAAAACAAACTAAAATCTACAGACTTTTTAATGGATTTTGCAAAATTGTTAGAGCACGCAGCTGTTATGCCCGGAAAGTTGTGTGTCTTAGGTGACCTCAATATCCACTAGAACGACAAAAATGACTTTGAAACTAGATCGATCAGTGCACTCTTGACATCATTATGCGTGACAGAGCATGTCAACTATTCAACACACAAGGATGATCATACTTTAGATTTTATTATAACTAGATCAGATGATGGAATTGTGTCGGATTACTCTATCAAAGACCTTCTTTCGGACCACTGTGCAGT
The DNA here is from genome assembly GCA_949752745.1 of Protula sp. h YS-2021. Taxonomy (NCBI): domain Eukaryota; kingdom Metazoa; phylum Annelida; class Polychaeta; order Sabellida; family Serpulidae; genus Protula; species Protula sp. h YS-2021. The sequence continues at coordinate 63,303,730 of OX457027.1, read as the reverse complement.
TCATGGATATTTCCGATTAAACAAACCCCAGATTTGAAAGAAAACGGATACCATATAGAAAAATCAAACACGTTGATGCTGATGCCTTCAGTAAAGACATACAAACCGCCGATATTCAGCCGCTACCCGATGATTCCATAGCTTCACTGATCGCAAAATACAACTATCAACTCACCGAACTTTTGAACAAACACGCCCCGGAAAAAACTTCTTTTGTGACAATTCGACCAAAAGTACACTGGTATTCTGAGGAAATAGCCGTATTAAAGTGAAAGACGGAAAGTTAAAAGAGACATGCGCCAATTAAAATCTGACGAAAACGTTAACAAATTTCGAGCAAAAAGACTAGCTTACGTCAATTGTCTTCAAAGTTCCAAGAACACCTATTATACCAGCCGCATCAACGTGGTTCCGACCATAAAAAGCTTTTCGGTGTTTTAAATGAACTTCAACACACTAAAACTGAACCTGTCCTTCCTGACCACTCATCCAAAAAAGAACTGGCAAATGTTTTCAACAACTTTTTTGCAGACAAAATTAAAACTATCAGAAAGAATTTGGATAACAAAATCACGCTTTATTCCCCTTCTATAGAGCCATACTGCGAAGTGAAATTTTCGGAATTCGCCTCCTTCAATGAACAAGAAATTTCCAAAATAATCTCAAAATCTAGTAATGCCTCGTGCAGTCTAGATCCGATACCAACGCCGCTTCGGAAGAAATGTGTACCATCGCTGCTGCCGATCATAACTAGCATCGTTAATCGATCCTTGAAATCAGGAGTTTCCCGACGACCATTAATCAAGAAACCGAGTCTTAAACCAGCAGAACTAAAGAACTACCGCCCAGTTTCTAATATTCGGTACATGTAAAAAATAATTGAAAAAGCTGTTGTAAAAAGTCTGAACAATCACATGTGTGAAAATGGTTTCCACGAAAAATTTCGATCAGCGTATAGAATTGGCCACGAAACGGAGACAGCACTCGTTCGGATTCACGACGATATTCTTCGAGCGTTGGACAACAAGCGCGATATTATTCTTGTAATGCTCGACTTGTCAGCTGCCTTCGACACCATAGACCACGGTATCCTACTCCAGCGATTGCAGAAACGTCTATTTGACGAAGGCACAGCACTGAGCTGGCTGTCAGAATATCCCACGGGAAGATCACAAACTGTTGTTATTTACAGTGCAGCATCAAGAAACGTGGCTCTCCTTTATTGACAGTGCAGCATCAAGAAACGTGGCGCCTCTCAAGGGTCTATTATGGGCCCAGAAGACTATAAAATTTACATGCTTCCGAAATCTCGAAAAACAGACTAGTAAACTGTGTTGAAGAAATCAGACTATGAATGACTAAAAATAAATTAAAACTGAACGATTCGAAAACAGAGGTAATGTTAATTATCCCACCCGCTTACAAAGATAAACTGAAACCAGGCAGTATCAATATTGGTGAAGCCACAGTCATGCCTACGGATAGCGTCAATAATATCGGCGTCATATTTGACTCGTACATGGCAATGGATAAAAAAGTATCACAACGATGTAAAACATGTTTAATTCATCTACTGAATATTCGGTCCATGCGCCGACTTTCAGAATGCCTGTGAAAAATTAATTCATGCCCTGGTGTCTTCAAGATTAGACTATGCAAATGCCATATTAAACGGACTTCCAAAATATCGAATTAATCAGCTACAGCGGATACAAAATATCGCGTATAATTTCTGGTCACCAGAATTTCGATCATGTCACACCCAACCTGAAAGAGCTCCACTGGTTACCAATTGTTCAACAAATTGACTTCAAAATTTTGCTGCTGTCGTTTAGAGCGATACATGGATAGCGCCTTCCTACCTGTCTGAGTTACCGAAACCCTACTTTCCAACCAGGCCTCTACGGTCCAGCATGGACAACTCGTTGGTTGTACCAAAAACCGGAACCTATGGAGACAGAGCATCTCCATGTTCAGCACCGCGTAAGTGGAATGCGTTGCCTCCAGAACTTCGAAAAGAGACAAACCCCACATTGTTCAATATAAAACTCAAAACTTTTTTATTCAGTCAGGCATGTCTGTGATATGTATCTAGTCTCAATTACAGTATTTGCATTGAGTTTTGGGTATTTTCTGTTTTAATTGCATTTAATTATTCTAGTGTTTGTATCAGGTCTGAATATTTCATAGATTTAGGCACGTAAAATCTGTTTTTACAATTACAATTTACAATATAGTTAAAACTAGCCATAATAAGGATATTTAATCGCTTAACGGCTACAGAAACCCACATGCAGTGATTCTACCAGGGAATTGCGTGATGGCTAATCGACAACGTGGAAACGCTTTTCAGACACCGCTGGGCTCTTACAGCAGTGATGTGTCTTGACAACGTGGAACTGAATACACAGCGAAAACCTCGAAGATGGAGTGAAAGCAGTGAGTTTCGCCGGGTCCTATTGGTTCCAGGCTTGGGTTCAAGATACCCTCTTCCTTTGCTTTTCATTCGGACGGGTCGAAGACATTTTCTCGGTTTCCAACTAGCTCCAGTTGGTACATTTATATATATATATATAAACACACACACACACAAATATATATATATATATATATATATATATATATATATATATATATATATATATATATATATATATATATGTATGTATATATATGTTGGTGACAGGTATATGCTTTCGCTTCTCTACTAGGGAAATGAGAAAAAGTCACTTAGTGCTAGGGTTGCCAAATGTCCCTTGTAGTAACAACCTAGGTACACGTTTCAAGGGAATAGATCATCTTCTATGGATTGCAGACATCACGGGATGCCTTGTAAGCAGAATAGGCACCGTTTTACACGTGACAGATAATTCGGGGTGCTTTGGTCCTGATACAGACACCAACAGCATGCATTCTTAAAAACTATAAGCTCTGGACGAACGACAAAACAGCTGTAAGGCGCATAAGGCAGAGTTGGCTAAGACAGTTTCGATACCAGTGAAGATAGACTTAATGACACCGGGTGCATCTCGCTTGCCATCAGTTAGTGAATTATTTGCGTGTCACCAGGACAAGGACAAGCGCTAGGTACTCAGTCCATCCACCCATCAATTGGAACAAACACTGACCACTTCGTTTCCTGCTGCCGGAGGTGGTAACGCAAGGGTAGTTGATTTGCCTGCCTGCCTGCTTCTGTCACGCCTAGCCCCAGAAAACTACGTGTAAATTCCCGTTGCAAGTCGTCCGGTATCAGAGACAATTCACACTTACTCTGATGGTGATCCCCTTTCTAGATCCTCCTGGAATTTCCCACTATCAGAAAAAAGTGTTAATGCGCGCAGAAGTGACATGGGCGATGGTAATTCGTGCCATTGCACCAGCCATGCACTAAATTTCTGAGGGACACTTCACGGTAGAAAAACGGGTCACGTCCCTGCAGTCAAATTGCCCAAATTGCCCAGTCAATTGTGTTTTGTTTATGTCGCTTTCTCCATGATAGACAAGTTCAAACGAGTTCCGCCATCTTCGAGCAGTTTGCACCTAGAGGTGGAAAAACCACTTTTTCGGCCCACCAAATTCTGACTGCAACGACTGTTTTCCCTTACACTGACTTTCGATTGCATCATTATCCATGCTAATATTTCATTTTAAAAATATTTTTTTTGGAAAACACATTTGAATTTTAGCTCACCGTTTTTAGCTCAGAACAAAATATTACATTTCATGTATGCGATGTCGCACTTATTTATAAAACCGTGGTTGTGTAAGGAAAAATTTGTTAGAACTGGAAAAAGTCAGTGTATCAATTTTTGATGGAGATAAAACCCTGGAGAGAAGAGAAAAACAGTAAATAAGAGTTTGAGAAATGCAATGAAGATTATGAATAAGCAAAACGCAAGGCAAGTCTCGAGATGAGTGAGCGGAAAAGTGAGCACACTTAGCTTTATGAGAATGACGTGAAGATATCCCGCTTGTGCAAGATTCTTTAAACAGGCGCTTTTATAAAGTGTATGCTTATACTTTGATGCTATTTGAGAGGATAATTAGAAAGTGCAACGTTCGCAAAAATGTAAAAATAATACCCTGTCAATACTAGAAATTCATAAGAAACAAAAGCCGCAAGATATGCGCTGGGCTTTTAACAAGAAATAATGGCAAAGTTCAAAGTTTGGTTTTGATCTGCGAAACAAGATGAAGGAATAAAAACTAAAGCAGTGCGGTCGTAGAATTGACGCAAGTAGGGCAAGCAGGCCATGCAGAAGGAATAAAAATTGGTTGAATTAATGGCCCAAAAGCGACAAGGGGAAGAGTTCAAATCACAAGGCAAAGAATCTGTGGAGCGAATTGTCCAGAATGCGCAAATTTGCAAAGAACAACCGTTTCGATTAGAATGTAACCTAGGTTCTTCACGAAACTGGATATATGGAGAGTTTATACGAACTAAATATCTAAATTTAGTGTGGATGAAGATACAAGAAATACAGCACTCCTACAATACCGGAAATTTATATCGCCACATCCAAGATATCTCTATACCTAATAGTTTTGAGCAGCGAAAAGCTTATTTGGGACCGCAAAGTATTCACCGATGTTATATCGTTTTATCTTACGTTGTTATAACGAGAACATACTGTAGCTAATAAGGAAACTGTAAATAGATTTATCACCTTTTTTTAATTGTTGCTTGTCATTTCTGACTCAAGCGCCGAGGTCAAAAGGGTTTGACCAACTTAAGTTCATTATAGGCGGCCAACAATAAGTGATAAAACTTTGAATACATGCCTTACAACGAAAAAGGTATTCAAACCAGTATAATATAACAGAATAGATGAACTGGGTGACCTATGATCAAGTATTGCCTGTTACCTGTTGCTCATTTCTGCTCAGGCTTCAAATAAGGGGGTAAGGAATTACCACGGATTGCGGATGACCACAAAAACAACATACTATTGAAATGTAAAAACCTTTCAAGGGAAAATCAAATATGATTGGTAATATAGAAGTCAACGATTTGTAGTCACATATGCATGTCTGACAGAGTTTCCATTTTTAAATGTCAGAAAAATGAATAACTTACACAAGAAGGTCAGTTTTGTAGGGTGGTATCGTAACGTGAACCTTTCGTGATTTGAAAAGAGGTCGATATCACCCTATGTAAGAGACATATTTTGGTATAAGGTATTCATTATTCCTACATTTAAAAACTGAAGGGATGACAGACATACCTGTATAACTTCTAGTAATATGAATATACACAGATCCAAATCACTCATCTCTAATTGCCAGCCACATGTGATGTTTCCCTGAAAAGCCTTTTACATTTCGAAAGTATGTTATAAACCCAGAATTCGATCTCAATTATTTAAGGTTATTTCATTTTTATACCTCTAGTCAGCCAGCTGATCAGTCAGAGGATAGAAATCTGAAGCTTCATTTGCAAGTATTGAGGTCGTCAGGATAGAAAGAGAGGTAGCGAAGGAGGGAGACCTTCGTGATAGTAATTTTGTGCTCCAAAGTGTAAATTTCACAGCTGGATAGCGAAACTGGTCGTTATTCTCTCACAATCATTTCCGCACAAGTCGTCAAACACTCAAATAGCCAGAAAGTCAAAATGGCGGGTGTAGATCGTTATCCATTCTGATGCTTAGTGAAATTCTAAGGTGAAAGATATCTTAGATGTTGTGTTTTATATAAGTTTTTACCGCACATGATAACGAAGTATGAGTAGCCATATAGCTGGTTCAGTAATATGTAAAGAGTATAAGCAACCAGCATCTGCTGTATGCGCACTGCATGATGCATGAAAAATTAATGAGTTCTGTGTACTGATGACAATACGTTACAATATAATTGTAAAGGCAGAAAATAAGTCAAAAATACTATATGTAGTTGATTGTTTTGTTTATTGAGCCGTTTGAATTTTTAGTTCATGTCATAGCCCTCTCAATCTCTTGTATTCCGTTGTCTAACCGATTCGCATCCCTCTTACCCTCCTCTTTTTGGCTAACATCGGAATCTTTTGAATATATTCACACACTGAACAGTTCTTTAAGCCAAAGAAAAAACAACCAGCACAGTTTTCAAATTCTCTAAATTTTAGTGATCTTCTTAATTTTTTCCAGGTACAGGTGACCAAATAAATCGCCTTTTTTAGAAGCGGCCTTTCTGAACCAAGAAGTTTATGGCGAGTCCGTAGTCTGTGTGGTCTTGGCAAACAGTCCTATCATTTTGTAGACTGAGAGCGCTCTGTTTTCTTTTTTTTATGTAAATGTTCACACTGTAGAAGTTTTATATGTTTCCAATTTATCACCCCGCCGCTATAGTACCGCTAGTACCGCTATAGTTTGTTGATTATGTTTGCTAGGGCGAGAACAAGAAAACCAAAAATTCTGGAAATTTTTGTTTTCCTTCCTTTGTATTTCTCCTTCTACAAGCCCCTTTTCGTTTGTTTCCAGTATATCTGACGAAACGGCATGAAGCAGAATGATGAAATTCAACACACTTTTAGTTGGCCATGGAAATTGACATCATGTTTTAAAGGTAAACGTCTTGAAAACTATTCTTCTTATAGTTGTGGATGTTAAGATGTTAATATGCTAAGAGGCTACTTTTCAACCAAGAATTCTTTGTTGTGACGAATTTCTAATACTGATTTTAATTTGGAATGGGATGTCAACAGGTCTATGGCCCAACGTACACTCCAGTCTACTATGGGTGTTATATAAAGCACTGCATAGTTCTGTATTACGAGTATGGCTAGTGCGATTACTGCAAAACCGATAAAACTTTGAAAAATACACAGCTTCAGTTTTCTGCACATGCCAGTAGTCAAGATACTTAACAAGAATGCCAAATAGTGTTTTATTAAATGACTCCTAAACTCGGAGTGCTAATTTTGACTCGGAGTGCAGTTATAAAAGTATACCCCTATTTGTAAAAAAAACGCGAAATAGTGAAGAAAAATCCTCCCTTTTCAAATGAAATTGGCACTCCGGAGACAGCGCATTTGGCCTTAATATTACGCCTCTTCCCCCATTTGCTCGGCATTTTTGGACACGCATGGTGACACATGTGACACCAAGTAGTTCCTAGTGTTTGCTTTCACTGATGTTATAGCTTACATCTTAAAGCAGAAATGCCTAACAGCTTGAACGTTCTCCTAAGCAAAAGCTGCCGAGTAAAGCAATTATTCATATGGCACACGTCAATCAACTGAACTCCTGTTTGGGGATTAATATGTCAGATTAAGGTGCTTCATCTAAATCATTTCTTGAAATAAAGAGACGGATGAATTCCTTTGTAGTAACCGAGGTTGGAGACGAGGGGTGGGAGTGGGAAGGCTCTGCAAGCACGAAAGGAGCGCTTTTACTTGGAGGCTGGCTTATGAGCTCAAAAACTCCGAGTGTAACAGTGAATTATTGGGGGGGTAGGAGTGTGGTCATGACACTAATGTCCTTTTGGATCCGCTGTTGCTTTGAGGTTCTATTTAACTCCTCACCCTTGTGACCTCACAGTTTGACAGACTGCCTGTAATTCTAAAGCCGAGCTAAATTACATTTTAGTCTCTGGACGCAGAAATAGCGGCTTTTAACGGCCAAGTCTGATGCGCTGGGGCCAGCCTCGGAAAAGTACTGTAGAACATGAGAGAAGACTTGGTACACAAGAGAGCCTTACAGGAGACGTCAGAAAACCAAGCGGGGTTATCTAGCATGGTTTTTCTGGAATGGCTTTTGGTAATGGATCTATCTGCCCTAAATTAATTTTTATACGTTACCTTTTTTCAAATGAACTTAGCTAAGGTCATAACTGGCATGTGTATGTAGGGTACGTTCATTGACCTGTCTGATGCATACCTACACATCCGCCTTCATTCATCAGAGAAGAAGTACCTGGTTCCAATAAGGAGAAAAGAAATACTGGTTTTTGGATTTCCCCACGGTCTCCCCACCTTTTGTTTTCACAAAGATCATGAGAGTTCTTAAGGCGTGTTGCGCGATGCATGTTGGCCTCTCGGTACCCAGATGACTGGTTCCTAGCACACCCCAAACGTGAGATGCTGATGTGCGAACTGAGAGTTAGGTATGTACAGTTTCAGAGCTACTCCACAGCAGTAGCTTACCTAATTGCCAGGTCTCTTCAGCTCACCCAGCAGACCAGCAGTATTCTGTTATTGGCTCAGGAGGAAGAAATCTGTTTATCAGCAAGTCATTTATCAGGTCGGTTGACCGTGTTAGTAGATCTTACATCTAGGGACTGTCAGGTCATACACACAGAATAATGACACATCAACCCTTGCGAACTCGATGTCGACCAAGCTAGCCAGGAACGAACTCAACGGTTGGGCTCTCAATGCACTGGCGTGCTCTTGGCAATGAGACGAAATACTCTGCTCGTTCCCTCACCAAAATAATCCTTAAAGAATAGTTCAGAGGATTCTATAATTAAAGCACAAACGCTGCTCCTGATAGCCCCATGGTCACCAGACGCACTCTGGTTCCCTGTCTTAAGCAAGTGCGTGATCAGGCTCACTTTAAGAATACTTTGCCAGTTGAAAATACTTTCTCGGCTCCATTGGATGAATTTCCACCTCATGGATCTCATGGATCGACACCTGTGGTGACTGCTTCCTACAAACAAGGTTTTTCTAAGAAAGTGGCGGAGAAGATACTGAATAGGCACAGAAGTTCCACTGCTAAGGTATATCGGTCTCAGTGGAATAATTTTTCGTGTGCTAGGTCTCATCTAGATCCGTTTCAAGCTACCCAAGCAGTGGTCGTAGGCGTCTTGGATCATCTCTTTACGACCGAATGTCCGTCCAAAAGTGGTTTCGATTAAGATTTCTACGGGTTACGAACCAGCTGAAGACCCTACTCTCTCCATATTGTTCAAATATATCAAAGTAAATCTTTTCCCTTCAGGTACCAACAATATTGTTGTATATTTTGGGTGGTATAGTTGTGATCTATTTTACGACGAAGTAATCACGCCAAAGAACCTAACGGTAAGTACCTACCTTCTAGTCTAGCGTCAGGCAAAAGGGGGGTAATTGACGCCTTGGACCGTCAGATCTTCAGGCAGAACGGTGAGTGGGTCAGGATCTTCCTTCAACCAAGGGCAGGTTTCATGGGTAAAACGTACACTGCCCCAGCTGGTCTGGGTACGTTCAAGCAGATAACGTTACCAGCGCCGATGGACGAGGAGACAGGCCGTGGCTTCTTTGTAAGTACGTGCTTTATGCACGTACTTGCTAATTTTGGAGGATTACAGGAAAGAGAACCAGAAGGATTTGCTTAAATGGACTATTTCCAATTATATTAAAGGCATTATTTAAAGCAAAAAGTTCATTGATTTCAAATGTCAAAATATTATGTACTATCTCAGAGCGATCGGCCAAATACTGCAATTTATTTTTACACGGACTGCCCAAATCTCAGATAAATCGCCTTTAAAATCCAACACATATCAGCTAGACTCATCTACATAAAACGGAAATTCGAACATATAACGCCTGCCATGATGGAAATACACTAGCTACCTGTTGACAAAGGGACAGTTTTTACAATTTTAGTCAATGTTAAAACGGTTCAAATGGCAATTCTCCCGGTAATATTTCAGAAATGCTAGTCAGGCACCCATCAACGGGTGTTTTGAGATCATCATCTCGCTTGCTGCTAAAAGAAAACAGTATTTTAAAAACTACGGTATTAGAGCGTTTGCAAACAATTCGTCACGTCTATGGAACGAACTACCACTGCACATTCGGTCTGCAAGTATTCTTACTATGTTTAAAAAGTCGTTGAAAACATTTGTGTTTAGACAAACATGTTTCCAATAACAAGTATTTAATGTTTTAGTATCTATTGTTTCAACTTTTGGTATTTCTGTTCGAGTTATTTATTGATTTTAATGTAGCTAATATATATATTTATGTGTATGCAATATATACATATATTATATATATATATATATATATACACCTACCTTGCGACCTGGGGAGACCATGCTTATAAATAATAGATGGGGAGACCAAATGTATATCCCTTCTCTTCCGTGTTTTTTCTTTTGTTATCGCATAGATATTTTAAATTAATATTATTGTTATTATCTGTTATGGTTGTTTTGAAAAAAACACAACAATAACAAGTAAACAAAAATTCGAGGTCTCCATTATTCGACCAACTTTTTTGCCAGAAACACACCCACTAAAAGAGACCGTCTCCTTAATTTTGTATATGAACCCGGTTCTCCAAATGATCACTTTTAGCAGAGTCAGTGGACTCGCTAAATCTCTTTTTTTTTAAATTTTGTAATTTAATGATTTACTGGCACTTTATACAAGTTTTAGAGGGGAGTTATTCGGAATAAAAACAATTTCACAGTTTCGTCTATTTCCGCGAGAGATGTGGTTACAAACTTCAGGTAATTTGTTTGTATTGTTTACATCTACCCGCCAGAGACGAAGAGAAGTAACTAATGAAAATAACTTGAAAGAAAGGAGTTAAACCAAATAACAAAATACTTGAAACTATTACATGCAGCCTGAAGACTACTTGACATATTACTGTCGTGTAAAGTAAGCTCTTATCTTATGTTTTAGCACAAAACCTACATTATCGCCCACTTCTGTACAGTTACCAATGGTAAAACTAGTCCCAGTGGACCCTTTCTATTCTTGACAACAAGTTCACGTCACAACTTTGCATCTACGAATAAGAATTAACATTTTCGTCACGTGATCAAAAAGTGCCAGTGCTTGCGTGGGGGTAAAACGCAGTTTCTCGTTGTTTTAATACCAAATATAACAGTATTTTTCTTGTTGTAGGCCGATTGCATATATTTTGGCCTATTTGTCACATGCTAGAAAGCTAGCTCTTTGTATAATTTTTACCGTTTAGAAAAGTTTTACTACTTAGCTTAAATATCGAAGAATTTTTATTGGTATAAAACTGCTATAAACTCCAAATATCGCTCATTATGCCCAAAGTTACTCACAAGCCAAATCACACTTAGGGTGCTCCTAATAAAAATGTGCAAAGTTCTGCGTTTCGAATAAAAGTAACCGGGTAAAAAATGAAAGAAATGATAGAGAGATTTCACCTAAATGTCAAATTTTCCTTGCACCAAAGAGCAGTCAGGTTTTTAACAACTTCTGTACTATTTAAAAATGTATTATAAGTTTCAATTTCTTTTATGTTTCGAGTATAAGCTGTTTTTGCGATATTTCTTCCATATTTCTCTGTCGTTTCTTTCATTTTTTTGGTTCCACCGCAGTCGAAAATCAAATTTCTTCCGCAAATTATTCGAAACACCCAAAGTGTGACTTGGCTCATTGCATGAAGGTGTCTGCGAGATGACTTGATCAATCTTCCTAGGACAGAAATTGTCACAGTTCCTGTAATAAGCCAGTTCGCATTTTCGGGTCTTTCCGGTGGAGGTGTTGTTTCGGCTGCAAATATTTTTGGGATAAATTATAAAGAAATGATAAGGAAAAAACATCAAGTTTCTAATTTTCTTTCACCATGCACGCTTTCAAATTTATGAAGCCATCACATGATCTTTTAAAAGCTATTTTACATATTATTCAGTCCCTTTAATAACCAACATGTGAATATGTTTCTGGCAAAATGGAGTTTTGTTGATTTTTTTTTTTCGTTTTGTTTTCTATCATTTCTTTATATCCTTATCCCACCTGAATTCAGCCGAAACGTAAAAACTTTTCTGATAAAGTCAAAGTGCGAATTGGCTTATTGTAGAGCCATAAGCCAATTCGCACTTTTGGATCTTTCCGGTGAAGGTGTTGTTTTGACTGCAAATGTTGGGAGATAAATTATAAAGAAATGATAAGGGACAATATCAAAATTCTAATTTTCTTTCAACATGCACACTTTCAAATTTATAAAGCCATCATATGATCTTCTAAAAAGTATTTTACATATTATTCAGTCCCTTTAATAACCAATATGAGAACATGTTGCTGACAAAATGGAATTTTTTTTATTTTTGCCGTTTTTTCTATCATTTCTTTATATCCTTATCCCAATTAATTCGGCCTAAACGCAAAAACGTTTCGGCAAAAGACAAAGTGCGAATTGACTTATTGTTGCTGTGGGAGATAATGGGAGATTTTATATCCTGATCCCAAGAAAACATTTTTCGCAGTACAAAATTGCTGTTTAACCATAGAAATTGTGCGTTGTATTTATAATTGGGTCATTTGTGTGATGCACTCTTTCTAAAATAACGCCAGTGGCCTGAGTCATGCGCCGAGATCAGCAAAATTGACATCAACGACACGGTCTATTATAGGAACTATCGCTCTTGCTGTCATAGGAAGACCGCAAGAGTCATCTAGGACTAAGTTAAAACCAATAATCATTGCACCAAATTGTCCGTAATTACACTGACACAATTCGGTTATTGCCTGTAGATATTGGCAATAATTATTGTTTCGGGACAGGCCGTAACCATAGCCAATCTGGTATATTCACCCGTAAACCAGTGGTGGCATTCGTGAAAGTGTAAGTTTAAACTTAGAGTCAATCTAAGTGCAAAAATGTAAGAGTTAACTTTCCCGTTGGTTTAACTTAGCGGTATTCACAAAATGTAAGTTTAAGCTTCCACTCAAGTTTCAGTTCAAAATTCTAAGTTTACTTCGGACTACACTTAGATTTCTCAGTTCAATCCCACGCGATATTTAAATACCTGGAGTGCTTTGTTTACCTTGGCAACAATCAATTTATTGAGAGTAAATGAAGAAAATGAAAGGGTTTTTATGAGGGAAAGTGTTTCGAGATAGGAGTAATCCGTTTGAAGTTTACAATGACGGTGAACTTTTAACTCGATATGGATTTTCAAGAGAAGATATTCATTTTTTGGTGGAAAATCTCGAAAATTTGGAGTAGGAAACAAGAAGAAGCTTTAACGCTCCGAAACATCTAAAAGCCTCCGATATTTACATTGACAACCAGTTTATACGATTACGATTAGTCGCACTCTGTATGAAAATTTTGCAATATTGACTTAGAATGTAAGTTGATAAACTTACGCGATGAATATGGCGTAAGTAAGTAAACTTACATAAGCTTAATCTTGAGATCTAAGTTTAATATCTAAGTAAATAAACTCAGATGTTCGTGAATACGGCCACAGATACAAGAGAATGTAACTGTCGTCAACTGTACCTCACGACCGCCACTCCCGAAAAGATAATTTCATCCCGTATCAAAACATCTATTTTACAAAATAAAACATTTCCTTAAGTGTTTATTCAAACACTTATTAACACAGAATAAGAACAAGGGCAGAGATGAGAATTTTTCTTTGCATGTATGCTTTTTTGGGTTCGACTGCCACAGGTTGCTTGCCTAACAATTTTTATGCAATGAACTGGCAATCTCCGGGCGAAGCACAGCAAGACAAGTATCGAACTATGCCACAACAGCATGTGAACCTGGTTTTTGAGACAGGCTGTCATACCATATTAAACAGTGATGGTTCATTTTTCCGTTTCTGATATTTTTCCGAGATACTACCCCAGATGACCCCTCAAGGCCACCGGATGTTTACACATGAAACGATATAGTAACTTATGAATGTATATCACCTACGGCCGCATTGAAGACCAGACTTGGAAATCTTAATTTCGAAGTGACTACAATTTGCCATCCTTTTTGGGAGGGAGGGAAATGGGGGAGCTTTAATATATTTTCTGCACCCAAGGAACGGGGAAGGGGAAAATAAATACAAACAAGCATTTTTTTTGGCTTTTCAATCTTTATTGAGTAAACATCAAGTTGATGCCATATAGCTTATTTAAATCGTTTTCCGCCCAAGCATCACATAACAAATAACAAAATGTACGGGCACATACACAGGAAAACAATGGGAGATCCATCGCGTCATTTCATTTCTCAATGTAAATTTACTTTGAGATTACTACACGACTATTTCTTTGAAGAACTACTAAAAAATGACAAACTTTATTGTATCAAAATAATTTTTTTTAAATCTTTACATTTTTAGAACTAAAATCGCGTTTTGTTGTTTTTGTTTTATTTCTATTATTACTTTTTCTTTTACTACCAGTAAGTTAGTGTAACTGAGATAATAGTAAAGGATTTTAAATTATTATTTTACAGAGAGCATGCATGAAAATAGTAAATAGAGGGACCAAGTGTGCATCATATATAATAATCAATGATATATAACCCAAAAATACAACTTTGGGAGACCATGCTTTGGTCTCCCTATTTACTAGTTTTTATCTATGGTCTCTCTAAGTGACACCTTTAGTGTCTTTTAGCATATACAAACGGTCTCCCTATGTTGGCATATTCTGTGTGCATATATTATCAAATGTGTGCATATATTATCATATGATATTTTTAGTGTCATTGTAGGTTCAACTCCTACAGGGTGCACGCATAACGATTTCTTATGCGGAGTTACTGCGCTCTCCGGTGGTGGCACACCAAACTTAATAAATATTGTAAATAGGGGGACCAAGTGTGCATCATATATAATAATCAATGACATATAACCCAAAAATACAACTTTGGGAGACCATACCTTGGTCTCCCTATATACTATTTTTTATCTATGGTCTCTCTAAGTGACACCTTTAGTGTCTTTTAACATATTCAAAAGGTCTTCCATTGTTGGCTTATTCTGTGTGCATATATTATCAAATGTGTGTATATATTATAAACTTTTTTGTTAGTGTCATTGTAGGATCAACTCCTTCGGGGTGCAGGCATAACGATTTTTTATGCGCAGTTACTGCGCTCTCCGGTGGTGGCACATCAAACTTTAGTAATATAGTGATAAAATATATGACTATCCCATCAATGCCCCTCACTCATCAATAAAACATTTGAGCCGCTAGATCGCTTTCTCAACATATCTTCTAGCACTGGCTATTGTTTCACTTCCTGCACCTCCGTCGCAATCATTTGTTTATTTCGCTTTGCTGGAAGGAGCGCTCTGCTCAGCTCTCAAGTAGTTCTTCTTTAATAAGCACGCCCGATCTGCCCACCATTGATCTGATGCATCCGCATAATGTAGTATTTTAATAAAGAAGTCAGAAAAGACCTGTTTTGTTCACGCACTCTTCTCAGTATTTTGTCACTTCAGATACCTTCGAAAAATGCAGCAGTTTGAATGGAGGCTTCTTCCACATTGGGTACACAGTTGGTGTGCATTGAAGATGCCCAAGTCGCACTTGTCGCAGACATCGGTATTTTCTGGCGTTTCTAGTCTGGCAATGACGCCATCATTTGCTTTCTTGTGCTTAAGAAAGAAGCCATCACTGAAATTACGAAATATGCTCATTTAAATCTCTTATATATCAATTTATGTACTTCATTATCGTACCGCTTTTAAAGTAATTCTAAAACAAATGAAAGTACAATACCATACATCTCTATATGCTTCAAAAATAAAATATTACACGACAAGCCACGTCAAGTCCATATCCTTCGTCACAATTTAAATTCCTATTAGGTATACTGAAATAAGGACTCGTGTCAATCATTAATTCTAACATTTTGAACACTTTAACCTAGACAAAAATATAAAATCCCACACCTGTTAACAACATTCAATACTAGCACAAGCAAATGGGAAACTACATCTGTAGCTTCTCCTGAGGACATGACACCATCTATTGAAGCTTTCTTGTCACTTGTATTCTGCGGAGTCTGGTTTTTATTCTTGTAAATCCTCGGGTCGCGTATATGCCAGGTTCGACAGGTTATCCTGCAAAAAATATATCCAATAAACGTTCGATAATTTTAAACATATTAAATGAAGCGAGTGACAACCTTTTAATCAGTACGAGTACTATTTCTCCTACATTTGAGTGGGCCACAGCGTCATATCTGTAACATGTAGGGAAATTAACTAATATCAACAATAACAAAAACATATGCTCTGTAGTTCCAATCTTCTAGTTAATGGATATGGGCAATATCAATTTGGAATATTATGAAAAACAAGTTGCTGATAGTGCACCGTGAACGTAAATTTGCATGCAGCAACTGAAGTTGGCTTTTGGCCTATCTGGGTCACATTCACGTCTTTTCTTCCTCTCATGGATTCTTCCTCACCTCGAGGATTTTAAAAAGTATGAAAGTACGAATTGGTTTATTCAAAACTTTTGTGCTCTATGTTATAACTCAAGTAGTAGTACTAGTCAGTCACCAGGTTCTACGACATCTAAACCCTGCCAGAATCAGTATTTCCATGAATAAAAACTTTAATATCTATCGCCGAATCGCAATTTTATTTACCTTCTAAAGTTGATAAAGGAGCAATCCGCATTTGAACGTGGCTCCTTGCAATTGGCACATCGCTGCAACCCTTTCAACATCATGGCAATCCTGGCTTTGTACCTAGGAGATTATAACAATATGCGGCAGAAAATGACATACTTTCAGTCAATGGCAAAGCTTGGGCTAACAACACAGGTTCTTCCAGGCTTTTCCGGCAAAAAAGAACGAAATATATTGCTGTTTTACTGTTTATCTACCGTTTCAGCACAAGTTTTTTTATAGGTTTCAGATTTGCAATCTTCGAAATATTGAAGGTGTGACATCTCACGGTGTTACTACACCGCACACGCGCCAAGGATCCTAGACGACTGAACTTCTAATGTAATTGTTAAATTCCTCAACGTGCTCTGAAGCTGGGCTATGTTTTTGGAATACGCTACTGGAATACGCTATTCCGATCTGCTGTTGTGGTCGCAATAAAACTACCAGTAACCTAGGACCGTTCGCCACTTTTCAATGGTTTTAGCGCAATAACTCTCATCTTTTGGACCCGATCCGGAGATGCTGTTATATGTAGCAAATTCAGAATTTTACACAAGTTTTGTGAAGTAAAATGTCATGATTTACGAAAATGCAAGGCCGGTGTATTTTTTTGGGCATGATTTTCGAGCTGTAACTCGCCACTTTATTCTATCATCCCGAAATATAAATTTTAAGTGCAAACTGTAAGACTATCAACTCGCTTTTCAAAATGACTGCTAAGAGCTATAATGATTACACATGAACACAAATCTTACTTGACATGCGTATACTGACGGTTTACTTATAGCAGCTCTGTATTTTGCATTCGAGAACCAGTGGTAGTTGCCGGGAAGTTCGGCAAAAAAACATTTCCGGGATAATTGTTGTTTTCGGGAGGTGGCGACGGTACGGGTACAGGCGGATTTGACTTAGGTCACTGGTATGTTTATAGATGTCAGTTCTTACATGGAGATGCGTAAAAGCGTGTTGTGTGTTTTTCTTGAGTTCCTAGTTGAAGCTACGAGTTTCGCTGTACGTATGACTGCTTTGTTGGAGAGGCCTTTTTTTAAGGGACGGCCGCAATACTCATTTGTGCTAATTTTGAATTCCGTGGTGGTGAATAATCTATAGTCTTAGATGACTCTTGCAGTCTTCCTACGACAGCAAGAGTCATAGTTCCTATAATAGGAAATGCCATTGATGTCAATTTTCAAATCTCGGCGCACGACTGGGGCCAACGGTGTCATTTTAGAAAGGTTGCATCACATAAATGGCCCAATTATAAATTATAGCGCACAAGTTTTATGGTCAGATAGCAATTTTTACTGAGAAAAATATGTGTTTTCTTGAGATCAGGACATCGAACCCCTCATTATCGCCCACAATAACAGTGAATCGACAGTTGCAAAACCACCTTTTACTCTAGTTTGGGAGTTTCGCTGAGGTCGAAAATAATGCGCCAGGGTACTTCTCAGTGTGCTTTTATGGAAAGAGCCTGCCAGTTCCAGCCTCGGTGGCTTTGAACGTGAGCCGAAAGATCCAGAGCCTAAAAAATTGAGATCAATGGCCATTCCTGTTGCAGGAACGATGACCCTGTCTGTCCTAGGAAGATAGAAAGGGTCCGCTGGGACTAAATAATCTACTAGTAACCTAGATTGAATCCGCCTGTGCTTGTAGCATCGTCACCTCCCGAAAACAACAATTATCCCGGAAACGAAATTTTTGGCAGAACCTCCCGACAACTGCCACTGGTTCTCGAATGCAAAATACTGAGCTGCTATAAGAAAACTGTTAGTATACACATTTGGAGTCAGGTTTATGCTCACGTGTAATTCTTATAGCTCTTAGCAGTCATTTTGAAAAGCAAATTGAATAGTCTTACAGTTTGCACTTAAAATTTATATTTCGGGATGATAGAATAAAGTGGCGAGATACACTTCGAAAATACTGCCCGAAAAAAATATACATCGGCCTGGCATTTTCGTAAATCATGACATTTTACTTCGCGCATAACAGAAAACGTGTGTAAAATCCTGTATTTGCTACACACAAAAGCATATCCAGATCGCGTCTAAAACACGAAAATTATTGCGCAAAAACCATTCAAAAGTGGCGAACGATCCTACGTAGGTTACTGGTAGTGCAGTTGTTTAGCTGAGGCAACGTGAGCGAAAGTCAATCACCTGCTTTCCACCCCTGTCCAGTTTCGAACCAGGGACTTTAGGATTACAAGCCCAAGGCTCTATCGACTGAGCTAACCGTCATCCCCATAAGCCAATTCGCACTTTCGGATTTTTCCGGTGGCGGTGTTGTTTCGACTGAAAATGTTGGGGGATAAATTATAAAGAAATGATAAGGGAAAAATATCAAAATTCTAATTTTCTTTCAACATACACACTTTCGAATTTATAAAGCCATCACATGATCTTTAAAAACTATTTTACATATTATTCAGTGCCTTTAATAACCAACATGTGACTATATTTCTGGCAAAATGGAATTTTGTTGATTTTTGCCGTTTTTTTCCTATCATTTCTTTATATCCTTATCCCACCTGAATTCAGCCGAAACGCAAAAACTTTTCGGCAAAAGTCAAAAGTGCGAATTGGCTTATTATCTCGTAAATCGCTCGATACATACGTATAAGAAACAAGTAAGTATTTGTGAAACACACGCAGGCCCCAACCGCCCCCCCCCCAAAATTCATAGGGGTATAAAGCGATGGCGGACAGACGGACGGACACCCCAAACCTATTGGGCCCCAATCCGAAGGGTTGGTAGTCGTCGTCGTCGGTTTACGCTTTCAGAGCAAAGCTCTATACGTTTCTATACAGATTCTCTCCACCTAGTACGGTTTTGTGCTAATATTTTGGCTTGTGAGATTGAGTAGATTCCTTTATTTTGTAGATCGCGTTTTATTGTTGACAGGTATGTTGTTTTTTGTCTTCCTGGGGGTCTTTTTACTGTTTCAATTGCTTCTTTAAGAGCTCTACTTGCTGGTGTCGTTTCAGGTAATCTGCAGACGTGTCCAAAGAAATTCCAACGACATTTTCTGATCAGAATAGACCATGGTATTTGGGTTGGGGCCTAATTAATGTTAGCAGCTCTGTACCGCCATGTTTACAAGCAGACTCTTCACGGTCGTTGTATGCACATCCACTAATAAAATAGTGCAAAATGTTTCAAGCAATAAGTTACTATAGCATATAAAAAGAATTATATTCCATCACATTTCTGCTAAAACACAAAATTTATAGAAAAGAGGTGGTGGCAAGTAAGTATCCATATATTGCTACATATTATATCCAGCATCATACATAAATTTATACGCCCGAACTCTTTTTTTATTCGAAACAGTCAGAAATTTGTACTCCCGCAAATTCTTCCGCAACATATGTGTTTCGACTGTTTGCGACGCCGTCACAGGCCATTCAATAAGTAAATACAAAGCATACCTAAAATCCCGAGAATTTTCTTAATTTTATATATTTTATATATATTTATTTTGAACTGCAATACCATACTATTACATTTTATCTAAGAAAAAAATATTGTGCAACTATATCCCTTTGTTTTCCGTATGTGGGATTTTTAATACCATGCTTTCAATATGAAAAATTAGTATTTAACTTAGCTAATATTTAGATGGCTGCTAATGGGAGTATAAGTTTTTATAAAAGCGGTAAAATACAGAATTATACATTGATATATAATATTGCGTCATAAGACCGACAAACAACCACAGAAAAACACATTTGGTTCATTACTCGGTTTTGTAATTCGCTAGCGGCAGTAATACAAGCAGTAAATTACTTTAGTGCATTTGGTAACTAACAAGATTGGCCAGTGTTTTCGTTAAAACAAAAACGGATATGTCTCCCCCGCCCCCAATCAGTCACGTGGAAAAACTTCGCAGTAAACATTTCAACTACATATGGGTTCTTCTTGCCATGTTTCAGCCTAATCCAACAAACTGTTTCGGAGACATCGCAACAATTATGGCCAAAAAATTTTAAAATCAAAAATTGAAAAATTCGCCGAAAATACATTTTCAACAGAAATAAAAAAAACTTCGCAGTAAACATTTAAACGTTTTGTGAGTTGTTCCTGCCAAGTTTCGGCCTAATCCAACAAACTGGCCCAATATGGCCCAATATGGCCCAAAAAGTTAAAAATCCAAAATTGAAAAATTCGCAAAAAATACATTTTCAACGGAACTGAAAAAAAACTTCGCAGTAAACATTTACACGTTTTGTGAGTTCTTCTTACCAAGTTTCAGTTTAATCCAACAAACCGTTTGGGAGATATCGCAACAATATGGCCAAAAAAAGTTCAAAATCAAAAATTAAAAAATTCGCCAAAAATACATTTTCAGCGGAAATGAAGTAAAACTTCACAGTAAATATTTGCACTATATGTGTGTTGTTCTTGCCACGTTTCAGCGTAATCCAACAACAAACCGTTTTGGAGAGATAGCCTGCCAAAGTGAAAAAAATGCACGAAACCCCCCCCCTATGTTCAAAAATTTGCCAAAAATAGAATTTTTGAGGAAACGAAAAAAAAAATACCACGGGCATCATCTAGACATGTACCCCAATATGTACGTTTTGAGAAAAATCGACTCATTAATTTTATAAGAACTCACTGCGGACAGACGGACGGACGGACACACCAAATGCTATATATGTCTCCCTTAGGGGGAGACATATAATTCCAGTAGACCACGCCTATAACTACATCAGGGTATAACGACATTGCGCTAATGGCGACGTTTTTATAAAGTCCAATTCTTTTTTCCCCATTTTCAAAGAGCTATTGTCCAAATTTGTTTTCCCAAAATTGTCTAAAAACTATCGAGAGCTTTAATGTAATTGTTTTTCTTTCTGGAGTCAATCACATTTTTATATGCAAAAAGATGGTGTAAGTAACTAACGACATAAGGTTTTGTTGCCAGTTGAGAAATGGTGTCGCCAGATGACTTCTGACTTAAATTTATCACACATTTTTGTTGTTAGTTGGCAGTTTTTTTTATCTTCACTGAACTACTTACACACTTGTTTAATAAATAAGTGCCTAATTGTACTATTTTCTTGTTGTTTGCTTCTATGTACAAGTGCACTAAAATAAACAAACTGTAAGCTTTGAGTAATTTTATTGTTTCATAGTTGCTTTACATACATTTGTTTATTTTTAAAATTTATTATTCAAATTAAACAATAACATATATGCAAAAAGATGGCGTAAGTAACTGACGACATAAGGTTTTGTCGCCGATTGAGAAACTGTGTCGCCAGATGACTTCTGACTTCACACATTTTTGTCGTCAGTTGCTTTTTACACGTAACAGTTCTCTTCTCGTCATGATGCTTGAGCTGAGGCTGGCGATGATGGTTCACTACCACTGCAGGACCACGTAAAGCTTTTGCTAGCGGCCCAATCAAATTGCAATATCTGACCAAGTAATTTTGAGTGAACATAATGAGACCATCATCTTGACATTTCCCAACTAAGACATCATCTCCGTTGTAGTGATATGGCTCAATTGTTATCATAGCCATTTTCATCTATTAAACATCTGTTTAACATAAATACAAGCGGACTAGTCATATTTAAACTGTACCACTGACAAAGTTTCGCTACAATATTTTCTATAATTAACCCCGTAGAAATTCTATTCATATCTCACTAGAAAGATGAGAGAAAACTGTGACACAACGTGACCTGTTTGTTAATTTCTTCGATATTTTTATTTCTATAAGACAGTTTTTCAAATTTTCCAATTTTAATGTTTATCTTGTATTTCACTCGAAGTTTCGCCACAATAATTTCTACAATTTGACACGTAGATTTTTTCTTCATATATCATTTGAAAGCGTGAACAAAGTCATCAACCATGACATGGGCGTTTTTTTCTATTTTTTGCTTACAATAGGAAATAAAACTTTTATAATGGTGAGGTCAACCCTAATTATCATAACCAAAGTGCGCCGCTCGCCATTTGACTTTGACTAAGTTTTATCGAGTAATATATGTTGATAAGGTTATGTATCGGACCTGATTTTTACACGTAACAATTATCTTCTCGTCTTGTCTTGACGGTGCGTAGGAATAATAACAAAAGCACAGTGTTAATCACGTGCGTTTGTTTACATTTTACAACGTTTATACTTATATTTAAATGAAGCAAAGCGAAACAAAAGAGGCTCCGCTCATGTCGCGTATTGGCAGATAACTTGAGCAAAATCCGAGCTCCAAGTTGACGGTGGTTTTGATTTCGTTCAGAAATCGGTCATTTTTTGACTTATTTGTCTGCTTTTAGTTTTTTGACAATTAAAAAAATCAAAAGCTAAATTTATTAATGCAAAATTTACTAGAAAAAATGAAAATAAAAAAGTTGTTGATGGTTAACTTTTCGATATCGGAAGCTGGAGGGTCAGCTTCGTCTGTGTGTGTACTTTGGTCTCCCTATTTGCTATTTTTTATCTATGGTCTCTCTTAAGTGACACCTTTAGTGTCTTTTAACATATACAAAAGGTCTCCTTATGCTGGCATATTCTGTGTGCATATACAGTGAAACCCCGCTATTAGCGACAAAAAGTAACTGAATAATTTTGCCCCTAATGGCGGGGTGTCCCCAATTTCGAGGTCCTGTTCTATCTGACAACTACAACTACACTTTTTCTTACACTTTTTCCATCACTAGCTTTGATTATTTTAACTTTATCAGATAGCGAGACGTCGTTCCGTTTTCTTTTCACATCACCGATATTCAGACTTAACACGTTGTATAGCATCTTAACTGAGTATAACACAATGAATTAATTGTTTTATTTATACGCATTTTAAAAGACAGAGCACATGTCAATAGAGTTCAGTCGTATTTAGCTTCTCCCTTAAGCACACATCTTTTGTAATAGCCCTATTGTCTTTACATGCACTGTACTCAGTACCCATAGACAACAATAGCGTAAAAAACTTGACTAAGTCTCGAGGAGTACGTCTATCCCCCGTGGGGGATATGGTTTGTGTAAGGCTGTTGCGTGTTGACTACGCAAAATTTAAAAGTGGAAGGATAGGCAGACGCAGTGTCTAACATTTCGACGAATCAATCCATTAACCAGTAGGCGCGTAAGAATGTCGTAGGTACGCTAAGTACAGCGCCGATTTTGAAAAATCCGCCATTTTGTCAAGTCCCAGCCGGAAAATGCTTAATCACTGCACTGCGGAAGGTCTCAGGGAACTTGTGTGCAGAATTTGAAACGAATCCATCCATTTTTGTGGCCTGTAGGCGCGTGAGACTGCCGTATATACGTCCAGTGCCAATTTTCAAAAGTCCGCCATTTTGCCCAATCCGGAAAATTCTTGACCATTGCACTGCGGAAGGTTCCAGAGAAGCCGTGTACAAAATATGAAACGAATTCATCTATTAATGTGGCCTGTAGGCGGGTGAGACTGCCGTATATACGCTAAGTCCAGTGCCGATTTTCAAAAGTCCGCCATTTTGTAATTTTTTTTCCGATCCAACAAAAATATTCTTAGTCAGTGCACTGCGGAAGGGTTTAGAGAAGACGTGTACAAAATTTGAAACGAATGCATGTACTAATGTGGCCTGTAGGCGCGTGAGACTGAAGCGTGACAGACAGACGGACAGACCGAAAAGTTCAAAACTATATCCCTCCGTTCCACAGGGGATAACAAACACTACCGAGTAACAAGCTGATAGAGGTTGTTTATATAACGTACAAAATATGGACAGCAATTTGACTGTCCACAATAAAGGGATTTTTTTAAATGTGTAACCGTACTTACGGGATAAAAATAGTGTCCCTAATTCTGAATAGAGGGGTGTCCACAATGGAGGGGTCTAGATATAACAGAACTCTATGGCGTTTTAAAACAGAGTGAAAAATGCTGTACATAATTCAGGGGTATCCATAATAGAGGGGTGTCTATATCCGGGGTTTTATTGTACTATCAAATGTGTGTATATATTATCAACTTCTTTGGTAGTGTCATTGTAGGTTCAATTCCTGCAGGGTGCACGCATAACGATTTCTTATGTGGAGTTACTGCGCTCTCCGGTGGTGGCACATCAAACTTTGGTAATATAGTAAATAGGGGGATCAAATGCGCATCATATATAATAATCATTGATATATAACCCAAAAATGCAAATTTGGGAGACCATACTTTGGTCTCCCTATTTACTATTTTTATCTATGGTCTCTCTAAGTGACACCTTTAGTGTCTTTTAACATATTCAAAAGGTCTCCCTATGTTGACATATTATGTGTGCATATATTATTAAATCTGTGCATATATTATCACCTTTTTGTTAGTGTCATTGTAGGTTCAACTCCTGCAGGGTGTACGCATAACGATTTCTTATGTGGAGTTACTAAATAATAAGGAAGCCCCGATCTACCCACCATTGATCCGATGCATCCGCATAATCTAGTATTTTAATAAAGAAGTCAGAAAATATTAAAAAGCCACATACCGAGTTTCATGAAATTTTTTGCAGGAGTTTTTAAGTGTTAACAAGCTCTTGCTGACAGACCGACCGACACGTGGTCGATCGCATATATGCCCCCTGTGGGGAAAAATGAATAACTGTGAGTGTGGAGAGAGGGGGACAGCTGTTGAATGGGTTACGTATAAGTAAAGAATGTCAAAACACAGCAGAAAAGACGTCAAATTGGATCTGGCTGAAACGACACGACAAGCAATGGTTACCATCATGATTGTGCCTCATCTCTCTAAGACGGTGGAATGATCAACTACCGTGGCCCGGCCGCCTAAATGGTCTGATGATGAAACGGGCGAAACAAACAACCAACAAAAGGCGGTGCATCACTGATGACACAGAGAGATGAAATGCAGGAAACAAGAAACAAACCTGTAAGCTATAGGTACCACACCTGGATACAACCCAGTGACCGCCGGGAAAGGCCGGCTACAACTCTGTAAGACGAGCTACGACCTGGTAAGACGGGTGACATTGGCAGAGACCAAACAAAGCAGCATGAAGGGTCGGCACCCCCGCATGTGAAGTTATTAATCGCTACAAAGAGACATAAGAGAAAATATCCCCACGGCGACCCGAGAGGGGGGAAGGATGAGGCGTCGGAACGGACGGAACAAATGGAGACGATCACGCTTCCGGAGCGAAACACGAACCAAGAACAACGAGTATGCAAGTGTGGCAAAGTGTTGAAAAATGAAAAGGGTTTGAGAATACACCAAGGAAGGGTATATAAAAACGAAAAGCAGCAGCAACGCACAGCCCCAGTGGTTGGTCAGGCGGAGGAGGTCCAGAACCCGGATGCAAACCACAGTGTTCAGGACCACCATGCTGTTGAAGACAGAGCAGGCGAAGTAGAACAGCGAAAAGACAGGATTAAATGGCCAGCAAGTAGCAAGGAATTAGATTGGAAACATCTGGAAGAAGATCTAGTAGGAATCTTGGACACATCAATGAAAGGCAAAGTGACCGAGAAAATAAATACCCTCACGAAGATAGTGTATACAGTATCAAAGGAAAGATTTGGAGTGATTGAGAGGACACCATCTGTGAATAGTAACAAACACGAGAACCGAAGAGATAGGAGGAAAGAAGAGGTGAGAAGAGAACTGAAGGCGCTCTCAAAAAGATGGAAACAAGCAAAAGCGGAGGAAAAAGGAGCATTGGATGACCTACGCCAACAATTGAGAAAGAAACTAAAAAAGCTGAGACAAGCGGAACAACAACGTAGGAAATGTAAAAGGCGCCGTAAAGAAAAAGAGCAATTCATCTCAATCCATTTAAGTATACATCAGATTTACTTGGGAAGGAAAAAAGCGGGAAACTCACATGTAGTCAAAGGAAAGTTGAAGAACATCTAGCAACGGTCCATAATGATAAGAACAGAGAAGATCCACTCCCAGTTTTTGACTACTTAGAAACACCAGAAAGACCAACGACAGAGTTTCAGAGTGGAGATATCACATGGAAGGAGGTGAAAGAAGTCGTCAAGAAAGCAAGAGCAAAGTCAGCACCTGGCCCCAGCGGAATACCATACTTAGTGTACAAGAAATGCCCGCGTTTATTACACATGCTGTGGCGCCAGCTCGTGGTAGTTTGGAGGAAAAGAAACATACCAGAGGAATGGACAAGAGCGGAAGGCTGCTTTGTTCCAAAAGAAGTAAACTCCTCAAGCATAGACCAGTTCCGCACGATATCTTTGCTTGATGTTGAAGGGAAAATCTTCTTCTCAATAATAGCACGACGACTAACAAACTACATGGTCAAGAACGGGTACATTGTTACATCAACTCAGAAAGGAGGCGTCGAAGGTTTCTCCGAATGTTGGGAGCATAACAGTATGATAACAAAACTTATACAAGATGCCAAAACGAGACGAGGAAACATCACGTTAATATGGTTGGACCTAGCAAACGCGTACGGCTCAGTACCACACGAGCTTGTTATGTTGGCACTAGAGAAGTACCACGTACCAGAGAAACTAATCAACAGTATCAAGAACTACTTCCAAAAGCTCAAATTCAGATTCACCACAACCGACTTTACAACAAAGTGGCAGCGACTAGAGAAGGGTATAATCACGGGCTGCACGGTATCGGTTATAGTATTCCTGGCTGCTATGAACATCATGATAAAGACCGCAGAAAAAGAATGCAAGGGACCAAAGGTGAATGAAATTCAACAAAAACCGATCAAAGCATTTATGGACGATCTAACTATAAATACAGCACAACCACAAGGCGCGAGGTGGATTTTAAACAAACTTTATGAGCTAACAGTATGGGCAAGAATGGCATTCAAGGCACGAAAATGTAGGAGTTTAGTCATCATCAAAGGGAAAATAGGAAATAACGTGAAATTTAAGATAGGAGACGTTACCATCCCGACAGTGAGTGAAGAACCGGTGAAGTGCCTTGGAAAATGGTACGATGGAAGCTTACGCGACACGGAAAATTCCAGGAAAACTATCCAGCAGCTACAAGAACATCTGTGCAAAATAGAAAAGGCCCCGCTACCTGGAAGATACAAGGCATGGTGTTTCCAGCACGGTGTGATGCCACGACTATCATGGCCAATGCTCATGTACGACATCCCGATCAGCAGTGTGGAAGAAATGGAAAGGATGGCAAGCAAGCAATTGCGCAAGTGGCTCGTCGTCCCCCAGAGTTTTTCTGCGGTGGGACTCTATGGGAAAACCAACAAGCTTCAGCTGCCGCTGTCATCAGTGAAAGAAGAATACAAAGTTAGCCGCGTAAGAGGACAAGTGATGCTCGACGAATCAAAAGACAATACAATACGAGGAGCAAAAGTTCAACTGAGTCAACGGGGGCTCTGGTCAGTGCAGAAGAGCATTGAAGATGCGAAGAGCAGAGTACAAAACAAAGAATTAGTCGGAACTGTGAGACAAGGGAGAAGAGGCCTAGATGTAACACCACGAGTGAAATGGACCGAGGCAAACACCAAGGAGAGAAGGTCCATAATACAACGTGAGATACGAGAGAGTGAAGAAGATCAACGAAGAGTAAAGGCAGTGGGTATGGGCGCCCAGGGATCCTGGACGAGATGGGAAAGTGCAACACCAAGAAAAGTGACATGGCACGAAATACTGCAAAAACAACCTATGTAGCTTGGATTCCTGCTACGTAGTGTATACGACCTACTACCAACACCCGCAAACCTTAAACTATGGTACAAGACAGAAGACGACGGTTGCAAACTGTGTGGGAAGAGAGGGACATTGGAGCATGTACTGTCATCGTGCAGAACAGCTCTTACTCAAGGAAGGTACCGATGGAGACATGACAAAGTATTAGAAGCTATCTCGTCAATATTAGTGCCAGTCGTTAACAAAGAAAACAACACAAAACCACAAAGAACACTAACATTAATCAAATTTGTCAAAGCAGGAGAAGAACAGAAGCAACGTAGAAGCACAGTTGGTGTCTTAGCAACAGCAACAGACTGGAAAATACGCGTAGATTTGCGTAGAAAACTGCAGTTCCCTGAAAACTGCAGTTCCCTGAAAACTGCAGTTCCCTGGAGAGATCACATCTACAACATTGAGACTAGATATAGTGCTGTGGTCAACAAAAACACGCCAAGTGATTATGATAGAATTGACAGTGCCATGGGAGGAAAACATAGAAATTGCGAACGAGAGGAAAAGAACAAAGTACGATGAATTGAAAGCCGCGTGTGAAGAAGCCCGCTGGAAAGTGTGGTGTATGCCTGTCGAAGTAGGGTGTAGAGGATTCATGGGAAAATTAGTATGGGCGACGTGTAAATTACTCGGTATAGGTGGCAACATCAGGAAACGTATAAGTAAAGAATGTCA
This sequence comes from Protula sp. h YS-2021, assembly GCA_949752745.1. NCBI lineage: Eukaryota > Metazoa > Annelida > Polychaeta > Sabellida > Serpulidae > Protula > Protula sp. h YS-2021. The sequence continues at coordinate 63,275,079 of OX457027.1, read as the reverse complement.
AAACACAGCAGAAAAGACGTCAAATTGGATCTAGCTGAAACGACACGACAAGCAATGGTTACCATCATGATTGTGCCTCATCTCTCTAAGACGGTGGATTGATCAACTACCGTGGCCCGGCCGCCTAAATGGTCTGATGGTGAAACGGGCGAAACCAACAACCAACAAAAGGCGGTGCATCACTGATGACAAAGAGAGATGAAATGCAGGAAACAAGAAACAAACCTGTAAGCTATAGTCTGTTACAGGTGAACAACTTAAGTGCTACAATTAAGTTAGCCATTGATTATGTGAGCCCATTCAATACCAATGAGTATCTGAGGAATTTGAGACGAATCAAGAAAGAAACTCACAGAGAAGATTATATTGGCATTGAGCGCGTTCTATATTACGGCCTGTTGAGAGCACTTAAGACTTTGCAAAGCGCTGATGAGGTCCGCAAACAAGTTGCCGAAAACAAGACAGAGGTTTGTACATAAAATAATACTATTATTACATATGTAGATAACCTACACAGTTCAAATGTCCATGAAATGAAATTGATTGGATAGTGACAATAGTTTTGCTATAATTAACTTTCAAAATGATACCGGGAGTCTCCAAAAAGAAGCCCAGGGCTTATAAACGGAAACTCGACACTAACCCATTGACAATACCGATCCTCGTTAGTGCCCACAGAAAATACACACCAAGTTTGATTAAAATCCTTGCAGTTGTTCTTGAGATATCGCGTTAACAAACTCATTCCAATGCTGAATGATTTCCAGAATTTCATAAATTTCGAAGTGCATTTGGCTCATTTTCCTTGGGCCAACCTAACCCATTGACAATACTGATCCTTGGTAGTGCGTACAGAATATACACACCAAGTTTCATTAAAATCATTGCAGTTGTTCTTGAAATATCGTGTTAACAAGTCAACCAAGAGCTGAAATTTTCCAGCTGCTCCTTTTTGATTAAACGAACATGGCCCATTTGCAATGCCGATCTGTGTTTGTTGCCATAGAAGCTACAGGCCCGGTTTCATGAAAATCCTTGCAGCAGTTTTTAAGTTAGCGTGTTAATAAGCTCTTGCTGACAGGCCGACAGACCGACCGACACGTGGTCGATCGCATATATTCCCCCTGTGGGGAAAAATGAATAACTGTGAGTGTGGAGAGAGGGGGACAGCTGTTGAAGAGTATGACAGGTCGGTGCGTGTAAAATTATGAAGAAACCACCAACCATGCACACCAATGGGCCTATTTCAGCCAGTACACAATGACAACGTACGTCAGAAGATTACGCACTTAAAAACAGGCCGCAATTTTTCAATAAAATGAACAACCCAACCAAAAGGAAAACAAAACTTTTCATAACAGTATATAAAATTAATCACACAAGAATTGTTCATAATAGCTTTGCTATTGAACTTAAAAATGTGATAATACGGAAGCAGAGTGCCATGGTTTCTTCCGATGATAGCGGGGTGTCAGCCTTCAAAACTGCACTGTATTTCTTCTCCCTGACATAGTTTATAAACTTTTTCCTATAGTAAAGTGACTTTTAAGAAGAAACAATGATAGTTTATGTAGCTTTCCGTTATTACGAAAACTGTGCAGCGATTTTTAGAGGTCTGAAAATATCAGCTTCCCGCCATACCAAGTTCACATCCCCACCATCTTGAGGTATACCCTACACGTGCTTTTAATTTGCCGCCATGTGATTGATCCAGCAAACATGTGAAAACCACGCTGAGGCCACCTGAGTGACCAGAAATTGTCAGAAAACATAATTAATATGTACAAACCGTTCACACACTTTTCTATTGCAGTACCCCCTACAGTTTCAGTGAAACACACCAAACACACTGAAATTTAAGTGAAAACCAGATTTTATGCAAAGTGGGCCCAAGGCGGATATGGAATTAATGTCTACTTTGCACATTCGAGCCAAAATAAAAGTGTAAACCTAGTTGGCTTCCGGCTCGAGAAGCCCACTTTGCAAAAAAAGGCCCACTTCGAAGGTCTTAAATTGACGAAAAAAACTAACACACTGCCGAGTTCGCGGGGTACACGACCTCTCACACACACACACACAGAACGTAGAAACACTATATGTCTCCCCTTGGTCGGGGAGACATAATGACCTCAGAGCAATCCGCATCATAGTTGGAGAGATAAGCTGTCGACAAAACAGGGCATAAAAAGTGACAGATAGACGGACAGACAAGACGGAGAACACCCAATCTAATACCTCCCTTCCCGGGTCTAAAGCCCCTGGCTGGGGGTTAACAAACTGTATTCGTGAGTCAAAAATACAGACCAGACGATGATGATCTACATCTGAAGAGTTGCAAAGTGATACGTATAACAGTTTGTGGTTTGAGACCATGTGTGCCAGAGACTGCAGTGTCACATACGTTCACGCATTGTGGACGTCTCGCAGGTGTCTTTTTAGGTCAAAAGCCCTAGAATAAGTTTTTCCACACATGTCACAGATAACAGCATGCACTTGCATATGCTCTTACAACTCTGCGCTGGTCATAGATTCCCGTGTCCTGCATCTGGAGCATTTATAAGCAAAGTCCTGTTTGGTTTTTTTAATTGTCTGTTCTTGGAGGACGTCGTCAAGGTTTAGCTCTTGTTCGATGTGCAACTGCTCGGCTGCGTGTACATCACCAGATATCGCTGTGACAGCCGAGGTTGTGCTTGCACTTCCTCTAGCAACACTGCACGTGGATGAAATGTCTGCAGATGTACCAGTGGAACAAATCGTAACCCTGGCTCTTAATGGCTCCTCCCCTCCCGGGTTTAAAGCCCCCGGTTTGGGACTAACAAACCGTATTCGTGAGTCAAAAATACAGACCAAAATACGATGATGATCTACATTTGAAGAGTTGCAAAGTGATACGTATAACAGTTTGTGGTTTGAGACCATGTGTGCCAGAGACTGCAGTGCCACATTATACGTTCACGCATTGTGGACGTCTCGCAGGTGTCTTTTTAGGTCAAAAGCCCTAGAATAAGTTTTTCCACACATGTCACAGACAACAGTATGCACTTGCATATGCTCTTGCAACTCTGCGCTGGTCATAAATGCCCGTGTCCTGCATCTGGTGCATTTATAAGCAAAGTTCTCTTCGGGTTTTTTAATTTCCTGTTCTTGGGGGACATTGTCAAGGTTTAGATTTTGTTCGATGTGCAACGGCTCATGTGCTTGTACATCACCAGATTTCACTGTTACAGTCGAGGTTGTGCTTGCACTTCCTCTAGCAACACTGCACGTGGATGAAATGTCTGCAGTTGCAACAGTTGAACAAATCGTCACCCTGGCTTTCAAAGACTCCGTTGTTTGTCTCTCCTGGATTAACCTGCAATTTTATCTTACATGTAAATATTTCTCTCAACAGTCTAATAATCATTGTACTACCGCGAATCTTAAATCGCACTTTAAGAACTTAACACAAAAACGGTTGCACTTTCTGCCACTTTACTAAGTATATATATGTATACAGATGAAATCACTTAATCGCATACCGGTTAAACGCATAAATCGATTAACTGCATATTATTCACAAATCCCAAACCATTTCCAATGCTCTCTGTTGGAAATTTAACCGGATAATTGAATACCTCTTAATCGCATAAACTGGATAAAATGGGAAGCACACCGGTTAATTGCATAATTCTGGGTGACTCTCCCAGCATACCACACTTAAAGCAAATTAAGGCAGTGAGCTGCTCCTCGTTTATTTATCTAATCCATTGTCTTCTGTTTGCTTGACCCATTGTGTACATGTACCAACCCACTTGCGGTTGTTAACAGTGAATCTCGAACTCTTAATCACCACACTCTCTCAGTTCTCACTAGATAATGACCGTTAATATCTGCACTGCCTTAGCTGACGCTAGATAATGGCCTGCAACTCTAATCCCCGCGCTGCCTGAGCTCTCACTAAACAATGGCCTGAAACCCTTAATCCCCACGTTGCCTCACATAACCCTGAGTGCAAAGTCATCATTTAAATACGCGGCCAAGAAGAAAAAATGAAATGCGGGGAGGAGGGGTGGGGGTGCACGTCTAATAACAACCGCTGAAAAATATAGACAAGAGTACTCCGAATAAACGCATATATCGGATAAACGCATAACAGGGCTTGGCAAATTGGCTATGCGATAGACCGGTTTCGTCTGTATATATAATTTTTCGGTCTCTCTAAACCTTACAAATCAATACGTGAGGTCTCCTTAAGCATTACGCTATATATATATATATTTTTAATGTTACCTTAGGGAGGCAACTTGCCCTGTCATTTCCCTCATTTCACGTTGAAATTGCTCTCTCTCATTCTCCACCTTCTCAAGTCTACATGCTTGAAGAGAGAGCTCTCGTTTAAGGTTTTTATTCGCAGCTCGGAGTGACAAAAGTTCCTGAGTCATTTCCTCCTTTTCCTTTTTGAGTTCGGCAATCTATAAATATGCAAATACATTTATAAACACTTTCCTTTCATTCCAAATGAAAGCCCCTCTCCCTCACAGTCTAAAATACGTTCGAATATTTACCGGCGACACAGTTACGCTTAATCCCACGCAGTTCCCTTATCAAGCCTAGTTCACACTAAGCAACCCCTACTAACGCCTGCACTTCCAGAGTAGTACTCACGGCATAGGTGCATCTATCTGGTTTCAATATGAGAACCTCTGGCCCTGGGCTTCTTTTTGGAGACTCCCGGTATCATTTTGAAAGTTAATTATAGTAAAACTATTGTCACTATCCAACCAATTTCATTTCATGGACATTTGAACTGTGTAGGTTATCTCCATATGTAATAATAGTATTATTTTATGTACAAACCTCTGTCTTGTTTTCGGTAACTTGTTTGCGGACCTCATCAGCGCTTTGCAAAGTCTTAAGTGCTCTCAACAGGCCGTAATATAGAACGCGCTCAATGCCAATATAATCTTCTCTGTGAGTTTCTTTCTTGATTCGTCTCAAATTCCTCAGATACTCATTGGCATTGAATGGGCTCACATAATCAATGGCTAACTTAATTGTAGCACTTAAGTTGTTCATCTGTAACAGAAAATAGGATACTATATTTCCTTTCGCAACATCCACTTATAACTCGTGGCCGCTGTGTGTACCATAAGTATCAATGCATGAATTTCTTGCTTGTACTGTCTACAATAGTGTACACAAATTTTCTCTAATTTCTAAATTAACTAGACTGTCCAGTGTTTTTGTTAAAACAAAAACGGATATGTCTCTCCCGCCCCCAATCAGTCACGAGGAAAAAAATTCCTTGCTTAAAAGTAAAACATTGGCAAGCCCAAAAAAAAATAAAAAATCGCCAAAAATACATTTTTACAGAAAATGAAGACATAATTAACTTCTGATTCATTTCGATTTACTCTTACAAAACTTTATTTTTTCATTAAACTTTTTCATTCATTATAACTTTACACCATTGACAATAAAATTGACTCCTTTTTAGCTATAAATAATGGCCTACTATACGTATCACACCTGATGGAGAAGGTTTCCTGGTACAACTACCAAATCCCCAACACATTGAACAATTGTCAAGGGCTGTACGCCATAATCTTCCTTTAAGCGTGCCATGTCTTCTGCAGACAAGTAGCATTCACGCTGTTGGATTGGGTCGTAGCTGACGCCCTTCTTCCTTTGCAAATATCTGCCTCAAAGATTTTAATAAATCACAGTTCAATGAATTTAATATGAACATGCTGCATCCCGACAGTTCTTAGCACACATTTATACAAATGAATTCGAATTAACGAATATACTGTTTATCTGAAGAAAACAATTGGCTTTTTTCAGGTCTATTGCTGTGATAAAGTAGGAGACAAAAACTTACATAGATACAAACAGTTAAACATCGCAGACAGTTTCAAAATATATACCTGCTTCATTGTGTGGGGCAACTAATTCCCTCCCTATCCAGTCACCAGGTAAATGAAAACTTGAGAATCCACTCACCTGACTACGAGGTCGTAGTCGTGCCTTTGAAAGATATGCCACTTGGCTGCCGCCCTTTCCTTCTTGCCATCAAGGGTATCTCTATCAACTTTTTGAGGCAACTCTTGTGCAAAGACACAAAGGTTGGCAGCATCAGCAAGGTCTGAGTGGAGGTTTGTGGGGTCCTCTTCGGTCAGCGATCCATGCCCGCAGAATAACTTTGGGCCGACGTCCGGATAGTACGTGGCCCAGTGGCATGCAGATACCTGGAACGTTGAAATATGTTAATGTCAGTGACAAAATGATGAGGACCCAACTTTTTTTCTTCTGAACACTGCCATGTTAACATTACAACCATGTCTACATAAAAATATAATATTTACTTTCACTCTTTTCTCCTTCATAATGGTTTTATTACGTACGTACCATATTCATTGGGCCTTCTGGGGCCAAGAATCGCTTGAATGGCAGGATTTTTGTGAACTCTTCCACAACGCTTGGAAGAGAAAGTTGGAGGCATGGGTCTGTTTCTGGATAGTCGCATATCTTGACCTTTTCGGCTCCAACTTCATCTAATCCTCTGTAACACAACACATGTCTTTTATGTATAACAAAATAATTTATTGCGTTTCGTGTCGATATAATTGACAACAATTTCTTTGCTATTGCTACTATACGTATTACGGCCATATCAAAACTTATTAACTGCTATACGCAATTATAATATTTACCTAAAGAAGTCCGATAACAGCATACGCTTCGACTTATTCCCCATAACTCTGACAGTGGCTTCAACGTCGCCGCATTTCTCTGCAACTGACTCAGGTCGCCAAAAGTCATCGTTTACCTCCTTGTGGCATTCGACGATGAAAGGATACCCTTTAACAACATAAACAAGTAAGTATTTGTGAAACACAAGCAGGCCCCAACCGCCCCCCAAATTCATAGGGGTATAAAGCGATGACGGACAGACGGACGGACACCCCCAAACTTACAGGACTCAGTCCGAAGGGTTGGGGCCTAATAATAGTTTTTCTTCATTATCTGATCCACCACTCATGTACAAATGAAACCATGCTAAATATTATACAAATTTCGTTTCTAATTTCAATAACCAGATCATTGCATACTACACAAATGTAAAAAATGCAAACAGGAAACGTCGTATAAAAAGACTACAATTTTACAATATGCATATATACATTTAACGATAACACCATTACTTGTATTTATGTAACATAGATGAAACTCTTATAAATCATATACAGTCAATGCAAAGTTCGTGTAATCACCTTCTGCAGATAGATATTCAAACAACGGAGCGCTGTTGGCAGAATTGGTGATGGTGACTAGTGTTTCACCACTGACACCAATCTCACAGCCGGGATACCGAGCACGCATTTCCTCAAGCAGTATTGGCTTTAACTTGCCCGAGCCACTTATCTGCTTCTCCACAACACCCCACTTTTGTGCAATATCTATCGCATTGTCAATGAAGTCTTCACAAGCTGTAAATAATTGCAGTTGTGAAATCATTATCCCATTATACATAATTTGCTGGAAACGGGATGCTTACTAAAAACATTGAAACACCGTTTACTCGAAATCGCCAGGTATTTCCAATTTTATCGAGTAAATCGTATTTTCGAGTTAGCCGTCTTTTTTTGGTTTCTGATGGGAGCAAATTCCCAGATTATAAAATGCTGAAAGTTTTAAGGTGTGATATTCCGATGTACCGGTTATACCGCGCTGCCCTGAAAGATTCTGGCACAAAATTTTTTCATACGTTCTTTACCTTTTAGTGAGCTGTGTACCACTGCAGGTTCAAGGACATGTTCGGTACGATGACCGGTCGCAGACTTGCAGGTGTCCTCAAAGCTGCAACTTATGCACAGGCTTCTTCCACATTGTGTACACAGTTGGTGTGCATTGAAGATCCCCAGGTCGCACTTGTCGCACACATCTGTCCTTCCTGGCGTTTCCAGTCTGGCAATGACGCCATCACCATTTGCTTTCATGCGCTTAAGGAAGAAGCGATCCCTGAAGTTAAGAAACGGAAAAGATGCCTTAATATCAGGGCTTTATATTAACGACTGCCCCACTTGTCAGGGCAAGTGAAAGGCCTGGTGGGGCAGGCAGACTCGCCCGGTTAGCTGCTCCACCTGGCAGATAGATCCGTTGGGGGGAAGGGGGGCGTTGCGTGACATAATACCTTAACAACATACTTGTCAAGAAAGCGACTGTAGTAATTGATTAGTGTCCGCTAGCTGCACCTGACCTACATACTAGCCACTCGCACGTTGCCAGTTTCTATGTTGATGATGGACTGTGCCTAGACATGCACCAGATATAGCGTCGCGTCACTTGTGATACAATAATTGCAGCATAATATGAAAAATTATCAAAGGTAAAAACTTAAAAATGTCTTTAGACAAATAAGGATTTAAAGTTATTTCAAAGACTGAAAAGGAGAAAACATATTCCGAACAAGGTGCTGAAGAAGAAACATCGGATACCAAAGCTAGCAAATACGTTAAACACGATGTCAAGCGGTCAAGACACTTTCACGATGGAAAGTTGATTTTCCTGGACTGTTTGAGAAAGATGGAAAACTTTATCGTGATACATGTATCAATCATGGACCTGGAGCCACAGTAAAATCTAGCTTTGTTCTTGGAACTGAATCTTTTAGACATTCAAATATTAAGAGTCACTTTGTCTCAAACGAACACAGGTTGTCCCGCTGTATTTTGACCCACTTGAGTGGCCTGATGATAGAGAAAACCTGACCCAACACGGCACAGCAAATTAAGAATTGCTCTCAATTTGACAAATCATTTTGAACCACTGCTTAGAAAGTTTGACAAAGAGGATCTTTTTCATAGGTATACTACGTTCAAAGTGTTAGGCAGTCGGGCTAAGTAAGTCCCGGAATTTAAATGCGCCGACTTTCATGCTACCACTTTTCAACAACACGCGAACGAATTGCAGAACATTAAAAAAACATTCAGAATGTATCAACCCATATCAACCGCGATATGTGAGCGAGATTTCTCTGCAGTGAAACTTGTTAAAAGCGACTGATGCGCCAGCTTAGAAACTGAACTGCTGTCGGATTTATTTCTGATATCAAATGAAGGACCGCCGTTTGAAGGTTATCAAGCACACACAACACTATAGCGCTGTTCATGGGAGGCCAGCGCAAGAAAAAAAAACAAAACCTTTACCAGCTGCCGCCTGGCCGAAGAACATGCTTAAGATGTAAGACTTTTTTAGGGCATCTGCGTTTTGACATTTACTCAGGAACTGCTATATTTGATACACAACGTCTATACATTGATGCATGCTATATAAGTGGAATGTTTAAGAGTGTCGCGGATGGGGGAGTGGGGGAAGGGGCGGGGAGAAGGGTGACCAACAGAAGAGACAAAAGGTGGGGCAGGTAATAGTACTGTTGGGACAGGTAGATTTAAAATCTACTTGCCCCATCGGGAAGGTGCCGAAAAAGTTAACGTAAAGCCCTGAATATTAAATCTCTTATATATCAATCCATGTACTTCATTATCATACCGCTTTTAAAGTAATTCTAAAACAAATGAAAGTACAATACCAAACATCTCTATATGCTTCGAAAATAAAATATTACAGGACAAGCCACATTAATCTTGGCAAAGATATACTATTCCATACCTGTTCACAAGATTCGATACTGGCACAAGCAAATGGGAAAGTACATCTGAAGCTTCTCCTGAGGACATGACAACATCCGCTGAAGCTTTCTCAGAACCTGCATGCTGCGGAGTCTGGTTTTTTATTCTGGTAAAACCTCCGGCCACGTAAATGCCAGGTCCGACTGAAGCTATCCTGCACAAAATATGTCCAATAAACGTTCGATTATTTTTAACATATAAAATGAAGTGAGTGACAACGTTTTAATTAGTACAAGTACTATTGCTCCTTCATTTGTGCGGGCAACAACGTCATATCTGTGACATGTAGGGACCTCAATCAACATCAACAACAGCAAATACATGTGCTCTGTAGTTTTAACCTAGCTAGCTAGTGGAATATTATGAAAAACAAGTTGCTGATAGTAAACCGTGAACGTAAGTTTGCATGCAGCAACTGAAGTTGGCTTTTGGCCTATCTAGATCAAATTCACTTCTTTTCTTCCTCTCATGTATTCACTCCACCTCGTGGATTTTAAATTGACCATCCTTGAAAGTATGAAAGTACGAATTGGTTTATTCAAAACTACTTCAGAACAAGTAGTAGCACTAGTCAGCCACCAGCCTCTACGGCATCTAAACCGGGCCAGGGGATCAGTATTTCCATGAATAAAAACAGCCGAAATGCATTTCTTTTTACCTTCTAAAGTTGATAAAGGAGCATTCTGCATCCGAATGTGGATTCATGCAATTGGCACATGGCTTCAACCCTTTTAAATCACGGCAAATCTGGCTTTGTACCTAAGAGCATAAAACGATATGGAGTAGAAACTGTCACACTTTCAGTCGATGACAAAGCTCGGGTTAGCAACACAGGATTTTTCCAGGCGTTTCGGGCAAAAAAACGAAATATATTGATGTTTAAATGTTTATCTACAAGGACGAGACAGTAATTGGAACACAATTATGGGTTTTTAATGATTTTAGGGAAATATCCCTCAACTTACACGTGAACAAATACGTACCATCGACAGAAGAGGTCTAACCAAACATTGCTAATACAAAACACAGTAACTTCCCAGTATACGGACATTAAAATACACAAAAGTATAAATTGTGTTTCTAAGGTAAACAACAGACAAATTTGGGACATAAAATGTTGGCCTGAACATGAACCAATCACAAACAGCGTTACAACCGATGTCCCAGGACCAAGATGGCGACGTCAACAAATAAACAGCTGATCAATCTGGCTGGTTTTATTAACTTTTCTCTTGAACAACAAATGATACTTTCAATTTTATGTTACAATATTATGAGATACACTTTCCCAAAGTATATGGATCTAAGGAAAATCAATAGTAAAACAAGCAAGTATTTGTGAAACACACGCAGGCCCCAACCGCCCCCTAAATTTATAGGGGTATAAAGCGATGACGGACAGACGGACGGACACCCCAAACCTATAGGCCCCAATCCGAAGGGTTGTGGCCTAATGAGTAAAGCAGGTTTCAGCCTATCTACGTCAAATGTCTTATTCCACCCTCCGTCCCATTCTACGGTTTGGGCCTTGTACCGTTTCAGCACGAGTTTTTTTATGGATTTCAGATTTCTCTGGAGATACATAGATTATTCAGGGTTTGCGCTGGGTTCTCAGGAAAGTGAGTCAAAAAAGGAAAGTGTGACTCAGTTGGTTCCAGAAAAACTCCGTGGGTTCCGAAAAAGTTAGTCATTTCGTTAAAAAAAGGACAAAGAACAATAAGGGACAAAGTGGACAACGCGAACCCTGGTATTACATGAAATCATAAACATTTTTGCATTTATCTGGTATGTAGCAAACTCTTGGTCCCGACACAGCGGGGCATTACATTACAAAACGATATTCTGAGATATACAATTATCTCGTAACTTGCTCGATACATATGTATGAGAAATTAATGCTAGCAGCTCTGTACCTCCATGCTTATACAAGCAGACTCTTCAAGGTCGTTGTAGTGCACATCCATTAATAAAATAGTGCAACATGTTTCTAGCAATACGTTACTACTAGAATCTGTGGAATATGAAGAGAATTATATTCCATCACATTTCTGCTAAGACACAAAAATTATGGAAAAGAGGTTGCAAATAAGTATCCATATATACAAATTTATCCAACATCATACACATATTCATACGCTCGAACTCTTTTTATTCTAAGCAGCCAGAAATATGTACTTCCGCAGCTTCTTCCGCAAGATATGTGTTTCGACTGTTTGCGACGCCGCCGCAGGCCATTCAAAGAGTAAGACACAAGCATACCTAAAATCCCCGAGAATTTTCTTAATTTTATACATTATATACATATATATATATAAATACTATGGTCTCCGTATGAAAAATTAGCATTTAACTTAGCTAATATTTAGATGGCTGCTATAGGGAGCATAAGCCATGATATGCAAAAGAACGATCGAACACATTTTTACAATGCATACAAGCCTGGTGTCTATAGATAAAACCTAGTAACCAACATTTTACTGTTTTGAGTAAATTAATATCATTGCATAAGGTAAGGTTATAAATGAGTTGCAGCTACTAGGTTTTACAATTATAAAACGACGGTATATGAAGGCTTATTTGCAATGGGGTATAGTAAATTATTTTGTACATTAGCTAGTAACGACTTTGAAAATATAAACATAATTTTGACAATATTGCAGTTACTAGCTTTACCTTTACTAGTTTTACCTTTGGACACCAGAAGCTTGGTCAAACAAAATAGTACACTGATACTTATATATGTTATCTGTCAAATCAGTTAGTTTATAAAATCACTGAAAATTTCAATGACTTTGTAAAGTCAATGGTTTACTCAGTGACTTTGTAAAGTCCCTGGAATTTTCAGTAACTTTATAAAGTCACTGGTTTTTGGCCTCCAAAATTTGACAGATTCACTGAATTGTGTTTAAATGCAACATAGTAATAAAAAACAAACAAACAAACAAACAAATTTGCCAAAAATAGATTTTTTGAAGGAACGAAAAAAAATAACATTATCTGTACATGTACATCTATACATGTAGCGCAATATGTATGTATGTTTTGAGAAAAATCTACTCATTAATTTCATAAGAACTCACTGCGGATAGACGGACGGACGGACACACCAAATGCTATATATGTCTCCCTTAGGGAGAGACATATAATTATGGAATAACAAAGTACTAAAAATGAAATTCTCGGATTTTAGGTACACTTGTGTATTGCATATTGAATGTTGACCTGCGACGCCGCCGCAGTTCATTCAAAGAGTGAAATACAAGCATACCTAAAATCCCCGAGATTTTTCTTTATTTTTTATACATTTATTTTAAACTGCAGTACCATATTATTGCATTTCATTTAAGAAAAATATTGTGCAGCTATATCAAATTGGTCTCCGTATGTGGGTTTTTAAATACAATGGTCTCCCTATGAGAAATTATGACATTAAAACTATGATAATGAAAGTAGCCTAAAGAGTTATGTTGACTAAAATCATGTAAATAGCAATGGGTCTTTTGATTTATATTTTAGTTTGAATGCCAAAACAAAAATAAAATAACCAGGTATCTGTCATTTTTTTATTTGTAAAATACCTTAAAATCAAAAATGCAAAATTCTTCTGTCTGGAACTAAAGTCTTCTCTGCCACTTAAAACCTGATGTTGTGGGCAACTCCACGCAAAAAGTCAACAAATCGTCGGTTTTCGAAGTCGCGGACTATTTGACGAATGCACTGCGCAGAGTCGGCGTCTGGCGAAGTAGTGGCTCGGGCAAGTGGCCACCCATAATACGACCAGGTGCACCGCGAGCATTACTGCAGATCCAACCAATGTGCACGTAAAAACCAACGACTCCGGAATTTCCAGCTTTATTTCGTTTTTGTTGGCCCTGATTTGGCTAACTCAAAGTTCATTGGTCTGGATAAGGCATATTAATTGCAATTGCGACAATGTTGAAAGGACAATTACACGACCTCCAATAAGAAGATAAAAGGGCAATAATTTGTTTAAAAAAGAAGAGAGAGAGAGAAATACAAAGAAAAGAAAAAATAAGAAAAATAAATTGGGGGGGGGGGGTAGGCCTCGGGGAATTGCCCTACGAGGAAATTGTTCAGGGAGGAATTGTCTAGGGGAATTGACTGGGGGAAAAGTCGTGTTCCCTGCAGCAATACATTAACACTTTATTCTGCTCGTGCAAGTCGCAAACAGTCGAAACAGATATGATGCGGAAAAAAATTGAAGTTCAAATTTTTGTCTGTTTCGATTGGCATCTGCACTCAATTCTGGGTCACATGCATTAAAATCTAGGTCACAGAATTCGCGCCATACGGTTTGTTCTAGCAGCAATATGAATGTTATTGAAAAATCACAGAAAACAGGTATGTTTTTCTTCAAAAAAGATAACTGGTTTAAGCATTCTTGTTCTACTATGCTATAAAGACCCATTTAGGGAGACCAAGCGGATCCGGTTAAATATAACCAAGACCCGGTTAAAAATAACCGGGTAAAAATCAAAGAAATGATAGAGAGATTTCACCTAAATATCAAATTTCTCTTGCATCAAAGGGTAACCGGTCACTTTACCACTTGCAGTCGAAACAACACATCCAAGAGGAAGATCCGAAAGTGCGAAATGGCTTATTTGCCACTAGCTATTTTGCCGCCACCCCCGTACCATTTTGCCATTGATTTTTTTGAAGGTCTAATATTTCATAAGTTTAATTGCTTAGCTCTTTTCGATAACTTTTTTCATTTGTTTATGTTTCGATATCAGTGCTTATGTTTTATCTCGAGCCGCAATTGTCAATTACTTTTGGGTAAGGGAATTAAGACTGTGTATGAGCTTTGGGATTATGATTAGTGACGGCATGATAGCTCCGAGTCAGCTCTGACTTCTATAACATCGTATGTCTCTCTGTGACTTTGTACCACACCGCACCTACACCCAATTGCAGGGTTGAGATTTCGCGGTCGCCCCTGGCGACCACCTTTTGGCTCGGGCGACCAACTTTTTTTCTGAGTATTTTCAGATAAATAAATTTTCACTTTGTTGTTGTTTTTTTTCAGGTGAGACGGGCTAGACAAATGTTGCAAAAATTGCGCCGGGCGACTAACTTTTGTGCCGGGTGACTAAATCTTTAAAATTTTACGAAGTCTCAACCCTGCAATTGCCAACGTTAACATTTTCCCACAATTTATGGTACAATCGTAAATTTATATTTAAGGAAAAGATATTTCAATTGATTTTGCGTATAATATTCAAAAATAACGTATAAAATATAACCAAATCGGAGGTCCCGATTTGTTCCAGCAATTCGTGCGACTCAAGGCGGCGGTCTCCTTAAATTTGGGGATTTTTGTATATTTTCTCGAAGTTTGTCGATGAAAATGCAGGATTTTGACACACCCATTATTTCGCCGCTTTTTGGCAATCGGGTAAAGCTGGAAACACCAATGAGCTAAATTGCACTTTCTTTTTTTCGAATGTTTGTTTTTACCCACACGTCACTATCACTGTTACCAAAAATCTTTGTTTTTACCCTGCACAAACCATTGAAAATCTTCCGCGTGTAGCTGGTTATTTGGATCAGAAGTCCAGGGTTCGAACTTCGGTCTTTTGACATGGTGGCGATAGTCGCCGCCAACGTTTTGTTCTGGGGGCGAAATTGAGGTGACTCATGGAGAAAGTGGCCAACTGGCAACAACATGAAAACAACAAGTCAAATAAGCACTCCATTGTTTATTATCAATAAACTGGTACAGTGTTAATCTAACAACTTGAAGATCGCCTGTTTACCAGTTAATAATGTTATTTATGAAAAGAAAATTGTTTAAATTTGTGAACTATGTTTTCCTCAGGTTTTCTGGCGGCAAAATTTCACCACCATGATTTTTTTCTGGTGGCAAAATGTCAAAACTGGGTGGAAAATCGCCACCTCGCCACCTTTAATTTCGAACCCTGAAGTCCAAATTGGCTTTTCCACCATATATATACCATATTTCTACCACCTAAATATACCACCATCCTTATGTTACTGATTATAGAGAGGTTGCCGACACAGACGTTGGTATCGGTCGCAATGTCGAAGACGGCACAGTCGTATTCATCATTTATGTCAGTATTTACACAAGCAAGAGTGGTATATATATTTTACGGAATAAGGATAAAAAGACAGAGCTAATGAAGATTCAAGATAGTGTTGAATAAATGTTTTTAGGATATTATATATCATACGTTTCACGTCACATTTCAGAAAGAGATGTGAGTGGGTGTGCTGGCTGGTACAGCGTTTCCCTGAAGTAGGCAGTGACAGCCGTAGCAGCACGGCAGCACACAGCTCCTTAAGGTGAGTACAGTTTTTAATACCGCTGCAGGGTTGGGTGTAGCCGCTGAGCTTTAAGGGGGGCTTTGTGATGGCGTCGGTATGTCTCAGTTGTTTTTCAGTTCCATCTGTAGAGTAGGTCAACGTCCATGTCCTTGCAACTTGCTCTGGCGTCGTCGCACACATGTCTCTTTCCACTTTCTGTAAATAACAGATAAGGCTTCGGGGTCAAGAACGAACAATATTTTACAATTAGCATTGCAAATTAAACCCTAAGTTACACGGACCACGAACGTCACACGTCAGAGTTAATCTATCAAATACTAAGAATAAAATACAGACTTCGAAACTCCCGAAAATGGAAAGAAAAGTTGGATTTTGTGAAGTAAAATAAACTTTTTTAAAGGGCATGGGGATTGTCAATGAGAGTAAATTGAGAAACTAGTTACAGTAAACGTGTTGCTTTGTACGATAACAAAATAATAATAATAATAATAATAATAATAATAATAATAAAAACAATAATAATAATAATAATAATAATAATAGCTGGTTTTTTATAAAGCGCTTTATTCCAAAGCGCTTCACATAATGCATTAGCCTAGAGTTTACAATGTCCAAATATACTACTTATTAAGCCAATCATTATTATTAGACAAACCATACATGTAATTGCTACTGGGCATTTTAACACTACACAACATATTATAGAATATACATAAATTAACCCTACGTGGTCATTGCACTGTTGGTACATTTACAGTGTATGACAGACAGATAACCTATAAACACATTATAAATACAGCTATTGATTTGCCCATTAGTAGTCTTACATTATTTTAACAAAATGTAAGACATTCTAAATTGCGATGTATTTATGTCAGGAAAAGGTGTTTTTGCAACGAAGAAATTCCTTAATAGGGATTTTCCTTTGCAATACCGTGGCGAATACCTCAATAGTCGCCAATATCGCGACAGAAAACGCCAATACACAATGGACGGAAACGCTGGATCCTATATATTTGAATTTATTACTAGGGATGGGAACCGCGAGCATTTCTGAACCGGTTCGAACCGCGGTTTTTGTTAAAAACCGCGGTTTTGAACCGTGGTTTTTTGCCAATTAATAATAACTCTAAGTTGACTGTTTAATTAATGCCAATTAATAATAACTCTTAAGTTGACCTGTTTAAGTTGACTATTCTTAATTAACCATATGGAATTTATTTTTATTGTTTAATACCAAAAAGAGATCAAAGTAAATTTAAATCATAAATCAGTTGAATTAGGTCAAACAAAACCACGATGAAAATTACAAAGGAACTTGTTTCACTATAATCACATTTCTAGAAAAAAAAACAGAACTTGAATAAAATTAATCTGTCCAGAAGTTCATGTTAGTCAGTTTTCTAAACTATGTTCTTGTTAAGGAAAATGAGCATGTCGACGTTATCTGCGGATAGTCGTGACAGCTTTTTCTTCTAAACACTGGGAGGCAATGGCACTACGATGGAAAAATGAAACAATACGCCGAATACGGCACATGAATGTTGCACTTTTCTCTGTAATTTGAGTGGCGGAAGCTTGCTCTGTAGCATGTTTTCTAACGTTTGCTGTACCGGTTTCTTTTCGGCTTTGCCTTTTGTTTCTTTCAGTTTCTCTCTGGTCGCGCTCGAACATTCTGAATGTAACATGGGCGTGGTGTCGTTTAGGTCGTTTATTTGTCCAAGTTGCTAGGAACCCGCTTCAAAAGGCTCTAATTTCTTAGCAAGCTTATCACGGAGAAGTACTTCGTGTATGAACTGGCTTTCCGCTTCCTTTGACGTTTCCACCAGACGAGTCAATCACACCAACTCCTTGTCCTAATATGTAACTAAAATGTAACTACATCATGTCTTCTATATACCCTACACGTTATATCTATATAAATATCTATATATTAAATTTGATAAGTTTGTTTGTATTTGAAATTGAGATTCCTCTTGATGGCGTCAATGAATTTGTGACCTATCGTTGTTCAGTTCCACCTGGGCAAGAAGGCGACGTCCGTGCGCTTGCAACTTTCCACTTTCTGTAAATAACAATAAATAACTTACTCTGGCGTTGTCGCATACATTTTTCAATTTGGGCCGAACTGGTTTTGGGCCGAATCGACCAAATCCCGTTTCTTTCCACTTTCTGTAAATGACAGATAAGGCTTCGGGGTCAAGATTCCTCTTGATCGCGTCAACGAATCTGTGAGCGATCATTGCTTAGCTCCATCTGTGTGGGCATCCTGGAGTCAAGTAGTTTGCTCTTCCTTGGGCTTCCACGCTCAATAAGATTCCCTTTTCAATCAGCACCTCATTGAGGCAACGGCCAACTTTCTGTCCATAATAAAGCAGCACCTCGCAGTAGTCATCCATCTGCAATCAATAGATTAATCAACGAACCAGTCAATCAGATAAACAATCGCTCATTCCATTTGTCGATTAATTGGACATATAAACAAATTAATATCACAGTAACATAATACGTATAGTTTTACATATAAATCTGTTAAAAAGAATTTTACTGTTAGCCGCGTGTATCTTCGGGCCCAATCGTTGTGTGTCATTGACTTTCACGAAGGTGTATCACGATGAACGGACAAAAGACTGATTACAATATATTACACTTTCTGAAATTCCGTTTCTTTCCTTTATATCCCAGTAAACTAATCTCTCCCTTGAATATCCGTTTCTATTTTCCTTATTTACATTTTATCCGTAACAACAACTCTCCCTGCACCAGCACCACAAGCACAACACCCCGTGCACCATTAGGTATCACACCTAACGTGTGGCCTCTATGCCCTCGTAAAATCGCCCGCAGGTCGCCCAGCAGCACGTTCCTTATATAGTTGCTGGCAGAACAGCCGCCGCTAATTAAAAATGCAGCCAATCAAAGAGCTTCCCGCCTAATGCATGAACCAATGAAAAAATAGCTGCCCAAAAACATACCTTGCAAGTAACGTAGCGACCAAAAAGTGATGTTTTCAAAACGATCACGCAGTCCTTTACAAAGTTGCACTATCGGTTCTAATCTGCAGAATTTTTAAATACTTGAAAACTACATGAAAAGTTTGTGATAGGTAGCACAAAAATTTCCCTCGTCTGAAAAACCGACAAAATGAAAAGTTCCAAACACAAAAACATTGCCATATGCACAATCTTGACTCGCTTTACGCAACGCTCTGTGAAGCTTAAAATTTCGTCGTCGACTTCCGAAGATACCCGATATACTTGATATATAAGTAAATTTTAAAATGGCACAAAATCTATCGAAAGGACTTCAAACGAACTTGAAACTAGTACCAACGTGTTCACTACACTACGATCCCTCCAAATTCTAAACCGATCGGCACGGGCCTGTCACTCAGTATACCCAATGCGACACGTCAACAGTTTCCCAATGAGTTCACTCGACTATTCACCACTTCTTAACACCTGAAAGGAAACGACTGCCCCAACGGGCGATTTCTGCATTTCCACGAAGCGGACGCATCCTCCACCACAACAAACGTCTATTTTAATTGCTTTTAGTTTCAACTGAGTCTTCCTATAATAACAGAAAAGACACAATATGACCCTAACGGGTTGCCGGTGTCGTTAAACAAATCAATCAATCCATCAATCAAAATCCTTAGAGGCACCGAGAGTTTGAAGTCATCGGACGAAGGTCTTGGTGTGAACCAGTTGTTCTTGCTTGAAGCAGCTTTGTAGTAGAGTTTCGAGTAAGGCAGAGACGAGTACAAGTTGGATGGCGTTAAACAGCTGCTGTGTGTGACCTTGCCTTTACTCACTGCAGCCTCTGGAAGGCCTTCTACCTTCCTGGGGTTGCAGGCTGTTTATTTCCATTTTGTAGGTCTAATTTCGAGGTAAAACGGCCCGGCCCAGAGACGGCGGCAATGCCTGACAAAGAACAACGTCAAGTTACTTCATCGCAACATGAGGGTGCCGAAGACATGTCATGAGAACGGGATGCAATGACGAGCGAGTATTGTTCGACCATCAGGATTTATCAGTGCTGGGAACTTGTGTTTCTCTACCCAATGGTACATTATGACAATTTGGCTCAGTGACATCATACAATGACATCAGTGTGTGTCTGGTATTAAGTAACAGTGATAATACAGTGAAGTAAAATTGTTGACTGGATGCCAGACGCCATATATTTATTGAAATGGACTGGGTGCTACCCCCTGATGTCGAACTGATCAAGCCCCTACCATTGTTAGCTTTCAGCCAATGTTGGCTGAGCATTGCTATCGGTCTGTCCGTCCGTCTGTCCATCTGTCTGTCTGTCCGTAAACTTTTTTGTCCGGTCGATATCTCAAACTATTTGTCGGAGCTTCACAAAACCTTGCAGGAAGGAGTATATATAGTGCAGATGTGCAACGGAGGATTCAATTTGTCCAACTTTCATTCATCTGTCCGCAAGTCGCACTTTAAACTTTTCTTGTCCGGGGGTTATCTCAACTATTCATCGGATCTTAACCATACTTACAGGAAGAAAGTATATATAGTGTAGATGTGCAAGGACCGTCGCTTCAAAAGTTGCACCTTGTATATTGTTTTTGTCCGGGCAGTATTTCAAAAGAGTAAATGGATCACAGTGAGTTAGTTAGTTAAATGATTTGTTTAACGACACGACCAACCTTAGCGGGTTACATTGTGTCAGAACAGGTCAGTAATCAGTGACTAGAAGACAATGCTACAAGCTAAAATCAAAGTAAGCTAAAACCATGTATATTCTAAATTCATAAAGTAAACAACGACTAGAAATACTGATACAGGTTGATTTCTTTTAAAAATTGTATAAATTTGCTAGGTTCTACTTCATCAAAGAGCTGCCTCAAGGAGTCAGCTCTGAAATGACGTGAGCGGGTACAGTCTATTAAGATATGCTTAACGGTGTAAGGTTCCTGTCAGCCGACACAATCGGGTGCCGGCTCGCCTCTTAACAGATATTTGTAGGTGATATATGTATGTCCTATACTGGCTCTATGATAAACCATTTCATCTCGCACACTGTTAAGTGGCGGGGTTTTTTGTCCGACTGAGGGTTTTGTTTGATACAGCTTGTTTGTTGGTTTGTTCAATATTTCTTGCCACAATCTTTTTGTGTATCATGTGATGTGGTATTTAAAATCGGAGGCTGGTATGAGAATATCGATACAATTATCATTTAGAGCCTCTTTTGCGGCTTTGTCGGTTATCTCGTTTCCTTGGATACCCACGTTACTTGGAACCCAGCAGAACACTATGTCTTTGCCAGCTTTGGTGGCCTCGTCATACCTTTCCAGAAGGTCAAGGATAAGTGGGTTTGATATTTGTAGGTTTTCAATTGATGGCAGTACGGACATAGAGTCCACGCATAACAAACTTTTTGTATCGACTAATCTTCACTATCTGGATAGCGAGATGTAGAGCTTTAATTTCGGCTGAGAAAATAGTGGAACCATTTGGAAGTCTTGTTTTCAAGGTGTTATTTTCAGTTACAACGGAAGCAGCCGATTTTTTGTCGAGCTTTGAGCCGTCCGTGTAGACGAAATGATAGTCTTTAAATTCATCCTTGAGCTCTGCAAAGTTTGATCGAAATAGAAAGGGGCTAGTTGTTTCCTTTGCATAGACCGAAAGGTTCTTTAGTACCACAGGTTTGGTGAGTTTCCACTGTGGTAGTTTTGGCACTCTGTATTTTGCAATTGACTCTATGGTGATGTCAGCGTTATCAAGGTGAGGCTGAACCCTGGCTCCAAATGGAGGTATTACGGTAGGGCCTCTTTCATGGAAGCGAGAAAAATCTTATCCAAAGACTGAGTTGTAGGTGGGGTTCTTCTTATTTGCATAAAGCTTTGTTGTGTACTGCATAGCGAGTTTAACTCGATTTTTTTAACCCGATTTTTTGTGTGTTCTTCTTCTCTGACACTATGGGCCCTACGACCATGAAACTTGGGACTTATGAAAAGCTTGATCTGAACATGTGCATGGCACTTTTTATTTTTGTCTTTGATTTCGTTTTCTTTGTTAAAACGCCATGTGAAAAGAGTGTATTTTCTGCAAGTAAATGCGCAGCATGTAGCGTATAGCACAGAACACCACACAGTTGGTCAGCTTTGTGCGAGCTCTCACTGCGTAAACAGATAACACAGCGTATGCCTGATCAGTCATTCAAACCTTAAGTCAACAGAAAGCAAACACTACTCGGCTTATAAGACGTATTCAAGCTGCGTTGTTTGCTAATATATTTAGCTGGTATTAAGTTATGAACCTATGGAGTTCAAGAACAAACCCATTGAAGAAAGTTTTTTTGTGTTTTAATTTTTGTCAAGTGTTTAACATTTCGCTAGCGAAATGCGACTCTAGTTACACAAGAAGTGAAATATGATGCACTGTTTTTATTTGTGTTTCACACAGATAGTTTTCAACAATGAAGCAATGACACATTGGTTGTTATTTACCTTTAACCCTAACCCTAATACAGGCACATAAGCAAGAAATATTAAAAACAACAAAAGCACACGAACTCTGCAAATCCTCTCGCTCTTCGCACGTTTTATAGCATAAACACAGTGTGACATAGTTAATAAGTCAAGTTTGTATGCATGCATTACTTTCAAATAAAATGGCTAAGTTTCGACCCTAATTTTGGCTATATAAATGAAAAATCGGAGCTATGTTTTCCCAGCTCTTCCGGTATCTCGTAACAAAAGCCGTCGAAGGTACTGTTGATGGACAAAAACTCCTTATGCATGCCTGTGAGTCTCCCGCGAGAGTCCAATCCTAAGACTGTAATACACTTATTATGCAAAAAGTATGATTTTTTGACGCATTCCCAAAAACGCATTCAAGATACCCAGGTGCACAACCACAACATATGTTCTATCCTTATGCAAAGCTGGAATGGAATCCCCTTGTAGTTCTCGTGATTAGTAGCAGAAACGACTCCTCATTCCAAATGTTGACAGACGGACGAACCCAAATCCAATACAGCTGTAGTAACTTGCCCCGTACTACGTGGCAGAGGGCTAATAAAGCAATTCTCATGACCTGGCTGTGTCAACAGAATGTTTTGGGATGCTTACTCAGTCACCAGACAGCAGGTCAAAATAATGTAAAAAGCAACTGGTGTCAGGTAGTGAGACAAGCACAATCCTTCGTTCACCTAACACTCTTTAACAATTAAAATGTTTGGAACAGCTCTATTCAGGAGAAATCCATTTAGTAAGCAAAGAGGGGGAAGGAAGTCTTATAGTGTGCGTACGCTTATATTAAACTTCAAAATGACGTCACAATTGATGCGTGGAGGGAAGGGGGATAAAAACGGGTAAATTTTTGCGTACGTACTAAATGGAAGGCCTCTTATATTTGCCAACTTTTGACACCCCTACCCCCGTACGTAAAAACATAGGCATCTCAGATGCAGAGCCCTCAGCCAATAGCAGTTACATCACTGTGGGCGGGTTACCTTTTTGAGATATTGCCCGGATAAGAAAAAGTTTAAAGTGCAACGGTCACGTGACAAATCGAACCACTCGTTGCACATATAGACCCTATATACTTTCTTCCTGTGGGGTTTGGTGAAGATCTGATGAAGAGTTTTCGAGATATCGTCCGACAAAAAAGTGGACGGACAGACAAATAACAATAGCCTTCAGCCATATTGGCTGAGGGCTGAAAATGTGACGTCAATATGGAGATCAACATTAGCGTACGCACAGGGCTAGACCCCCTCTCTTCACGTAGGTAATGTATGGATAGCCCCTATATAGCCCCAACAGAAATGCATGAATACTATGAAATCTATATACTGTTGATGTGACTGAGATATGCCATACTCATTTATGGTACATCAGGAGAACTTACATATTATCTTTTATTTTACAGTTTTCATAATTACTTATGGGGCTTTACATTAGGAAGGAACAATGTCACACTCGTTCACAAGCAAACCGTTGAGTATGCCAAGAAATGTTTTTATCTAGAGAATATACATGAGGTCTCCCTATTTTCTTTTCTCGAGCATGGTCTACTTAAGTCTGGCATTAGGGGTTCACAAATAAATGAAACGTTAAAGTACGCTATCACAGTCGATAATATGCTCAAAATTCATATATGAGAAGAGTAGGGGTGTGCCGGTTTGAGCGAAATCCGAGCAAATTTTCTCTGTTGGGTGAGAACAAAAACCGAATTCCAAAATTTCAGTTCGGTTTGGTTGTTTTTTAGATTCAATACCTTACTCAAAGACAGGCATTTAAAAAGTGATGAAGGAATTATGTGGTCGTTGGCAGGTTGCCAAAAAGGGGTTACACTGCCATAAAATGACATGCTGCTGCCTACGCATTTGCGTAGCGACGATATATGTGCCAGTCATAAACTTATGGACCCGCATGGGCGTTAATATATAATATATATACTAGAAATGTGCCCGTTGGAAAACAGATACTCCGACCAACGTTTCCAGTGTCACGCTTTTTTAATAAGATGTAAGTAAAATTATTAAATTTTAAAGTATCAGTGTGACCGTGGACTCAGCTCTAGAACATATTGTATAGAAGCCATATACCAGCTTTGATTGAATCCGCCAATTGGAACTTATGTCATTCGTAACACACACCCTGGCAGAGACAAGTTAAAAACATTATGCACCTTTTGACCTTAGTCCGGTCGGTGCAAAATAAAAAACCGAACCGAACGTTTTGCCAACCGAACCTTACCGAGCTCAACTCAAACCGACACACCCCAAGAACAGCCTCCCCTTGACTATTCATACATGAGAGCCGCATCAGCAAACAACGGCTCTGATGCAAACTTTCTGTGTCTCATACACACACGTCACTCAGCGATCAATAGCAAGAGCCAACAAGAGTTCACTGGCAAGAACGCTAAGAATATCACAGATCAACTGTCACAAACTTGAAAGACAAGTGTTCCATCATCCTTCAACTTTATCAGCTATGTTAACCTGCTGTTTCTTTGGTAACAGTACCTTAAGATTTTTATTTATGTTGATGTGCACCGTCTTTCTTTCGTTGATCACTTTCACTCGTATCTTTTTGTACTGTTCTTCTCGGGTTAAGTGTTCGATACTCTTTATGGATTTCATGCCGAGAAATTTCAGAATCCCTCCTTGCCTTAAAGGAAAGAAATAGCCACTTAAAATTCAACCAATTGACACCGTAATGGAGAGATGTATACCTCAATTTTTTTAAGAATAACTAAACCGCCCAGGTAAACTTTCCTTTACCTCATAAATTACAAGCTATAATGATTCCTAAGAACAGATCGTCCTGAAAACTCATTGAAACTATTTATAATTTTTAATATCTATAATTTTATTTGGTTCAATGACAGGAGTGAGATACATACTAGGATAAGGCCCTTTTGGTTTCTGCAAAAATGCAGAAAAGTGTGTTTTCACTGCAAGAGTATCTTCTGCAGACCACTTGACAGCACATCCAGTACCTAAAAGGGAAACATCAAACAAAATGCCTCACTGCATAAAAATAAAACAACATACTAGAAAAAGTTGTTGATTTTCAAAACCCTAAACTGCTGTAAAAGTATTCTTGAACGACTTCAAACAGTGACTTAATTATAACGTCGAAGCCAAAATTGTACCATTTGGCCCACCAAAACTCGACATCTGAAAATATTTGCACAATTTACTGCTTCAAGAAGAGATTCTAACAGTTTTCTGTATGTTAAAAGACATAAACAAATTAAGAAACTGCTTATCTAACATGTCGGGGTTGTTTATTGTAAGGTTTGCCCAGACACTGGGGATCATATTGTGGCACCAATTTCTCTTTTAGCTGGCGAAAATCCTTACAAATGCTTTGCAACTGAAGCTTCAAATGAATAAATCAATGTTTCGATACCTTTTGCTTTCTCAACACGCTTTTTCTAGCCATAGAACCCTCTTCTTCCTCTTCAAGCATTGGCTCATATTCGCCTAAATTAATTCAGATTTATTATATATCATAGTGACAATGTCATCTTTTTAGCCAATCTAGCCAATCATACCCCTTGTACGCAGTGCGTACGCTTTGGACCATACCCCCTTCCCCTGTACCCACATACGCTTAGTAAAATGCAATATTCATATGTATATTGAAAATTGTGTAGGCACGCTGGTGGCTTGACCCCCCTTCCCACCTGTGCGCATTGCGTATGTTTTGGCTGCGACCCCCTCCCTGCGTACGCACTACATGAATGGCCCCTATCCCAATTTCATGATCATCAAGCAGAAGGACTGCTTACAAGAAGAGGTGCATTTGCTATTATTTTTGCAGAATTATATGCTTTTATTTCATTTTACCCAAGAGCACATGGTTTTTACAGCTGCTCGGCTGTATGGTGAACATATGCATAGTTGTCATTTGATAAAACTGCAAGCTTTATTGCTTATGTAAATCAAAAGTCTATAAGCTTAAACGGATATGTCCTGGAACGTTCCTCCTATTTTTGTGAAATACAATCTACAAAATAAAGGGTAATACGACGTTTTAATGCGTTTAAAGAGATAAACGGGAGCATTCCAGGATATTGCCGATTTTTCATACTATGAGTATCCAGGCAGCCTCGTGTCCGTTTTCGGTGTGACTTCCCTGAGAAATCTTCCTTAGGCGCGTCTGAAACTCGCGATTCACTCCAATCTGAGTCTGAATCGGAGTCGCTATGGGCTCTCTCACACGCTTTCACATATCTAATTAAAGGGGCCTG
Organism: Protula sp. h YS-2021; assembly: GCA_949752745.1. NCBI lineage: Eukaryota > Metazoa > Annelida > Polychaeta > Sabellida > Serpulidae > Protula > Protula sp. h YS-2021. The sequence goes on along the minus strand of OX457027.1, from coordinate 63,248,357 downwards.
ATCATCATCACTATCAGATGAATCCCTGGTTCTTAACACCTCACAAGTGCTCCGAGATTGTTTTCGGGCTGTTGCTGCACACGGCTTTTCCAGGGTTCTTGCAACTGTTCATGGGAATTATTTAAGCCTAATTGTAATTTAGTTTGTGCATGAAGCTTTTCAATTTGCTCAAGTACCAAGATGTTTACTGCCTAGTGCCCCTATAGCACCGGTGAATAGTTAGGTTTAATCACTGCGAAAATATGCCAGTGACAACATCAACACTTTAACTTATAAGAAAACATATATTAATTTATTAAATCAATAGGTAAAGCATATTGAGAGGCAATTTAAAAAGTCAATACAATAAATGGAAAAACACACACCTAAGAGACTGCACATAGGTTTCTTTGGTTTAGCACCGGTTGAAGCAGTAGCAGCAGCTGACGCGCTACAAGTGGCAACGCTGCCGTCCATACCGGGCCTACTTTTACCTTTTAACAACATTACAGGATTACAGTAAATTTAGAAATCTATCTAATCGGTGAATTTTCAACGCAAGTTACAAACGCGATATGACTCCACAAGATACAATGTTATTCTTTTCACGGTCGTCGTTAAAATAAACTCAACAATCAACTTGCATTGGAGAAGCAGGGGTGCACATAAGGATTTTTTTACCTTCGCCTATTTGGCGAAGGACGTTCAACTCAACTTCGCCAAATCGAATTCACCTTCGCCAAATTAACCCTCTTACTAAAACTGTAAGTTAATTTGTTTATTGCATCTAAACTATACATATTCTTAACTACATTGTCCAGTTTATGTCTTTATAGGGCTACATCGGTAGTTACTCAGTCCATATTTTATTTTATTATAATAATTTTAGTCTAAAATTCACCTTCGCCAAATTGGCGAAGGTGAATCTGTTCACCTTCGCCAAATAGATTTCACCTTCGCCATGGCGAAATGCGAAGGTCTTATGTGCACCCCTGGAGAAGTTAGTTAAGTAGAAAAATCCAGATTCTACAGAGGTTGGATATTGTTTTAGACCATTGGAAAAATCGCTGTTATATATGATATTACTGATTTTAATTTTTTAATGGAACATTGCTCTTATTTAAGATATTTTGAAAATAAATTTTGACAATAAAGATAAAACGAAAGTGTTTACCTTCGTCAACACTCTGCAAAAATCGGCCCATCACCAATGTCTCTTTTAAACCTGGCGGACATCTGTAGTTCTCACTGGCCGTCACATCGGAGTGGCTCAAGTGATTAAAGTATATTTTGGCATCAGCGGGAGACATATCCAAAGATAAATAAATCGTCGAAATCCTATGACGATTCATAGTCGCGTTTAGCGTGATTGGAATCATCTTTGTAACTTGATTCATTGCATGCCACCCAGAACAGTGATTGTATGAGCCTCTTGAAGCGAACACGAAATTGTTATTTTCTTTGATTCCGTACGCTTTGCGATACTTGACCAAGATGTCCAATGCGCCAACGACATTTTTGGGTATCAGTATAGGAACGAATTTTTTCCCTTTACCATGCAAGTAGGCCAATAGATACTGATTTGCCAGGAATTTTTCTGCTGGGTCTACAACCGAATCTATGGCCTCGTCACTAACCCAGACTTTATTTTTGGCATCCTCCCATTCCGTGATCAGCATCCTCGCACCTTCCTCACCGCGACGCGCGTTGTACAGAGTGAGTCGACAAACGACGAGATTCCTGAGCAAGGCATATTTTTCGACACCAAAGTCGTTCACAATGGCACTCACTCGATCATTTACAAACGTATGCAAGCGCTGGACCAGTTTGTCACATGGTAGCTCATTAGGCCTTCGCCTTTCAAAAGTGCGCTCGGTTGCGAGGTATTCCGCTTCAGCGAATACTTCGGGATCTCGAAAATGGAATTGCCTTCTGAACCCTTGCACATCTAATACTTTGTCATTTTCGGATCTTTCGTCATAAATGGCCTCGAGATGTTTCGCCGATCTCCTGAGCACTGCCTTGATGTTCTTCAAAAGCCCGTGCTTCGTTTTAGCTGAGGAAGAACTTTGTCCCCTTCTTTTTATGGCTTCATACAGAATGTTCATGTTTTCTCTACCTTTGCGGAACATGTCTTCAATGGAAGCATTTTGAGGAGCTCCAGGTACTTTCTTGTATTCCAGGAAGAGATTCGCAAGCTGGCGCATTTCGGTCATTGAATTCTTCCTGCATTCGGCTGCTTTGGATTTTGAATAGCGCTTTTTGTTGAAAATGCGATAACCCATTTCCTTCAGAAAGCTTTTACTTCTGCACAACATTCCCGTTTCATCCTCTTGAAATTTGTCGAGGATTCTTTCCTTGAACTCCTGGTCGTGATGTAAATTTGTCACAAGCGTGGATGGTCTTATCGCAGTCGGTTTTGACTTGCACTGATGCTTGTAAAACGTTGAGCTTCCAATGAACTTATTGCATTCGCGACACATTTTTATCACATCTTGTGTGGACTTTGTTCTTCGCTCGCGCATCAGGTCAGCTTGATCAAAAGACAATTCACTGAGTACTCTTAGATTGTGCTTCTTGATGCCTTCTATTCGCTTTTCGTTTGCAAATTGGCTATCAAGTTTATTCTCATGCATGTTGGATTTCACTTCTTGCAAACGCTTGTGCACATTCGTGATGTGGCGTTTCAATTTACCACCCGTTATGACTTTGCCACAAAAAGGGCATTCTCTTGGTGGCTTCTGAAACATTAATAACAAATCTTCTAAGGCAAGAAAAAAAGCGTAATACAAATTGTTGATTAACGATGCAGGAATCTCCGCATGAGTGTGTACTAATCAAAAGCAGTTTTGCACAATTAAGTTTTACGCAGTATGAACAAGGTATGATTTTTTACGAAAATTAATAATGCCTACAATATTCCACAATTATTGTTGAATAACTAGAAAACTTTTCGTGTGAAATGGAAAGTTTTGGACTGATCTACATTAAGCATATGTACAATAGCAACAAACCTTGTAGTTCTCTTTGTCTTTTCTTGTGGTTGAACCACTTTGATTGGCACTGTTGGCCGTTTTTGCTCCTGAAAAAGAACAGGATATTTTGAGTATGGTCTAAAAATAGGGAGACTGTTAACCTGTCACCGCCTGTACCTCATAAACGCCATACCGAAAAGTATCCCGAGTATGGTCAAGGTTATATACGAGTAAATATAAGCAATGCACATTTTGTCCCTATTTACCAATTTTCATGTATGTCTTTCTAAGTAGTAACTTTGATATATATCTACATAGAAACACTTAAGAAGACCATGTTTCCAAGACAGAAAGAAGGAGACTGTCCACCTATCACAAACCTTACAAACGCCATACCAAAAAGTATCCCGAGCATGGTCTCCCAAAGTCGTATTTCAATGTTATATACGAGTAAATATAATCAATGCACATTTTGTCCCCTATTTATTTATGGTCTTTCTAAGTAGTAACTTTATTATATATCTACATAGAAACACTTAAGGAGACCATGTTTCCAAGATATAGAAAGAAGGAGACTGTCCACCTGTCACCGCCTGTACCTCACAAACGCCATACCGAAAACTATGGTCTCTCTAAGTAGTAAGTTTGGTATATATATATATATATATTTAAGCCGTCGATTTGATATTAAGTTCCATACGATACAATTGACTGTATTGACATCTAGCTCTCTGACAAGACAGTAAGAATAAAACAACTCGATTGGGAGTAATATTTGTATATATTGTAAAAAACATAACTGCTGTTGAAGTGACAGTACACTATCAATGAATAACAATACACAGCAATAATTTTTTGTCTACACACAGCTAGCACAAAACATTTAGCATGATAGTGAAACATTTATTAGTAATGTTAACCAAATAATGAGGGGTGGAAAAGGGGGAGGGGTGGTGGGTATTAAAAGGGAATACTGCTATTTTGTTTCGATGCGCGCTCGCTGCTGGCTAAAATGCGAGTGATACTTCCAGTCAGTAAGCGCAGTCGCTGTGACGTTAGAGATGCATCCTGAGTAGGAGGGGCTAAGCCTGTCTGTTTGCGCAGCTGACAAATCAGTCTTTGTTGTGAGAGCGTCTCACTGAGGTTCTGTTTGTGAAAGGTTGCCAGAGTTCCTGGCACCAATCCCCTAGTTACACACAGTACGCAGGAAATATACAGAGTATGCAAAGTAGGATAAAAGTGGGGTTTCTAAAACATATATAATGGGGTTTCTAAAACAGTGACGTCATTGTTTTAGAAGCCCCAACGGGCTAGTAAAACAGTGACGTCACATGGACGTGATATGGACGTCATAATCACGTCATATGGACGTGATATGGACGTCATATGAACGTCATAATGACGTGATAGGGATAGTGGGCAGCCATTCAAACGGGCAGCGAGACAAATGGGCAGCCGGACTATATGTGTCACCGTAACACGGACAACTGGGCCATCGGAAAATCAATTAGAACTAAGCAACCATTGACAGAGTTTCCTTAAGCCAAGCTATTTTTAGCCCAGACAGCTCTCTCTTCACGCATCACTGCACACATTGAGAAGCTGGCGAGGAAGCAACAACTATTTCTCTCTCTTCATACACACACACACACACACACACATAACGGCAAACCAAGCAGCCACTCATTCCCTCACTTTCTCGTTTGCTGTCACTCTCTCTCTCCACACACATCACACCACGGCACACACACACACACACCTAAATGACCGAACGGGCAGTCTTTTTTGGTTCGATTTTCTCGCTGTCTCTACCTACATATACCAACCACGTACGGCTCATTTAGCGTTTCCTTTCGCAAGCCAGCTTTCTCGCTCTCCAAACACACATAACGGTAAACCAAGCAAGCAGCCACTCTTTTTTCGCCCAGTCTCTCTTTCACTCTTTCAAACGAGCAAACGGGTTGTCTTTTTTTCCTCACTTTAACGTTTGCTCTATCGCTCTCTCTATGTACATATAACACCTACGGCAGACGGGGCAAACTGGCAATCATTTTTTTAACTCTCTCTTTCTCCACACGCATATGCCATCACTAATGGATCTCCGTAAAAGCAATTAAAAATGGCCATTTTTAACCACAGAGAGCTCTCTCCATGTATTACGGCAGGCAACAACTCTAATTTTTGGCTTTCTCGCTCTCCAAACACACATAACACCTACGGCAACCGGACAAACGGGCAGCCGGACAAACGAGCAGCCGGGCAAATGGACAGCCGGACAAATGGACAGCCGGAGAAACGGGCAATCTTTTTTTGCTTTCTCTCTCTTCACACACACCATCACTAATGGGTCTCCGTAAAAGCAATTAAAATGAGCAACCAATAAGCCAATTCGCACTTTCGGATTTTTCCGGTGGAGATGTTGTTTCGACTGAAAATGTTGGGGATAAATTATAAAGAAATGATAAGGGGAAAACATCAAAATTCTAATTTTCTTTCAACATGCACACTTTTGAATTTATGAAGCCATCATATGATCTTTTAAAAACTATTTTACATATTATTCAGTCCCTTTAATAACCAACATGTGACTATCTTTCTGACAAAATGGAATTTTGTTGATTTTTGCCGTTTTTTTTCCTATCATTTCTTTGTATCCTTATCCCACTTGAATTCAGCCGAAACGCAAAAACTTTTCGCACAAGCCAAAAGTGCGAATTGGCCTATGTTTCCTTAAGCCAAGCTATTTTTTTTAACCCCAGGGAGCTCTCTCTCTCTCTCTACACGCAAGCAGCCAACTAATTGACCGAACGAGCAGTCTTTTTTTGTGTGTTTCACTTTCACTCTCTCTCGAAACACACGACGGCAAACGCAACCAAGGAGCCACTCTTTTTTCGCCCAGTTTCTCTTTCTCTCTTTCAAACGGGTCGCCTTTTTCCCCTCACTTTCTCTTTCGCTCTGTCTCTTTACACACACATATAACACTACAGCAGACGCGGGGAGACGCGGAAAGACGCGGGAAGACGCGGGAGACGTGGAAAAACGGGTAGACAGCTCCCTGTAAGCTCTCCAACTGTTTTTTAAGCAGTGGACTCATAGAGACATAGTTAGAGCTCGCCTATTAGGTATTTTGACCCAGCAATGACGTCATACATATTGACTGAGAGCTCTTTCTTCACACACATACACATCACGGCAGCAGGGTAAACGGGCAATCATTTTTTTTGCTTTCTCTTTCGCTCTCTACACATAACACAACGGCAAACGCAACCAAGGAGCCACTCTTTTTTCGCCCAGTTTCTCTTTCTCTCTCTCTTTCAAACTTGTTGTCTTTTTTCCCCTCACTTTCACGTTTGCTCTGTCTCTTTACACATACACATAACACCACAGCAGACGCGGGAAGACGCGGGAGACGTGGAAAAACGGGCTGACAGCTCCCTTAAGGAGACAATGTTTTCAAGATACAGAAAGAGAGGGGGCGTTCACCTGTCACCACCTGTATCTCACAACCGCCATCATGAGAAGTGACATTTGAGTTTTGAAATTAAAAAAAAACAATGGATGTGTATTTGGTACCCCTATTTCCCTATCTCCATGTTTGGTCCCTCAAAGTCGTCAATTTGGTGTATATATAGTTCAAGTTTTTCTCGCATTGATGCAAACGCCATACGGAGTATGTGAATGTAGTACAAGATCATGCAAGTAGACTTACCTTCATGTTGTGGTTCTGCTTGTGTGTCGCCCCTAACCAAGCTCCGAAGATCAGCCGCTACCACTGCAATTTGCAGCGAGGAATCTGTAACACAAGAATCGAATCATATTTTTTTAACACATTGAGCTTAGTATATCTATGGTAAATTTAAATATTTCACATTTCAATTGATGCTGTAATTACAGATAAAATTATAAGCAGATAAAAAATGCTTCATTACTGCATACAATAAAAGCAACCTACCTGAAGCATTGGCGATTTCTTCGATGGAGTTGGCACCTCCATTTTCTTTTTCTTCGGATTGAGCAGCTGCTAGCAAAGCTATATCTCTGTGCACGTCGTCAATAAGCCTGAAGAGTGTATATGATGACATCAGTGTAAATATGCATGAGCTAGAGATTTTGTCTATCTAATTGGAAATTCAATCTATGCAAAAAATATACAACCATTACCTGTAAAGATGTAAATGAATTAAAAATCCTCTTTTCCTTTTACCTCAATGGGTGACAACATTACACTGAGGCTTGTAAAACGTCCAACTATTTAGTCATACATTTTTAAAATTTATATTAACCTGACTACGTCTCGAGGAGTAGGCCTATGCCCCGTGGTGTGTGTAAGGCTGTTGCATGTTGACTACACAAAATTTAAAAGTGGGGGAAGGGTAGACATAGTGTCTAACATTTAAATGAGTCACTCCAATAACCAGTAGGGACCTGAGACTGCCATAGGTACTCTAAGTACAGCGCCGATTTCGAAACATTAGCCAATTTGTCAATTTAAGTCCCAAAATTCTTGGTTAGTGCACTGCGGAAGGGTGCAGAGAAGCCGTGTACAAAATTTGAAAGGAATCCATCTATTGATGTGGCCTGTAGGCGCGTGAGACTGAAGCGTGAAAGACGGACGGACGGATGGACAGACCGAAAAGTTCAAAACTATATCCCTCCGTTCTACTGGGGATAAAAAGCCACGGGGGGATACCACTGAACGTCATTCTCGTCAATCAACGTATGCGAGCTGACCCCCAGCTGTTTAATCCCAGCATTCAGATCGGATATAAACAAAGGTTCTTCGGGCTCTTCAGGGAGTACTGGACCTGAAAAATACATGTCGGGAAATCTCTTTATTTCAGCATTTCAACAAAAATAATGAAAGAAACGAACAATAAAAATAAATTACATTACAGTAAAATCTCCGTTAGCAAACAACTGCACTTAGTCAACACTATTTCCTCGGAATTTTGAACTGCTATGATGAAATTCACTTCTCATTATGAACACCTTTATGTAATAAACAGATTTACCAGGTCCCAGAGGTGTCCATTGCATACAGTTTTATTGTTTATTGATATCATAACTTACTCATTGGCTGCAATGGAATAACAGTTAATGGTGGCGGTAATGTGTTGTCGCGCTCTGGTGTGCTCCACCGCATAAATCGTTCATGGTCTGTTGCATTGCTCTCCTGAAGCAAATTAAAAAGAATGTCTAGTTAATTAAGATTCCAAAAGGATTTTCATGAGCCTAAAAAACTTCTGTAAAGTAAGAATTGTTAACCAAGTGTTACTTAACCTTGTTAACTAACTTAAAGGATACCAGTTCAAATATCAGGGAGTCTTTAGTAATACCATAGCGCTAAACGACTACAGACAGTAATAAAATGCAATCAAAGCATTATCCGAATGTGCGCTCCCTTTTGTTGCACCTTTGAAAAGATTACGTGGACTGTATACATAAAATTTTTTAACACTTAAGGAGACTAACAGTTTCAGCGTCCTCTGCTTTTGAAATCGTTGCTGGAATCAACTTTGATGGAACACTAGTGACAAATTTATCATCAGTGCCCATACGAGTGATTGAACTGAGTCCGTGAAAGGTCTTGAGCATGATATTATCAAAGTACGCCTTCCGAACAGTTGAAGTACCCTTGTCCACGTGCGCCTCCTCGATAGGGGATGTGGACGTGTGAACCTGCATGTCCTCTACAGGGGGTGAGGTCATGTCCACGTGCGCGTCCTCGACAGAGGGTGAAGCCATGTCGACGATCGACTCCTCGACAAAGGGTGTGGCCGTGTCCACGTGCGCCTCCTCGATAGGGGGTGTGGCCGTGTGAACCTGCATGTCCTCTACAGGGGGTGAGGTCATGTCCACTTGCGCGTCCTCGACAGATGGTACGGCCATGTCGGTGATCGACTCCTCGACAGGGGGTGTGACTGTGTGAACCTGCATGTTCTCTACAGGGGGTGAGGTCATGTCCACGTGCGCGTCCTCGACAGAGGGTGAAGCCATGTCGACGATCGACTCCTCGACAAAGGGTGTGGCCGTGTCTACGTGCGCCTCCTCGATAGGGGGTGTGGCCGTGTGAACCTGCATGTCCTCTACAGGGGGTGAGGTCATGTCCACTTGCGCGTCCTCGACAGATGGTACGGCCATGTCGGTGATCGACTCCTCGACAGGGGGTGTGGCTGTGTGAACCTGCATGTTCTCTACAGGGGGTGAGGTCATGTCCACGTGCGCGTCCTCGACAGATGGTACGGCCATGTCGGTGATCGACTCCTCGACAGGGGGTGTGGCTGTGTGAACCTGCATGTTCTCTACAGGGGGTGAGGTCATGTCCACGTGCGCGTCCTCGACAGATGGTACGGCCATGTCGGTGATCGACTCCTCGACAGGGGGTGTGGCTGTGTGAACCTGCATGTTCTCTACAGGGGGTGAGGTCATGTCCACGTGCGCGTCCTCGACAGATGGTACGGCCATGTCGGTGATCGACTCCTCGACAGGGGGTGTGGCTGTGTGAACCTGCATGTTCTCTACAGGAGGTGAGGTCATGTCGACGTGCGCGTCCTCGACAGATGGTACGGCCATGTCGGTGATCGACTCCTCGACAGGGGGTGTGGCTGTGTGAACCTGCATGTTCTCTACAGGGGGTGAGGTCATGTCCATGTGCGCGTCCTCGACAAATGGTACGGCCATTTCGGTGATCGACTCCTCGACATGGGGTGTGACTGTCTGAACCTGCATGTTCTCTACAGGGGGTGAGGTCATGTCCACGTGCGCGTCCTCGACAGATGGTACGGCCATGTCGGTGATCGACTCCTCGACAGGGGGTGTGGCTGTGTGAACCTGCATGTTCTCTACAGGGGGTGAGGTCATGTCGACGTGCGCGTCCTCGACAGATGGTACGGCAATGTCGGTGATCGACTCCTCGACAGGGGGTGTGGCTGTGTGAACCTGAATGTTCTCTACAGGGGGTGAGGTCATGTCCACGTGCGCGTCCTCGACAGATGGTACGGCCATGTCGGTGATCGACTCCTCGACAGGGGGTGTGGCTGTGTGAACCTGCATGTTCTCTACAGGGGGTGAGGTCATGTCGACGTGCGCGTCCTCGACAGATGGTACGGCAATGTCGGTGATCGACTCCTCGACAGGGGGTGTGGCTGTGTGAACCTGCATGTTCTCTACAGGAGGTGAGGTCATGTCGACGTGCGCGTCCTCGACAGATGGTACGGCCATGTCGGTGATCGACTCCTCGACAGGGGGTGTGGATGTGTGAACCTGCATGTTCTCTACAGGGGGTGAGGTCATGTCGACGTGCGCGTCCTCGACAGAGGGTGAGGCCATGTCGACGTGCGCCTCCTTGGCAGGACGTATGGCCGTGTCGACGTGATTGACCTCATTGACCTCTACAGTGGACGTGGCCGTGTCACTGTGCACGTCCTCGACTGGAGATGGGGCCGGGTCAACGTGAATGTCGTCGGCAGGGGATGTGGCCGTTTGAACGTGCGCCCTCTCCATAGTAGACATGGCTGTGTCCACGTGCGCCTCCTCGTTGGTAGTCGTGGCAGTGTCGAAGCGCGATTTTTCGTCACTGCTCGCGTTATTGTCAGAGTGCCAGTTCTCGTCATTATTCGTTTCCTCAACACCGGGAGCCTTGGCCTTTTTGCGCCATTCAAGACCTTGGACGCCATAGTCATACCGAATTTCATCTCCCACATTTATATCTTTCGACGCAAAAAACGCTACATAGGGCTTGTCTCTTACGACTACCTTTTTGACCGCTGCATTTGCCTTAGAGGCGCATCTATCATTCAAGTAGTGTGCTGGACACTGGTTGTTCGTCCCATCAATGCTGAAATAAAAGCAAAAGTCATCGTTTAAAAACACGTTTGCACATATTGTGGTGCTGAAAAAGTTATATCTTTAATATTTGACCTTATTACTTGAAAAAAGTGTGTCTTCTCCAGTTTCATTACAGCAAGGATTTTGCATGCAATCGTATATCTTTCGGTATAAATTTTAAAATAATCTTAAAATAAATAACCAGCGACATAAGCGGTTGGTGCATTCATTAAAACTTAACAACGAGAATATGTACTTTCGCACAAACGAAAAAGTAAAACGACGAGGCTAGGTTTTTCCTACTCATAAATAGCTCGCCGTAGTAATAATTTTTTTCAAAGTAAGCGTCAAATTTGTCAAATAAGATCCACACAAAAAGAACACAAACATGTCAGTAAAAGTCAACAAGTACTTCTTAGTTAGCAAACAAGAAAATGGACAAAATTGAGGGACATAAAACCATTCAAGGTTGCAACTTGAAGCAACAGTACATAAAAGCAACACACACAGTCAGTCAGTCACATTCTGTACTCCGTCAGGACGTTTTGTTACTCTGTCGGGTGAGTACATCTTAGTAATCCATTCTATTTACTAGAGCTGTCATGGGTTCCGAGGCATACCCATCCCGCGGACATCCCGGTGCGAATGGCATTATGAAATTTGGACTCCCTGTGAAATTCTGACCTCCCCCCGCACCTGTTTTTGTTTTTCATCTAACACTGCAGTATTTCGTGCAAATCATATAACTGATTTATTTCAAGTTTATTTCAACAGTCCCTCTCGCGCACACACTGCATAAAACTTCAATTAAAGGCACGTAATCATTGGCATTTCACATTTGATGATGATGATGATGATGATGATGATGATGATGATGATGATGATGATGATGATGATGATGATGATGATGATGATGATAATGAGAGGATTCTGCTTACTTGCTAGATGAAAAGCGTCTTTGGTTCAAAGCATATCATTGCAATTATGCTACTTATGCTAATATATGTCGGTAGTGGACAAAAAACGACATTGGTGCTGCTCGTCATCAGAGCTAACCTAACTAAACAACTTAATTAGAGGTATATGAATACGAACTATCGTTTCTCTCCGCCATGATGAAATTCAAATATATAGGACCCAGACTCTCCGTCTATTGTGTATTGGCGTTCTCTGTCGCGATACTGGCGACTACTGAGGTACTCGCCACGGTATTGCAAAAGAAAATCCCCCTTAAGGAATTTCTTCGTTGCAAAAACACCTTTTCCTGACATAAATACATCGCAATTTAGAATGTCTTACATTTTGTTATCGTACAAAGCAACACGTTTACTATAACTAGTTTCTCAATTTACTCTCATTGACAATTCCCATGCCCTTTAAAACGTTTATTTTACTTCACAAAATCCAACTTTTCTATCTATTTTCTTCCTTTTTAAAAATTTAGTATCATTCCACTGAATGACGCTTGATAATGTGCAGGGGCTTTTCATTTAAGTCAAAATCAAATAAGACAGCTCGACTAACCGTGGAACCATAACCTTCATGTTAGTCATTTTAGCATTTACCAATGTTGAAATTGTATCAGACTTACCTATTTTCGAGTTTATGAATTTAATTTGAAAGCCGTCTCTGTCTATCCCGAGCTTGCAGTAGAATTGTGCTTCTTCCATCGGAGTTCTCTTGAAAGGGTAGAAATAGGTAGAGTAAAATAAAAATAAGATGCAAATTGCCCTTTCAAAACTTGAAAGCTGTTCAAAATTTATAGAGTAACCTCTTTCATGAAATATTGAACTAGATGTTTGTCTTACTGTTAATCCCTATAATGAACCAGTTAAATTAATAAAACCAATCAAAAGTTAAGTAAATATACCCGCCTATACGCAGCTGTAAACGACGATCAATTTCTGAATAGCAGTATTCAGCTTACCTGCACATTTCCAGCAGACTTTTCTCTGGCAGCAAGAAGCTGAAAATTATGCAGAAAAATACACGATCAATTTGTCTAATTTAATATTTTAAGATTTTTTTAATCTTATCTCACCTCCTCGTCGAAGTTAACATAATTTAGGTCTACCAAAATTTTAGGTGTCACCAACACTTATAAATTAGCAAACGTCTCTCAAAGTGGCACGTTCTAGTGCCTTGTGAAAGTATATACATATTTGTTATGTACGAAGAATAAAAGGAGACCTCTGATTGGCAGCTTTCACACCCAGCTTCATTTATACGCCTCAAAACCCAGTATAAAGTTGTCTATGTGAAGATAAAAGCACAGGTACTTCTTAAATAATAATAAATAACGCACCATACACTGAGCCCGAGTCCGAAAAGCCATTTCGTCCTTCTGGAACGATAAAATAGTAATACTTCAACCCAGATACGTGTAATGACATTACTTTTATTATATGCCTAAGGGATCATACATTTCAGATGTATTTAAAGAGGGTGGGGTGTGTCTAGGCAAGTGCGTGAGCTAATGTTCAACCCCATATTAACGTAACTTTTGGCGTACCTGGGAAAGGTTTAGAAAATTGGCAAATTTTTTGCGTACGTCCTAACGATGGCTACGAAAACATATTTCTTGTTTCAACCAATAGCCATATTATTTTGTCACAAAAGTAACAGTCATCACAACATACAACAAGCTGATTTTGATACACAAAGAAGTCCAAGGTATCTTCAATCATGTTTTCTTTTACTTAGTTTTTTTTCTGCAAATTACAAAAATCTATTTTAGAAGCTCCGTAAACAACTTTCTACAACTGATTTTTAACAATGGAACTGTAGTACAGTCTTACAGACTTAGCTGAGTCTTAACTGACGAGATCTTGCAACAGAAAAGATTTTAAATAAAATAACACATACATGTTAAGGAACACGATAGCATTCGTTCGTGTTAGTGCAAGAAATTTTAGGTTTTAAAAACCAAGTCTTAGTCTCCTTAATTATATGGCTACCTTTCAAAATGAGTGATACCGCACATAAAATCTCTTGTTTACCCATCCTAAAGCTTTCAGAAAATCTACTTCGCAGAAAAACAAAATTCCTTTCTTATCGCCACAGAAATAAGTTTGGATCTCAAGGCCGAAAGACTGGCAAAAGGATAAGGTGGCCTGAAAATTGTTTTTTTTTTCATTTATATACATGATGTAGCGTACTTTAGGATGGGTACTCATCTTCTAAAAATAATAATTAAAAAAAAACATGTCAAAAATTACTCATTTGATAGTGAAGGACAACAGAAAATCGATGAGAAATATATATCAGCGTCATGATTGCTTGATAGACTGAGTAGTTTAACGTCTCTCTCACCCCGTTAAGGTAATATTGTGTCAGTTCTGTAACAATAGGGTAACTCAATCCATATGTTCTTTCGATAACTTATGTGTCTGTTTAAGTAACTTGATGTTCACCAGAATGACACTTGGAGCCCACTTGTGTTATTGTATTACTGGGTGATGTGGTATAGTGGTTGAAAGATGATAGAGTGTGTGTTTCATGTAGTTTACGCTCCACTGTGTTTAATTCTAATATCTTAAATATGTGTGCGTTGTCAGAATACCGAGCAGTCTCTTCCCTTTCTTATGTATTAAGTAGAGAATGAGCTTTTGGCACGAGCTAACTTTTTGCGAAACTAGTGATGTGATGGATTTATAACAAAGCGCGATAGGATCACGACGAGCAGCTTTGGATCTAGAGGGATCTTGTCGTGAGGAGCACCGTGAGATTGGTTTCGAGTTTGTTTGAAATTTTTTTGATAGATTTTACATTTAAAAATTTGCTTGTTTTAAGTACAGGGGATATCTCAGGAACCAGGCTCTGGATTTACAAGTTTTATATATGATATGAAAGAACTCATTGAGATGGGGAGGGTGGTTGCAATTTCGGTTTGAAACTTCCGGTTTTAGTGGTTTTTGAGAGGAGTAAATTTGTTGTGCTACCTAGCACAAAATTTTGTTCGAGACTGCTGGTGTAGTATGAAATCAGTGTCACAACTGCACCGTAACGATCAATATCAACTAGAAGCTCATTCCGCTATCGAAATGTTAAACACTTGACAAAAATTAAAACGCAAAAATACTTCCTTTAATGGGTTATTTCTTGAATAACATATTGCAAACAACATAGCTTGAATACGTCTTTTAAGCCGAGTAGTGTTTGGTTGTTGTTGACTTTAAGTTTTATTGACTGATCAGGCAGGCATACTCCTTGCTATCTATTTACGCAGTGAGAGCTCGCACAAAGCTCACTAAGCAAATGTGTAATTTGTGCTGTCGTTAAATGCTACGCATATGCTTGCAAAAAATACACTCTTTTCACATGGCGTTTTAACAAGGAAACCGAAATCAAAGACGAAAATAAAAAGTGACATGCACATGTTCAGATGAAGCTCTTCATAAGTTCCAAGTTTCATGGCCATAGGGCCCATAGTCTCAGAGAAGAAGACACAAAAAATCGGAAAAAGTGTCAAGAAGAAAAAAAAGGACGAATTTTGCTCGCACAAATTCATATAACACTTGCAAGCCAAAGGCTTGTCAAGTGTTAATTAATACTCGACTCGTAAGGCCAGGAAGACTCCGTAATATTGGTACATTTTGTGTGCGATCTTTTTTTTTTTTTTTGTCAACATTCAACAGAGAGTTTACAGATGTTGTTATTTTGTCGTTCTGGGCAGTTTGGAGTCTCTCGTTTGAACCCCGGTCGCAGTATTTAAGACTCAAAACGTTTGTTTCCAATGCAAATTGGGTAAAAATGTGCTGATGTGTTTATTGACAATGTTAACATCGTGAAAGCCCCAATCTGAGAGGTCACAGCACCCAAAGCAAAGGCAAAAGAATGAAAAAGTGATTCTTCGCAGCGACATTGACATGGTTTATTTCCAATAAAACGACAACGTCATATCTTTAAGTTTGTGTAGTGAGGGGAATGGCATGGAAAGAGCAGAAACAAGGTAAAGTTCACCGCCTCGTAACCCTGAAAGGCAAATTTCAGTATTCCGTGAAGCTTCCAACAGACCTCAAGAACCCATTGTGATAAAACAAAGTGAATATGACAAAAATTTCCGTTGAAAAGATACAAAGATACCACTAAGAGAGACCTAATATAAAAGTAAGTAAACAGGGGGACCAAATGTTCATCGGTTATTTTTGCTCGTATATAACCCTAAAATACGACTTTGGGAGACCATACTCAGAATATGCCAACATGGATAGACCTTTCGTATATCTTAAAAGACACTGAAGTAAACATTTAGCGAGACCATACATGAAAAAAGGGTAAATGTGGAGACGAAATGCAGGGTTGGCATGTTTCTTCCATGGAGGGAAAAAACCATGGTTTTTTGCCGTGTTTTTCCCATAGGGAAGAAATACTTTCTTCCCTCCAATTTCAGGGAAGAAATGGAAGTAACCTTAAAAGGTGTAATATTTGGAATTTTTTCAAATAATTTTCTTGAACTGCACTCAGAGTAATTCTTAAATAGGTGCGAATTCACACATCAAACTTCTGTGTGATAAATTGGATCAATAGGGATTAGATAAACGGTCGTGTTTCAATGTGTGTTGGAAAGCTGGGGAGGCTGCAATATAGTCTGAGTACTTTTGGTCAAGTGTTTAAACTTTGACTTTGTGTATGAGAATTAGTGTTTCATTTTGTTTGCTCTTAATGTGCCAGTGAAAACAAAAGACAAAGGCTGTGTTTACCTTAAATGGGGGGTTAAGTATTAAGATTAAACGGGGGTGATAAGAAAAGGGTCTTGCGGAAGCACATTTGCAAAGCACATGGTATAAGGTCATTATTTCTTCATTGTGTTTTGGTGTTACCATGTATTTTTTTTTCGTTTGTTTTTTTCGTTATTTTGTATGATAGTACAATAGAACACAGTAAATATTGGTTCTGTAAAATCAATAAATAGATAGTACGTCGCATTGATGTTTTCTTTACAAAGTAGGTTTCTTCCAATTTTCTTCCCACTTTCTTCCTTTTCTTCCGGGAAGAAAGGTATTTCTTCCCGTTTCTTCACAGTTTCTGGCCTTTAAATGCTACGTGGCCAAAGTCAAGTGACCAAATATTTAAACAAAGGGGTTATGGTTTTTTGTGGAGCACGTATATTCCCCCAGCACAAACTGTCAAGTGCCAACTGTTGCCAAAATAGGCAGAACAAATAAAAATGAGCAGTTTTTGCCTCATAGTGCTTACCGTGTTGTGAGCGATAATATGGTATTTTCACTTATTCCACATTACACAACTAAGAGAGCCATTTATTAAAGATAATAAATAAAATGGGACAATATGCTTGTTTAATATAAGGAATAATGATTTATGACCTGTTGTAATGAGTGAGATTTGCAATTCAAATTTCGACAGATATTTCGCGCATGCGCCTTCAGAATGTTTTTGTTTTGATTTTGTATTTTTGTTTTGATTTTCGACAAATCAAATCGAAGCACGTGCTATTTTTCAGAAAGGTTGAATTTACAGGCCAAGAATTAAAAAAAAGGACTTTTTTTGTCTATCCTTCATGAAACTTTGCCATGTGATAGAGTAGACTTCTCTAAATGTTTAAAATGACTGACATCCTTTTTGTGTTTTTATTTCTGCCTCACCCCGTTGAAACAAAATATTTTCTAGTGCGGAATGAATTTCTAACGGCCATCGGTAACCTGAATTCTTACGTCATTAAATTAATTCAAACACTGCAGTCGTTTTCGGTACACAGGTGCTCTGACATAAGTTAATAACAATCGAAATTCTGTATAAATACAGTTTTTATTTGTAGATTCTCCAAAATGCCCTTACTTTTAGTATGTGTTCGATTCCAGACTTTTAAATTTCACATGTACCACCGCGATTTAAATGCAGTACTTTTTGTTAATGTGTAAATGTACTGGAGATGCGGCCTTTTGAAGTCTTCTGCAGTCGATTTCGAAACAACTGCAAGAGTACTGCAGAAAGCAGTGGTGTTGTTGTGGTTCCTTTTCAGTCATTTTATTCCAGTCATATTTTAGGTGGGTCTGGGGACTATGGTTTTCGAATCTGTCTGTATCTGTCTGTCTGTCGACACTTTTTTGCTAACACACTCCAGCCTGCAATTCTTGATCGATTGGCGAAATATTTTACATATAGGTAGTATGGATCCTAACAATAGCTGATATTGAAAATGGGCCACGTCGGCCCGAGTACATTGGCCCAGATGAACTTTTAATATTCACACAGTCTTTGATCACTTGAGTGAGTCTGTTAACACCCTCAAACCAATATTTCTTAGTTCGATGACGATATATTTTAGATATAGGTAGTGTGGGTGTTTACAGGGGTTATTTTGTAAATGAGCTAGGTCGGCACGCGCGAGAATGAGGCTTGGTGTTAGGGTACCAACGATTTTGATTGGCCTAGATCTGTGCCGGGACAATTCGAGCCACAATGAGATTTTTTTCTATTTGCGTGATTCTTTTACAGTTACATCAGACGCCCATAAAAAAGGGGAGAACGCGAAGTATACTTTTATCTAATAAAAAACCGTTTTACGAAAATAATAGATATATTTGTGTATATCTCCAGTGACCTGCTGCATGCAGAGTTCTTTAGGAGTTGGTCACAGGTTTAGTTACGTATCTTGCTTTCCCGGTCGTGTTTGTGAAAGAATCAATAGTAAAGGTTTATTATGATTATTTCGTGTGTTCTCCCTGGCTGCTAAGAGGGAAACGCTTAATTTCACCCCCCCCCAGGTGTTGACTCTTCGTTTCTTTAGAGTTGCCAGTCAACTCGTTTGTATTTTGGATAATTTATGGCGTATTAAAAGACATGAACTGATATTGATAGGGTTTTGTTTCCGCAATGAGAAAATTTTGTTCTAAATTGGGTAATTCTTTTAGAGTTACACGAGAAACCCACATAAAAGTGAAGATCGCGAATTAAGCCTTTACTCGTGAACTAGCGTTTTACGAAAACAAAATGTGTGAAAGCACCGATTCTTGGGCACAACATGACAAAGACAATGCGTTCCGGGATGTGGCACTGACTCACTGACAATGTTCAGATACCTAAAAACACTCCATATAACTTAAAAAATTTATTTCATTACATATCTTAATAACAAACGTCTTGGCGGAATAATTTTTTATTTAACGATTTTTTTTTACTTTTCATGAGATATTTTTAGGTACTGAATTATTATTCACTTTATAATTCATATTTTAAACAGCATCTAATGTAAAATAAAAATGTCACTACAGTGTTTGGTGAAGTGAAAGTCATTTCATTTATTCATCTTTTAACTTGACACGTGCAGATTTAGAAATTAACAGAAGTATTTAGCAATTGCCGCCAAAAGCAGAGTTGTCATGGACACAGCCAGGGTTCCACTTCCATTGCACCAATCAGTGTCACAGACGCACACCTCTGTCAATAACATAAATAAGGAAGTAACGTGAAAAAGGAAAGTTTTTTTCCCTTCATATAGTCAAACAAGACTCTTAGGTCATTACTTGGCACTTTCTCAAGTGTCCCTGTTGCATTTCGGAATTATGGCCCAAAGATTACAAAAGCAAAAGCATTGACCGGTTTGGATTATTTCAGGGAATCTACCTCCTACCCTCAACCCCCATCCTCCGCGTAAAGACCGCCACCCCCATCCCCGCTCTTAATTTCCAATAGAACCCTTTCTCATATTTGTACACCACGTGATCTACCACCACTCTGCTTTTTTTCCGGTGTGCAGAAAATTTACATTGTTAAGCCTTTGGTTCACTCAGCATCACTGAAAATGAGTTTGACTTCATTGTTCAATTGCTCATTGTTCAAACTGTGATCCCATAACCAATGGGGGTCATTGAGACTTGTTTGACCTTTCAGAAATTGCAGTTCTTCTACTTATATTTATTTTTACCACAACCAATTAAAATTCGATGAATTATTCTGGGCTGTGATAAATTTCCAAATTCTGGGATGTGATTGCATTAGTTTTTCGATAACAACAAGCAACAAACTTGAGTGTGTGCTGGGGATTCTACATGTTTCAGCCAAATGTCTCAGGTAAATCAAACTTCAATTTAAATTCATTTGATTTGAATTATCTGAATAATACACTGCAAAGTGCAATCACGCTAAGAGCAACCCGATTCCAAAATGAGATATATTCTTTTTATGAATGAATCATCGTTTAATTTCTAAATCTTAAAATTACTGCCATTACGGTCCCAATTATCCCAAAAGTATTCCAAATGGACCCCATCTCATTACTATTGTGGTATATTCATCCAAAAAATCAAACATACATGCTGTATGGTTTATATATACCACAGATACAAAAAAACTGTTTGCAGCGTGTACACAATCATACCGCCATAGATTTCTTGATAGACTAAGAAACAACCACACTAATTTCTCAAAGGACAAATTTATGCCCTCACAGCCCATTGTACACCCATTACAACAAAACCTTTAGTGTTACATAAAACAAATGGGGCATTTGCAGTTACATCACAACAAAGACCAATGAGCAACTGCACAACAAAGGAAAAATCGAGGAAACCTAATATCGTATTATTCAAACGCATTTCAGTGAATCTGTTCAAGTCTAGATGCTTAAATTCAGTGCATTTGTAAAGTCTACAGATTTGAAAGATTCATTATATTATAACGGATAAAAAAACTTACGCGCGTCGTCGTAGGTATCACCATCATGCGCGTAGTCTTGGTTGTTGTCGCATTCGTTGTTTTTGACATCGAAGGTATCTTCTATGAAATCTAAACCGTCCTTATCCAAAGTACCGCGAACCCCTCTCTTGTCGCTATCTAAATGGGCATAAAATATAAGTGAGTGAGTATTTTGTCTTAAATAATTCATGGCGCAACAATGTGACCTTTATAAAACCAGCAACACACCAGCATGCTAATTGACGCATCATGTTCTACTGTATTCGGAACATGGCGCTTAAATTATTTCTTAAGAAGTAGTAAGATGGACTAATAATCATTCTCGATGTGTGAATTCAGAGTTAATTTTATAATCTTCCGAAAACTGTCGTCATGTAGTTGTGAACTGGTTGAAATGGTAGCTGAAGCATGAACTCTATGGACGCCTGTCCTGGTGATGAAGATACGCCTTGTACATTCCAGGCAGATACTTCTTTTGCCCAGCAGGGCACATTGTTTTAAATTTTCAATGACTTCGGGAACTAAGATTTTTTCAAGAATTGGAACTCCATCACTAAAGGATAGGAACATCAAAGTCTATAAAGTTACATTCCGAAAAAGTTACGAAGAATACCTTTCTACGGTTGGTGTGATGCAACGGCAGCTATAACGACTTTGTGATTAGAAATGGCTGGCGTTTAACTGCATCAATTTGCGATAATCGTACTTTTTTCTGCGTGCGATCGAAATTTTCGTCGCTTCTTTTCAACTTCAATTTTTTTTTTTGAAATATCAACATTACACTAAGGTAAATGAATATGAGTCATTACCAAAGGAGACCTTGTAGCAGTATTCAAACTCATCTTCATCAGGATCGATTGACCTGCTGAGAGCGCCAAGATCTGCGTCTTCTCCTTTGCAATCGTTATCGTTCATGTAATCGCATGAGTAGCACTTCAACGCAGACGCTGAAAATATATAAAAATATAAAATTAAAATATGAAATGTACAACCAAACATACAATTAAATAACAGTGAAGAGAGCTATACATAAAAAACTCGAATAATAAATTTCATCCGAACCATGAGACGTGAATGACGGACAGGCGTCGAGCTGCGTTATGCTTTAACTAGGGTGAACAAGAACCACTTAAGATTAACCTAGATACTATTCCTATTTAACTGTGAAAACTAATTGAAAATCTCTGTTTCATTGAAAGAACTGGTTTACTTAAAAGTAAGCTAAAACAATAAAAAATAGCAATGTGGACAATATACGAATGTGATATGGCTAGGACGTGTCATGCAGATTTCCAGTAAACATTATGACGTTCGATCGACGTTGGATGGACGTCATAGAAAACGCCGAATCAACGCCTGGTTTGGGTTGTTTGTGGAAGTCGAAGCAATTCCATCATTTGATAGATGTATATTTTCCGACGTCTAATCAACGTTGCGTAAAGGTTGCAAATGGAAGTCGAAATAACGTCTCTGCCCTGACGTTGTAATGAAGTTAGGAAAAAATCTAGAATTGCAATCAATCAAGCAACAATCACAGTGTGTCATCCCTGCGTCATAGTACCCCAACCTTTGGGCCATCCGGTGGTGCAGGATACGTATGAAGTAGATTTCAACTGTAGATTGAAAAAAACTTGCCCACTCTTGAAATTCTCATATTTTACGTCATTTTTGTCTACTTTTAAAGTGACCTGTCATGGCTACCATTTCCGGTGAGCATTCCAGTGTCTATACAACGTTGATTTGTCGGCATCTATCCAACGTTCCACCAAAGGCGTTGATTAGACGACAGAATAGTTCCGTTTTTGTTGCGACCAAAGGCAATGTCTAAACAACGTTGTTTACGCAACGTCCATTCAACGTTGTTTTAAAGACGTTGGTAAGAATTGATCTGTGATCGGAATCAATCACAATCAAGGTACAACAAGAGTTATTAATGTTGTGGTTGCGCGTGTTCTAACTGTGCCTCTGCTCCCTAATATACAAAAGAAGGTGAGAAGGGTTTTTAACGTAAATTTAACACCCTGCATACAGGGGATGAAATTAGCAGGGGTCTCAGCATTTAACTGCAATAGCGGTGTGTTTCAAGCTTGATCCTCAGCCTTTAGAAGTCGTTTCAAGACTAATTGTTGTATTTGTGAATAAACATTTCTTTTCTGATTGACCGAGGAGTGTTCGACAAATCTAACCGTTACACAGTGTGTTTCACAAAACTAGATGTTTCGATGTTCGTATTTTTTGTAACAAATTGAATCGATAGTGATAAATTAAGTCATTAATTCTTTCGGAAAGTGTGAGCTATTCTTTATATCCATAAAAATTCATATTACCTGCAAAAATCTGTGATTTTGCTGAATATCCGATATATTTAGAATGTTTCTGCTTCTGATCGGAATGTTACACAAGGCGAAGCCGTCGTGTGAACAAAACTGCATGTCACCCTCATGACTATATCACAATTGAAGTGCAATAAATTTGACAGTATTTTGCCTGCTGCAACTGTGATGACTACCTATGCACTGATTTTTTTATTTATGGGCGGCCGTTGTTTTAAAGGTATTTTATAATAAAAAATAGAGAATTATAACGGGGTCGCACAAAGGATTTCGCATTCGGAGCTGTCTTAATTCAAACGTGCGGACTTTTTAGCAACTAAAATATCTATTTGTAGGGCTTAATAAAAAATATCTATTTGTAGGGCTTAATAAAGTACATTAAATAACATAAAAAATAAGTTTCATTGGATGCGTTAAATCGCATGCGTAGCAGGCACTTAATGTGTAAAAGGTTCACTTCTAAGTTTCTTCATCGTTTATAAGGGTTTGACGAGACGCAATTTTTTCTCAATTTTATAAGTGATTACCGAGATATGTAATAATTTACCTTTGGAGTAATAATTTACATACCATGTGCCGCAATGGCGATGAGAACTGAGATGACCAAAAGGTACTTCATCTTGAATCAGCTGAAATAGAAAAAGTCAACTTAATAACAAATCTTAGCCTTTCCCAGCATTCCCAGTCACCCTAAATTCGTAGTGAACACTCTACATGAGGGAACGCATTATTTCAATGAGCTTCTATTTCACTTGAGAAATTTGTAACGCTCCTCACTGAAAAAATAAGCGATCCCTTTTTTTAATTACTAAAATTCCTTTGGATAATGGTAAAATTTGGCACACATTTATTACACTCCTCATTAACAAGCAAAAAATATTTTAAAAAATTAAGTCAATAGTGCTTAAAAGTTTTAAATACATCTACAAATTAACCAATAGCCAAGAAACAAAGCACAACAATTATGATTTCTTTCTTTTTAAATGATCCTTTTATTTTAATTACATTTCATTTGCTACAATAAAAAATGAATCACCTTGATACCTGGGCTGTTCTTTTTTCTGATACTGTATTCTTATCCAAAAGGGTTCTGAATGTGGTATCTCTATGAGATAGGTTTCTTATATACCCTTGTGTTACCAAGACAAACATGCCTGTTTATAACAGCTACTTTATAAGTTGTTGAAGTCTCCTTATTTGGCCTCGTTTCCAATGGCTGTAACCACAACATGACGTTCCTTATGGAAAAATTCGCGTGAGGCAAGATTATGCCAGAAGTAAAATTGGCATACATTGCTACTTTTATGCAGTGATCAATGATTTTTCATGGGGGTTTTGTCTAAATTTTATTGACTTTTTTTTTAACAGATATAAATATCTACATTAAAAATTCAAACAAATGTAATGTAGTCATTTTGAACATTTTATTGAAAAGCAAATAATTTTCGATATCACAATGTATTTAATTTCAAAACAAACGACCGCTTTAAACATTAAGGATCTCTTTTAAGTCTTTAACGAAGCTATCTTTTTCAATTTTTTAACGAAGCTTGATTTAAAACATCTCCCCCCCCCCAAAAAAAAAGAGAGGGAGAGAGAGAGAGAAGAAATAATCAAGCACTAGAGTGCAGCACTGCTTCGTGGCAAAGCCCGAGAAGCTTGAAATCACTGATTAACACTTGGCAAGTAGAAGACTTGAAGAGTAGATTAAGTTCAGCGGAACCAATGTTTTGGACCTTTTTTTATCTCTTACTGATTCGTAATTTTGTCTTTGCTGTTCCTCTGACCATGCTGCCCTTAGGGCTAACAAATTTGGCACATGTTTAGAACTTGATCTGAAGTTGTGCACCTATTTTTTTGTTTTCGTGTATTTTGACGTATGTTCTATTTATACCACATTTTGGCATGGACTGGCTTCTCTTGAAAATTTACGGGTGTATAAGTCCTCCCCAGTTAGCATAATTTTTCGTTCCACGTATAAAACGCGTTGTTTTTAGATGGAATTTACGTGGGAACGTGGGACGTTGGCATGGCCACATACAAAACCTGTGTAATATACCTGGACATTCCCACGGTGTGATTTCCGTATAAACTCTACATGTAATATACATAGGCTTTCCCACGTATAAAATGCACTGAGTACATTGGCCCAGATGAACTTTTAATATTCACACAGTCTTTGATCACTTGAGTGAGTCTGTTAACACCCTCAAACAATATTTCTTAATTGGCTGACGATATATTTTAGATATAGGTAGTGTGGGTGTTTACAAGGGTTACTATTGTAAATGAGCTAGGTCGGCACGCGCGAGAATGAGGCTTGGTGTTAGGGTACCACCGATTTTGATGGCCTAGATCTGTGCCGGGACTACTCGAGCCACCCGAACACTCGCGTAACGTCGGGCCGACGTCGGAACGGTATAAACCAGGTCGGAAAACGTCAGCATCGGCTTCGATGCATCGGTAATGCATCGGTTATAGGTTGGCAATAGTCGAATTTCCATTTTTTTCTCATTCGTCGGAAGTTCATCGGTTACCGACGTTGGCCCGATGATTATTTTCCTCAGTTTAATAGATGTTGGCAAATATTCATCGGGCCGACATCTTTTTCCGACGAACTTCCGGCCAATTGGGAATTTTTTTTTGCTAAAAATATTATATTCATATATTACACGTATTTCTCAATGCATATATTATACATATATTTTTATGCATTGGTTATACGTTGAAAATAGATTAACTTCCGACCAATGGTAAAAAAAAAATGAAACGGATATTGCATACGTATATTCGATGTATTTAGTTATACGTACATTATACATATATTTGTATATGTTGGCCCAACGTCTGACATAGACGTACTTCCGACGGAACAAAACTTAATTGTTTTTGAAAAAGATATTACTGATGTATAACCGACGGATTACAATAATCGTATAATATACAAATATATCACTGCATCGGCTATACGTCGGAAATATACCGAATTCCGACGAAAACTAATTTTTTTATTTGAGATATTACAAGCATGTAATATGCCTATAAAAATATACGCATATTATACAAATAGTTATATTTGTCGGTGAAACGTCGGAAATATACCGATTTCCAATGGATCTCTAAATTTGTGTATTTCACGCATAACTTGAAATGAAAACTATATATATATAGATATACTGCGTTGTGTACGAGTGCTCCACATATTCCACAGCGTCGGAAAAAAGATGCCGATATTGCCAACGCGTATTACACGTATTTTTTTAAACGTCTATAAAACGCATATTTTCCTATGTATAAACGACGTCGGAAATGCATCGGAATATAAACGTATAACCGACGTATAACCGACGGTTGGTATCCGACGTCGAAGAATTTGTAGGGATGTTTCCGACGGTGGCCCGACGTATTAAAGATATATCGGCCCGATGTATATCCGATGTACGAAGCCGCTATATCTATTATGCGTCGGGCCATAGTTAATCCTATGTGCAACCGATACATCGGCCGACGAAGTTGCCGATATTGCCGATCTAGTATAGATGTATTTTAGACGTTACGCGAGTGTTCGGGCACAATGAGAATTTTTTCTAGCTGCGTGGGGAGAACGCGAAGTATACTTTTACTCGTAAAAAAACCGTTTTACGAAAATAATAGATATATTTGTGTATATCTCCAGTGACCTGCCCGCATGCAGAGTTCTTTAGGAGTTGGTCACAGGTTTAGTTACGTATCTTGCTTTCCCGGTCGTGTTTTTGAAAGAATCAATAATAAAGGTTTATTATGATTATTTCGTGTGTTCTCACTGGCTGCTAAGAAGGTGGGGGTACCATCCTGTGGGTGGACAGAGGGGTTGGCAGGTAGGCGGGAAACGCTTAATTTCATCCCCCCTCCTGTGTTGATTCTTCGTTTCTTTGGAGTTGCCAGTCAACTCGTTTGTATTTTGGATAATTTTATGGCGTATTAAAAGACATGAACTGATATTGATAGGGTTTTGTTTCCGCAATGAGAAAATGTTGTTCTAAATTGGGTAATTCTTTTAGAGTTACACGAGAAACCCACATAAAAGTGAAGAACGCGAATTAAGCTTTTACTCGTGAACTAGCGTTTTACGAAAACAAAGTGTGTGAAAGCACCGCTTCTAGGGCACAACATGACAAAGACAATACGTTCCGGGATGTGTCACTCACTCACTGACAATGGTCAGATACATAAAAACACTCCATATAACTTAAAAAAATTTATTTCATTACAAATCTTAATAACAAACGTCTTGGCGGAATCATTTTTTTACTCAACGATTTTTTTTACTTTTCATGAGATATTTATTATGTACTGAATTATTATTCACTTTATAATTCATATTTTAAACAGCATCTAATGTAAAATAAAAATGTCACTACAGTGTTTGGTGAAGTGAAAGTCATTTCATTTATTCATCTTTTAACTTGACACGTGCAGATTTAGAAATTAACAGAAGTATTTAGCAATTGCCGCCAAAAGCAGAGTTGTCATGGACACAGCCAGGGTTCCACTTCCATTGCACCAATCAGTGTCACAGACGCATATCTCTGTCAATATCATAAATAAGTAAGTAATGTGAAAAAAAGTCTTAAAATGTTAAATGTTTTTTTCCTCAAAGTCGAGAACTAACCCTTAATGTAGTCAAACAAGACACTTAGGTCATTACTTGGCACTTTCTCAAGTGTGTCCCTGTCGCATTTCGCAATTATGGCTCAGAGATTACCTTCATAAGCAAACAGCTCATTGATCGGTTTGGATTATTTCAGGCAATCTGCCTCCTACCCCCACCATCCCCACCCCCGTGTAAAGACCACCCCCACCCCTGCTCCTAATTTCCAATAGCGGGTAAAGAGTACTTTCTCATATTTGTACACCACGTAATCTACGCCCCACTCTGTTTTCTTCCGGTGTGCAGAAAATTAATGTTATTTTTGTTGCTTTCGGCATTTTTAATTTCTTCCTCAGTAGCTTTTTTGATCAAGGGCGACATCTTTAAATGTAAGCTTTAAGAGTTTGTGCAGTGGTGTGCAAAACATATTTAACACACTGCTGAGCGAAATGAAATTAAGGGAGAAGAAATTTATCTTGATCAATGTAGCTGAAATTCATACTGACAGAAAAGAAAAAAAAGGCCGAATACAAACAATAGATAAAATGTCTCAGAACACCATAACAAATGGTGGTCATTGAGACTTGTTTAGCCTTTCAGAAATTACAGTTCTACCACTGATGTTTTCCTTTTACCACAACCAATTCCAATTCGATCAATTATTCTGGGCTGTGAGCCATTTCCAAATTATGGGATGTCATTGAATTATTTTTTCGTTAACAATAAGAAACATACTTGAGCCTGTGCTGGGAATGGCAAATGTTTCAGCCAAATTAATTTCTCAGGTAAATCAGACTTTAATTTAAATCATTTGATTCACTGCGGAATTACTTGAATAATACACTGCAAAGCGCAATCACGCTAACAGCAACCCGATTCCAAAATGGGATATAGCCTATTTTGGAATGTATGGTTTAAGCCAAACAAGCAATTTATTCACATTTGAAATTCCTCAATCGAAATTACGGTCCCGATCATACCAATTGAACTTTAATTGACTACAGACTACAGAGATACTATGTAATAAAATAAAGGCCAAATAAATATTATCACAGCCTGAAGTACCCCAGATGGACCGGTCTTATTACTATTGTGGTATATTCATAAAAAAATCAAAACATACATGCTGTATGTTTTATTTTTTTCTCGCGATAATTTAAATGTCCTCGCGGCAATTTCGATTATCGCCCAACGTTTATATGGCAGTATATATATATAAGGTATACTTAGTCTTACGCATTAAAGTTACTGTTTATTCGCGCTCTTTTACTTCGCCATGTTTTTTTTTTTCATAATTATATGTGGCATCTATTTGTAAGAACGTCTGTGAACATGCACTTTATCACAAGTTTGTAAAATCTCATCCCACTGGTGGATATCACATCCATTCGAATGAATTTTATTAATTTTGGAAGGCAGAAAAATTAATTATGGGATTCATAATATTAATGCGTCTCAAAATAAAATTTATGGTACATTATTCATAAATACCACAGAGACAAAAAAAAACCTGTTGCAGCGTGTACACAATCATACCGCTATCGATCACACGATAGACGAAGAAACAACAATAGTAATTTCTGAAAGGACAAATTTATGCCCTCACAGCCCATTGTACAACCATTGCAACAAAACCTTTAGTGTTACATAAAACAAATGGGGCATTTGCAGTTACATCACAACAAAGACCAATGAGCAACTGCACAACAAAGGAAAAATCGAGGAAACCTAATATCGTCCTATTCAAACGCATTTCAGTGAATCTGTCCAAGTCTAGAGGCTTAAATTCAGTGACTTTATAAAGTCCACGGATTTGAAAGATTCATTATAACGGATAAAAAAACTTACGCGCGTCGTCGTAGGTATCACCATCATGCAGGTAGTCTAAGTTGTTGTCGCACTCGTTGTTTTTGACATCGTAGCCATCTTCTATGACATCTAAACCGTCCTTATCTACAGCACCGCGCGCCCCTTTCTTGTCGTTATCTAAATGGGCATAAAATATGAGTATTTAGTCTTAAATAATTAATGGTGCAGCAATGTGACAGTTATAGAGACCATGCACAACAAAAGCATGCTGATTGACACATGTTCAAAAAGTGACGTTTATTTATTTCTTGGGAAATTTTAAGATGAACTAATAATCATTCTCGATATATTAAATCATAAATTTTATAATCCTCCGAAAATTGTCGTTGTGTGTTTGCGAACTGGTGGAAATGGTAGCCGAAGCCTGAGTTCAATGGACACCTGCACTGATAATAAAGTTACGCTTTGTGCATCCCAGGCAGACGCCGCTTTTGCCCACCTGGGCCAAAAAAACAAAGAAGCAGCAAATTTCTGTCACCTCAACCAAGATCCATGAGATCCAGACTTATTTGCCAATAAAATGGCCAATCTGTATTTCGAAATTGTCAAAGACCTAAGCGAGTGCTGTGCTTGTGTTCCTTTCTATACTGTTTTAAATTTTGGATGACTTCGCGAGCTAAGAATTTTTTTCGAGAATTGAAGCTCCATTACAAAAACCTAGGAACATCAGAGATGCAATCGGAAAAAGTTACGACGAATACCTTTCTGCGATTGGTGTGATGTAACAGCAGCCATAACGCCTTTGTGATTAGAAAGGGTAAACGTTTACCTGTGCATCAATTTGCGACAATCCTACATTTTGCCCTTTTTTGCGTGTCATAGAAACTTTCGTCGCCTCTTTGTAACTTCAGAATTTATTATTTGAAACATCAACATTACGCTAAAATAAATGAATATGGGTCATTACCAAATGAGACCTTGGTGCAGTATTCGAATACATCACCATCAGGATCCTCTGTGCGGGCGATAGCGCCAAGGTCTGCGCCTTCTCCTTTGCAATCTTTATCGGTCGCGTAATCGCATGAGTAGCACTTCAACGCAGACGCTGAAAATATATAAAAAAATATAAAATTAAAATATGAAATGTACAACCAAACATACAATTTTAATAACAGTGAAGAGAGCTGTACATAAAAAAACTCGAATAATAAATTTCATCCGAACCATGAGAGTTGAGTGACGGACAGGTGTCGAGCTGCGTTATGCTTTAACTAGGGTGAACAAGAACCACTTCAGATTAACCTAGATACTATTCCTATTTAGCTATGAAAACTAATTGAAAATCTCTGTTTCATTGAAAGAACTAGTTTACTTAAAAGTAAGCTAAAGCAATAAAAAATAGTAATGTGGACAATATACGAATGTGATACGGCTAGGACGTGTCATGCAACTTTCCAGTAAACATTGTGACGTTCGATCGACGTTGGATGGACGTCATAGAAAACGTCGAATCAACGTCTGGTTTTGGTTGTTTGTGGACGTCGAAATAACGTCTACCTTCCATCACTTGATAGATGTCTATTTTCCGACGTCTAACAACGTTGCGTAAAGGTTGCAAATGGGAGTCGAAACAACGTCTCTGCCCTGGCGTTATAAAGAAGTTAGGAAAATAATCTAGAATTGCAGTCAAGCCAGCAACAATCACAGTGGTCACCCCTCCGTCAAAGTACCCTAACCGTTTGGCCATCCGGTGGTGCAGGATACGTATGAAGTAGATTTCCATTGAAAAATTTCAATTTTAGAGTGAAAAAAAAACTTGCCCGCTCTTGAAATTCTCATATTTTGCGTCTTTTTTTTTTTTTTTTTTTTTTGTCTACTGTTAAAGTGACCTCTCATGGCTACCAATTCCGGTGAGCGATAACACAAGGAGGATGTTTTTGGTTGTGAGCCCAGTGTCTATACAGCGTTGATTTGTCGGCATCTATCCAACGTTCCACCAAAGGCGTTGATTAGACGACGGAATAGTTGCGTTTTTGTTGCGACCAAAAGCAATGTCTAAACAACGTTGCTTACGCAACGTCCATTCAACGTTGTTTTAAAGACGTTGTAAGACATTGATCTGTGATCGGGATCAATCACAATCAAGGTACAACAAGAATTATTAATGTTGTGGTTGCGCGTGTTCTAACTGCGCCTCTGATCACAAACATAAAAGTAGGTGAGAAAGGTTTTTAACGTAAATTTAACACCCTTCATACAGGGGATGAAATTTGCAGGGGTCTCAGCACTTAACTGCAATAGCGGTGTGTTTCGAACTTGATCCTCTTTTCTGATTGACCGAGGTGTGTTCGACAAATCTGACTGTTACACAGTGTGTTTGATAAGACTAACTGCTAGATGTTTCGATGTTCGTATTTTTGTAACAAATTGAATCGATAGTGATAAATTAAGTCAATAAATAGTTTCAGAAAGTGTGAACTTTTTTTTATATCCATAAAAACTCATATTACCTGCAAAAAAATGTGTGATTTTGCTGAATATCCGATACATTTAGAATGTTTGTTCTTCTGATTGGAATGTTACACAAGGCGAAGCTGCCTGTCATCTTCATGATTATATCACAATTGAAGTGCAATAAATTTGACAGTATTTCGCCTGCTGCAACTGCGATGACTGACCTATGCACTGATTTTTTTTATTTATGGGCGGGTGTTGCTTTAAAGGTATTTTATAATAAAAAATAGGCAATTATAACGGGGTCGCACAAAGGATTTCGCATTCAGAGCTGTCTTAATTAAAACGTGCGGACTTTTTAGCAACTAAAATATCTATTTGTAGGATTTAATAAAGTACATTAAATAACATAAAAAAATAACTTTCATTGGATGCGTTAGTGAGCATGCGTAACAGGCACTTTGCGTGTAAAAGGTTAACTTCTAAGTTTCTTCATCGATTATAAGGTTTTGACGAGACGCAATTTTTTCTCCATTTTATAAGTGATTACCGAGATATGTAATAATTTACCTTTGGAGTAATAACTTACATACCATGTGCCGCAATGGCGATGAGAATTGAGATGACCAAAAGGTACTTCATCTTGAATCAGCTGAAATGAAAAAAAGTCAACTTAATAACAAATCTTAGCTTTTCCCAGCCTTCCCAGTCACCCTAAATTCGTAGTGAAAACCCTACATGAGGGAACGCATTATTTCAATGAGCTTCTATTTCACTTGAGAAATTTGTGACGCTACTCACTGAAAAATTAAGCGATTCTTTTTATTTTTTTTTTTAAATTACTAAAATTAATTTGGAAAATGGTAAAATTTGGCACACCATTTAGCACACTCCTCATTAACAAGCAAAAACAAAATATTTTAAAAAATTAAGTCAATAGTTCTTGAAGGGTTTAAATATATCTACAAATTAACCAATAGCCAAGAAACAGAACACAACAATTATGATTTCTTTCTTTTTAAATAATCCTTTTATTTTAATTACATTTCATTTGCTACAATAAAAATCGAATCAGCTTGATACCTGGGCTGTTCTTTTTTCAGTTTCTTTCTGATGCTGTATTCTTATCCAAAAGGGTTCTGAATGTGGTATCCCTATGAGATAGGTTTCTTATATACCCATGTGTTACCAAGACAAACATGCCTTTTTTATGAAAGCTACTTAAGTCGCCTTATTTGGCCTCGTTTCCAATGGCTGTAACCACAACATGACTTACCCCTTATGGAAAAATTCGCGTGAGGCAAGATTATGCCATAAGTAAAATTGGCATACATTGCTACTTTAATGCAGTGATCAATGATTTTTCATGGGGGTTTTGTCTAAATTTTATTGATTTTTTCAACAGATATAAATTATTTACATTAGAAAATTCAAACAAATGTTTTGTAGTCATTTTGAACATTTCTTAAAAGGTAAATAATTTTTGATATCACAATATGTATTTAATTTCAGACAAACACCACTTTAAACATTAAGGATCTCTTTTAAGTCTTTAACGAAGCAATCTTTTTCAACTTTTATCGAAGTCCCCCCCCCCCCCCCCCCCCTAGAAAAAAAAACAAGAAAAGAGAGAGAGAGAGAGTGTGTGTGTGTGTGTGTGTGGGAGAGAGAGAGAGGGAGAGAGAGAAGAAATAATCAAGCAATAGAGTGCAGCACTGCTTCGTGGCAAAGCTTTATAAGCCTGAAATCACTGTTTAACACTTGGTAAGTAGAAGACTTGAAGAGTAGATTAAGTTCTGCGGAACCAATGTTTTGGACCTTGTTTTCTCTTACTGATTCGTCATTTTGTCTTTACTGTTCTTCTGAACATACTGCCCTTAATTACCCAGCAAACAACCGACGTCTTTTTTGGTTGAAAAAAGGTTGTATTTTGGTCGCGACGACTTCACAACCATATTCTGACCTATTACCCCAAAACCAGACTTTATTCCGACGTCGAGGCGACGTCGGTTTTCTGACGTCATTAAGACGTTGCAAAAACGACCAAAAAGCGATGAACATTATTATCGCTCACCGGAAATGGAAGTCATTTTGAAAAAGAGGAAGAAAAAACGTAATTTTTACATGAAAATTGTAGTATTTTGATGGCGCGTCGGTATTTTTCTTCCTAGATTGTAAAAATTTACATGAAAAATACTTTCGTATGTATTTCACAACAGCAGTTGAATAAATAATTATCTATTAATTATATAACTCTAGTCAGTTTCAGGTCGGAATCCGACGTCGGTTCCAATTTCATGTACAACCTAAAACCGACTTAATTCCGACGTCGGATTTAGGTCGGAACCCGACGTCATTCTGACGTTGAAAACCCGACGTCGGTTCCATTTCATATACAACCAAAACCGGCACGTCAGTCCGACGTCGGAAACGTCTGGTCACGACGTCGACCCGACGTCATTCTGACGTCTTAATGTTTGCTGGGTAGGGCTCCCAAATTTCGCACATGTTTAGAACTTGATCTGAAGTTGTGCATCTAGCTTTTCGTTTTAGTGTCTCTTGACATATGTTCTATTTATACCATATTTTGGCATGGACTGGCTTCTCTTCAAAATTTACGGGTGTATATGTGCTCGTAGCTTTTTAATCGGTATAGCAATGGTACAGCGGTATGAAAAGGCCGGTTTAAGAGTTTCCGAAGAGGAGTTTCATTAATTGTTACCATGGCAATGTGCGCTCTTACGGCAACGTTCAGCAGTAACATCTGATGTTTTTCCCACATTTCGTCTCGGATAGCAACCTTGCAGCAACATAGCCTGAGATTTCGTCACATTTCCTTTCGTTAACGAAACGTTGCGTCATCCAGGTACGAACGTTATCATGTAGTGATTATGCGGGGTAGGATGGGGGGGCGGGGGGGGGGTAGAAGCAATGGAATTCATCTCCAAAAAAGGGGTGCTAAACCAATTTCCGTTTCCGGTTTAAGCACAGGTATCCTTAAAGGTTGCAAATATACTTTAGTGCAAGTGTCCTTAGGGCAGATGTCCTTAAGAGGGTGCCATATGAGTGTGCAACTGAAGTAGGCGGTTTGATGTATGTAAAGGCATATCAAGTTTATGTTCCAGTGATGACCATAGAAACAAAAAGGTTTTGTTTGATTGGTTGAAGTAGATATAATATGGGGGTGTGAGCACAGGTACGGGGCATATCCAAATTTTCAGGTGTTTTCAAACCCGCTCGGGTATGAGCATAGGTGTTTTCAAACCCGCGCGGGAATGAGCACAGTTTCCGGAAGTGCTAAAAAACCGCGCGAGTTGTATTGTAGGTTTGAAAACAGTTTTCAGACGTGGCGGTTTGTGTTTTCAAACCCCTAGGGGCATGAGCACAGTTTCTGGAAGTGAATGTAAATGATTTCGTCAAAGCATTGAGAGACGAAATGATTTCGTCATGTACTTTGGTCATCCCATCCGAGCACGTTCGAACATGCATGATTTCGTCACGCCATCAAGGCACGTTCGTCATCCCACTCGAGCACGTTCTGGCGCCATTGATAATATCACTGATGACGTCACGGATATGAGTATATGACGTCATCAGTGACGTCATCCATAAACACTTGACGTCTTTCTGAATACTATGATGAAAACATGGTTGAAATTGACCGATTAGTATTTAAGACATACACGTTTAAAATTTTTAGTATGTGACGTCATCGATGACGTCATCACTGACATCATTCATAAACACGTGAGGTCTTCCTGAATACGATGGTGAAAAGATGGTTGAAATTGACCGAGGAGTTTTAAAGATATACACGTTTAAAATTTTGTGTCTATGACGTCATTGATGACGTCATCAGTAAGCAATGAAAATCTTCCTGAATACTATGAAAAGATTATTGAAATCGTTCCAAAAGTTTTAAAGTTATGCTCATTGATGAAAGCTTCATAAATCTCACAGAGTACCCAACTGGAGTCTAACCGACGAGAGTGGAAACTTGGATATAATCTCCACCTATTGTACGAGACTTTATCCGAATGAGGATGGTGTGTCACTGATGCAAAAAGTAATTGCTGATAAACCTCACTAATTTTTGAATTCTTATGTACCTTTTCTGTGACTCGACTTAGACACTGAGGATTGTGGCCAACTGTTTCCGCTACCGAGCAGCAAAAATTGCCCACAAGAATTACGATTCGGAATTCTGTAAAACTCTTTCTCAAAAGTCATGCGAAGTTGCCACTTGCATAAAAACTAAAGCAACACATCTTGTGAATGTTATATCCAAGAAAAAGTCTATTTCAGTACCGTGCCAAATCGCAACATTGAATTTGGTTTGATTAGTGAGGACCTAAGATCAATGCCTTCGACACAAGTTGGGTAGAGATTTATGTTGACCGCAAAAAATGTCCGCAACATTAAATCTGGCTACAATCTGGTTGGTTTGAAATTGTACTAAAATCAGAACGTAAAGTACGGGATATTCAGAAGCGCGCCAGTTTTTACCTGTGACCACAGCTTATAGAGAAAATTTCATGTATATTCTGTGTTACTGGACGGAGCTCACCCGGCAGAGAACAGACCAACTCTGTGCAAAAAATTGGCTCCAAATCCCCTCTCCATCCAACGAAAAATAAATAAAATAAGAAAAAAATAATCTGTTGGTCAAATCCTCGGTTTTTCACTGATGGTCTTATGACGGTGGCAATTTGTGGTAATTTGATATAGACGCCAGTTTTGCCATACTCGGATTCCTGTCATGGAGATTTCCATAATCATGGAAAATTTGAAGCGTTAAAATGTTTTCTGGGATGAATAAATTATAACAGCGACATAAACATTAATGTGACGTTATATCTTAATACTTTTATAACAAATAAAGGGATTATTCTTTGCGTGCTGTTTAATTTTTTAGAAAGCTGAGAAAACCACAATGGCGGCTATAATGTGAAGACTAGACCGTTTTTGTTACCGAGTAGCGAAAATTACACTTGGGGTCACAAAAAATACGATTCTGAAAGTCTTAACCTCTTACATATCGTCTTTTAGGCCCAAAGGGTCGAAAATAAGCTCAAAATCGTTCTATCTCTAACCATTTTCAAGATAATGATCAACTTCCGGTTTTGGCTTTAACCATGGCCGACTAGTTGAAGGTCACCGAGGTAACTCTTACATATAATCTTTTAGACCCAAAGGGTCGAGAATAAGTTCAGAATCGCTCTATCTCTAACCGTTTCGAAGTTATGGCCCACTTCCGGTTTTTGACTTTGACCATGTCCGAGGAAGTCAAGGTCACCAAGGACAATTTACATAAGGTCTTTTAGGTCCAAAGGGTCGACAATAAGCTCAAAATCGCACTATATTTAACTGTTAATGGTCAACTTCTGGTTTTTGACTTTTACCGGGCTTGAAGAGGTCAAGCTCATCGAGGTATTTCTTACATATCATCTTTTAGGTATCTCTTACATATCATGTATGGCCGAGGAGGTCAAAGTCACCAAGGTACCTCTTACATATCGTCTTTTAGGCTCAAGGGGTCGAAAATGAGCTCAAAATCGTCTATCTCTAACCGTTTTCGAGATAATGACCCACTTCCGGTTTTTACCTTTAACCATGTCCTAGGAGGTCAAGGTCACCGATGTACCCCTTACATAACGTCTTTTAGGTCCAAAGGGTAAAAAATAGGCTCAAAATCGCTCTATCTCTAACAGGTTTTGAGATAATGGTCAACTTCCGGTTTTTGAACTTGACCATGACGCAGGAGGTCAAGGTCACCGAGGTACCTCTTATATAATGTCTTTTAGTTCCAAACGGTTGAAAATAACCTCAAAATCGCTCTATCTCCAACCGTTTTCGAGTTAATGGCCCACTTCCGGTTTTTTACTTTGATCATGGCCAAGGATTCAATCGTTCTGTAAATTCACGGTTAAAAAATGTGGATTTTACGGCGTCTAATCACCCTGTATCAGTGAGCCAAATTTCATCACTCTTTAGCAATAGGGAAAAACCTAAACGCTGTAGCTAACTTAAACTTGCACACACATGTTGTGATGGCTTTCATTGAGAGTTGGCGATCAATACACCGAGGCTGATATCATACCAGTTTAAACTACTGCTCTCAGCTTCTTGCCGCCTGTTTCGCAAATTTGTTTTGTTTTCTAAATTGAAAAATTAAGCAATTTTAAAAAAAATTACAGGAGGATAAACTGAACTTACTGAAGTTTATCATATCCAAATTTCATCTTTCTAGCCCTAACGGCCTCTGACTAGTTCCACGGACGTTCGAAAGAAAAAACGGAAAAACATGCCACAACTGCGGCTAAAATTTTCGTACAAATTCAATACACTAGGGAATTGTGGCAAATCCCAAATGGAATAACTTAATGGCAAGTGCGAAGGTGAGCATTCCCGAAACATGAGAGATAAGCATCCCCGCTGAGATATTTGCTGTTCAGTCTAAAGGCAAAGATAAAACACATAAGGCGTTTGCTGACTCTTTGTCGTTAGTGGAAAGATCAGGAGCTCGCTTGAACTGTGAGCTCTGCCCTATAATTTGCTTCGATCTCAAAATTTTAATTTGTATTTTTGCACATAAAACGTTCATATCTAAAAAATTAAAGTAGACTAAGTAGACATGCTACGTAATATCTCTACCAAATTTGATTGGCCTAGCCCTACGGTCTCAGAGGAGTTCGAATTACAAGGTTATGACGTCATCAGTGCAATGATGCAGCGCAGTAAGGGCTTTGTGGCCTGGACGACGCTAGCAACCGAGTAAGCTCTCAAGCTCGCGTTTCAAAACGCGTTTGCTGGGTTGGTGACCCAGCGGCTAATTAAATCCCTTGTAGCTTTCCCTGTGGGATTAAGAGGGTGCAGTCCAGCGTGTTTACCGTAACTCCCAGGAAGGTGAGACACTGGGTGGGAAAATGCAGTTCTCCCAACTGATAGAGAAACGAGCGAAACTAGACCGAATTCAGCTAAATAGCGGAATGACTAACTTACATAAAGAACTAAAAAAAATATGTTTTATTAAATCATTACCCAGAAGGTCAAGGTCACGCAGTACCCCTTCTTTGTTGTCGTTTTGGCACAACGGATTAAAATAAACCAAAACATCGCTCTATCTATAACTGTTTTCGAGATGATGGTCTATCGTTGACAGTACACGGGGTAACGTGACCTTTGACCTTGACCTCAATGTCAAGATTCGGAATGCAAGGTTACGCTCTCTCTACTGAGTACATTTTATACATCCAAACTGGATTTGAGCGATTTCTATGGCTGGGTGGAAGCAGCCACTGAAAGCTTGAGTTGTATTGTTCCTCCAGCTAAGACTTCTCATCCTTCGTTATCTTGGTGTGCGGTGTATAATTATTATCGATAAAACACAACATCTAAGGCATCTTTTGGATCGAAATTTCACACAGCACCAGAATGGATATTGCCGAATGTCATGAAAAATTTCGAATCTCTAGCTATTTTTGACGAGTTCCACAGAAACGATTTTCAGAAAAAGAATCCCTTTCTAATACGGGTAACTTTCCAAGTGTAATTACTCATGTACGCTGAGTGATACATTGATCAGTTGTTCATTTGTGCAATTCTATTTAAAATTATTTGTTATCAATTTTTAGAATAGTCTTGTCTAACATTTTTCATTATTATTCTTCGATGTATCTTGTGGCGGATATTGTGATGTCAGCTGAGAAATCTGCCACGGCGGATTGTTACTGGAATCGGGAAGGGGGAGTGTTTGTGTTTGGATGGGGGAGGAGGGTTGCTTACCCTAAACACCCCTTCGAACCAGACAAGCGTGGAAGTCAATACACGCAAATACATTTTTAAATAAGCAACGATGTACAAAACGTGAGAGAACCTCGTTAGATGTTTCTCTTCCGGTAGCTTGAGCAAGAACACCTGCGCCCGTATCCAATAATGTGACTCAAAAGCAAACTCATACTCAAACTAAAAATTTGTGAAAATATGCGATTTGCTTATTTAGTAAGTAAAGCTTAAGCTCGAAATTACTCCGAACTCGGGCTCACTTTGAGCCAGCCTAGATGTGGTTTAAAATTAAGTAAAGTTAACGAAGAAGTAAGTAACACATTTATTATCACCAACTCTGTTTGAAGCACTTTATTTCACTAATTTAAATTATAGAAACAAATATTTCCAACACCGCCCAGCTTGAACTCAGTAGAGTTTTTCTTCTTTTTTTTTTTTTTTTTTTGTTATAGCTCAAACTCGCATTTTCATCAAATGCACAAGCTAGTTTGAAACTCAAGTTTATAACTTATTTTAAGTATGAGTTTGAGCTAAGTGAT
Organism: Protula sp. h YS-2021; assembly: GCA_949752745.1. NCBI lineage: Eukaryota > Metazoa > Annelida > Polychaeta > Sabellida > Serpulidae > Protula > Protula sp. h YS-2021. The sequence goes on along the minus strand of OX457027.1, from coordinate 63,208,369 downwards.
TGAATACAGACGCTGGCAACGTTTTCCTTCGTTTCATTCTGAAGACATTCTTTTACTTTCAGTTGTATTGGTTGTGTTAGAAGTTCGGAGGATCATCTATAAAGGGAAACTTTCTGGACGTGAAGACTTTCAAGGAGTACTCGTTGTCAGCAATTTCGGATAAACGTTTTTTTTTTTTTTTTTTTTTTTTTTTGTAATTGAGGTTCTAAAAATATACGAGAAACACTGTAAAACATTTGTTTAAAGAGAGACAATAAAAATACGACTTTTCATTTCAAAACTCCAGAAGAACCATTTCAGTAAGATATGATCTTAAACCTTCAAAATGGTACGACACATTACACGGAACATTAATTACTTTGTGAAGCTCATGAGTCAAAATTATGCGAAACAAACACTGAAAAAAAAACCGGGTCAACAGGGATTTCTAAAAACCAAAGAATCTAAAGATATATAGTGTTAAATTAATAATCTACACTTATACAAGATCGGACCAGCAGTACTTAAAACGCACATAAATTTAAAAGAGAGCAGTACGAAGTCATAAAAATGAGTCGCCTGTTTAAGTCAGCTTTTTAGGTGTTCTGTGCCCAATGTCAGGGGCTATTTGACTCACTATTTGCATAGTTATCATTCACCCGTCTCTAGTAAATTATATGTGTGTTTTATAGCATTTACATAATCCAGTTATTTATATTATTTACATCTAGTTTAACCATACCATTAAGCATAAAAATATTTAAAATATTGCGTGTAAGAAAATAACGAAAACCAGGTGGTATTATTAAAAAAATAAAATACGTAAAGCAATAATTTAAAACCAAATCACGTGCAATCTCACAGGCATGTTTAAAATACTTAAGTGTTGTTTGGTTTGATCAAACACATTGCTGTTAACTATTTCACAACGATTATCGTTTGTTTTATTCTTCTTTATAAACATACCAGATATAAATGAACCTGAGAGACTGCTCAAACCCAGTTCTAATTCTCGGCAGTGTTCTTACTGTATTCACATTTACTTTATAATGAGAAATTGCTTTAACTAATGATGTGACTTTGCCCTTTGTGATATATATGTTCGGTGTTATTAGAAGTATAATTGATCTCTTCTCTTCTTTTCTTTGGAACTTATAATACAATGATATGATTAACAGATGTATTTAGCAATGGCAGCCAAAAGCAGGGTTGTCATGGACACAGCGAGGACTCCACTTCCGTTGCATAAATTACTGTCACAGACGCACACCTCTGTTAATTAAAACAATAACATTATGGAAAAAGGAGCGGTTACATATAGATTATCTACAAATATCCGATTGGCGGATTGTTCAAATTTTGTGGAACCCAAGCTTTATTTACAAATTTGTCCCACTTAAATCTGGCAACGCACAAGTATCCACGACAAATCAGTTTTTTAATTCCGTTTTTTTTTTTCTTCTAAATTCTAAATTCATCGTGGCTGCCAGTTTGAGAATTTTGGTAGTTAAAAATTATTGTTAAGAGGAACACTATTTAAAAGTGCTGCTTGGTAGCAACAATGGAAGTACAGTCTGTTTTAAGTATTAAATTTTCTTTGAAGGCATGTAAAATAATCAAACCACAGGAGAGGGTCGGCGGATCCGAAACACCCTCCCGTACTGTAATATTAGCGAGTGCCCGAAAGGCGAGAGAGAGCCATGCGCAAGTCCAGCCCCGAGTGTTTTTTTTATTTTATTTCATGACTTTTTGTGCAAATATGTTCTGTTATAAATTAGATATATTTGGACCGCTTTCTGTCACGTAGTCATATTGTTATCGTAATATCTAGTTCAAACTTTCAGTAGTACATAGCTTGACGTTTTCGATACCAGACGAGTGGGGAATACGGCGGTGCATCGTAGAGCAATGCGAAAAATATCTAATTTGTAATCAAATGTATTTATACTAAAATAATAAAATGAAAACAAAACCGCACTCGCGTCTGGACTGATGCGACCCCCCCCCCCCCTCCAACCACCATCGCCCCCAGACCCCCATAGCCTTGGGCACATGTAGGCACTAGCCTTTCAGGTTCGTGTTACTAGTGCTACAGTCTGAAGGTGGTTTTTTATCAGACCACCAGCTCCTATTTTTACAATTTAATTTTGAAATAACGCTGTTGTTCTCCTGTTGTTGTGAAATAGAAAAATGACATTAACTAAAAATGACAATATTGATGACTTACCCATATCATCATAAGTATCGCCGTCATAAGCATAGTCGTTATTTGCTTCGCAATTTCCATTTTTAACATCATAAGCGTCTTCAAGAGTATCCAAACCATCTTTATCTACGTAAGAGCGTTGTCCTTTTTTGCCGTTATCTATAAAAATGACCAAACAGTCGTGTGAAAATGTCGGTATGATTTTTTAATTCATTGTTATTTATTTATTTATTTTTCTAAATGGTAATATTTTGAATGTTGATTGTAAAAGCTGAAATATTTTTGCAGAAAAAAACTGAAACACCTAAGACTGGTCAGAGTTTACTGTTCATAAAATAACTTGAAATGTCACTCTTATTGAAATAACTCATCAGAAGTTAAAATAAATATATTGTCAAAGTTCTATTAAATTATATGAAATGTTTAAAGTAATACATGTATCCATTCCTACATCCAAAATAGAAGTGTGGAAGCACAGTTTTTTAAAATACATTTTTTTCGATTACAGCAGTGATCAGTTGTTTAACATGTATACTAGTCTATGTGGGGTCGAGTTCAATGGATGTTTGGATGCAAAGCCGATGAGTCTAGATAACATTAACGGGGGTAAGGGGCTGAAGGAGGATGCGTTTTGCTCAGTAGCTGCATGAGCATAGTAAGAGTATTCTCTTATCTATCTGCGCATGCGCAAGGTCCCGCATCTAACGACAAACAGAGAAAGCAGTTGTGTCTCACCAAATTAGAATTAAAAACCCCACTCTCCCGTCCCAGGTGAAAGGTAGCTCGATAAATCATAACCATTTTGTATTTACCACTATCTAATTCTACAAATAAGGTTGCAGCGTTTCTTTTCTTTCTTTCTTTCTTTTTTTTCTTACACTTTTTTAAAATTTTCTTCTATATAATGCCATGTCATGAAACTCTTTTTTCAGTACCAAAATTCTTATTTTAAATATCGACCTTTAAGCTATGACAAACAAATGCGGGGAATTACCAAATGAGAATTTGACGCAGTATTCGGCGAAGTCTTCATCAGGATCGTCTATTTTAATGATTTCACCAAGTTCGGGATCTTCTCCTTTACAGGCCTTCTCACTTTCGTAATCACACGAGTAACACTTCAATGCTGTAGCTAAACATAAAAAAAAAAAAGAAAAGCGACCTAGGTCCTTCATTTCAGAGTTATTTATGTAAAAACTGCTGTTTTATTTGCCTTAAAATTTGTTATTGAGTAAATTGTACTCCCGGTGTAATGAAACGTTTTGACCCCCAAACAAATCGGCCCAGCGGTCGAATTCTTTTTCAAGCAAACAGACCCCCCGGTCGATTTGTTTTGGGAAAGCCCGCCATAACAAAGACCTCCCCTATAATAAAATGACCCCTCCAAACAATCATGTTTAAATATAAAATGGAAGTAAAAAAAGGTGCATATGCTTTTTAAATACTATTTTAAGCATTTTCTACCTCTTGATGTAGAAAATTATTATTTTAAGCCTTTGAAATGCCATTATTGAGCTTGGACAGATTTTTTGGTGACTGTATGTTAGTGGTGTTGGAAGTGTTTTCTTGTTTGAAAATGTAGATGTTAGTTGCTAAATAAATTTTTATTCATGGATATAGTTTTTATTTCAATTAAAGAAACTAGTAAGGTGGCCATATGTGGAAAGAAATAAAGAAATCAACAAAAAAATAAGAGGGTTAAAACAATTCAGGGGGGGGGGTCTGTTTGTTTTAAAACAAATCGACCGGGGTCTGTTTGTTTTAAAACAAATCGACAGGGGGGTCAATTTATTTTGGGGGTTAAAACGTTTCCTTACACCGACTTAACTATGGGGAATAGCGTAATCTGTGAGGGACTGAAATAAGTAAAGACAATGAAAACTGAATATAACGTTAATTTATTTCAAAAGAAATTTGCAGTTAATCAAAATTTGCCCATAATGTAGTATCAGATACACTTCATCGACGCAGCTTTCAATATAGTTGCCACAATTTACATACCATGTGCCGCAATGGCAATAAGAACTGTGAGGGCTAACAGGCACTTCATGATGATCAAACTGAAATTGAAATATCGAAGTAATATCGAATTAATTTAACATTTGCATTTTTCAAGTATCTATGTTTTATATTGTCTGCGAAATGCCACTGTCATATAATTAGGCAAATATTGAAATCAAGAATTAATTTTTGTGACAAAGAATTTTTTTTATATCAAAAATTATCTTTTGCCATATGTAATCATTTGTTTGGTGTCTCTAAATAAATTTTAGACTTCAAAAATTATTTTTATATCTCTAAATGTATGTTTGAGCTCAAAAACTACTTTTTATATTAACAAACACTTCAAGATATAAAAAAAATTCTTAATATGCAAAATAACTTAAATCTGCCGAAAATTAATTTCTAGAGATCAAAAGCTGTATTCACGATAGTAAAAGTGCAATTTTTGATAGCAGAATTTCAAATTCGATAATTTAATTTCTTTTTATTGAGATCAAGAATAGATTTTAGACATTATTTCTTCAAAACTAGACTTTTTCATCTCTATTTTGATATCTGCAAGTGATGTTTTCTCTCAAAAATTAGTTTTGACATTAAAACATCATAACCTATTTTTGCTATCTAAAATTCACCAGCAAATATCTGTGAATGAAAAAATAATGGTCCCTGCATTCAGAGTCTTCCTTTTCATACTGCTTAACACATACATCAAACGACGCATTTCTTGAGCTCAAAAATGTGTTGTTATTACTGTTATCAGTTTTACATTTCCAAAATTTAATTGACGATTCGTTAAACTTTCTTCAAATGTCTACCTTCCCAGAGAGTGTTTAAGTTTGCAAAACTGGCATTTTGATTTCAAACATTTTGCTTATCTAAAATGCAACTATTGATTGCAAAATATAAAGTAATGAGATCTATGGAATACCATTTTAACATATAATGCTAATTTTTTACATCAAAATATAATTTAATTACATTTTGATATAAAAAACAGGGACCAGCCATTATTATATTCACAGATGTTTGCTTCTGAATTTTAGATGTCAAAAATTAATTTTTGAGATAAAAAATTATTTTCAGATTTCAAAATATAAAGTAAAGAAGTCTCATTCTGAAATAACGTTATCTAAAATAACTTCTTGATTATAGTGAGCTTAAAACTGAGATTTTGCTACCAAATATTTCATTTTTGCTATCAAGAATTAAACTTTCAAGATCTCTAAAAATCAATTTTAGATATCATTAAATTATTATATTAAATTATCTAAATATTTATTGATATCAAACTTATTTTTGAGATCAACAATACATTTAGAGATATCAAAAATATAATACAGATTATAAAAAAAATAAATTCTTGGTATCAAAATATCATTTTTGATATCAAAAAGTAATTGATGATATCAATAATTGCCCAATAAATGTGAAAATGGCATTCCATAATCATTCACATAACCTCGTCGCTACGTCGTTATCAGAGCTTACCCTGGTTTATTTACTAAAACCATAATTTCATTTCAGGCCTTTCGAACCCTCATAAAAGTAATAGTTTACTCAGAAAAATCGCGAATATTAACATCGATAATAAACTAATCAACGAAAATCTTAATATCTACGTAAATTTAATAACTAAACCTGAAAATATATCAAAAAAACTTCTTTTAAAATTTCTAGAGCAAACCTGTAATTGTTGGTAATCCTCCTTAACCGACTGTAACAGGAAGGGGGTCAGTCATCGCAGCAATTTATAGATACCTAGCGGTATCCATGCGTCTCCATGGTAAAATATAAACAAAGGCATTCATTGCTCCTTTCATTGTTTGCTCATCTCTGAAGTGCTAATCATGTGATTGATTATGCACTGGTGCGCAAATACACCGAATTCATACGGAAGTGGAATCTTTGTGCTCGTGTATCTGTATGCTGTGCTCGACTGTCACTTTCTTTGCGCGAGGCCAGAGAGAAACGAGTTCACATTTTCATCTCTGTTTTTTTAACACTTGACAAGCCTTTGGCTTGCAAGGGTCAGGTATATGAATTTGTGCGAGCAGCCGTTCGTCCTTTTTTTTCTTCCTGACAGTTTTTCCGATTTTTTGTGTCTTCTTCTTCTCTGACACTATGGGTCCTAGGACCGTGAAACTTGGGACTTATGAAGAGCTTGATCTGAACGTGTGCATGTCACTTTTTATTTTCGTCTTCGATTTCGTTTCTTTGTGAAAACGCCATGTGAAAAGAGTGTATTTTTGCAAGTAAATGCAGAGCATTTAACGTACATCACAGAAACACAGTTGCTGAGCTTTGTGCGAGCTCTCACTGCGTAAATAAACTAGAAGCTCATTCCGCTAGCGAAATGTTAAACACTTGAAAAAAATTAAACGCAAAAATACTTCCTTCAATGGGTTATTTCTTGAATAATATATTGCAAACAACACAGCTTGAATACGTCTTATAAGCCGATTAGTGTTTGGTTTTTGTTGGCTTAAGGTTTTATTGACTGAGCAGGCTATACGCAGTGTTATCTATTTGTATTTACGCAGTGAGAGCTCGCACAAAGCTCAGCAACTGTGTTCTGTGATGCACTTTAAATGCACTGCATTTACTTGCAAAATCACTCTTTTCACATGGCGTTTCAACAAAGAAAACGAAATCGAAGACGAAAATAAAAAGTGACATGCACAGTCGCTAAATACAATGTCTTTCAAAATGTTCTTATTTACCCCAAACGATGGATTATCGTGTAATTGCAATTAGGAATATATGAGAAAATACGTGCTAAATTATCCATTTTATTTTGCCCTTAAAATTTAAATATTGGTTTATCATTTTATTTTGCCTTTCAAATTTAAATATTGGTTCAAATTATACTTATCCTATCTTCAAGTAGAAACGAACTGATTTATATGGCAACTGTGTTCTTTTTGATTTATTTTCAACATTAAATTATTAATCTTCGTCGGCGTTTTGTGCGGGGTTGCACTTGTCGTCGTTTTGACCGTCGCCGTTTTGGTCGTTGCCGTTTTGGTCTTCTACGTTATGGCCGTCTCCGTTTTGTCCGGGATTCGGCCGGAGCCGATTTTATTATTATTATTTATTTATCTATCTATTTTTATTTCTTTATTTCTTTTTTTATTAAGGTTAAATATGTTCTCTGATTCGTATCCTTCAGTAATCCTTTGTTATGCTTCTTTCCAGTTTTTGAATAAATCAAGATTAATGCGTGTTCTCTAACTACATAATTATTAAAATCTAATTTTATAGCGTTTTCAAAAGTTATTTAAGCATCAGTTGTATGCCCTAAAATCTAATGTATGACATTTTGCCGAACGACATTTTGCGACGATTTATAATTGAGGGGTACATCTTTCTGGGGGACATACAAACTCACCAAGAGTCAACTGATAAACCCCTTAATAATAATAAAAAAAATAAAAAAAACGGACACCTCAGCAACGTTTAGAAAACAATATTTTCTGTTAGCTACCATATCAAAAAGCAGATAAGGTTATATCACTACGCCGGTGCGCCGGTGGGGCAGTCATCTGGCGGGGCAGTCATCCGGTGGGGCAGTGATCCTACGTTTGATAACTGTACCATGCCACAAAATTACTAATGCCCAAATCGAACGCTGCGCCCGATTCCGCGAAGAAATTTCTCGAATGTTTTACGGCCTTCGACGAGCTCACGAAGCAGAACATCGGTGCGCTTCTGAAATTCCGGAGGTGAGACGATGGACACTGAAAACTCGGATATGCCGCACACTAGGCGACAGAGAAGGGATTGCGGGATTATCTTTGCCACGCAATTGCTGACACTCGATGACACAGAAGGGATTAGCTTTGTAATGTGAGACAGCACTCCTTTGCTTTCGTTTTGTCTGATGGAATTTAGGAGAGGAAGTTTTTTGGGCTATAATAATTTGTGATGGAAAAGCTGGTCAGTTGTCCGTTTTTTATTCATTAAGGCGTTGGATATTTGACAGTTGGTCAACTGACCAGTTTGCTCAGTCGACCGTTGGTCAGTTGACCTACACTCAATCTTTTTAGACTAATTTATCACATTGTTAATTGATTAGTCAAAAGGAAACAGGAAACAAATGATAATTTTTGGTGACTTCTTGTTATCCTTTTGATAATTTATAATTATTTGTAATTATGATTAAACGTTAAATTCATCACTCGATGGAGCTGGCATTGAAAAGATGTGGGATTAATTATTTAACGAGAACCCATTTCTCAAAGGCGAAATATTTAACACTTGGCCAAACGAGTTAAATACAGCATTCTGGTTCTGAGTAGAATTTTTAAAAAAACAACTTTTCAGTGTGATTTTGGCTTGCTTTTCATTTACAGACAAAATAATGTTATTTTATTCAGATTCTGAAATCTTTCTAAGAAACTTTTTTTTTTTTTGCCAGTTCGAAACTTGTCTAGAAAAAGCATAGCTTAGCTACTTACTCTATGAAACGCCCTCCCCCCCCCCCCCCGACTCCTCCTTTCCCCCGTCCGTCACCAAGAATAGTGCGTAACTCAAGCTGATAATTTATATGAACATTCAGCGTATTTGAAATGACCAGGTAATAAGATTTTGCATCCACCCGTCGTAAGTATAAAAACAACACAAATATTTCACCATGCCCAGCATATTTGGATATGCAAATAAAGCACACATCATTTGTGTAACGCACAATGTGGCTGTAGATATATGAGAGAGCTTGAGCAAATACTGCTGCAGCCTTTATGCGTTATATTTCTTGACAAAAAATCACCGCCTTTGTGTCGCCTTTTGCTCTTGAAAATGAAAACTATGGCGAAAAGAAAAGGCAAGGTGCACAACTCCAGATCAAGTACTAGACATGTGCAATATGGTCAGAGGAGTTTGATTTCAAATCTCGATTTAAAAGATATATTGATCGTTAACTGTTAAAGTGATCATGTGCTGGGTATGGCTTTTAAAAAGCTGTGCAATTACAATATTAACTAGAACCTCAATTCGCTAGCGAAATGTTAAACACTTGACAAAAATTAAAACGCAAAAATACTTCCTTCAATGGGTTATTTCTTGAATAATATATTGCAAACAACACAGCTTGAATATGTCTTATAAGGGAACCGGACAAAATACCACCGGACATAAAACCACCGGACATAATACCACCGGGCAAAATAACACCGGACATAATACCACCAAGGAAATGAAAACTAGGACAAAATAACACCAACGACACCAACGACAGCTCACTGTGCAACTGTGTGTGATGTGGGTTAAATGCTACGCATTTACTTGCCAAAAATACACTCTTTTCACATGGCGTTTTAACAAAGAAAACGAAATCAAAGACGAAAATAAAAAGTGACATGCACATGTTCAGATCAAGCTCTTCATAAGTCCCAAGTTTCATGGTCGTAGGGCCCATAGTGTCAGAGGAGAAGAAGACACAAAAAATCGGAAAAAGTGTCAAGAAGAAAAAAAAAAAGGACGAATTTTGCTCGCACAAATTCATATAACTCTTGCAAGCCAAAGGCTTGTCAAGTGTTAACTAGAAGCTCATTCCGCTAGCGAAATGTTGAACACTTGACAAAATTAAAATGCAAAAATACTTCCTTCAATGGGTTATTTCTTGAATAATATATTTCAAACAACACAGCTTGAATACGTCTTATAAGCCGAGAAGTGTTTGGTTTCTGTTGACTTAAGGTTTTATTGACTGATCTAGCATACGCCTTGTTATCTATTTACGCTTTGAGAGCTCGCACATAGCTCACTGAGCAACTGTGTGTGATGTGGGTTAAATGCTACGCAGTTACTTGCAAAAAATACACTCTTTTCACATGGCGTTTTAACAAAGAAAACGAAATCGAAGACGAAAATAAAAAGTGACATGCAAATGTTCAGATCAAGCACTTCATAAGTCCCAAGTTTCATGGTCGTAGGACCCATAGTGTCAGAGAAGAAGAAGACACAAAAAATCGGAAAAAGTGTCAAGAAGAAAAAAAAAAAAGGACGAATTTTGCTCGCACAAATTCATATAACTCTTGCAAGCCAAAGGCTTGTCAAGTGTTAATTAATTAAATTAATTAAATTGCAAACGACAGACACAATAAATACAAGACATTGATGCTACTTCGTAAAAGCTTTGAATTCGCTTATCTCCACTGTTAGATGGGTTCCTTTCCGGTTGTATGTTGCCATGCAATAGAAATGAAATTTTTTCTTGCAATTAGAATGGTCCCATTCACTCTCCTTCCCACTCCCCATCCATCCAACGAAAGAGAATGAAGGAATACCAAGTATTACGTCAATTTGGAGACATCACTCATTCCCTTCAAGCATGGTGTTTACAACGAATCCCGGTCATCTGCCCCCCGGTCATCTGCCCCCCGGTCAACTGCCTCCCCCCGGTCAACTGCCCCCCCCCCTTTTATGCAACCCGGTCGACTGCCCCCTCCTTCAAAATGGAGGGGTGGTCGCTTGTCCCCTCCATATACTATTTTTTCTTGGATTCTTGGCTTACAAAGACACAATAAATAAAATTATATTTATTTTATTGAATGTATTGCACCTCGGTAAATTGTAATTAACCAACAGGAAACTAATTGCAATTAGAACTGCAATTAGTTTACGGATCAGTCTCTCCTAAGATCAATATTGGTGAATAGATCAATGAAGATCAATTACTTCAGAGACGAAGTAGACGGGGACATCACAATTGCCTAATTTTTCAGTTTTTATGTTCTCATTGTAAAAAATAATAAAAAGTTTCAATGAAAAAAGCAAAAAAAAAAAAAAACAAAACAAAACAAAAAAAAACAATTGCCTAATTTTTGAGAAAAAAGTCTACTAAAAAAGGAGGGGGGCAGATGACGGCCCCATCAAATAGCAGGAGGGGGGTGGGCAGTCCACCGGGTTGCAAAAAGGGGGGGGCGCAGTTGAGGGGGGGGGGGCAGTTGACCGGGGGGCAGATGACCGTTTACCGTTTACAACACACGCCATTCCCTGTACTCCGCTTTTTTTTCTTAGAAAAGGGGAACTAGGCAAAGTGCGATTTTGCTTTAAATCTACTTATTTATGCATTTAGGAATACTATTTATTCTCTGAATCAGCTGGATAAATTATTTCATGATTTAAACATTTTTTCGGCACTTGTAACTTCGATCTGGTAGTTGTTGAGTTAACACGTTGCGGTGACACCTTTTTTCGCCCCGGGAAGTGTGCTTCTCTTCTCCATACGAAAGGTACAGGATCGGAATCATGTTCTGGTTCTTGCACACAACGTCTCGGAGTTGGTGGAGTTTCTGCAGCCCATTTTGCCTGGTTCAATTCCCAGTCAACCACAGCTAGCGGTGCCATCACGGAAATGGCCAGTTTTGGGCTGTAACTGACACTCCTAGGGGACCAGCTAATTTTGTCAGGGTTCTCCTGGCGCTGCTATCCTCGGTCCAGGCAAATAACGCTTTTAGGCGTTTTGGGCTATTTTTTACCTTCATCCCGTTTATGGAACTACTGAATCCCATAAATGGCACCAGGGTGCCATGGATGGCGCCTGGACGCCCATTTACGGCACCCCAGTGGAAAGTCTGTAGTCCCATCCGCCTCAGTTCCTGGTGGCCACTTCTAGGTACCGTTTTCGTCTTCCCCCCCCCCTCCCCGACAGCTCCCATGAACTGAATCCCATTTATGGGACTGGTCGAGGGAGGTCCCATGGGTGATTCCATTTTGGGTCCCAACTGGAGGTCCCATTTTCGGACCCAATTACATCTTTTGTATTTATCTGTTTGTCTACTGGTCACATGAACAGTTATCTTACCATTGTCTTCCTGCTTGTCTTTCAGATATGACAGAAGTGAGCCTGCGGGATCCACCTACGCTTCCATAGTGCACACCCCCTCCGCTTTCAACCCTCACTCGATCTGTGACCGTTTCAAACGGAAGAGCAGTTTGCCCCTCTGCTACGAGTGGAATACTTGGGCTGAGGGCCATCATCTGTTAACGAAGGACTGGAAACTTATTCTTAGAAATAGGATATGCAACGGTCGCAGGCGGGACAGACGTAAAGCCCTGTTATCGGCTCCTTTTATTTCCCAGACTTTGTGGAAGAAACTATGCGTAACTCTAGCTCAATAATCTTAGAACAAGTTTCCACGCCTGTGAGGATGGATCGGAGCCAGACCCACTTGCAGTGGATAAAAAGGACAAGAAGTCACGCAAACACAAAGCGTACTCCGAAACAGTGATTTAGACATTCCAGAGGGCAAACAGTTAGAAACCCTTAGGAAAGCTTGGGCCGTTACTCCTACGGATAGTGATAAGATGGAAACGGCACCAAAAATAAAAGCGATCCCAGAGCCAGTGATTGTCACTGGCCTCAGGCTCACGTTTTAGGGCAATGACTGGACAGCTGGGTATCCCATCTCAAACAGAGCTGTCCTCTCCCCCACGGATTCCACGTTTAGCTGGGGATTTTTCGGCCTTCCTGTCCTTGCATACCCAATTACAGAAACACCTGCAAGAGCTCCAACAACAGATCAAACGGCAAGGCTCGGAATCCCGTCACAAACCTAAGCCGTCTGCTACGGTTTCCCGTCCGCCACCAGACACACAGCCATCCCCAACTCAGTCCCCCTGTTTGGGCCCAAGCATTAAACCAGCGGAGATGGAGGTCATCAGTGACGCCGAATCCTTGGAGCTTCCCTCGTCAGGACAAGTATCAAGCTCAGCAGGCGAGAAGGAGGAGTTAATTCAATCAAGTGGCATCCCCGTTATCCTGAATTCCTCTCAACCGAGAGCGTGAGATATACAGTACTTCAAGGGGCGTCCCATCACGTGCGGAGGCCAGAGAACACAAAGAGGAGCCCGAGCAGGATTCAGAGGAACAAGAGTCAGAGTTCGAGGAGCCGGGCGAAGAAACGCGAGACACACCTCCATCATCCCAATTCCACCCTTCTCTCAGAGAAATGGACCATAGCAGATCTCCGGGTAGTGGCCAAAAAGTCTGGAAGGATCCGGCAGCAGCAGGGAGACACCCAATCAGGACCCCCTCGCCCCCTTATTAGTGAGAATGCCACACCCTCAATCACCTCATTAAGGATGGCTCCTGAAGACGTGCCCTTTCGAGGCACAATTCAAGAAATTGCCCGTATAGCGAACATCAAAGCCGGCTCCCCATCTCGAGACAAAGAGGATCCCCGATCCGGATGACCTGTGAGACAGCTCCACAGCACGGGATCCGTTCATCGCACTGCCCACCAACCAGGGCATTGTCAATGCTATAGTGGTGCGATCGAGGGAGTTCAAAACGATGGACAATACCGAAGGTCGAACCCTATCCCAATTTCACGCCTCGAGACACTGTGCTTTGAGACCGGGCCCATATCGACCATCGAACGATGTAATACCATCTGAGGCATTAGAACAACCCTCAAAACGGACAGTTTGGATGTCTTCCATTCGCAACGATTCAGACATTCCGTTAGTGGAGAAGGATGCCAAGACCATGAGGCCTCCCGACATATTCTGAACATTATGTCCTTTCAGGACCACACCTTGCGCTTTGTTCCGACGCCCTCTCAAGCGCAAGAGTCCTCATCGCCAAAGTTCAGATCAGACAAAGCCCAGCGCCCAACTTAACCACCAAGAAGCCGAAACCAAGTTACGACAGCAAGCAAGAGGGACTATCGCTGCAGCAGAACAGGTAGCCAACCAAAGTACCCCTCAGAGATTCTTTGGTCTCTTGGCGATACTTTAACAAATGCAGAAACCCTAAAAGAATTGCAATCCTACAACGCCTTCTGGTCCGTAGGAGGAAGGCTAGGCAAATGCTGGCAAGCTTGGACAGAAAAGGGCCCCCCCCATCGAGTGGTCCGATGGCTCATAAATGGGTACTCCCTCCCATTCAAACGGGATCAAAGGAGTCACAAATTTTCCGTTCTCCTATCAATTAAGGCTTCAGAAAAACCAGCTACCTCCTACTCCAGAGGATCAGACAAAGACCTGGTACTCCAGGAAATGCTTTCATCCCCAAAAGAAAAAGAGGCCATAGAGGAAATGCCCAAAGCAAAAACAGCCTTTTTCAGCAGGGTTTTCCTGGTCCCCAAAAGTCGGGCGGATGGAGACTGGTAACAGACCTCTCCTCCATCGACGAGTTTCTTATGAAAAGTCATTTCAAATGAACACAGCCCAAATCATAAAAGAAAGGTTACAGGCAAGGATGTGGGCCACTTCGATAGACCTGTCCGATGCTTATCTCCACATCCCGTTACATCACTCAGCCAAAACATTCCTGGGCTTCCAAAAAGACCCGGAACGTCTTTGGTTTCGGGCACTTCCTTCCGGCCTCTCCACGGCTCCGTACGTATTGTCAAAGGTAATTAAGGTACTGAGATCATGGGCTCGTCTAAATGGCATGCTAGCATTCCAATATCTAGACAATTGGCTTTCTAGCCCATCAAGACAGAAGACTAGCCCGTCAGCAGACTGTAACACTGGTACGAAAAGCTTTAGAAGTAGGGTTCGTAGTCAATCTACCCAAATCGCAACTCTCCCCAAAACAAGAAATCGTATTCCTCGGAGAAAGATGAGACCTAAAAAATGCGACGGCCTTTCCTTCCGAGGAGAGACACATAAATATTTCTCAAGCCATAAAAGCAATCCCAATATTCAGAAAAGTAAGCTTACAGGCAATGAAATCCCTTTTAGATCTCTTAGAAGCGACTGAAAAACGGACCCTCTAGGCCGCTTACACTACAGACCATTGCAAAGGCAAATCAAACTTACATTAAGACAAGGGAGATTCCCCCAAGCCAAAACAGAAATTTCCAAGAAAGGACAAATCCCTTTGCAATTGTGGTACGATCCCATAGTGATAACCGAAGGTGTCCCCTTGCATCCCCCGTGTCCAGATATAGAACTTCAGACGGATTCGTCGCAGAAGGGTTGGGGGTACACTGCCAAGGCCAAGAGTGAAAAGGGGTATGGACTCTCCCTAAACTCAATATACTCAAAATACTGGCAGACTTGGCCCCCAGGGCAGGTCAGATAATCCACACGGAATGGTACATAGCACACACATTCTTCCTATGGGTAGTAAACTAGTCACCACGGGGCCTACCTACCCTTGACCTATTCCATGACGGCACAACTACCCAGATTTGTCTCCCCTTGCCCAGACCCATCGGTCTGGACTGTGGACGCCCTTAATTACCCATGGCCAGTACGGGAGGTACTTTACGACTTATACCCAGAGGCAATACTACTTCAAATCCTTCAGAGAATAATCAAACTGAAATCACGATTCCTCCTAATAGAAGCCCCATGGATGCCAGAATCCCCATAGTTCCCTCTGCTATTACACTGCACGGTGATCAAATCAATTCCGATCCCATGCTTCAAAGAACTTCCCAGCCACACTGCCAACACTTCCATCCGGCCCCGCACCTACCGAATCTACAACTATAGTGCCTGACTAGTCCGTTTTCGAGATAAAGTCCAACTTCGGGTTTGGGACTCGAAAGTGACCTAAAGGTCAAGGACACCGGAAGTTATACCTTACGTAACGTCGTATAGGGGGTGCAGGTAGAAAATGAGGTTAAAATTGCCATTTTCTTTTTGGCTTGAAAGTGACTTGAGGTCAAGGACACCGGCAGTTATACCTTACGAGTCGTCGTATAGGGTTGGAGGTCGAAAATGAGGTCAAAATTGCTCTTACCGTTTTCGAGATAAAGGCCAACTTCCGGTTTGGGGTTCCAAAGTGACATGGAGGTCAAAGACACAAGAAATTATACCTTAAGTATCGTCATATAGTGGGTGCAGGTCAAAATGAGGTCAAAATTTAATGTGGCATCTCTTACTGTTTTTGAGATAAATCATTGTTTTTCTTAAATAACGCTTTTTTGCGATTTGACCTTGACCATCAAGGTCAAGGTAAAAAAATTAACGAGTGCATCAGATCACATCGTCCTTTATATATGGACCAAGTTTGGCTTTTCTAGATTAAACGGCCTGGCAGTAGATGTCTGGAAACCGATTGACTTTTTTCGCGATTTGACCTTGACTGGTAAAGTCAACTTCCGGTTTTTCACCGTCACCATGATTGAGGTGGTCAAGTCATCGAGGTACCTCTTTTAGGCCCAAAGTTCAAAATCGCTCTATCTCTAACCGTTTTCGAGATAATAATCAACTTCCGGTTTTTTACCTTGATCGTAAGCAAGAGGTCAAAGTCACCGAGGTACCTATTATGTAATGTTGTTTAGGCCCAAAGGATCGAAAATGAGCTCAAAAGCGCTCCATCTCTAACTGTTTTCGAGATAATAGTCAACTTCCGGTTTTTGACCTTGACCATAAGCCAGAAGGTCAAGGTCATCGGGGTACCTCTTATGTAACGTTGTTTAGGCCCAGAGGGTCGAAAATAAGCTCAAAATCGCTCTATCTCTAACCGTTTTCGAGATAATAGTCAACTTCCGGTTTTTGACCTTGACCGTGACCCAGAAGGTCAAGGTCACCGCGGTACCTCTTATGTAACGTTGTTTGGACCCAAGATGTCGAAAAGAGCTCAAAATCGCTGCATCTCTAACTGTTTTCGAGATAATAGCCAACTTCCGGTTTTTGACCTTGACGTTGACCTAGAAGGTCACCGAGGTACCTCTTACGTAACGTTTTCACTGTCGAGCACACCGCTCAACAAGCTCAAAATATGGGTATTTCTATTTTTTTGGTGTGAACGATCTGAAAGCTGACACTGCAATGATCAGCTAGTTGTGTACCGCATCTCCCGTTATCCTATAGGGAGTCACGTGCGATAGTTGCGTTTTAATTCAGCTTGCACACACATACTGCAATCGCTCTCATTGTGGGGAGTCGGGCGATCAAAACGCCAACGCTGATAGCATAACAGTTCCTTTAAGTGCGACAGCAAACCGTTTGCCTGCCTTATAACGGGCGTGAATGGCAAAATTTCAATGTCCATTTTTGCATATTAAATGTTAATGAATTTTCATAAAAAATTCAGATAAACCAAGTACATATGCTATATTATGTCTCTTCCAAATTTGATTGTCCTAGCCCTAGCCGTCTCTGAGGAGTTTGCGTGACAAGGTTTTCCAATTTTAAATTTCAATTTCAATTTGAGTAGATGTATATTATAGATTTTGTTCAGTACAAGAAAATGTTATTTTCATTCCCACTTGGTATTGAAAATACCAAATAGGGATGGATTGCTTCGAATTCTTCACTTTCTTTTTTTCCTTCCCTATTTTACACTTGGGAATTTTCAATCCCCTAGTTTATTGAAATGGTACAACTCGGTAAGGTGCTTCCGTATGTTTCCGTTTTCCGCTAAAACCTTGTCACGTGAACTTCTCTAAAACGGCTAGGGCTAGGACAACTCAGTTTAGCAGAGACATAGTATAGCATGTCCAGTTGGTCCGGCTCAGTCTTTTAAAGGAATTCATTAATATTTTATATGCAATGATGGAAATTGAGATTTAAAATTTGAAAATCTTGTCATGCGAACCCCTCTCAGACTGGTAGGGCTAAGACAACCAAATCTGTTAGAGATATAATGTAGAATGTGAAGTTGGTGTAGCTTAATTTGTTTTTAGAAATTCCTTGATATTTAATATCTAAAAATTGACATTGAAATTTTGCCACTGATGCCATTTATAAGCAAGCAAACGCTTTGATTTCGCAGTTAAAGGAACTGGCATGACATCAACCTAATCGTATTTATCGCCCAGCTGTCTACAATGAGCGCCATCACAGCATGCGTGTGCAAGATGAAGTTGGCTGCAGCATTTGGGTTTTTCCCAATTGCTTAAGAGTGATGAAATTTGGGTCACTGACAGCGGGTGATTAGACATTGAAAATTCCGCATTTTTTTAACCACGACCTTAGAGAACGATTGACCTTTATCTCGAAAACGGTAAGAGATACCTCGATGACCTTGACAACCTCCGTCATGGTAAATGTCAAAAACTGAAAGTGTGCCATGAAAACGGTTACAGATGGAGCAACTTTGAGCTTATTTTCGACCCTTTGGGCCTAAAAGACAATAAGTAAGGGGCACCTCGGTAATCTTGACCTCCTCAGTCATGGTCAATGTAAAACCCAGAAGTGGGTAATTATCTCAAAAGCGGTTAGGACTCGATTTGAGCTTATTTTCGATCCTATGGGCCTAATAGACAATATGTATGGTGTACCTCGGTGACCTTGACCTCCTCGGCCATGGTCAATTTCAAAAACCGGAAGTGGGTCATTATCTTGAAAACGGTTAGAGATGGGGCGATTTTGAGCTTATCTTCGACCCTTTGGGCCTAATAGACGATATGTGAGGTATCTCGGTGACCTTGACCTCCTCGGCCATGGGCAATGTCAAAAAAACATGAAGAGGGTCATTATCTCGAAAACGGTTGGAGATGGAGCGATTTTGAGTTTATTTTCGACCCTTTGGGCCCAAAACACGATATGTAAGAGGTACCTCGGGGCACCTTGACCTACTCGGCCATGGTAAAGCCAAAAAACGGAAGTGGGTCATTATCCCGAAAACGGTTAGAGATAGAGCTATTTTTCAGCTTTTTTAGGCTTTGAACCTTAAAAGCGTTATGTATGGTGTACCTCGATGACCTTGACCTCCTCGGTCATGGTCAATTTCAAAAACCGGAAATGGGTTATTATCTTGAAAACGCTTAGAGATGGGGCAATTTTGAGCATATCTTCGACCCTTTGGGCCTAAAGTACGATATGTGAGGTACCTCGGTGACCTTGACCTCCTCGGCCATGGGCAGTGTAAAAAACCGGAAGTTGACCATCATCTCGAAAACGGTGACAGATGGAGCAATTTTGAGTTTATTTTCGACCCTTTGGACCTAAAAGCCCATATGTAAGAGGTACCTCGGTGACCCTGACCTACTCGGCCATGGTCAAAGTCAAAAACCGGAAGCTGACCATTATCTCGAAAACGGTTAGCGATAGAGCTATTTTAGCCTGTTCCGACTCTTTGAACCTAAAAAGCGTTATGTAAGGGGTACTTCGACGACCTTGACCTACTCGGCCATGGTCATAGTCAAAAACCGGAAGTGGACCATTATCTCTAAAACGGTTAGAGATAGAGCTATTATGAGCTTATTTCGACCCTTCGAACCTAAAAAGCGTTATGTAAGGGGTACCTAGGTTACCTTCACCTCTTCGGTCATGGTCAATGTCGAAAACCCGAAGTTCCAAAAACGGTTAAAGGTAGTGCGATTTAAGCTCATTTTCGACCGTTTTGGCCTAAAAGAGAAGGTGTAAGGGACTGGTTTTGGTTGAATCGAATTTAAATACTTTTCGATGTGGTGTGTTTCAATATATAATTAAAGAGACTACCTATTAAAATAAATACTATTCTGTCTTAAAACAAAACTTCCATCCCTGTTATGAATTAACCGGGTTAACCTTGCGAAAATCAATGTGACAAGCACACAATGAAATGACTCGAACCTTTCATCCCTATGATGAATAAACCCCCCCCCCCCCCCAGATAAACCCAATCACGTGTTTGTAATTGTATTTGAAAATTATACCATGAGATGACTCAAACCTTTCATCCCTGTGATCGATTACCCTCGTAAAAATCGATGTGACAAGCACATAATGAGATAGATCGAACCTTTTTTCCTGTGCTGGATAAAACCCAACTGCATATTTGTAATTGCATTTTACAGGTATACAATGAAATATCCTTTCATCCTTGTAATGGATAAACTTGATTGCATTTCTGTAATTGCACTTAACATTAACATAATAACATGATTCAAACCTTTCATTTTATCGAATAAAAAGTGACCAGCTTTGTACAACTGACCAATTATTTGTAGCATAATATAATATATAATATGCAAATAATAAACAGTATTTGGGGGTTTCGCCCTGGGGGTTGCCCTAGTCTGCATTTTCAGGGGGGTTTCATCCGGGGGGTTTCATCCATTTAACCGAATTCCCTATGTTACAAAATTTACACAGTTCATTTCATAGATGACAGATGCCCAGTACACATTAGCATTCGTCCTTTTCCCAGTTAACTGGTTTCCAGCATATGGTATATGCAGTACTCCCCAGGAACGCGGCTATGGTTTTCCGACCAGCGGCACGAGTCTGGCAGAGCGTCCGGTGTTTTTGCAGTGCTCTGAACTCCCTGTGAATGCGCTTGGATGACTGTTCAGTCTTATTCAGGGCAATCACCCTCGACCATTGCAGGACTGTACTAAGAGTCCAAATACCAAGGTGAAAATAACGAAGTACGAGAATCTGTTATTCCAACCCTCGCACTGGTTGTTATGGTTAGGTTTCTCGCTCACGGTGGCGCCCTGCATGTTCCACAAATACGTGGCCGTGATGAAATCGGGAGCATTTGGTTGAAGCAATGCAGTAAGAAAAGAAAAAAAAGCAAAAAGCATTAAAAAACCGGACGAAACGTCGCACCTTCACTTTTCGGAGGAAATGTCTCATGAAATGTCATAAACACAAAATCAACACATACATTTCTGTGTGCTCAGCTATGTGGGAACCTATTTTTCAAAGGCGAAATATAAAACACTTGGCCGAAACATAATATTTTAAAAATAACTTTCTCATTGCGCGTAAGCTTTTTAAAAACCTTTTCAGTCTGATTTGGTTTGCTTAGCATTTATGCACACAATAATGTTTTTAAGAAACTTTTTTGTCAGTTTGAAACCTTTCTAGAAAAAGAATAGTGTCGTTGCTTACTCTGTGAAACGACACCTCTCCCCGCCCTCCGTCCCTGATAATTTGTATGAACATTCAGCGTATTTAAAACGACCAAGTAATAAGATTTTGCATCCACGCGTCGTTCTTATAAAAACGACACAAGCATTTTACCGTGCCCAGTGTATTTGGCTTGTGCAAATAAACCACATGTCATTTATTTTATGAACAGTGTGGATGTTGGTATATGTGCTACAGCGAATCTGTAAAACCAGCGAATCTATAGCTTCGGTGACTCACTTAGCGATTCTGTAGATTCGCTGAAAATTTTCTACAGATTCGCTGGTTGTTCACCTTTAAAATTATACAGATTCGCTGAAATTGACTAGCCAGTCATCTTTACCAACAAGATTACTTGTGTTGGGTGATATTTGAAATTTAATTGCTTTTATGTGACTTCTTTACTCCAAAGGTGTTTTACACACCTTTTTCTTGTTTTTTTTTTTTTTTTTTTTTTTTTTTTTTTGGTGGGAATGTGATATATTGCAATCGGAACATTTAAAATTACACATATCTTTTATTTAACTAGCTTTAAAATGCATTGTTGAAATGCGAATTTCTAGTCTCAAATGAAAAACAATATTGGAAAGCGTTCGAAAATATTTGCTATCAATATTTACAAAGGCTTAAATTAAGTTTCCCTCTTTGCGTTATCGTCTTTCATAAAAGTGATCACAGCAAATCTTAATACTATTGTTTCTAAATAAATTGCAACTAGAGCGGCCAGTGCACACAAAACATAAGAGTGCAGGCTTATATTACACACTTTCAATCGATACCTACTTAGTTTCTTGTTTTTGTGAACAAAAACAAATGTCTCCCCGACTAAATCCATGACCCCCCCTCCAAAACTGAAAAAAATATTCATTTCTGCAAACATAACCTTCATTCATTGTAAAAAACTCAAAATAAACCAAACAGATGGTGGTCACTGAAACAGATATAAATGAGCATCTTTTTTCATCGGAGTCTGGAAGGTGGTCGCTAAAACGGGTTTTGCTGTAGGCCTCTCATATCCAGATCTGAAGTTGGTCACTATAGCAGTTTTACTGTACGTTACATTTTTATCCGGGTCTGGAAGGTGGTCAAGACAGGCAGGTTTTACCGTACGTCTTTTTACCTGAAAGTGGAAGGGGTCACGAAAAACGGTTCTTACTTCACATCTTTTTATCCAGGTCTTGAAGGCGGTCGGGATTTTTTTTGCTAACCATCAACCTCCAGACGCCCCCCCCCCAGCTATTTACTGTAGGTCCGACTATAAACACAACTCTTACCCTTTTACCCAAGGCAACGGTAACGGTCTGTACCCTAAGTGTAGTTATAGCCATGATAGATTACCTTGTCTTCGCACATTCCCATCGGCCAAATAGCACTAGGAAGGCATTCTTCATAACTGCGCATCAGATGACGCACCTCGGTTGGAGAAGGGGGAGGCATTTCGTTGGCAAAATGGTGAGCTGCTCCTCATAACACAAGATATCGGACGACCCAATTTAATAGCGAAAAATGCTTCAGCAAACAATGCTAATCGATACAACATGGCTCCTATATATAGCACATCATGGCAACCTAATCAAGTATGCGGCGAAAAAAAATCAATAGCTAGAGCTGCTTAGAGCTATAATACGACAATAGCATTCCATGACCTCGTAGATAACGACTCCATCACGCACCGCAACTGACACTGACCCCTGACTGAGTGGCATGTTACGTAACAGCCATAGATGAGAAATGCACAAAAAACTCAATTTCAGGCAATAAAAAATAGCAATGGACCGACAATAATGCTGTTACTATTTTGAAGCTTTCTAAAGAATGCAGGAACACTAGAGAATCTTCCCGAAAATCTTCCGAAATCCCCAGCGCAGTTAATACCCATGCATAGCTAACAAAGCAGCCAAAAATGGGGAGGCAGGGGTGGAGTTCGAGGGGGTGTTGACGTTATGCACCTTTCTTGATTTTCTATACGAGTTTAATAATGTTTAACAAAACCGTGTGACTTATCCGAGGAATAACTACATCAAATTTAAAGTCGATCCGACTTTCCGATGTCGAGATATTTTTTTTAAACACAGATAACTTTTTACCCGTCAAAAGTTGAAACAGTCGTCTGACTGAACCAAGGAATATCCATATAAAATTTTAAGTCGATATGACTTTCCGTTATCGAGATATTACGCATAAAATATCTGGTTCAAAATATACATATTTTACGCGATGACGTCATACGCCGCTTTCGTTCGTTTTACTTGCGAAAAATATTTAAAGTTTCTTTCGGACCTACAAAGCAATAATCCGACCAAGTTTCAGCTTTCTCCGGCGTCCAGCAGCTGAGAAATTTCGCACACAAGACTTTTACGCAATGACGTCATACACCTGCCCTAATCACGTGACACGCCAAAAATTGATAGAACAGTCCGGCTGACCCAAGGAATATTCATATAAAATTTGAAGTTGACAGGACTTTCCGTTATCGAGATATTTTGCACACAAGACCTTGTTTATAATATATACATATTCTACGTGATGACGTCATACGCCGCACTTGTTCGGTCTACTCGCAAAAAAATCTACAGCTTCTCTCGGAACAACCAAGCAACAATCCCACCAAGTTTCAATTTTCTCCGATGTTCAGCAGCTGAGAAATTTGGCACATAAGATTTTTACGTAATGACGTCATACACCTGCCCTTATCACGTGACATGCGTAGAAAAGTTGACAGAACCATCCGGCTGACTCAAAGAATATATACATAAAATTTGAAGTCGATAGAACTTTCCGTTATCGAGATATTTTGCACACAAGATCTTGTTCAAAATATATACATATTTTACGTGGTGACGTCATACGCCGCATTCGTTCGTTCTACTCGCAAAAAAAATCTACAGCGTCTTTCGGACCAACCAAGCGACAATCCCACCAAGTTTCAACTTTCTCCGATGTTCAGCGGCTGAGAAATTTCGCACACAAGATTTTTACGTAATGACGTCATACGCTTGCCCTAATCACGTGACATGCGTAAAAAGTTGATAGAACCGTCCGACCTTACCAAGAAATAATTCGATCAAGTTTGAAGTTGATCCGACGTTTTGTTCTTGAGATATCTTGCACACAACACTTTGTTCACAACAGACTGACACACACCCACACACAGAGACACACACACACACGTACACACATAGACACACAAAACGTACAAACACTATATGTCTCCCCTTGGTCGGGGAGACATAATAATTACTCCCCTTCTGAGTATCATTAAAATTGCTATTAGCCAAATTGCAATTATTTTTCCGTGAGTGCAACGCAAAAATCTCTTCACCTCCAGGTGATATAAATTGCAATTGCATTACGGTAAGCTTATCCAATCAGTGTTAATTTTCGATGATCTGCACACTCAAAGTTCAATTTAACAGAAACTGATAGGACAAGTGTTTCTACTTTTTGACAAAGGACCTCGTGATAGCCTTAATTTTAGCGTATGACGTCATAATGACGTCATTTTTCGATTTTTTTTTGTTCCTGGTCGGTTTTAAAGCGTAATTTTTTATTATTAGTACACAGAACGCTTAACTGAATACCAATTGACGGATAAAAGTTACTTAAAACTCTCCAGTGCCCTGTAAAACGCCCCCCCCCCAAATGCACACAAGTGTTATAACACACACATCACACAGTATGAGGTGCCTATTGCGGGCACGCGATTATGTACACGTATAATGCAGATCACTACGGTTGTATGTGGCTTGCGGGCTCTCCCATAATGAAAAGCTACTCTGTGGCCAGGTGACCATGCAGTGCTGTGGTTTTGTAAGTAACTGGCTTTGATGAACTAGGCTTTTTTTTAATGCTGCATTCCGTGAAAAGTAGAGCAGGGAGAGTAAATGTTGTATTTTTATTAAACTTTTTTTACAAATAACTGCATTATAGTTTGTGAATATATTGAATGCTACGGAACTGTGGTAGTGATAACTCGTAGTGTTCATTTATTGACCACTCTTACTATTTTGTGACGATATATTATTTCGAAAACCTCGATAGGTGCATAGTTCCCACTTGCAAACTTCGTTTTATTCGAAATTTCTGCTCTTTTTTCCGTTACGGAGGTTTCCAGAAAACTCCTCCTACGCTATTTGACGTATGACGATGAAATTTGCTACAGTGATAGAGGGTGATGAGATGTCGTCAAATCCGCAAAAATTTTTACCTTTACCTTGAAGGTCAAGGTCAAATTGAGGTCAAACTATTTTTTACCTCAAAGTGGTTTTCAAGAAAACCCCTCCTGCAGAATTTCTAGTAGAAAGACGGCATGACGACATAGAGGGTAATGAGTTGTCGTTAAATCCGCAAAAATTTTTACCTTTACCTTGAAGGTCAAGGTCAAAGTGAGGTCAAAGTATTTTTTATCTCAAAGTGGTTTTCAAGAAAACCTCTCCTGTAGAATTTGTCGTAGAAAGACGGCATGACGACATAGAGGGTAATGAGGTGTCGTTAAATCCGCAAATTTTTTTACCTGGAACCTCAGAGGTCAAGGTCAAAGCGAGATCAAAATATGTTTTGAAACGCCTATTAATCACGAAAAGTAGCCATAAAGGTGCTCAAATCCCAGCTTGAATACATAAAACGTGCTCTGTAGGAGGAAAACTTTGATCACTAATCTTGACCCTGAGGGTCAAGGTCAAAGGTCACATGACTTCACGCGCCGTTAACGACAGGCCGACTTATCTAAAAAACGGTTAGAGATAGAGCTATTTTGAGCTCATTTTCGACCCTTTGGCCCTAAACAACGTTACATAAGAGGTACCTCGGTGACCTTGGCCTTTTGGGGCACGGTCAAGGTAAAAAACCGGAAGTTGACTATTATTTCTAAAACGGTTAGCATGTGCTTCTGACATCGTTGATCTTCTATAAAGTATTGCTGTGTTCTTTTATGATTTACAAATGACTAGGTTTTATTTAATATCTAATTTTAGCATCTAATTTTAAATTATAACAGGAATGTTAATTATGTCTGAAAATTTTCATTCTCCATGCAAACTTAAACCGGAACAGAAGCAAGAATCAAAATGCGAATTTAAAAACTGAAATAAGATAAGAAATTTTTAGCTCAGTCAATAAGTATTTTTTTATTATCCCAAGTGTTTGTTTCGCAACTTGGTTGCGAAATCGGTCAAGTTGAAAGATGTTTTAACCCATTAAGCGTGCGATTCCAAATGAAGAATCCAAAGACGTAGTGTTCCATTAAGCACTAAAGTGGCCATGTTCTAGAAGACATTTAAAATCTGTGTAATTGCTTTTTCATCGAATTGTATTTGACAAATACAATAAATACAAGCATGAAATTGTCAGCATGTTATTGATCTGGCCATCAATCGTGCGGGATGGTAGGAAAAAGTTTTTAGATTGCGATTATCATCGAACTGCCATTGTTTGATTTCTCTTAGAATACCGCTGGGCAAATGTCGTTCATTCTAGGTCTTTGTTCTTACTGGTACAAGCTGGTCAAATAAAACCGTCTTAAACCTACGCCTCATTTTCAGGAAGGAAGGAGAGAAGGGGGAGTAGGGTGGGCAGTCTACACCAACGGAGAATATATGAGACTAAAAGACCATATACATATGAAGTATGAGGTGGTTTTATATCCGCTGCAGTGCACTTGTACTTTGAGTGTTTACCGTGCGTAAGGAAAACAGTGTCGACAATAATATCAACCAACAAACCTTGGTTGACATAAAAAATATTTTGCCAGTTCCCATAGAACTTCCAGAATCGGAATTCGCAGAATAGAGGAATTGATTTCTGCCTAGCCTACTAAGTAAATACACTGCGCAGTCAAGCAGAAGCTGTCGATTGGGCATATTTTACCCTTTATCAATAGCAGAGCGAAATAGGAAAATGCACACACTTGTGACATTTCGTTAGACCAACATTTTTCCAATCCATAAATCATTAAAGGCGAAACTTGGCAGGTATTTTTCAAATTGATCTACGACACTAAAGGTGTTGGACTACAAGTAACATTTTTTCCAGTCTTCTCTTCTGAGTTTTGACTAAACCTGCAAACTGCAAGACAACATATTTTTGGGGAAAAACATACTTCACTGTTGAAGTAATGTCACACCTAAAAAACAGTGTTTCATAAATTATTTATTTAAAGCAGCAACGCCACAATGTGTCAGGGGTATCTCTTTCAATTTTGGTCAGGTGCAACTAAAACCAGCGAACCGATTTCAGCATGTGAACGGCTGACTTCTACACATAAACCTGTACTTGCTGTCAGTTGAACATCACTTAATCGGTTAAT
Source organism: Protula sp. h YS-2021 (assembly GCA_949752745.1). Classification (NCBI taxonomy): domain Eukaryota; kingdom Metazoa; phylum Annelida; class Polychaeta; order Sabellida; family Serpulidae; genus Protula; species Protula sp. h YS-2021. Next base: position 63,181,124 of record OX457027.1, on the reverse strand, counting down.
TTATTAATAATATATATCCCCAGGTTGCATAAATTATTTCATAAAAAAGTAAAATAAGAAGAAAACGCAACCCACCGCTGAACTGCGCAGTTTTTCTAAAAACATACCCCATTCTTCTAAAATTGCCTAAAATGGTATCCAGACAACTCGCAACTAGACAACTCGCAACTAGACAACTCGCAACTGAACTTCGCGAATCCACAACATTCTCCGTGAAATTAACAGCATGTCTTATTATTCGAAATCGCGGTGAGAAGCTCACGGATTATCAGATTAATTTTAAATTTATTATATAAAGCTAAGAGGAGGATCCATGATCAAGACGGTAGTGGACTGAGGTGTGCTTATGGCGGAGAACGCAGAGACCGTTCAACGGGGAATGAAGTGGTACAGGGGAGGGGTATGACAGAGTTTTGTGTCGGGAAAGTGGTGCTGAGTATACGGGAGGGAAAGCGAGCTGAAGTGTTTGAGTAATAAGCTATAAATAAAGTTATGAATAAGTTAGGAATAAACGCCTTTATATTATTTTCTTAGTTCCCCAGCCAACCTCCCAAACAACAACAACAAAGTTGCGAGTTATCGTGGATTCGCCTAAAATGTATCCCGGTCATTTGCCCCCCCCCCCGGTCAACTACCCCCTGTCATCTGCCCCCTTTTTTGCAATCCGGTCAACTGCCCCCCCCCCCCCCTTCAAAGTGGAGGGTTGGTCGCTTGCCCCCTCTATATACTATTTTTTCTTGGGTTCTTAGCTTACAAAGACACAATAAATAAAATTATATTTATTTTAGTGAATGTATTGCACCTCGGTAAATTGCAATTCACTAATAGGAAACTAATTGCAATTAGAATTGCAATTATTTTAAGGACCAGTCACTCCTAAGATCAATATGTCCCTTATGTCAAAGGCCCTTTTACCCAGGGCCCTTCTGTTCTGAATTACATGTGCAGCCAGAATTATAAGTTAATGTTGTAAAATAATTACAATAGGCTGGATTGTGCCAGGAAAAAATTGCTGTGAAATATTGGTTTGTTTAAGCGTAAAATTTTTTTTTTAATGAGCAAAATACAAGAAGAAATCGGCCAAAACTCGGGAATCCGGCTGTTTCTATTTTCCAATCATTATAGCTAAAAAAAACACAGTCGAAAGATCCCCATTTTTCTAGCTATTTCTTTTCTTCTAAAGGTCCAGTACATCTGATTATGTGGTTCTTTTAGATCGTGCAATGTTGTGGAGAGCGCCAGATTTCATAATGTTATACAGAAAGTCTATGTGAAAATTAATTTTGGTCTATGGCCAAAGGGGAAAAGTTGAACTTCCGGAGCAGCCCTGGCAACATTCAAACTGTATGCCTAATCAATGTGTAATAATCAATGTGCGCCATTGCAGTGGCTTAAAGCCCCGGAAAAGAAGTAGATTTGTTGTCGCAAAAACGCATTTTACCAGTGACGACCCGATCCCATGCAAAAAACAAAAAAAAATGTTGCACAGCGTTGCTATCCACCCGACTAGTACAGATTTAAAAGATGTTGTTGGCCACCTGAATATACATTCCCAAGAGGGAAAAGTTCTAATAAATAAAAATAAATCACTGAGCTTTTCGGAAAGTCCATTATAGCTTGTTTTCAGAAAATTCCTCCCTTGGTTTTTGACGAAATTTGGTACATGTTCTGCTCTTGACCGTTTTCAAGAGACAATTTGATCCGCATTAAGGGTATGACATAAGAAGTAACTGTGTCTATGTCGTGACAATAGATCTCTCTGTGTGAGTGTGAGGGTATGTGTGTTTCTGTATGTTATAACGCTGTTAGAACGCAGCAGTGCACTTCAGTAAACGGTATTTCCAATAACTGCACTTTTTCAGTTCACAACCGCACTTTTTTCTTTTAATCTGTGATCCTTCAGTCCTCTAAATGAACCTTATGGGGCAAAGTTCAAGATGTTACTAACGCCCTTTTCGTCACCGTTATTGCGGGATATCTGCACCCGGTAACTGCCCATTTGCCCTACGGCCCAGTTCTCATACGGCCCGATTCTCCTACGATTTTGATTTTTGCACGCTCAGTTCTCCTACGGTCCCATTCTCCTACGATTCTTTAACCCATTTCTCCTACGGTCCAGTTCTCCTACGATTTAATTTCCATAACTTTTTTTACGCAAAATGTCCTACGGCCCAATTCTCCTACGATTTCTTCCACTCGAAGATTGAACTCAAGCTTTTCTCTAACGAAATGCCATTCACTTACCGCGAATAATTCAAAGCTTTTTCAACTCACCTTTAATTAATTCATCAGAGCAATAACAACTTTCTTATAGTCAGTATTTCAAAAAAAAAAAATACAATTCACCTGTGATCAGTGCTTCAAAGCAGTTGCAATTGACCTATAATCAACTCAACAAAGCAATATAATCAAATCAACAAAGCAATACTACTTTAATAATAATAACATTTTTTTGTGCAGCACTTCCACAGAACTCTAATTTGGCTAAAGTATATGATTAATTGTTGTATCTTTGTAATGATTAATTGCACGAGCTTGCATTTTTATTTCTGTAGAGTACATATGATTTTATCTTGTTAAATATATTTTTGTGATTTGGGATGTATATACATAAGTTACTCCAACGTTAGAAAGGGGGAAATAAAGACCTTTAAAAGCCGAGTTATTTTCTGCAATCGTACGTAGAATATGATGCTAGTATGTAAATTGTATATACTTTCCAAATTTTAGTTCGCGAATCCACAAGTTATTACGATTTTAGAAAAGGTAATATAAAGAGCTTCAAAATAGCAGCTTTTCAGTGTAATTGTAAGTAGAAACGATTTTAGTTGTAACCTCATATAGTTTAAGAATGTTAGTTCGTAAATCCATGTTATTGTGATTTTAAAATAAATAGCTTCAAAATGAGGAGTTATTTCTCCTGAGTTTAATTCGAGAAGCATGCGAACTTCCAATCGTCGGAGAACTCGGCCGCAGGACATTTGGGTAAAAAGGTTATGGAAATTAAATCGCGGGAGAACTGGGCTATCTTGCTTCCCCCCCCCCCCTGTACAGCTTCCCCCCGGGGGGGGGGGGGGGAAACTAGACTAGACTATCTTCCCCCCCCCCCCTCTGGGATATTTTGCCCCTCCATAAAAAATCGATTAAATGAAACAAATACTGAACTGCAACAGAACTTTTAATGGCAAATGATCTCTATAGAGTACAATTTCTTCAGTGCTTGAAAATTATCAAGTTTTTGAGTAATTCAACAGTGATTTACACAATTCACTGCAGTTCACTGCGCTTTTGGTCCAACCAGGTCAATGCCGATTTATTTTCATTTATTTTTATTTATTTTCATTCACTACTCCACTGATCAAGTAATTAATTTACAATCAAAATAAAAAAATGAAATGCTCATACCTTTTGCATACCCTTTTAAACTTCTCAAAATCGATTTCCCTGAGATTGTTTGTACTGTTATGCATTATTGTCGAATACAATTGATCAATCAAAATTGATTATAAAAAGAGATGTGGCTTTATTGCAGTCAACTCTAAATCCCCCGATAACTATGAATAGAGAGCAAGTATACAGACGGATTACCCTTTATGTAAAGTAAAACTAAAAAAAAACTTTTATTTTAGGGGAGGCAAAATATCTCAGGTGGGGGAAGCCGAACAGGGGGCAGAATATCCCAGAGGGGGGGGAGGGGGCAAGATAGCCTAGTCTAGCTTAAAATACAACTAAAAAAATTATTAAAGGGGGGGGGGCAAAATATGCCAGGTGGGGAGAAGCTGAACAGGGGGCAGAATATCCCAGAGGGGGGCAAGATAGCTTAGTCTAGACTAGGCTAGCTTGCCGCCGGGGCGGAAGCTATACAGGGGGGCAAGATATACTGTTACACCGGGTAAAAGAATCGTAGGAGTATTGGGCCGCATGAGAACTGGGTCGTAGGACAAATGGGGTGTAATCTTGCACCCCACCGCAGACATTTTCCCCCACAGATAACCAAGGATAATTTATACCGAATGTTCCTTCCTTTTCTGGCGATTTTTAATTACACTTGTCCCAGTTCGCAATAAACGATGGCAACACGATTTGCGATCACATTGCAACGGTCTACAAGACAAAAAGTGCCAGTCTCAATGACTCCATGTGACGCGGGCGAAAAAATGAGCATTAAGGTATTTACTTAGTAACATCATTATCTATCAGAGGTTAAGAAATGGGTTTTATTTATTGGCAACACTGGACTCGAGCTCCCCTACACTTGGTTAATAATCCGCAAATATTATTTTCTATTTATGAATGATACGAACATATAAAAGAAAACATGTACGGGATATTTCTCATGAACAAATCAGAAGGTTCAAAGCAGTGCAATAAAGGTTCGGCCGTGGATGAAGGAGAGGCAACGCTTCATGAAAACTTCCGACGCGCTACGAACAAGCCACACATGCTCCCTGGTAAAAATAGAATCGACGAATAATATTCTTCAGACGTCTGATACTGAAAACTTAGAGCTCCCCACCCCCTTCCTCCAATAGCCGCTTTGCATAAATAAATAAATAAAATAAATGCGTAACCAGAAGGACCAGGCCCGTTGGCAACCATGTACATATCTGTCAGCAGATAGTTTTTTATTTGTATGAGTCTATACATTTGGCTTAATTTTAGAAAACCTCTTTATGTCATTAAAAATGCAATTAAAACCTAGTTATTTTTATATTTTTATCAATTCATTTCTAAACACAGACTATGATTAATGACAGCTAGTATTTTTATGTAACTCTCTTCATGGTTGTTTCACTCTTGGGGAAATTCTTGAAAAACTGATGAAATACATAACTTAGTCTTTATAAGAACAACAACGAAATATACCCGATCATATACAGAAATACACAAAGAGTCGTAGATCTAAAAGTAAAATAAGTGTGACAAAGCACTGCGATCAACTTTTCCAACCAATGACGAGTATCAAGATACACAAATTTCAACACAAATTAAACAAAAATGTTGTGTAGCAATTTGCTGTGTTTTATTTGTATGGTTTAATGCCATTGCCTGTGTCAGTTTTTATGGGGGATCCTAAATGGGGATCCTAAATCCCAAAAATTCTATCGACCGACCGTATAAGTCGAATATGCTTTAAAGGATTCCGTTGCCACTGCGATAAAACTTTTATTCCGTACAACAGCGTAAGTTTTTAAAATAAGATTGTTCTCAAGGTTAATCCCCGTCCTGTTTCACTGTAAAAAAACTTGTTGATTTTCCAGAAAAGTCTCTAAATTTGGGATCACAAGTTTGTGTACTACAACTCTTACTCATCCTTCGACTCCCAGAGCTCCAGCCCTGCCCACAGGCGTCGAACACCGCTTCACATGTGCATGCAAGAAAAATTATTCTCATTTCGGGAATATATGTTGTTCTCTGAACTGATTTGTTTTATGTTCAGTACTGCTAAAAATAATTTGAAAAAAATCATTCATCAGTGCTTGGAATATAGTTATAACCACTGGGTTTGTGTGAGTACAGTTTACACAGCAGCAGCATGGTTGTGAAGAGCAGGACAACGCTGGAACAGCCCAGCACAATGGTGAAAACATGGAACGCTCCTGCTGTTCCATCTGGTACGCACACACCCTTTGCATCAGTGTCCACGTCTAGAGATTGCGAAAAATAATATCTTCATACATTACATGATACTTCATACTAAAAAAGTGATACAAGTTCAAAAAACCTCTAACGCAGATTCTGTTGCAACATAAGTATGCATATAACCAACACCAACTTGCCATCTTTCTGACTGAAAGAAAGAAAGAAAAAAGAAGGAGAGAGAGAGAGAGAGAGAGAGAGAGCGGGGGGGGGGGAGAGAGACATACATATAGAGAGAGGGGGTGGCCAATCACATACAAATTTTTCAAATGTGCCATGTGCATAGAAATTTGTGTCCTTATTTAAAATGGAGAGACTTTATGAACAATTGTTTCACAAAATATTTCCATTTTATATTTTTTTTACAGAATTTTAATGCAAGAGAAGTGCAACAAATTCCTCACGGCTGTAATAATAAGAATATCCAGGGACATTGTGCCTAGTTAATCAAGTATCAAAGACTTGTAGGATCGTCAAAAAGTGGTAGTAGCAATTTTAAAGCTGGTTTCTGAATTTTTGTCAAAGGCTAGCATTTTGAAAACTGAGAAGCAGCACTTTGAAAATTGACTTCCCAGAAAATGTCATACCGCCAGTTGGCCAGTTTTTCGCGAATCACCAGCAAAAATAATTTTCAACACCAAGGGAACATTGGTACAAAACTTGAAAGGAATCCCATCAAAATTTTGGGAAAAGACTCATTTGGGAATTTGGCTAACAACAATACAAAATGCCGCCATTTTGTCCATTTTTGGCAAATCACTAAAGTAACTTTCCAAGAGAGGCCTCCATAGGGAACAATCACACAAAATTTGAAAGCAATCCGATCACAGCTGTTGGAGAAGAAGCATTTAAGCAAAAGTTTCCATCCGCATACAAACGACGAATGCCCTCTCTTAATGTGAATAGACCAAATGGAATGGTCCAAAAAACCGACATTATCTGCAGAGTATAACCAATTTGACCTGTAGAACGTTTGCACTAGGATTTAGTTATTTATTTTGCTTTATCGACACAATACTTAACTTTTCATAGCACGCTTTAAAAAAAGTTTCTGTTAGAAACTAGTGTTTAACGAAGCCTCATATTTCACATTACATTATATGCAAAACCTGTCTCGGATTAAGAAGAATCATTTTCAGGTTATGTATGAAGTGTTATGTAAACTTTTGCATTAAACAGACATCCATATCAGAAGATATATATCAAAAGGATATGTGTGGACAATCATTTTATTTAACTAAAACCGCCATGGTGGTGGCGGTGGTGCTGGCGGTAATGGTGATGGCGGTAATGGTGATAACTACCAGAACCCGAAACCTGCCCACAGCCGTCGAACACCTCTTGGTATACATATATGCAGGAAAAATGCTCATTCCGAGAATCTATTTTGTTCTCGGAATAAATTTGCTTCGTATTTGGCACTCTTAAATATACTAAAAAAATTATTCACCATTATTCGGGATATAGTTATATCCACTGGGTTTGTGTGATTACAGTTTACACAGTAACAGCACGGTCGTGAAACAGCCTCCCCCCCCCCCCCTAAGAGCAGATCAGATATTTGACGGGTTGCAACACAGCTCCTCCTCCCCCCCCCCCCTCCCCTTCAAAACAGAGACCCAACATAGGAATAAAGGTATCAGGTTCAAAACATGGCCAGGGTGGGTATAAATGTGGCATTTGTGAAGTTTTGTAGTTATTGGAAAAACACTGACAGTTCATTATTTATTCGGGATCATTTGAAAGCAATTTTTACCTGGAATCGATACGTTATTTAACGAGGCAATAAACTCGTCTGAAGTCCAGTGGAAATCTCCACACTGTTTCATATTTTTTGGAGCAGTATTCATCTGAGATTCTTCGCCCACTTTGAAAATGACAGACATGCCTTCTACGTTATGAAATTCCGTGTGGCAGTGCATAAACCAGTAACCAGGACTGTCGGCAACAAATCTTGTGACAATATAGCTGAAAGATATAGGTATAACAGATTTTAGAACAATAGTTTAGTAGATTTTTAATAACAAGGGCACACAAAACCTCTGAGCCTTGAAGCGAAAAGTTAATTCTGTAAGACTAAAGACCAACAAGATTTTTGCTTTGAGCATATCTGCAAATCTCGCTCCGCTGAACATTTCACAGTAGATATTCTAAGTTAAAGGCTTTCAGCTATTGCATTTAAGGACGCCTTTTTTTGCCACGGTGTGCGTGTGGACAATAAATGAATGGCATTACTCACAACAAAGCGATTTGTGATGGAAACCAAAGTCTACAAGGGCACACCTTATTTTTCAGCTCTTAATACAAGTAGACTTCATACACTCCTTAAATAGAGACAGGTTAAAACTTGCACAGGAAAAAATAGCAGAAATGCTTATACTGGAAGCTAGCTCAAAACTGGAAGCAAAGAAAGCTTGACTGCCATTTCTGGTCTTCAACCACAATAAAAGATAAAGACTAAAGAGCAATCAGCAAATGCCCTTTCAGCTGAAAGTGACCTTTTAGAGGTCAAGTTTATGCCATTTCTTTATTTTCCAAAATTATTTTCCAAAATTAAATGGCCTGAAATTATTATTTTCATCCTGAAAATAACTCTGAAAAGAGAAATCCATATCACTTTTAGTTTAGCATCGATAATTCTTGTGGCAATTCATATGTGCGTTTTTGGTAAAATTTGACAAGATGTAAGTAAGTTTGTAGCTTACAAAGTATTTTTCTTACAGTTGACGGAATTACTGAATAGTGGTGACTCTTTGTACATGAGTTTCTTTGTGTATTAAAATTTATTTTTATTGAAGTTTTCGATATTTTGTCTCAAAGAGCATGGCACACACATGGCCCACTCAGCGAAACACAAAATGGCGGAACCACCCCGACGGTGAAGAAAAAGGCTCTTTGTCATTTGGCGAAAAAACATAAATCGTCGTAATTTGGCGTTCATATAAACATAACCACATACAACATCGCGATCTGACATCAGTAGCCGACATCGGAGTGACGTCATTAGAACGTCGCTACTCGATGGAATGTCTTGGACATACGACTGAAAAACCTACAAAAATTCCAAATCGGATTCCGACGTCCATCCGGCGTCGGTGTGTCTGCTGGGAAGTGTTAATGGGTGCTACCCGCAACATATGCCATACACAGAGCATTTTAGGGATCAATGTGTGTTTGATACTGAACATTTATGGGGTTATAGCTTGTGCTCCCCCCTTCTCCCCTCCCCCCGCCCCAGTGCTGTTAAAACAGTGCTTGCTCATTCCAATGCTAGTTAAGGAAATTTTAGTTGAACAGCTTGGCACCAGACGGCAGTCTTTGCCTGCTGTTGGATACACACACACTGTTTAACCTACAATGACACAGCGACATCTGTTGGTTTGTTTATGCCGTTGTTAAGCCTGGCAGGGCCAATGTTAGAATTTTATGCTGTAAAATTCCGCTTTTTGTGCCCATATCTTCCAACAATTTAGAGGGAGATTTCAAAATAGTAAAATTACAATTTATTATTACAAAACAGCAATAAACCATGCGCTATACTGCCCCTGTTTTAGTTTCATCCCCTCGATACTAAAACTGTAAAACATTACAAAAACAAACTTCAATAACGGGGGACATATAAGGTCGGCTATTATGGTTACCGGTAAGTCGATTCTGTACAAATATGCACTGAAGATTAGTAACGCGAGCTCTGTTTGGCCTTGATTAACCATAGCTCTGTTTTCAGGCTTACGTGGCCTTCAACAGATTTTTATGATATTCCACGCGACCAGAAAACGATCTGGCTGCGAGCGATATAGCCTCTACTCACCCTCCGACCGGCACAATGACTGTGTCTTTCTTGGGAGCCCCTCTCTTGATTATTCCCGGTACATTGCCCTTCGCCCAAGTTTCATTCGTCCAAGAAATGTTATTACAGGCTCGGTTACTGCAGTACAGGTCCTGATTGGCTTTTTCGTAGAAGTTTGTCTTATTGTTGTATATTGGGTATCCTGTCTTCAACACTTGAAGATACTGACCATGGAGGTGGACTGGGTGGGAATTACCATTCAAAACGCCAACTGGGTAATTTAAAAAATATATGCCATATGTAAATGCTATAAAATTCTCGTTTTGGGTCGGTTTTAGACTTACTTTTAAAGCAGAGCAGAGGTATAAAATATCTTTCACATAAATGATATATTTTAATCGCTACTGGAACTAAAAATGAAGCCAAAACAATAGGATTTATATGCATCCAAAAAACTGTATTGAAAGGCTTAAAATGTTGAGTTCACAGTAAAAAAGAGTTACACTGTACTTTTCTTTAATTTCGTATTTTCTTGCATATTTTATGTATGTTGAAGCAATATGGTTGCTTTCAGGCCCAACTTCCAAAAAAAAAAAAAAAAAACCTGCGATTCCAAATTTTTCCCACGTACTTCTTGCCAACAAGAAAGCCAAAGGTGGGCAATTTTCCGTGGGCGGGATCGAAAATGGGAGGGACAGGACTGGCTTTAAAGGTGTGTGTTAATGAAGTAAGTGCATGGGCCCTTTTTTGCCTACAGAGGGAGCGGACAGAAAATTTTGCAAATGCTTAGATACCAATTACCATTGCTTTGTCAAAATTACATTTTTTAAAGCACATACCTGACATAAACTTAACCGAGGACAAATCGAACACTGGCAAATATTCAGAGCAAACACAACTGAATTTTATTAATAGGAATGACTCAGAAATACTAACTACGCTTATAGGCTTCACAATGTTGAACTACGCCAGTACCTGGATTATCTATGGTTATGGAGAAAACAAGTTGGACCACTTTGCCCAGTTCCACCTCAATGACATGCGTGCACTTGCAGAGATCTCCGTGACAGTTGTCTTGCGTGCACGGCGTGACACCTCTAGACTCTTTTGGCGGGTAGAGCTACAAAACACATAGAAAATTTCTCTGCTTTAAAAAAATATAACAGTGCCCGTTTATTGCTTGATAAAATTGTTAAATTCTTTCATTTTTATTTTTCTTTTTTTTTCATTAAGTTTGTGAATGTAAGGGTGAAGAGTGGAAGAATTAAATTTTCCAGTGCAGTCTGATCAGTGATTCATTTACACGATTGCCAAAGACGTGGTGAACCCTTGCAAGCAGACCTATCCCAGCAAATTAGTCATTTGCCAGATTTAGAACGACACAGATAACTGCCCTCCCCCACCCCACCCCCACCCCCCCCCCACCCCCTGTAAGCGTTTGGTTGGAACGGTGCCACCAACTGGATCTATAACTGAACAGGGAATAAACAAATATTTATCTGCACACACACATCCAAGGCCAGCGTTGTTAAGATTCAGTCCGATTCATATGTAAATCAGAAAACAACGTGTTGCTTCAGATCCGTGTTTGGTATTTTTCACTGAGCTTTGGCTTTGTTTGGATGACACTCACACTGGTCCGAAAGTAGGAGTAATGCTCACAGACAGCCTGCCGAAAAGTGAGTGGAAAAAGTCGACAGTACGCCTAAATATTTGAATCTTAGTCATGGAGACGATCTTCGCATTGCTATGAAAATATAGAACTCCGGAGTAGCTCTTCCTTTACACTGTCCAGCACTGATTTGAGGTGATATAACTACCAAGTCTTTTTATTTTCTTTCTTTCTTTTTTTAACCTTACACTTATTTAGTATGATAGAACCGGTATCCCGACATGACGGCCAAAACGGCGACGGCCATAACGGAGAAGACCAAAACGGCGAGGGCCAAAACGGCGACAAGTGCTACCCCGGACAAAACGGCGAAGGAGTTTTTTTAAGTTTATGCTTTAAAACGCTTATTAAAAAAAACAAAAAGTAACAACGTTGCCAACACAGTTTATTTAACCATCAGAGATAAATAAATCTGAACACTGTGCAGCATTTCCCCCAACGTGCCCTTCCTGCCTTCTCTAACAACCTGCTCCCTGTCACCAGCCACTGTCTCAGTAATCTGCTCAAGGAATGATTTACTCACTTAGCTTTTCTCAGGTAAAACTGAAAATTAATTTCTCAGGAAAAATAAATTTAATCTTATCTTCACATAACCGATACAAATAAGGAATAGCTCATTAAGGCGATTGAAACATCGGTCTTTCATTGCTGATAATGCGAAGTCCTTTTAAAGGCATTTTTATTTTGCCTTTCATTGATGTGGATTCACGTAATAACGGATTAGCGGGCACAGTCGCTAAATACAACTGTCTTTCAAAATGCACTTAATTACCTCCCCCCCCCCCCCCACACACACACACGATGGATTATCGTATAATTGCGATTAGGAATATATGAGAAAATAAGTGTTAAATTATCTATTTTATTTTGCCTTTAAAATTTACATATTGGTTCAGATTATACTTATCTTCAAGTAGAAATGAATTGATTTATCTGGCAACACTATTCTTTGTATTTTGATTTTCAACATTAAATTATTAATCTTCGTCGCTGTTTTGTCCAGGATTGCATTTGTCGCCGTTTTGGCCATCATTGTTTTGGCCTTCTCCGTTATATGGCCGTCGCCGTTCTGGCCATCGCCGTTTTGTCCGGGATTCGATAGAACCTCATAATGTTTCTCTCGCTTCCGTTGATATCAATTAGCAGAATGCACAGGATTTTTGTTCTTCGGAAGAGCAAAGCCAGAAGCATTTGAAAATAGTTGCAATTGCAAGTTTTAAAAAAGAAATCACTCGAATCGTCGTAGTTCCGACCAATGGTGGCTAGGCACATTGTCGCACCATGCAGAAGGATAGACCAATTGTCGCTAAGCGTATTGTTGCCAGGCGTAATGTCGGGATATCGATAGGATAAGGTGAAGGATATCGATAGGATCAGGTGAACGGGCAAAAGCAGCATCCTTCAAAGAGTTGTGGATGAAGGCGCCAAAATATCCGAAGGGAACGGTCTTCTCTTACGAGGTATATTATGTGAAGGTTTAAGCAGCTCCGTACTTCAAAGAGGTGACTCCACATTTATTCGGCTTTTCCCTGACCAAACCCTTTAAATTCTTAATTTACTGCTATAATTTATTCACATTGTGAAATGAATATTGCACATTTTATGATCACATTAACCAAACCATAGACCGCTGTTTACCGAATATGTGTGTTCTTTCAACTTTGCTGTAGTCTTTCGTCCGGTGGACATTATTGAGAGCTAACAAGCTCCTACTTCACCTCAGATGCGGACTGCAGTTCCGAAACAACATCCCCCCTCCCCTAAGTAGTACTGAATGAACATTGCCCTCTTTTTCAACGAGCCTCACACTCCGCCCCTCAAAAATACCCCCTCCCCCCTCTTCTCGTTTTTCTTTCTGTTTTAGACAACATGGTAGCACATCTGCTACTAAGTGGCCCGCTCCACCCCACTCGGGGTTATGGGTTATACCTGCAGAGGGGACGTGGGTAACACATTCATTTTGCCGTTGACAGATGTTTTCCAAGCGCTTTGCAAAGAAGTAAAATGAAAATTCAGCATGTGTTCCTGTATGTCATCTGAATGGTGTGTTGACATCATCATGGGCTCTTCCAAGGCAGTGATTGGCACGCAAGTGTAATTCTGGAATGGTCCATCCGTTGCATAATGCCTGTTTAAAACACGAGTTTTCTTGGATATGAATTACTCCCGTATTTCTAATACCCCCGGGTAACTTAAAATCGAATTCAAGCTACTTTTGTTTTACCCCTCCCCCTCCCCCCCTCTGAGTTTAAGTTACCCCCATGCCAAAAGCTGCTCACATGCAGAAAAACAACAATCATTTATATTTTTAAAATAATATCAATGTTGCTTTGTTTATGGCTTTCTATTTTGCTACTATTGTTTAGCCATTTCCCTGTTTATTTTCACCATTTTATTTTATTTTACAACTTTTAGCGTTTTCATTCTGTTTTATTTAGTTATTGGAACTGACCAACCAAAATTAACCTCCTATTTATACACATGCAGAAACCTACTCACATCGTTCCGACACTTTGGGATTTAGAAGCTTTGTATTGGGAATTAACCTACTCAGAAAATTATGGCATTACCAGAAACTGAAAGACATTGACAGATACTAACAGAAAAGCCTTATGATTTTGAGTGAGCCACTGAAAAACCTTCTTTGTAGAATATCAGTCAAATACTTGTAATGATTGTGCAAAACCAGTGTTGTAGAGGTCGTTTAGTTTTGGCTGTCGTTGAAGAGTTGATAAAATGTATATTTCATCTTAGTTTATTTGTATGTGGGTAAATGTAGAAATATAAAAGATTATTTTTTTCTGCATGTTAACAGCTTTTGATATGCTGTTAATCTAAAAACAGGGGGTAATAAGAAATCGAATTTGAATTTCCCCTCGATTTTAAGAAATTCACTTCAAGTTACCTGGGAATAGCCTAAGAGGAGGTAACTTAAAATCATTACACCGGTAATTGTCTGTTTGAAATATGGTTGATTTTCCTGAAGACGACTTTTATATTGGATACAACCTAGTAAACGTTGCGACGTTGCTTCAACGTTGGATTGACGTTGCACGTCGAATCAACGTTGAGTTCTGGTTGTTTATGCTAATCTAATCAACATCTAGCTTCTGACGTTGGATAGACGTCCATTATGGGAAACCTAATCAACGTTGCAAAAAAGGTTGCAAATGCAAGTCGAAACAACGTCTGTCTCCCGTTGGTGTACAGATTGTCGGAAAGCGACGTTTTATAGACGTTGAAAAATATTAATCTAGTATCGCCCTCAAGACAGGAGTAATCATAGTATTAACATCCCTCCGTCACAGTATTCCCACACTTTGGTCATCCGTAAAGCAGGAAACGTTTGAAGCCGATTTCCATGAATATTTTCCAAGATAGGGGGGGGGGGGGGGGTTGGCTTGAAATTCTCATATTTTACATCCTCGTTTTGATCAACTTTCAAAGCAGCCTGCCGTTTCTGGTTAGGGATAACACAACGTTGATTTTGGCTGTGAGTCAGAAACTTATCCAAAGTCAATTTTTTTCCTACGTCTATCCATCGTTAATTTTCCGGCGCCTTTTCAAAGTCGTTGTTTTTAAGTCGGAGAAAGTTGCAATTTGGTTTTGATCTAAAGCAACTTCTAAACAACGTTGTTCTCCTAACGTCTATGCAACATTGGTAAGAAGTTGATCACAACCAAAGTATTAAGTTAATGTTGTAATTTGGTCCGATCGACGTCACAGCCTCAAATTGGCAGTAGTTCAACCTTGGAATGTTCACTAGGCAGTATATACACAACATATTTTATCACTCTTCATTTCACTGCACAGGATACTTCAAAATTTGTTTAAAGTTTGCTGATACAATGTGGACATACATAAAAAGTACACTTACTTTTTAAATCGCATTTTGAATAATTTATTTATACATAAAACTAATCGTAATATTTAGTGCTACCCAAATAACAGTCTCACATGGGGACTATGCATTAATATATGTAGGTATTCCCACGTACCCAAGCATAAAAAATGTGTGTTTTGTTGGGGAAATTCCCTGGGATTTAGGAGAGTTTGAGACTCTTTTCCGACGTGTATTATTCGCATGTGGACCCATGCATTTTATACGCACATATTTCCATGCATTTTATACTGGGTAACAATTATAATAATCGTCATCATCCCATTGTCATCATTACCATCATTGTCCTTATCATCACAACCATCATCATCATCATCATCATCATCATCATCATCATCATCATTATTATTATGATCATCGTCATCATTATCGTCACCATTCTCACCACCATCATCCAGACAAAGCCCCCGCTTGTACAGCTATTGATAACCAGAATTTTATTACATCACTTGCATAATGGAAATCTTACTGGTAAGGACAGTTGAGAATTTGGCAAGGCTGTTCTCGGAGGCAGTCACTTCTACTGGACATGGGATCGTCACTGGTTGCACCTTCGTATCGCAGAATTGCATCCACGTGGCCGGGTTTGATTGGCTAATAACAAACATAGAACACCTCTCTGTTGCTATAAATCGCTTTAAATTCCACGCTAGAGTTAAAAAATCTATTCGTCATGGGCGAGTGGACCGATTTTGGAAAAGCTACTGTTTAGTTCACAATACAAAATTGCAAATAAAATAAATTAAAAGCCATCCCACCCCTTCCCCACAGTTCTAAATGAGAGAATTTTAGGGATTTTTTTCTTAAATTAAGCGGATTATTATTATTATTATTATTATTATTATTATTATTATTATTATTATTATTATTATTATTATTATTATTATTATTATTATTATTATTATTATTATTATTATTATTATTATTATTATTATTATTATTATTATTATTATTATTGGCCGTACCCTGCCGTCTTGGAACATTTCTATTGTTTCAGCTCGTATCCAATAGTTGTCCACCTCCTTGTCAGCTTCTATCCAGAAGTCGTAACGCTCCCCACTTGCTATTATTATCGACTCCACCTGTGTTGTTCTCACGTGACTACCATCACTCGAAATAACGTTAATGTGTGGTTGTCGATGGAAACCCGAAAGTAAAAGGTCATCGC